>NC_069433.1:8135518-8293518 GCF_026875155.1 Cherax quadricarinatus | reverse complement strand
TTTCCACCCCTTTTTCCCTTTTCCAATTCAGGCCCCAATCTTCTTTTCCCCCCCTTTCCCAAACCCCTTTTAATTTCCAAACCTCCATTTTTCAGAAAGCCCCTCCTAAATTTTCTCTCCCACTCCCTTCCCACCTTTTCCATTGCTCCTCCATCCACTCCTCCCTACCAGAGCCATTTACCGATCCTGTGTCCTGCAGTCCCACCATTTTTTTTCCTCTTCCCTTTTTTTTCCTTTTTTGAAAGAGAAAAGAAGGAAGAGAAGGTGGGAAAAGTAGGGGACAGAGGGGAGAGTGAGAAGGAAAGGGGGGAGAGAGAGAGTGAGGAAAGAGAGAGAGGAAAGTAGGAGAAAGGGGAGAGTGAGAAGGAAAAGGGAGGGGAGACAGAGAGAGAAAGGGGGGCAAAGAAAGAGGGGAGATGGAAGAGAGGGGGAGAGATAGATGGGAGAGGGAAGAGTTTAAAGAAAGGGGGAGAGATGGGAGAGGGAGAGAGATAGGCAAAGGAAGAGATTTGGCAAAGAGAAGATAGGCCAAAGAGAGAGTAGGTTAGACAGAGAGAGATAAAGAAGAGAGATAGGTAGAAGAGAGAGATAAAGAGAGAGGATAGTAGAGAGAGAGAGTTTAAAAGAGAGAGGTAGAAGAAGTAGTGTGCATGTGATGCGTTGTGTGAGTGCGTGTGTGAGAGTGCGTGTGTGAGTGCGTGTGTGTGGTGCGTGTGTTTGAGTGCGTGTGTGTAAGTGCGTGTTGTGAGTGCGTGTTGTGAGTGCGTGTGTGTGATGCGTGTTGTGAGTGGTGTGTGTGAGTGCGTGTGTGTGAGTGCTGTGGTGTGAGTGCGGTGTGTGAGTGCGTGTGTGTGAGTGCGTGTGTGTGATGCGTGTGTTGTGATGCGTGTGTGTGTATGCGTGTGTGTGATGCGTGTGTGTGAGTGCCCTGTGTGTGAGTGCGTGTGTGTGAGTGCGTGTGTGTGAGTGCTGTGTGTGTGAGTGCGTGTGTGTGATGCGTGTTTTGAGTGCGTGTGTGTTTAGTGCGTGTGTTTTGAGTGCGTGTGTGTGTGTGCGTGTGTGTGAGTGCGTTTTTGTGTGTGTGCCGTGTGTGCGTGTGTGTGGGGTGGTGTGTGTTGTTCGTGAGTGCGTGTTGTGAGTGCGTGTTTTGTGATGTTTGTGTGTGTGAGTGCGTGTTTTGTGATGCGTTTGTGTGAGTGCGTGTGGTGAGTGGGGTGTGTGTTAGTGCGTGTGTGTGAGCGTGTGTGTGAGTGCGTGTGTGTGAGTGCGTTGTGTGAGTGCGTGTGTGTGTGTGCGTTTTGGTGATTTTCGTGGTTTTGAGTGCGTTGTTTTGAGTGCGTGTGTGTGAGTGCGTGTGTGTGAGTGGGTTTTTGAGTGCGTGTGTGTGAGTGCGTGTGTGTGAGTGCGTGTGTGTGAAATGCGTGTGTGTGAGGGGCGTGTGTGTGAGTGGTGTGTGTAGTGCGTGTGTGTGAGTGCGAAATGAGTGCGTGCGAGTGAGTGCGGTGTGTAGTCGTGTGTGTGAGTGCGTGGTGGAGTGCGTGTGTGTGAGTGCGTGTGTGTGAGTGCGTGTGAGTGCGTGCGTGTGAGTGCGTGCGTGTGAGTGCGTGCGTGTGAGTGCGTGCGTGTGAGTGCGTGTGAGTGCGTGAGTGTGAGTGCGTGCGTGAGTGCGTGCGTGTGAGTGCGTGCGTGTGAGTGCGTGCTTGTGTGTGCGTGCGTGCGAGTGCGTGCGTGCGAGTGCGAGTGAGTGCGTGTGTGTGCGTGTGTGTGCGTGTGTGTGCGTGTGTGTGCGAGTGCGTGTGAGTGCGTGCGTGTGTGTGCGTGCGTGCGAGTGCGTGCGAGTGCGTGCGTGCGTGCGAGTGCGTGCGAGTGAGTGCGAGTGAGTGCGTGTGTGTGCGAGTGCGTGTGTGTGCGTGTGTGTGCGAGTGCGTGTGTGTGCGTGTGTGTGCGAGTGCGTGTGTGTGCGTGTGAGTGCGTGTGTGTGTGAGTGCGAGTGCGTGCGTGTGGGTGCGTGCGTGCGTGTGAGTGCATGTGTGTGCACGTGCGTGTGAGTGCATGTGTGTGCACGTGCGTGTGAGTGAGTGTGTGTGTGTGTGTGTACTCACCTATATGTGGTTGCAGGGGTTGAGTCATAGCTCCTGGCCCTGCCTCTTCACTTGTCAATACTAATTCACACTCTCCTTGCTCCATGATCTTTGTCATACCTCTTCTTAAAGCTATTTATGGAACTTGCTTCCACTACTTCACTCTCCAGATTATTCCAATTCCTGATAACTCTAAAATGAAAGAAATACTTCCTAACACCCCTATGACTCTGGGGGGATTAAAATTAGTCCCCTTGTTTCTGTACCCATCTCAAAAACTTTCGATCCTTACCCCCCTTGCAATGCCTCCCCCAGTATTTTATATTTTTGTTATCGTGTCCCCCTATCCTTCCTGTCCTCTGGGCATCATTTTAGTTCCCTTAACCTCTCCTCATAAGTCATCCCCCTCATTTTCGGGCAATTGGTCGAAAATTTTTTGCACTTTCTCCAATTTTTGTGATGTTTTGACTAAGTAGGGTTCCCATACGGGCACTGCATACCTTAGGCCTTACGTACACGTGTCAATGTCGTGAATGACCCTTACTCAATTCTGAACCCCAAACTCAGGTTTGCCAATCTCCCTAGCGCAGCAGTTATTTGATTGGTGTTGCCTCAGGGGACATGTTCGTTTTAATGCTTACCCCAAGATCCTTTTCTGTAATTTGACATTTGGCAGCTGTTGGTTTTCCTAAGCTGTAAATCCGTCGCTCTTCTCTGTCCTTCCCCCCAAACTTCATGACCTTACACTTCTGGGTTAAACCCATAGCCATTTTCGGGCCCTACTTGTATTTGTCCATATCCCCTTGTAATCTTAACTGATCCTGGCTCACTTTTATTCTCCCCATCAGTTTCACATCATCAGCAAACAGTGACACTCTGAATCTTTTCCCTTTCCCTGTCATTCACTATACAAGAAACAGCAGCGGGGCCCAGGACTGAACCTTGGGGGAACCCCACTCGACACATGCACCCACTCGACCTTCACACATAACCAACACTCGTTTTTCCTTCCGCGGTTTCCCCGATCCATTGTAGTACTTTCCCCCTTATTCCTGCCTGCTCCTCTAATTTTCACCAGTCTCTTTTATGGTGCTGTGCAAAAGCCTTTTTGCAGCTAATAAGAGCAAACTACCCACCCTCTCTTTCCAGTCTTACTTCTTTACCTTCGTAGAACTCGAGTAATTTTGTGACACAGATTTCCCCTCTCTGAAGCCGTGCTGACTGTCATGTATGACCCAATCTTTTCAATGTGTTCCATCACTCTTCTCCTGATAAAATTTTATAAACTAAAAGAGGAGGCAGTTAGGGTAAGATATAAACAGCTATTGGAGGATAGATGGGCTAATGAGAGCATGGCATGGGGTCGAAGAGTATGGGGTAGGTTTAAAAATGTAGTGTTAGAGTGTTCAGCAGAAGTTTGTGGTTACAGGAAAGTGGTGCAGGAGGGAAGAGGAGCGATTGGTGGAATGATGATGTAAAGAGAGTATAAGGGAGAAAAGTTAGCATATGAGAAGTTTTTACAAAGTAGAAGTGATGCAAGAGGGAAGAGTATATGGAGAAAAAGAGAGAAGTTAAGAGAGTGGTGAAGCAATGTAAAAAGAGAGCAAATGAGAGAGTGGGTGAGATGTTATCAACAAATTTTGTTGAAAATAAGAAAAAGTTTTGGAGTGAGATTAACAAGTTAAGAAAGCCTAGGAGAACAAATGGATTTGTCAGTTAAAAATAGGAGAGGAGAGTTATTAAATGGAGAGGTAGAGGTATTGGGAAGATGGAAGGAATATTTTGAGGAATTGTTAAATGTTGATGAAGATAGGGAAGCTGTGATTTCGTGTATAGGGCAAGGAGGAATAACATCTTGTAGGAGTGAGGAAGAGCCAGTTGTGAGTGTGGGGGAAGTTCGTGAGGCAGTAGGTAAAATGAAAGGGGGTAAGGCAGCCGGGATTGATGGGATAAAGATAGAAATGTTAAAAGCAGGTGGGGATATAGTTTTGGAGTGGTTGGTGCAATTATTTAATAAATGTATGGAAGAGGGTAAGGTACCTAGGGATTGGCAGAGAGCATGCATAGTTCCTTTGTATAAAGGCAAAGGGGATAAAAGAGAGTGCAAAAATTATAGGGGGATAAGTCTGTTGAGTGTACCTGGTAAAGTGTATGGTAGAGTTATAATTGAAAGAATTAAGAGTAAGACGGAGAATAGGATAGCAGATGAACAAGGAGGCTTTAGGAAAGGTAGGGGGTGTGTGGACCAGGTGTTTACAGTGAAACATATAAGTGAACAGTATTTAGATAAGGCTAAAGAGGTCTTTGTGGCATTTATGGATTTGGAAAAGGCGTATGACAGGGTGGATAGGGGGGCAATGTGGCAGATGTTGCAAGTGTATGGTGTAGGAGGTAGGTTACTGAAAGCAGTGAAGAGTTTTTACGAGGATAGTGAGGCTCAAGTTAGAGTATGTAGGAAAGAGGGAAATTTTTTCCCAGTAAAAGTAGCCTTAGACAAGGATGTGTGATGTCACCGTGGTTGTTTAATATATTTATAGATGGGGTTGTAAGAGAAGTAAATGCGAGGGTCTTGGCAAGAGGCGTGGAGTTAAAAGATAAAGAATCACACACAAAGTGGGAGTTGTCACAGCTGCTCTTTGCCGATGACACTGTGCTCTTGGGAGATTCTGAAGAGAAGTTGCAGAGATTGGTGGATGAATTTGGTAGGGTGTGCAAAAGAAGAAAATTAAAGGTGAATACAGGAAAGAGTAAGTTATGAGGATAACAAAAAGATTAGGTGATGAAAGATTGAATATCAGATTGGAGGGAGAGAGTATGGAGGAGGTGAACGTATTCAGATATTTGGGAGTGGACGTGTCAGCGGATGGGTCTATGAAAGATGAGGTGAATCATAGAATTGATGAGGGAAAAAGAGTGAGTGGTGCACTTAGGAGTCTGTGGAGACAAAGAACTTTGTCCTTGGAGGCAAAGAGGGGAATGTAATGAGAGTATAGTTTTAACCAACGCTCTTATATGGGTGTGAAGCGTGGGTGATGAATGTTGCAGCGAGGAGAAGGCTGGAGGCAGTGGAGATGTCATGTCTGAGGGCAATGTGTGTGGTGTGAATATAATGCAGAGAATTCGTAGTTTGGAAGTTAGGAGGAGGTGCGGGATTACCAAAACTGTTGTCCAGAGGGCTGAGGAAGGGTTGTTGAGGTGGTTCGGACATGTAGAGAGAATGGAGCGAAACAGAATGACTTCAAGAGTGTATCAGTCTGTAGTGGAAGGAAGGCGGGGTAGGGTCGGCCTAGGAAGGGTTGGAGGGAGGGGTAAAGGAGGTTTTGTGTGCGAGGGGCTTGGACTTCCAGCAGGCATGCGTGAGCGTGTTTGATAGGAGTGAATGGAGACAAATGGTTTTTAATACTTGACGTGCTGTTGGAGTGTGAGCAAAGTAACATTTATGAAGGGATTCAGGGAAACCGGCAGGCCGGACTTGAGTCCTGGAGATGGGAAGTACAGTGCCTGCACTCTGAAGGAGGGGTGTTAATGTTGCAGTTTAAAAACTGTAGTGTAAAGCACCCTTCTGGCAAGACAGTGATGGAGTGAATGATGGTGAAAGTTTTTCTTTTTCGGGCCACCCTGCCTTGGTGGGAATCGGCCGGTGTGATAATAAAAAAAAAAAAAATAAATGCCAGACAACAAGTTTACACTAAATTATATTAAGTTAGTAATATAACTAGGCATTAAAAACACACAAAGTAATATACAGTAACAGTAAATTCATTACTTATCTTAAAGTATTTGTAATCTTAGTATAGGGAGAGAGGTGAGTAGTACTTATTTGTAGGAAGTCAGGTGCAGGTAGTCCAGGTGTAGGTAGCACTGGCTCCCCGTCTCATACTTAATATACAATATTTAAAACATCCCAGAGAGGTAAAATGCACATACAGTACACTCATTATTTACCTTAAAATATGTGTAGTCTTAATATAGGAAGAGAGGTGAGTAGTATTTATTTGTATAAAGTCAGTGTAGGTAGCCGGTAGGTGTAGCCTGGGCTACACCTACCGGCTACCTACACTGTGGCCCAGTCATATTATTAACATCGACATGCCTTGTTCACTGAATTTAATCATTTCTAACAACTACCTTTAGATGCCATCATAAACGAAGGTAGAAGTAATGAATAATTCATGCCGAAAATTGTAAACAAAAGCGGAGTGGGGAAGTGGCTGGGCCAAACGCAGATTCATACACGTTTTCTCTGATGGCTGAGCAGAGAAAAATGTAATGTTGTCCCTCCACCCGGCTCCACAAGTAGTATTATCAGAACATATAAAATATGCAGTAAATGCCAGACAACAAGTTTACACACGAGAGAGAGAACGAGATACAGAGTTGAGACAATGTAAGAACACAAACTGAACAGGTAGTGGACGATCACTTGGTCAGGCGAAATAAATGCGTATTAATGTGTGTCTACTTTTAGTTCATTCACGTCCATTTATAAGAGTTTGTAAAACATTTACCTCAATATTTTTTTTTATTTTAATAATAATTACCTCACAATACAAAATGCTCTTACATTGTGTACAAGTTGTACAAGTTAGTTCAAAATAAACAAACAGCAACACACCATTTTTAGAGTGAATGAAGATAATAATGTTAATAATAATAATAATAATAATTTTTTTTTTTTTTTTTTTTTTTTTTTTTTCTCAACAAGTCGGTCGTCTCCCACCGAGGCAGGGTGACCCAAAAAAGAAAGAAAATCCCCAAAAAGAAAATACTTTCATCATCATTCAACACTTTCACCACACTCACACATTATCACTGCTTTTGCAGAGGTGCTCAGAATACAACAGTTTAGAAGCATATACGTATAAAGATACACAACATATCCCTCCAAAACTGCCAATATCCCAAACCCCTCCTTTAAAGTGCAGGCATTGTCCTTCCCATTTCCAGGACTCAAGTCCAACTATATGAAAATAACCGGTTTCCCTGAATCCCTTCACTAAATATTACCCTGCTCACACTCCAACAGATCGTCAGGTCCCAAGTATCATTCGTCTCCATTCACTCCTATCTAACACGCTCATGCACGCTTGCTGGAAGTCCAAGCCCCTCGCCCACAAAACCTCCTTTACCCCCTCTTTCCAACCCTTTCGAGGACGACCCCTACCCCTCTTTCCTTCCCCTATAGATTTATATGCTTTCCATGTCATTCTACTTTGATCCATTCTCTCTAAATGACCAAGCCACCTCAACAACCCCTCTTCTGCCCTCTGACTAATGCTTTTATTAACTCCACACCTTCTCCTAATTTCCACACTCCGAATTTTCTGCATAATATTTACACCACACATTGCCCTTAACAGGACATCTCCACTGCCTCCAACCGTCTCCTCGCTGCTGCATTTACCACCCAAGCTTCACATCCATATAAGAGTGTTGGTACTACTATACTTTCATACATTCCCTTCTTTGTCTCCATAGATAACGTTTTTTGACTCCACATATACCTCAACGCACCACTCACCTTTTTTTCCCTCATCAATTCTATGATTAACCTCATCCTTCATAAATCCATCCGCCGACACGTCAACTCCCAAGTATCTGAAAACATTCACTTCTTCCATACTCCTCCCCAATTTGATATCCAATTTTTCTTTATCTAAATCACTTGATACCCTCATCACCTTACTCTTTTCTATGTTCACTTTCAACTTTCTACCTTTACACACATTTTCAAACTCATCCACTAACCTTTGCAATTTTTCTTTAGAATCTCCCATAAGCACAGTATCATCAGCAAAGAGTAACTGTGTCAATTCCCATTTTGAATTTGATTCCCCATAATTTAATCCCACCCCTCTCCCGAACACCCTAGCATTTACTTCTTTTACAACCCCATCTATAAATATATTAAACAACCATGGTGACATTACACATCCCTGTCTAAGACCTACTTTTACCGGGAAGTATTCTCCCTCTCTTCTACCCACCCTAAGCTGAGCCTCACTATCCTCATAAAAGCTCTTTACAGCATTTAGTAACTTACCACCTATTCCATATACTTGCAACATCTGCCACATTGCTCCTCTATCCACTCTATCATATGCCTTTTCTAAATCCATAAATGCAATAAAAACTTCCCTACCTTTATCTAAATACTGTTCACATATATGCTTCAATGTAAACACTTGATCTACACATCCCCTACCCACTCTGAAGCCTCCTTGCTCGTCCGCAATTCTACATTCTGTCTTACCTCTAATTCTTTCAATTATAACCCTACCGTATACTTTTCCTGGTATACTCAGTAAACTTATTCCTCTATATTTTTTACAATCTCTTTTGTCCCCTTTCCCTTTATATAAAGGTACTATACATGCTCTCCGCCAATCCCTAGGTACCTTCCCCTCTTTCATACATTTATTAAACAAAAGTACCAACCACTCCAACACTATATCCCCCCCTGCTTTAACATTTCTGTCATGATCCCATCAGTTCCAGCTGCTTTACCCCCTTTCATTCTACGTAATGCCTCACGTACCTCCACCACACTTACATTCTGCTCTTCTTCACTCCTAAAAGATGGTATACCTCCCTGGCCAGTGCATGAAATTACCGCCTCCCTTTCTTCCTCAACATTTAAAAGTTCCTCAAAATATTCTCGCCATCTACCTAATACCTCCCTCTCCCCATCTACTAACTCCCCTACTCTGTTTTTAACTGACAAATCCATACTTTCCCTAGGCTTTCTTAACTTGTTTAACTCACTCCAAAATTTTTTCTTATTTTCATTAAAATTTCTTGACAGTGCCTCTCCCACTCTTTCATCTGCTCTCCTTTTGCACTCTCTCACCACTCTCTTCACCTTTCTTTTACTCTCCATATACTCTGCTCTTCTTATAACACTTCTGCTTTGTAAAAACCTCTCGTAAGCTACCTTTTTCTCTTTTATCACACCCTTTACTTCATCATTCCACCAATCACTCCTCTTTCCTCCTGCCCCCACCCTCCTATAACCACAAACTTCTGCCCCACATTCTAATACTGCATTTTTAAAACTATTCCAACCCTCTTCAACCCCCCCACTACTCATCTTTGCACTAGCCCACCTTTCTGCCAATAGTCGCTTATATCTCGCCCGAACTTCCTCCTCCCTTAGTTTATACACTTTCACCTCCCTCTTACTTGTTGTTGCCACCTTCCTCTTTTCCCATCTACCTCTTACTCTAACTGTAGCTACAACTAAATAATGATCCGATATATCAGTTGCCCCTCTATAAACATGTACATCCTGGAGCCTACCCATCAACCTTTTATCCACCAATACATAATCTAACAAACTACTTTCATTACGTGCTACATCATACCTTGTATATTTATTTATCCTCTTTTTCATAAAATATGTATTACTTATTACCAAATTTCTTTCTACACATAGCTCAATTAAAGGCTTCCCATTTACATTTACCCCTGGCACCCCAAATTTACCTACTACTCCCTCCATAACATTTTTACCCACTTTAGCATTGAAATCCCCAACCACTATTACTCTCACACTTGATTCAAAACTCCCCACGCATTCACTCAACATTTCCCAGAATCTCTCTCTCTCTCTCCTCTACACTTCTCTCTTCTCCAGGTGCATACACGCTTACTATAACCCACTTTTCACATCCAATCTTTATTTTACTCCACATAATCCTTGAATTTATACATTTGTAGTCCCTCTTTTCCTGCCATAGCTTATCCTTCAACATTATTGCTACTCCTTTTTTAGCTCTAACTCTATTTGAAACCCCTGACCTAATCCCATTTATTCCTATCCATTGAAACTCTCCCACCCCCTTCAGCTTTGTTTCACTTAAAGCCAGGACATCCAGTTTCTTCTCATTCATAACATCCACAATCATCTCTTTCTTATCATTTGCACAACATCCACGCACATTCAGACTTCCCACTTTGACAATTTTCTTCTTATTCTTTTTAGTAATCTTTACAGGAAAAGGGGTTACTAGCCCATTGTTCCCGGCATTTTAGTTGACTTTTACAACACGCATGGCTTACGGAGGAAAGATTCTTATTCCACTTCCCCATGGATATAAAAGGAAAAGTAATAAGACCAAGAACTATTAAGATAAAATCAAAGAAAACTCAGATGAGTGTGTATAAATAAACGTGTACATGTATGTGTAGTGTGACCTAAGTGTAAGTAGAAGTAGCAAGACGTACCTGTAATCTTGCATATTTATGAGACAGACAAAAGACACCAGCAATCCTACCATCATGTAAAACAATTACAGGCTTTCGTTTTACACTCACTTGGCAGGACGGTAGTACCTCCCTGGGTGGTTGCTGTCTACCAACCTACAGTGGACCCCCGCATAGCGACTTTAATCCGTGCAAGAGGGCTCATTGTTATGCGAAATGATCGGTATGCGAATGAATTTTCCCCATAAGAAATAATGGAAATCAAATTAATCCGTGCAAGACATCCGAAAGTATGAAAAAAAAAATTTTACCACATGAAATGTTAATTTTAATACACACAAACTGAAAAAGGCATGCACAATTACATGACACTTTTATTGAAGATCTGGTGATGATTGATGGGATGGGAGGAGGGGAGAGAGTGTTAGTGTTTAGAAGGGGAATCCCCTTCCATTAAGACTTAAGGTGTCGAGTCCTTTTCTGGGGTTACTTCCCTTCTTCTTTTAATGCCACTAGGACCAGCTTCAGTCACTGGACTTCTTTCGCACAACATGTCTGTCCATAGTGGCCTGTACCTCTCGTTCCTTTATGACTTCCCTAAAGTGTTTCACAACATTGTCAGTGTACAGGTTGCCAACACGGCTTGCAATAGCTGTGTGAGGGTGATTCTCATCCATAAAGGTTTGCACTTTCAGCCACATTGCACAGATTTCCTTAATCTTTGTAGTAGGCAACTTCTTCAATTTCTCTCTCCCCTCCTCTGAACCAGTTTCCTCAGGTCTGGCCTCTTGCTGTTGAAGTTGATCTATCAGCTCATCAGTGGTTAGTTCTTCATTGTCCTCCTCTACCAACTCTTCCACATCCTCCCCACTAACCTCCAACCCCAAGGACTTTCCCAATGCCACAATGGATTCCTCAACTGGCATAATCCTCTCAGGGTTAGCCTCAATGGGTTAGCCTGAAACCCTTCAAAATCCCTTTTGTCTACACATTCTGGCCACAGTTTCTTCCAAGCAGAGTTCAAGGTCTTCTTAGTCACTCCCTCCCAAGCCTTACCTATAAGGTTTACACAATTGAGGATATTAAAGTGCTCTCTCCAAAACTCTCTTAGAGTCAGTTGAGTTTCTGAGGTCACTACAAAGCACCTTTCAAACAGAGCTTTTGTGTACAGTTTTTTGAAGTTTGCAATAACCTGCTGGTCCATGGGCTGCAGGAGAGGAGTGGTATTAGGAGGCAAAAACTTCACCTTAATGAATTTCATGTCCCCATAAAGTCGCTCTGCCACGTCTGTAGGATGACCAGGGGCATTGTCTAACACCAGGAGGCACTTAAGTTCTAATTTCTTTTCAGTTAGGTAATCTTTCACATTGGGGGCAAATGCATGGTGTAACCAGTCATAGAAAAATCCCTAGTGACCCATGCCTTACTGTTTGCCCTCCACAGCCACACACAAATTCTCCTTGAGGACATTCTTTTGCCTGAACGGTCTGGGAGTTTCAGAGTGATACACTAATAAAGGCTTCACTTTGCAATCACCAGTAGCATTGGAACACATCAACAAAGTAAGCCTGTCTTTCATAGGCTTATGTCCTGGGAGTAACCTTTTCCTCCTGAGTAATGTAGGTCCTGCTTGGCATTTTCTTCCAAAACAGGCCTGTTTCATCACAATTAAACACTTGTTCAGGTTTCAGTCCTTCACTGTCTATGTACTCCTTGAATTCCTGCACATATTTTTCAGCTGCTTTGTGGTCCGAACTGGCAGCCTCACCATGCCTTAACACACTATGTATGCCACTAACGCTTCTTAAATCTCTCAAACCAACCTTTGCTGGCCTTAAATTCACTCACATCATCACTAGTTGCAGGCATTTTTTTAATTAAATCCTCATGCAACTTCCTAGCCTTTTCGCTTATGATCGCTTGAGAGACGCTATCTCCTGCTAGCTGTTTTTCATTTATCCACACCAGTAAGAGTCTCTCAACGTCTTCCATCACTTGCAATCTCTGTTTCGAAAACACAGTTAAACCTTTGGCAAGAACAGCTTCCTTGATTGCCTTTCTGTTGCCCACAATAGTAGCGATGGTTGATTTGGGTTTCTTGTACAACCTGGCCAGGTCGGCGACACGCACTCCACTTTCATACGTATCAATGATCTCTTTCTTCATCTCTATAGTAATTCTCACCCTTATTGCTGTAGGGTTGGCACTAGAAGCTTTCTTGTGGCCCATGGTCACTTATTTTGCAGATATAATCACCAAAAACACTGTAATAATACGAAATGTTCCGATTGTATGCTTGGATGTTACCGCGGAGGCTGGCTGGTAAACAATGCCACCGGCGGCACATGTGAGGCTGGCTAAGGGCGCACATTGGACGCGTCTCGGACGAAGAGCGGTGAGCGGGTTTTTGAGCGGTATGCGAGGAAAAATTTTTGCGATAAAAGCGAGCGGTATGCGGATTGAACGTTATGTGATGCCGACGGTATGCGGGGGTCCACTGTAATATTATTATTATTAATAATAATATTATTATTATTAATAATAATAATAATATTATTATTAATAATATTAATATTATTAATAATAATAATAATAATAATTATTATTATACAGCACCGTATAGCCCTTGTGGCTTAGTGCTTCTTTTTGATTATAATAATAATTTATTATTATTATTATTATTATAAAAAGCACTAAACCCACAAGGGTCGTGAATTGCTATACATAGAGTAAAGGCATACGAAAATAATATTTTTCTACAGTTACCCCCCAGTGTTTGACTAGAGAAAACGTAATTCTTCCGACACCATCTACACAGCTGCTTTGTAAACAAATCTCATATTTACATCAGTTTTTATTCTGAGTGTATGTATCATATTTATATGCTATGTAATGGGTTTCATATATAATTTTGAGGAAAATATCATAGATGGATTAATGAAAATGCCTATATTGATATAAAATAAGACATTTAGTGTGCCCAAGAGTGATTATTATTACATAGTATTGGCGTCATGAGTAGAGAGAGACTTAGCGATTTTAATGTGTACCTGCACACCAGCACAGTGTGTAAGTTATTTAGGTACAGGTACACATAAGTATAATTATCAGAGTACATATAAAATATGCAGTAACTTTAAAACACTTGAAATTTTGGAAAGTTTCCTGACATAATAGATGTGGTCACGGAAAATGTAAACAAACTGGGTGGGGGGCGCCGTATTTAAAAGACCGCTTACCGTATAGCAAATTTTGGTCATAATTTGACATCGCCGTATTAGCGGAACACCGTAAGGCGAAACGCCATAAAGCAGGGCCTTACTGTATTGGCAGATAGAATAAGCATTAGTCTTGATACTATAGCCCCTTCCTGAATAATTATGAGCTAGTCTTTGCATCTTTTGTGGTTGCCAATCATTGTAGCAGTGGCGTTCTTAACCCTTAAACTGTCCAAATGTACATCTACATTTGCACACGTAGCACTCCGGCCTCGATTTTCTCCCTAAGAAGGAATGTAAAAAAAAAAAAAACATAGATCTACGTTCGAAGCGCTTCACGAGCGAACGTAGATCTACAGTTGGACAGTTAGAGGGTTAATAATGATCTTATCTTAACATGAGGTTGGTTGATTTTTTTTATAAGGATTGTCATCCTGTAGTAATCAGGTAATCATTATTTTGAGTATTTGTCTCCTCACAGTGAATACTGCATTTCATTGCATCTTTATCTTGTGACACTGCTTTTTTCTGATCAACTAGGCTGATTTCTGATCACCTACCACCCACCTATGTGCTGCTGCAGGGTCCTCAATCAAGTCGCTTTTTTTTGTCTGTCAGTTTTGATAACTGCATTGTTCTGTTCATGGGCTTGATTAGTGATTAATGCAGAGAGAATTCTGAGTTTTGCAGAAACAGCCTATTAAACACTAGCTGCTTTTGGATGTTATAGATGGATAAAATTCCATTTACCTAGGTGAATCTGAAGCTACTACTCGGCTCTTTGCTGTTAGCAGGTATCAGTTTAGACTGCTTTACAATCCAGTCCTACATTTTGCTCTAGATGAATAGATTAGTCAGTAAGGTCAGCTTCTTAGTGAATACAAGATCTCAAACACAAGATTGTTGACCTTAGTCTTCATTTCTCTCCTCTCCAAAGCTGAAGGCACTACCAAGCTACCTAATGCATCTGTGCTATAGTTGGTGAATGATGCTGTTTTCATCAGCTTGTATGGTCTATGTTCTATGATTTGATGCACTTATTAAGTGTTTTAACTCTTGAAGGTGACATTCATTGTCTTAAGTGTTGTTCTTAATGATTAGCCCTGTCTATACTCTGGCCACAGCCATTGAATCTGCTTGGCAGTTGCATAATAGCTGGTCAGCATTTATAGTGGCATGGCCATGCTTGGATCACAGTTTGAAAGAAAGCCCTAAAATACCTATTATCTGCTTCACTATTAGGTGTTTATCAAATATGAGGAGCATGTCTTCTGTCACGGTGTGCTTATAGTCATGGAAATGCACTAGGAGTCGGATTTTTTCCTTGATGTATTATAGTACTTCATCCATACCAAACTCGTATGTGATCAGCATAATGCCAACATTCCTTTCATGTATTTTGCTAGTTCAGCAAATGCCAAGCTGTAGCTGATACTATTTTTATCTGAGGCTATTTTATTCAGTATGCTAAGAACTTGCTTTTCTATACAGATTTGTTAAGCATTCATTATGATGCTTGACTGGTTCTACAGTTAGAAAACCTGCACAGTTTGTCACATTCATTGTGATACTTGGCTTCTTCTGCAGTGAGAACATATGCACTAAGGTTGTCAGTTTTTATTCTGCAGCTGTAATATACATTTGCATATTAGTTAACTTGGAATGTTGCACTACATGGGTTTCCTGATTGCTCCTCTATCAAAGAAGCAACAAGTTTAAGGGATGCCAAAGTGGTGCTGTCTCTGTTAGTATATTCAGTTGGGTTCCCTCCAGTAGTGTTGTCAGAATGTCATTTTCCTGCCCATTTAAGCATTGTTGAATTTTGGGTGACATGATTTTTGCCAAGAGCGGTAGTTGAATTTTTTTAAAGTTTTCAGCTAAAGTCTTGTTAACAGTTCTTCAGTATGAGCGCTTGGACTTCGCTGGATACTGGAGAGGCTCAGGCTTGTTCTTTGACAGAAAACACATAAGAACCCGTTTATAGACTACTCTGAACATGGTAAAATGGATTGCCTGACTTCCCCTGGCTGATCTAGATGTGCCTAGCTTTGATCATTTATGATTGTTCTGTATCTGGTTTGAAGGTAAGTTTCTGAGGTAGTTTTCTTGAAGGTTAGTTTTTCTACTTCTAAATATAATTAGTCTAAATTCTTTCTGCTTACAACCATCAGGAAGGCATGGAGAGATTTCATTATTCTGAAAGCAAGAGAAGTTGATCAAGCGAGTTGTTAATATTTTGATTTAAGCAAGTTGCGGATATAGTTATATTACATATTTAAGCATATTGTATATGTAGAGCTCACTAAGTTTAAAGAAAAAAGTTTTATAACCTCTTATATACTTGATAAAAGGACAGTAAAAATAAAAAAAAGATAAGTACCTTCCATAAATTTATATCCTGTAACTATGAAAACTCCTTAAAATATGCTGAATGTTTTCCCTGCATTGTCCCCATAATTTAAATTATTAAAGATTCGTAGAATATCTGCCAAATATTGCATATGTAAAAAAAAAAAAATGCACATCTGTTTAAAATTGCCATGATGCTGTGGGCTATCTTGACCTTTACAAAATTTAGTGCCTTATCAGTCACTGGCCTTGGAAAACTTTTAAAATGCAAGAGAAAATATTTTTTTTTATCTATATTTAATGTGTTTTGCAGCATTAAGCCACTTTCTGCAAAATAGTGCAGAATGTCTTAGTGGATAAATATGGTGTGACAGTAGAGCAGTCAAGGAGTAGTAAAGAGGTCTGGCCCAGCTAACTTGTGCACTCTGCATTGAGCTGCCTGGGGCTTGCTTTTTGATTTAGCATGGATTGGTTGTGAGGGTTTGCAAGTGTTTTTACAGGGTCTTGCTCTGACAGATTTTGGCAGTAAAACTGGGCATTGTTTATTGGGGCATGCTCAGTTGGAGTTCACTGTGTGCTTTAAACCATGTTACAACCCTGTTTGTCACCTTGAGCAGCATCTTCAGCTTATGCAGTAGCCTTCCAGGCAATACAATATCAAAGGCTTTTTTTTTTTTTTCCAAATGGAAATATGCAGTTTGCTTGTGTTTTTCATGCCTAGTCTTTCATCCTGTCCTGTTGGGACCTGGAAGTCGTAGAGGAGTCTTTTGACATTATATTTTTTTTTAATTTAAGCAAGTAGGTTACTTAAATTTTGTGAGGTATAATTTGTGCAGTTGCCTGTGTGGGTGCAGGGGTTGAGTCTTGGCTCATGGTCCCACCTTTTAACTTGCTGCTTGCCGGATTTGTTCTAATAGCTTTTGGGTGCTATCGTACCTATCCTTAATACTTTTTCTTTAGCTTCCAGCTTTGCCCCTGAGTACCTGTTTCCTACCTCTCAGACTGTTCTTGTCTGCCCTATCAATTCCTCTTGAGTATTTTGTATGTGTGGGGGAGCATGTTAGTGTGAGTGGTGTTCTACATTTGGTGTTTTGGCTTGTAAAGTTTTTTTTTTTTTTTCATTAACAAAGGCTTGAATGGCCTCAGGTCAAAGCTCTTTGTGGATCATTTTACTTCTCATTCTGTCATAGGTCTCTGTTAAGTTTGAAAGACATTTTTCATGGTAGAAGCTGTTTGTGTTTAAGGCAATCTTTTCTGTAAATTATCCACCAGGTTCTTCGTTTTATTCCTTCTGATTACATTGGCTGACATACATGTCAGGAATACTGGACTGTAGTTTAGGCTCTCCTGGCTGTCTTCCTTCTTGAATACTTGGATTATATTTGCTGTTCTGCAAGCACCTGGAAGTTCCTATCTTAAGGGATTTGTTGACATTCTGGGCACACAGCTTGCACAGGGCTTCAGCTTTAGTTTATATCCATGGTGATATAATGTAGAATCCTATGACTTCCATCATGAATCTCATTATTTGCTCACTCGTTTCAGTGCTGTGGAGTAGCTTTGGGTCTGCGTTTGCTTAGTCTGCTATATTCAGTTCATTTACATATTCCTCCTTACCCAAAGACACACAAGCTGTTTCATAATCTCCAGTATTTTTTTCCGTAACTTTTATTGTGCCACATTTTTTCCAAGCTTTTTCCTTCCTGAGTTTTGCATCCTTATATTGGCAGTTGCATCAGTACTTCGTGTCTATTTTCCCTGCAGATAGATACAGGCTTGTTTGATGCTTCCTTGAATTTTTGGGTGCAAAAGCTCATCATTGTCAGTTGCCAACTGTTAGTTCTGTTACACTTACAGGATGGTATAATATTTCAAAAAATAAACTACGAGTTGAAATACAATTCTGATTTCTCTTTTTACCTCAGAAAACATGAGTTGGGAAAATGCAATGATGGAAAAATTTGAAGACCAAATGCCTCGTGCAAGAGCTGGGCACTGTTCAGTTGGCATTCACTCTCGTCTTTTTGTGTGGTCAGGCAGAGATGGTTACAGAAAAGCATGGAATAACCAGGTAAGGCTTTTGTACTGTGGAAGAAATCACAATAAAAGGCATGCTTTCATATAGGTACAAATACCACAGTGAAAATAGCAAATAAAACCTGAGCATTTTCGTGTGGTTATGCACATGTGTTTAAGCACATGAAAGCACAGAGGTTTTATTTCCTATTTTCAATGTGGTATTTTTGCTTATTGTATTATGTACAATTATTCTTTTCCCTGCCTTTTATTAGGCACATGGTGAATATCTTCACTAAATTTTGAAAATAAGACAGTGAATTTTTATATCTAAATATGATACTAATTTATATACGTATATGTAAAAGGAAATTTAAGACAGAATATTGTTAAAATACAAAAACTATTCTTCAAACCAGAATAAATAAATTTGCTAAGCTACTCCAATTGTACTGCATTCTGTATAAATTATCATACCACTTAATGTACTCCCTAACTGACCAAATCATAAAAGCAAACTATGCAGAGCACCTCAGATTAATGTTCATTTATACATGTATGTTAATAGGTTTGCTGCAAAGATTTGTGGTACCTGGAAACCAGTGTACCAGGGTCACCTGGTAGAGTGCAGTTGGTGAGAGCATCAACTACTACCTTAGAGGTCTGCTGGGGTGCAACACCCACTGCAGATGCATATCTCCTTCAGGTTTGTATGATTTATTCAAACTATTTTTTTTATATGCAGGCTGTGGCATAACATCACTTCATTGTGTTAAGTTTTTTCTGCACCCTGCAATGCTGTAGAACATAAAAAAAAAAAAAGAGCCAACACCACATAATTAAATTTCTACCAAACCTTGAGCTAATCAACTCACTACTACAGCCAGTGTATTAAAATAAATAAATGAAATAATTTTTCTTGATAAAGTGACTTAGCTTACACCCTTGTATATAATTTGCCCAGCTGGGTATGATAATCCATGATACAGTGGAAGTACTAAGTATTATAAGTGGAGAACAGGGATCTGATAATTATTCATAAATATATAAATTGTAGGTAGTAGGTTGGTAGACAGCAACTGCCCAGGGAAGTACTACCGTACTGCCAAGCGAGTGTGAAACGGAAGCCTGTAATTGTTTTAAGTGATGGTAGGATTGCTGGTGTCTTTTCTCTGTCTCATAAACATGCAAGATTTCAAGTATGTCTTGCTATTTCTACTTACACTTAGGTCACACTACACATACATGTACAAGCATGTATATACACATCCCTCTGGGGTTTCTTCTATTTTCTTACTAGTTCTTGTTTATTTCCTTTTATCTCCATGGGGAAGTAGAACAGCATTCTTCCTCCATATGTGTCGTAAGAGGTGACTAAAATGCTAGTAATCCCTTTTCCTGTATAAATTACTAAATTTAAAAAGAGAAACTTTCATTTTTCTTTTTGGGCCACCCTTCCTCTGTGGGATATGGCAAGTTTGTTGAAAGAAGATATATAAATCTTAGTGTGGAAATTAGGCGGTGTGGAGTTACTAAAAGTATTAGTCAGAGGGCTGAAGAGGGGTTGTTGAGGTGGTTTGGTCATTTAGAGAGAATGGAACAAAGTAGAATGCCTTAGAGAGCGTATAAATCTGTAGGGGGAGGAAGGTGGGGTAGCGGTCATCCTCAAGAATGTTGGAGGGAGGGGGTAAAGGAGGTTTTTTGGGCGAGGGGCTTGGATTTCCAGTAAGTGTGCGTTAGCGTGTTAGATAGAAGTAGATGGAGATGAATGATTTTTGGGACCTGACGAGCTGTTGGAGTGTGAGCAGGGTAATATTTTGTGAAGGGATTCAGGGAAACCAGTTAGCTAGGCTGGAATACTGCTGTACACTAACTGCCCCCTTCAAGGCAGGCAAAATTACTGACCTGGAGAGTGTGCAAAGAACTTTCGTGGCACACATAAGTATGATAAGGCACCTAAATTACTGGGAACGGTTGAAGTCCCTTGATTTGTATTCCCTGGAATGCAGGCGAGAGATATACAGTGGACTCCCGCTTAACGATCACCTCCAAATGCGACCAATTATGTAAGTGTATTTATGTAAGTGCATTTGTACGTGTATGTTTGGGGGTCTGAAATGGACTAATCTACTTCACAATATTCCTTATGGGAAAAAATTCGGTCAGTACTGGCACCTGAACATACTACTGGAATGAAAAAAGTTCGTTAACCGGGGGTCCACTGTACATGATAATATACACTTGGAAAATCCTAGAGAGATTAGTACCAAACTTGCACACTAAAATCACTCCCTATGAAAGCAAAAGACTCGGCAGGAGATGCCCAATGAAAAGCAGGGGTGCCATGAGTACACTGAGACAACACAGTAAGTGTCAGGGGCCCAAGACTGTTCAACTGCCTCCCAGCATATGCATGGGGGATAACCAATAGACCCCCTGGCTTTCTTCAAGAAGGCACTGGACAGGCACCTAAAGTCAGTACCTGACCAGCTGGGCTGTGGTTCGTATGTCAGTGTGCATGCGGCCGGCAGTAACAGCCTGGTTGATCAGACCCTGATCCACCACAAGGCCTGGTCTCAGACCTAGCTGTGGGGGTGTTGACCCCCAAAATCCTCTCCAGGTAGGAAAGGTGCAGCCAAAATTCAGTAGTACACGAAAGACCTTCATAGTGTGTTCTATTCAGTTTTGGATGCATTTTTTCAGTTTCTCTGCAAAAATTTGCTCCTTACAGAATAGCATAATAAAAGAGTTTATCATAGTTTTAAGCTGTGATTATTCTTATTAGCTGTAGGACTTCATTAAATTTTAAGTAACTTTGTTTAATTCTGTGAAGTAATTGTAAATGCTGTATTTAATAAATACTTCATTTTCTGCAGTTTTGTTTAACTAAATATTTTGTATGGTGTAGGAGGTGGGAGGGCCTAAAAGTAGGAGAGAGAATGATGAAAGTTGAGGTGGAAGGGAAAGGTGATGCATTAAATTAAATTATTTCATAAAAAAATTTCTGTATTATGAGATTTTCTGAAAGAGACCAAGTATACTTCCTTTGATGACATTAACATGAATGAACCTTATGTTTTGTCAGAAATACTTTGAGTAATGTTTGTTATAATGGTATTCATACCAACAGATCCAAAAGTATGACATCCCAACCCCAGCATCAACAGCATCAACTCCAGCTACCCCTCCAAGCACTGCCACCTCCAGTATACCTGGTACTCCTGCCAACAAGCCTATTACTCTCACCCAAACTGTTCTTAGACCAGCTGCACCTGGAACTATTACACCTATGGCCCCTACCTCTCCACAAACTATACGAGGTCAGTTTTTATTTCTTATTACATTGGAACACTTACTGTCTACATAAGTCTTTCTGGCCATATTCAGATACTAGCTGATTTTGGTGGACAGCTAAGGTAACCCTGTAATGAAGGCCCATACAGCATTAACTGTGGAAGGTCATACAATTTTAGTTACCTCCTTTGTTGAGAAATTTAAAAAAATAGTTTGAAAGAGCTAAATAAAACTACAAAAAGAAAAAGGAAATGAAAAGAATGCTATTGGTTTTTATGGTATGTTAAATTTGGCTATAAATGATCACTTGGTGGCAAACATCATAAATTCATGTAAAGGTGCTTATTTTATTTTATTATTTTTTTTTTATTATCACACTGGCCGATTCCCACCAAGGCAGGGTGGCCCGAAAAAGAAAAACTTTCACCATCATTCACTCCATCACTGTCTTGCCAGAAGGGTGCTTTACACTACAGTTTTTAAACTGCAACATTAACACCCCTCCTTCAGAGTGCAGGCACTGTACTTCCCATCTCCAGGACTCAAGTCCGGCCTGCTCGTTTCCCTGAATCCCTTCATAAATGTTACTTTGCTCACCTCAAACAGCAGTCAAGTTTAAAAAACCATTTGTCTCCATTCACCTACATAACAGTCACCAACTCTCATGCCTGCTGGAAGTCCAAGCCCCTCGCACACAAAACCTCCTTTACCCTCCCTCCAACCCTTCTAGGCTGACCCTACCCCGCCTTCCTCCACTACAGAACTGATACACTCTTGAAGTCATTCGTTTCGCTCCATTCTCTCTACATGTGCGAACCACCTCAACAACCCTTCCTCAGCCCTTGGACAACAGTTTTGGTAATCCGCACTCTCCTAACTCCAAACTACGAATTCCCTGTATTATATTCACACAACAGTTTCCTCAGACATGACTCTCCACTGGCCTCCAGGCTTCTCCTCGCTGCAACATTCATCACCCACGCTTCACACCCATATAAGAGCGTTGGTAAAACTATACTCCATAACATTTCCCTCTTTGCCTCCGAAGGACACAAGTTCTTTGTCTCCACAGACTCCTAAGTGTCACCACTCACTCTTTTTCCCTCATCAATTCTATGGATTCACCTCATCTTTCATAGACCCATCCGCTGACACGTTCCACTCCCAAATATCTGAATACGTTCACTCCTCCTATATCTCCTCCCTCCAATCTGATATTCAATCTTTCATCACCTAATCTTTTTGTTATCCTCATAACTTTACTCTTTCCTGTATCACCTTTAATTTTCTTCTTTTGCACACCCTACCAAATTCATCCACCAATCTCTGCAGCTTCTCTTCAGAATCTCCCAAGAGCACAGTATCATCAGCAAAGAGCAGCTGTGACAACTCCCACTTTGTGTGTGATTCTTTATCTTTTAACTCCACGCCTCTTGCCAAGACCCTCGCATTTACTTCTCTTACAACCCCATCTATAAATATATTAAACAACCACGGTGACATCACACATCCTTGTCTAAGACCTACTTCTTCTTCTTCTTTCAACGTACCAGCCGTATCCCACTGAGGTGGGGTGGCCCAAAAGAAAAAACTGAAGTTTCTCCTTTTAAATTTAGTAATATATACAGGAGAAGGGGTTACTAGCCCCTTGCTCCCGGCATTTTAGTCGCCTCTTACGACATGCATGGCTTACAGAGGAAGAATTCTGTTCCACTTCCCCATGGAGAAAAGACCTACTTTTACTGGGAAAAAATTTCCCTCTTTCCTACATACTCTAACTTGAGCCTCACTATCCTCGTAAAAACTCTTCACTGCTTTCAGTAACCTACCTCCTACACCATACACTTGCAACATCTGCCACATTGCCCCCCTATCCACCCTGTCATACGCCTTTTCCAAATCCATAAATGCCACAAAGACCTCTTTAGCCTTATCTAAATACTGTTCACTTATATGTTTCACTGTAAACACCTGGTCCACACACCCCCTACCTTCCTAAAGCCTCCTTGTTCATCTGCTATCCTATTCTCCGTCTTACTCTTAATTCTTTCAATTATAACTCTACCATACACTTTACAGGTACACTCAACAGACTTATCCCCCTATAATTTTTGCACTCTCTTTTATCCCCTTTGCCTTTATACAAAGGAACTATGCATGCTCTCTGCCAATCCCTAGGTACCTTACCCTCTCCCATACATTTATTAAATAATTGCACCAACCACTCCAAAACTATATCCCCACCTGCTTTTAACATTTCTATCTTTATCCCATCAATCCCGGCTGCCTTACCCCCTTTCATTTTACCTACTGCCTCACGAACTTCCCCCACACTCACAACTGGCTCTTCCTCACTCCTACAAGATGTTATTCCTCCTTGCCCTATACACGAAATCACAGCTTCCCTATCTTCATCAACATTTAACAATTCCTCAAAATATTCCCTCCATCTTCCCAATACCTCTAACTCTCCATTTAATAACTCTCATCTCCTATTTTTAACTGACAAATCCATTTGTTCTCTAGGCTTTCTTAACTTGTTAATCTCACTCCAAAACTTTTTCTTATTTTCAACAAAATTTGTTGATAACATCTCACCCACTCTCTCATTTGCTCTCTTTTTACATTGCTTCACCACTCTCTTAACCTCTCTCTTTTTCTCCATATACTCTTCCCTCCTTGCATCACTTCTACTTTGTAAAAAACTTCTCATATGCTAACTTTTTCTCCCTTACTACTCTCTTTACATCATCATTCCACCAATCGCTCCTCTTCCCTCCTGCACCCACTTTCCTGTAACCACAAACTTCTGCTGAACACTCTAACACTACATTTTTAAACCTACCCCATACCTCTTCGACCCCATTGCCTATGCTCTCATTAGCCCATCTATCCTCCAATAGCTGTTTATATCTTACCCTAACTGCCTCCTCTTTTAGTTTATAAACCTTCACCTCTCTCTTCCCTGATGCTTCTATTCTCCTTGTATCCATCTACCTTTTACTCTCAGTGTAGCTACAACTAGAAAGTGATCTGATATATCTGTGGCCCCTCTATAAACATGTACATCCTGAAGTCTACTCAACAGTCTTTTATCTACCAATACATAATCCAACAAACTACTGTCATTTCGCCCTACATCATATCGTGTATACTTATTTATCCTCTTTTTCTTAAAATATGTATTACCTATAACTAAACCCCTTTCTATACAAAGTTCAATCAAAGGGCTCCCATTATCATTTACACCTGGCACCCCAAACTTACCTACCACACCCTCTCTAAAAGTTTCTCCTACTTTAGCATTCAGGTCCCCTACCACAATTACTCTCTCACTTGGTTCAAAGGCTCCTATACATTCACTTAACATCTCCCAAAATCTCTCTCTCTTATATTTTGCAATTTTTTTATGACACCAGCTGTCTCACACTGAAGTACGTGATCTATAAAAAGAGGAAACCCATTCACCATCATTCACTCAGTATTTTGTCTTGCCAGAAGAGTGCTGACATCATATTTTCACCTTCAGGACTCCAGTCCAGCTAGCTACTTTCCCCTGATTCTCTTCATAAAGATTACCTTGCTCACTCGCACAGAATGCCAAGTCATAAAAAAACACTTGCCTCCACTTGCTTTGATCTAACACACTCATAAGTCTGTCAGAGGTTAGTCTTCAGCACTCATAACTTTATCACTTTCCTCCAATTTTTCCTGGAATAATGCCTACCCCTCCTTCCTTCCACCCCCAGACTCATATACCCTCTTAGTCATCCTAATAATTTTTTCTTTAAATAAAAAAGAACTAAATTGTTCTAGGGCTTTGTAAATCATACAGCTAAACTCACTTGATTGCTGTCTACCAAGATATTGCCAATTATATATTGCCTTTATTTTGCATGGTGAACTCTGCTGAGCTTAGGACATGAAAACAAATGTGCTGATCTTTGTATAACCATGTAAGAACATTGAAAGTTATTAGAAAATAGATAAAGCATTTAACTTAGCACCAACAACAAAAAGAACACTTGTCAACTTGTATATAGTATTTTGAAAGAAAGCTAATAAGCATTTCTTCAAAAATAGTGGTACTACACAGAACAGGAATGGGATCAAAGCATAGATAGCAAATGCTATAGCCACTGGAAAACTTAGCATTCTATGACAGACTAAACTCTGAAGACCATGAACAAATAATCAGTGGATTTTCATGAGTGGTACCCATGCAGCCTAAATTTTGTTTGCAAATTTTTTCACTTGGGCACAGTTATGGTACGTAAAGTGAAAGAACACTTAGCAAGTTTCCGAGAGTAAGTAAATGACTAGAGAGTGACTAGAGAGAATGGAACAGGTACCTGGAGTCTACCTGGAGGGTATTCCAGGGATCAACGCCCCCACAGCCCGGTCCACGACCAGGCCCTCTCGGTGGATCGGGGCCTGATCGACCAGGCTGTTACTGCTGGCTGCACGTAGTCCAACGTATGAACTGCCTGGCTGATCAGGCAGTTCGTTCGAAGGCTTGTAGTAGCTTTGTTGTGTAAAACTGAAATTAGCCTTACAATTCTGATTTTTTTTTTTTTTTTTTTTTTTTATTCGCCGGTATTTTCCCGGCCCGGGTCTTTTCCAAGTAGTGGTGACCCGGCCTTGGCTCCCTATCTGGGGAGTGTCTCGAGACTTAAGTCTCCCATGGGAGGAGGTATAGTACCTCCTCATCTTTGGGACCAAGTGTCCCCAGGCCTATCCACATTCCCCGCCCTCACGGGGCTCGTAGAGAGAAGCTAGGCCTCTGGTCTGCCATCTACCCCGCCTCAAAGGGGCTCGTGGGGATGGCAGTCTTATGAGCTGCAGATGGTAGCAAGCTCAGGCCTCTCTTGACCTTCATTCTGATTTTAGTGGTATTTGTTAAACTTATACTGTTATTATTAGTCTTTTTTTTTTTTTTTTTTTTTTTTAGTAAGCCCTGCTTATATTGATATATCATATCTGTGCAATTATGGTAACTCATTAAGCTACACATATATAAGCATTCTACACAAAATGTGACTTAACACTGTCCCTTTTTTCATGCACTTACGTAAAAATAAAATATTTTAAAGCATATGCAAGGTTATTTACCAAGATGTTTTAATATAAAGGCATTTTTTGTTTGCTTTTAGTGCCTGCTGGGAATACATTTCACATTATCTTTTTCTTTTTCCTTTCCTTTCAGCTGGTGGTAACATTGTCAGAGTACGAGCACCTGGAGCAGGACAGATAAAAGTTATTGGTGCAGGGGGACAAACGACACAAATTTTGCGAGGTGGTCTACCAGCCACAACTACGGCTACATCTCAAGGTGGCATGTCAGGGATTGCAGCCTTAGCTGCTGCAGCTGCAGCTGCTGCCTCACAAAAAATAACTACAAGTACTGGTAGTACAGCATCTCCTACTACAGTAAAAGTAGTGCAGCCTAATACACTAGTCACTCCACAAGGTGTGAAAGTGGCTACTACAATTGCAGGACAGACAGTGAGACTAGTTTCACCCTCTGGTCAGGTAAGGCAAATAAGGTTTACCTGAATTATGCTTTATGCAATAAAAACCATGTATACTAATGATTTTGCTTCTATTGTGGACTTTGCTGAGTTCCACAGCAGTTATCAACTTTGAACAAGAATTCATAGAGTTGAAATCTTTTTAGTATGTGTGTGTGCCTATGCATGCACACGTGTGAAATTTTTAACTCTTGTTTTCTCTTAGTTTTTACACAGGAAGATACTAGTGAAATTCCAGAAATTATAAATTATATAGAACAGGATGATAAACTGCACAATTAGGGTAACTAGTGACATGGTCCTCAGACAAGTAGAGAAATTAAAACCAAACAAATCTCCAGACCCTGATGAACTGTTTGCAAGGGTTTTAAAGGAATGTAAAGAGGAGCTTAGCAAACATTTGGCTAGTCTTTTCAACATATCACTACAAACTGGCATGGTGCCAGTCAAGTGGAAAATGGCCAATGTGATACCTATTTACAGAGCAGGTGTCAGGTCCTTAGCTTCGAATTATAGATCAATAAGCTTTACCTCCATAGTGGCAAAATTTATGGAATCACTAATTGCCAAGGCAATTCATAGCCCTCTTGAAAGACATAAATTAATTAATGAATCTCAGCATGGTTTTACAAAGGGGTGTTCTTACCTTACAAATTTACTAACTTTTTTCACCAAGGTATTTGAGGAGGTAGATCATGGCAGTGAAGACAGTTTTGTGTATATGGACTTCAGTAAGGTTTTTGATAGAGTTCCACATCAGAGGCTATTGAGGAAAATTAAGGCACATGAAATAGGAGAAATTTTTACCTTGGTAGAGGCGTGGTTGAGAGATAAGCGGAGAGTTTGCATCAGTGGAGAGAAATCAGAGGGGGGGGGGGTTCATGAGTGGTGTTCCACAAGGGTTGGTGTTGGGCCCTTTGTTCACAATTTATATAAACAACATTGATGAGGGTATAAATAGCAACATAAGCTAGTTTGCTGATGACACCAAAATAGGTTGCCTAATTCATTCTAATAAGGACATTAGAGCACTCCAGGAAGATCTGAATAGACTGATGCAGTGGTCAAAGAAGTGGCAGATGCAGTTTAATATAGACATGCAAAGTTCTAAACATTGGACAAAATAATAACCATGCCACATATAAACTTAATAATGTAGATCTTTATATTACTGATTGCAAAAAGGACTTGGGAGTTCTGGTTAGCAGTAATCTAAAACCAAGACAACAGTGCATAAGTGTTCACAATAAAGTGAACAGAATCTTTGGCTTCATATCAAGGAGCATAAATAATAGGAGTCCTCAGGTTGTTCTTCAACTCTGTTTCTTTGGTTAGGCCTCATTTAAATTATGCTGCACAGCTCTGGTCACTGTATTACAGAATGGATATTAATGCACTGGAAAATGTACAAAGGAGGACTGAGGGCCCTGAATCTGCACTCTAGAAGGGCATAGACTCGGTGGCATCGCTAGGGTTGGTGTCGCCCGGGGCAGAATCTTTGGTGTCACCCCCATGAAATCCAAGGGTGGGGGGATGGGAAGCAAACTCCAGCTATGTCACTACTGCATGACCAGTGATTAATGTTTAGCAGTGAGAATGTTTAACCCTTTGACTGTTTCCGACATATAAATACGTCTTACGAGCCAATGTTTCTGACGTATTTATACGCATAAATTCTAGCAGCTTCAAATCAAGCAGGAGAAAGCTGGTAGGCCCACATGTGAGAGAATGGGTCTCCATGGTCAGTGTGCACCATATAAAAAAAATCGGGGAGCCAGTGGTGCATTGTGGGAATGCCATTTCAGTTGTCCTTTTTCAGCATGTCTAGCGGTAAGAAATATGTGATTCCCCAGCAAATCTGGGACTCTTCTCTTCCCAAGTGATGCTCTAACACAGATGGAAGTGTCAGTGAAGATCAATTTCATGATTTGGAGGAGTTTGAGACCAAAAGCAATGGAGGAGGAAGAGGAGGAGGAGGAGGGAGGAGGAGGAAGGAAGAAGAAGAAGAAGAAGATGTAATAATATTGTTCCCTTGAAGCAAGAAAAAAAAAAGTCCACCCCATGACAGTGACAAAATAAGGGGAGATAACATCTGATAAGAGCTGACTTTGATGAGCTTAAACGAGGGTAGAGCTGATAAGAAAATATTACATGACCATCGCCCTCCCTTTGTTTTTGCTGGTACACAAACATTTCTGTCTGTCTATTTGTCTGTCTGTCAAGCTCCCTGTCTGTCCATCTAACTCTTTGTCTCAGAGAGAGCCACAAGACTGTGTCATCACGTTTACTCACATCTTCAAGCAGAGTATAGCACTTTGCCTGGATTTCTTGGGTTATCCTAGGTAATTTACACTATGTATACTTGTATTTATGTGTACCTGTGAGGCAGAGATAGGCAGACAGATAGAAAGAGAGATTAAAAGATATAGAATGAGGGAGAAAGATAATTATATAGAATGGAGGAGGGGAAGCAGCATCCAACCCCATTGTTTTGACAGGCAGGAGGGGGAGTGAGTAATGAGACAATATGTCATTTTGACAGCTGCTGACTTCTGACTCAAAACAATTATAAGCCACACACTCGCACACAAGACAAGGAGGAGGAGAAGGAGGAGGAGGAGGAGGAGGAGGAGAAGGAGAAGGAGAAGGAGAAGGAGAAGGAGGAGGAGGATGATTGTTTGTTTGTTTTTGTAAACAAGTTTTATAAACAATATATTGATAATTATGTTTGTGTGCTTATTGTGTTGTATACAACGAGTGTATATATGTACATTGCACCTCACTTTGGTCTCATAGGCCACATAAGTTATGTGAAAAAATAAAATAGTGAAAAAAACAAAAAACCTTCAATTACAAGTAAACTAAAGTTTACCAGGTGAGCGGCAGTCGCTGTTGCCATACGCGGCTCATTTTCTGCAAACTTCACGGTTCTATATCTTGGTAAGTACCGATGGCAAAATTTTTTTTTTTTTGGACTAAAACACTCAGAAAAATAATCTTAACATTTTCATAAGAAAAAATAATTTTTTTTTTTTTGAATATTTGGCGACATAGAATGACAGTTTCAGAGAGGGGCCTGAAACAGTCAAAGGGTTAAGGGCCATAAACCGAACAGGAGAATACTTCTCAACTTTATTAATAATAAAATAAATAATTGTAGTAATATTGAGGAAACATAAACTCAAATACCACTTTGAGTACAGGCAACAGATCCTACATTTATTTATCTTCAACAATGAAAAAAAAAAAAACTTGAAAAATAAAGGAAAACATTGTAATATCAGAGAAACACTAATTCCGATTTTACCTTGAGTACAGGTAACATCTCAGTGTACCTGATCTTACATTTCCTTGCCTTCAGTCCTGCAAAATCATCTATCACATGCAATTCATTGATATTCCCTATATAGACCTATTTGTACCTTGTAATCATATAATAGGCTATATAGAAATGAAGGATTTTTCTTATGTTACTGCAGCACTATTTTGGGCATTAGTGTCACCTTTAGAGGCTCTATGGTGTCACCCGGGGCAGATATGATTGACGTGTATAAATAGACAGGATTCAAAGATAGGACTCAAAGCAGTGGTTTTAAGTTAGAAAAATTCGGATTCAGGAAGGATATAGGACAGCACTGGTTTGGTAATAGAGTTGTGGATGAGTGGTACAAACTCCCAAGTACTGCCACAGAAGCTAAGATGTTATGTAGTTTAAAAAATAGGTTGGATAATAATGAGTGGGTGTGGGTGGGTGTGAGTTGGACCTGACTAGCTTGTGCTAATAGGTTTGATGCTGTGCTCCTTAAGTGGATGTGATCTGATCTGACTAGGTGGGCTGTTGGTTTAAGTTGGGAAGTGATGTAGACCTGCCTTGCATGAGCCAGTCGGCCTGCAGCAATGTTCCTTCTTATGCTCCTCCTCCTGCAAGTTTAAGATGTGATCTGATGGCAATTGCTGGACCTGATCCTCTGAAAATTTACCATCTCCCCTTTTTCTTTCTCTCCTCATATGCACTCAATTGATATAATCTCATGCTCCTAATCTTATCTCATCTTCTATTTGGGCCCCCTTCTTTCAGCTCTCTGGCATCCATGAATCATCAGTGACCTTCCACTACCTCTCTTAGTGTATTTTCACCATTTTCCTTTGTCCCTTATCACCACCTTACCTTCAGAGAGCATCACTGCCAGTGACTTTTATTGTTTTCTCCAAACTGCTGTGCTCCCTCTTCTTCCTTCACTGTTTCTGTCCTCTACTAACCTCTCTCATATTTCTTCCATGGTCTCCTTCAGTCCCCTTATCTGCTCTTGCAAATTAGCCTTATTTATTTATTTATTTATTTATTTATTTATTGTGCAACCTTGTTCCTGGCCTTATTACATACTGCCTCCTTTTCCTCTCAGATGGAATTTAACTTTTTCAAAATGCTCTCTCAGTGTTCATCGTTTCATAATTTCCTTTAGTTTTACATTTCCTCTTTGTTTTAGGGTTCTTTCCTCTTCCATAGTTGCCCTATTTTCCTGTTCTGCAGTTATACCCGTAGCTTCATTGCATGATGCTACTGCTTCATTCCTAAAGGAATTGAACATCCACTCAAACTCCTCTTCCAACTGTATGTATGTACTTCAAGGTAAAATAGAGATTTCTCCTGATGTCTATTATTCTGGCTAACTGGTTTCATTGAATGCTTCCATAAATGTTATTTTACTATAGTTTTGGAGTGGTTGGTGCAATTATTTAATAAATGTATGGAAGAGGGTAAGGTACCTAGGGATTGGCAGAGAGCATGCATAGTTCCTTTGTATAAAGGCAAAGGGGATAAAAGAGAGTGCAAAAATTATAGGGGGATAAGTCTGCTGAGTATACCTGGTAAAGTGTATGGTAGAGTTATTATTGAAAGAATTAAGAGTAAGATGGAGAATAGGATAGCAGATGAACAAGGAGGCTTTAGGAAAGGTAGGGGGTGTGTGGACCAGGTGTTTACAGTGAAACATATAAGTGAACAGTATTTAGATAAGGCTAAAGAGGTCTTTGTGGCATTTATGGATTTGGAAAAGGCGTATGACAGGGTGGATAGGGGGGCAGTGTGGCAGATGTTGCAAGTGTATGGTGTAGGAGGTAGGTTACTGAAAGCAGTGAAGAGTTTTTACGAGGATAGTGAGGCTCAAGTTAGAGTATGTAGGAAAGAGGGAAATTTTTTCCCAGTAAAAGTAGGCCTTAGACAAGGATGTGTGATGTCACCGTGGTTGTTTAATATATTTATAGATGGGGTTGTAAGAGAAGTAAATGCGAGGGTCTTGGCAAGAGGCGTGTAGTTAAAAGATAAAGAATCGCACACAAAGTGGGAGTTGTCACAGCTGCTCTTTGCTGATGACACTGTGCTCTTGGGAGATTCTGAAGAGAAGTTGCAGAGATTGGTGGATGAATTTGGTAGGGTGTGCAAAAGAAGAAAATTAAAGGTGAATACAGGAAAGAGTAAGGTTATGAGGATAACAAAAAGATTAGGTGATGAAAGATTGAATATCAGATTGGAGGGAGAGAGTATGGAGGAGGTGAATGTATTCAGATATTTGGGAGTGGACGTGTCAGCGGATGGGTCTATGAAAGATGAGGTGAATCATAGAATTGATGAGGGGAAAAGAGTGAGTGGTGCACTTAGGAGTCTGTGGAGACAAAGAACTTTGTCCTTGGAGGCAAAGAGGGGAATGTATGAGAGTATAGTTTTACCAACGCTCTTATATGGGTGTGAAGCATGGGTGATGAATGTTGCAGCGAGGAGAAGGCTGGAGGCAGTGGAGATGTCATGTCTGAGGGCAATGTGTGGTGTGAATATAATGCAGAGAATTCGTAGTTTGGAAGTTAGCAGGAGGTGCGGGATTACCAAAACTGTTGTCCAGAGGGCTGAGGAAGGGTTGTTGAGGTGGTTCGGACATGTAGAGAGAATGGAGCGAAACAGAATGACTTCAAGAGTGTATCAGTCTGTAGTGGAAGGAAGGCGGGGTAGGGGTCGGCCTAGGAAAGGTTGGAGAGAGGGGGTAAAGGAGGTTTTGTGTGCGAGGGGCTTGGACTTCCAGCAGGCATGCGTGAGCGTGTTTGATAGGAGTGAATGGAGACAAATGGTTTTTAATACTTGACGTGCTGTTGGAGTGTGAGCAAAGTAACATTTATGAAGGGGTTCAGGGAAACCGGCAGGCCGGACTTGAATCCTGGAGATGGGAAGTACAGTGCCTGCACTCTGAAGGAGGGGTGTTAATGTTGCAGTTTAAAAACTGTAGTGTAAAGCACCCTTCTGGCAAGACAGTGATGGAGTGAATGATGGTGAAAGTTTTTCTTTTTCGGGCCACCCTGCCTTGGTGGGAATCGGCCAGTGTGATAATAATAAAAAAAAATATTTTACTAACACTCCAACAGTATATAAATTAAAAAAAACACTGGTCTCCTTTCACTTTTACCTAATTCTCGCAGAAGCCTGATGGATGCAAGTCCCTACCACACAACCCTTTATCCCCTTCCTCCAACCATTCCTGGAATGACCCCTGCCTCTCCTGCCTTCAATCCTAAATTTATACACCTTTGTCATCTTTTCCCTCTCCATTCTCTCCGTGCCCAACCCATCTCGACAACCCATCCTCAGCACTCTGAATTATACCTTGGTGACCCCATACAAACTTAGTTTCTTCTTCCCATGTTTTCTTAACACTGTCCATCTCCCGAGACAGGGTGACCCCAAAAAAGAAACTCTTTCATCATCATTTACACTTACTGCTGTCTTGCCAGAGGTATGCAGATCTGACAGTTTAAATCTAGTCCCTCTAAACAGCAAATATCTCAAACCCCTCCTTCAGAGTAGGCAGGCACCGTCCTTCTCACCTCCAGGACTCAAGTTCGGCTAACTGATTTTCGTGACTCCCTTCACAAAATATTACCTTTCTCACACTCCAGTAGCTCATCAAGTCCCAAAAACGTTTTGTCTCCACTCACTCCTATCTAACATGTTCACACGTGCCTGCTGTATGTCCCAGTCCCTTACACACAAAACCTCCTATTCTCTTCTTCATTTGCTATTTGGTTCCTTAGATAAACTTTCTGCAGATGCCTCAGTGCACTGCCTACCTTTTTTTTCTTCCATCTGTTCAATGGTTTGCCTCATCTTCCATGAACCTTTCTGGTGACAAATTCACTTCCAAATATCTAAATATTGTACATCCATTTCCTCCATACTCTCTCAGGTATGATATCCAGTCTTTCATTGCCTAGAATTTTGGTTGCTCTCAACACCTTGTTCTTTTCTATATTCACTTTTAATATCCTTCTTTTACATACCTTCCCAAGATCATACACCATCCTTTACAACTTTGTTATCAACAAAGAGCAACAGTGGCAACTCTCAACTGTGTTTATTCACCCTACATTGGTAAGAGGCAGTTGTATTTTAATGCACCGGCCATCTTCCACCAAGGCAGGGTGACCTGGAAAAGAAACACTTTCACCATTGGTCACACCATGACTTTCTTGCCAGAGGTGTGCTGACACTACAGTTTGGATGCCGCTCCAAACTGCAGTATCCCCACCCCTGCTTCAGAGTGCAGGCACTTTACTTTGTACCTCTAGCTGGCTAACTGGTTTCCCTGAATCCCTTTATGAATGTGACCTTCCTCACACTCTAACATGTCATGTCATAATAATCACTGGCTTCCACTCACCCCTATCCAACACACTCACACATGGTATTTTATAAAACTAATAAAAAGTGTGTGATAATCAGTATGCTTTGATTTGCTTTCAGCTTGGGAATTGTATACCACAAAAATAGAAAATGAGTATCATAAATTAAAAAAATCCATATTTCTTTACTAATTTGTACCAAAAAAAAATTAGCATTCCATTTATGCATAAAGAGTGTGTACATGAAATGTATTTTTTTTTATTAACACATCGGTTGTTACCCACCAAGGCAGGGTGACCTGAAAAAGAAAAACTTATCATTCACTCCATCACTGTCTTGCCAGAGGCTTGCCTGCACTACAGTTAAAAAACTGCAACATATCACCACCCCTCCTCCAGAACTCAAGTCCAGCTAACCAGTTTCCCTGAATCCCTTCATAAATGTTACTTTGCTCACACTCCAACAGCACATCGTCATGAAAAAAAACATTCATCTCCACTCGTTCCTATCTGACACGCTCAAGTATGCTTGCTGGAAGTCCAAGCCCCTTGCACACAAAACCTGCTTTACCCCCCCTCCCTCCAACCTTTCCTAGGACAACTTCTACCCTGCCTCCCTTCCTCTACAGATTTATATGCCCTCCAAGTTATTGTTTTGTTCCATCCTCTAAATGTCCAAACCACCTCAAAAACCCTTCCTCATCCCTCTTGGATAATACTTTTCGAAACCCTGCACCTCCTCCTAATCTCCAAACTATGGATTCTCTGCATTATATTCACACTGCACATTTCCCTCAGACACAACATCTCCACTGCCTCCAGCCTTCTCTTTGTTGCAACATTCACCACTCATGCTTCACATCCATATAAGAGTGTTGGTACCACTATACTCTTGTACATTCATTTGAAGAGCGATTTAAGAGAGGAAAATCCATATGGGACATTTTCAAAAAATTTGATAGTTGATTTTCAGTTTGTAATTTGTTTCATGCCTTCACAAAATGTGTTAAAAAAAAAAGGCTTGTGGATGATTCATTAGAAAAAAATTGGAGAATTTAAAAATTTTACTCCCATTAATTTTTTTGTATTGTACGTACTCAGTTTGCATGTTCTATCTATGATACAATAATTTTGCCTATTCTTAATTCTCCCAAATTTGGATTTTTTTTTTTTTAATCAAACTGGCCATATCCCGCTGAGGCAGGGAGACCTGAAGAAAAATAAACAAAAGTTTCTCTTTAAATTTAGTAATGTATACAGAAGAGGGAGTTACTAGCCTCTTGATCTCTGCATTTTAGAATTGTTCCACTTCCCCAATGGAGAAAATTTAGAAAATAAATTTTTAAATTATAAATAATATCCAAGACTCGGCAAATTCTTATGTTCAAAGAAAGTTCTGAAATTTAATTTGTATTTCTTCAGATATGAGATAACTTACAATTTGGGTCATACGTAAAAGTTTTTATTGCTTAGAATTTTGTATAATTAGAGTACCTGAGCACAGATTAGTTCAGGTAAGTGAGAAATCACTGTTTAAAAGCAAGTAAAGGAATTCTGTATTATCTTAGTGTCACGGTCTCATTATCTTCAGGTTCTTAACACCCAAGGAGCAACCGTGGCAGGACAGGGGGGTAAGCAGTTTATCCTTCAGAAGAGTGGTGTACCTGGATCACAACCACAGATTGTTACACTTGTCAAGACGAGTAAAGGCCTTACACCGGTAAGTTCATCATAGGAGTTTGTATATCATTTTACTTGAAAAATGTCCTTTTAAAGATCATTCAGGGATTCATTTATGAATTAGTTTTCTTTTCAACGGATAGTGGTTCCTTTGTAAAAGTATGTTCTCTCATTACTATATAAATAAATATAAATTCTTCTTCTTTCAACGTACCAGCCGTATCCCACTGAGGTGGGGTGGCCCGAAAGAAAAAACTAAAATTTCCCCTTTTAAATTTAGTAATATATACAGGAGAAGGGGTTACTAGCCCCTTGCTCCCGGCATTTTAGTCGCCTCTTAAGACACGCATGGCTTACAGAGGAAGAATTCTGTTCCACTTCCCCATGGAGATAAGAGGAAATAAACAAGAACAAGAATTAGAAAGAAAATAGAAGAAAACCCAGAGGGGTGTGTATATATATGCTTGTACACGTATGTGTAGTGTGACCTAAGTGTAAGTAGAAGTAGCAAGACGTACCTGTAATCTTGCATATTTATGAGACGGACAAAAGACTCGACTCACGAAATCATAATGACACGATTGCAAACAAACCATACCCCGGCCGGGATTGAACCCGCGGTCAGAGAGTCTCAAAACTCCAGCCCGTCGCGTTAGCCACAAAAGACACCAGCAGTCCTACCGTCATGTAAAACAATTACAGGCTTTCGTTTTACACTCGCTTGGCAGGACGGTAGTACCTCCCTGGGCGGTTGCTGTCTACCAACCTACTACCTACAATAAATATAAATGTTTATTTAAAAATAAATTATTTTGGGCAGACTGCTGGGAGAAGTGCTATTTGTACATGGGTGTGTAGATAAAAATATCACGAGTTGCTAGTAAGGCAGAATCTAAATAAGTCATTATTGCGTATATCAGACAGCAAGAGCTTCGGTGAGGAATCATTGTTGAATATTTATTAAATTGTAATAAATAATTTGAGGTTACAGAAATTTTGTTCATTGACAATCAGCCATATAAATTTTAATCAGAATATGAAATTTACCATTTGGGATTAGAAGGAGTATGTAAGAGACCCAGGGGTAACACTGTCAGAAAATCTTAGACTAACCACTTCGCCATCTGTGACGTAGTACTACAGGTATACCGTAGTACTACACCACGAGTTAAGTTCATTCAGATAAACTGTGAGTGGTAAATTTGGACCTAGATATGAAAGAATGGGTCTGTGTGGTAAGTGTGCACCATATAAAAAAAATCTGCAGCATGCCGTGCATAATGAGAAAAAGACTGCGACCATGTTTTTGGCTTAAAACAGCAAATTTGCAGTGTATTTTTGTGTGGTTATATTCTCAGTTTCTTGGTCTCATTTAATAGAATGGAAGGTGTATTACAGAAATAGAGATGATTTGATTGGTTTCAGGACTGAAAATAGCTTGAAATTGAGCTCAAAGTAGCAGAAAAATTTGATTTTTGCCAATGTTCATGAGTAAACAGATCACATCACTCGTCCAATACATGTCCATCTGGTGGGTCTGATGTGTGTTCACGAATGTGCTGATGTTATTTATGCAGTTATTACAATATTGCGTAATAGTAAATCTATCTGTTTTGTGTGTGAATAAAAACTCAAAATAGAATTCATGTGTAAAGCCTGGGAACATAACTAATGAACAGAGGAAAAGTTATTTTAGTGCCAGGAATGCCTGCATTGTTTATTCTGGATCCTGTTTTGAATTTTGTGTGAAATTGGCCAAATTACCAATTTCTGATCACTTTATTGGGTAGTTGAAATAGTTGACTGGACGGTTTTGTGTACTCGTTCGATAAAATGGAAGATGTATTAGCGAAATAGCTAAGAATTTGGTCAACTGGAACAACGTAATTGGCCTAAAATAGGACTCGGTGGCAAAGTCGCCTATGCGTTAACATTGCTAACGCGATAATTTAATCAGTTTTCCATCAAATTTCATACTTTTCGTTTCATTATCTCTGGAAAAAGATTTTTTATCATTTCATGTGTGTGTGTGTGTGTGTGTAGAGGAGGGGGGATTCTTGGACACGGAGAGCAATTCTCAGATCATGGGTCTGGACAGTTAATTGGTTAAAAGAATGCAGTAGTCTTACTACACAACAGCAAGGAAAACATTTAAAACAAGATATATTAATTGAATTACTGCTATATACCTAACAGCTCTATTTAAAACAAATGAAATTGCATCTATGGAGAATGTACAGAGAAATCTCACTGCCTGAATAAACTCAAACATCTAAATTACTGGGAATGGCTAACAGTTATCAAATTTTACTTCCTGGAGTACAGATGAGGAAAAAATATATAATAATTTACAAATGGAAGATGCTGGGGAGTACTGGTTCCACATCTTCACTCTGAAATTACCTGTAACAAGAGTGGGTGACATGATATTTGGTGCAAGATGTCTACCCCAGTGAAAATGGATTGCAATAAGTACATTAAAAGGTAATCTTCCAGTGACCTCCCTTCAAATATAAGGAGAATTACAAATACATCCCTTACTACCTGGGTAATTTGATCAGATTTCTGAGCTTGTAGACATTGGTGCCTATGTCAGATTGCTGCAGCGAGTGCCAGCAGCCTGACTGATCAGGCTATCAACAAGATAACACCATTGTAAACCAAGACTACAGTGGTGATGAAAGAATGGTAGAAAATAATTTTGGCATTAGGAATGGATGGAGCAGGGTAGGATGACCAAGAGGGTGTATAAATCTGGAGTAGAAAAAATGGAGAGGTAGGAATCATCTCAGGAAGGGTTGGAGCAGGGATGTGAAGGGTTTAAGTAATAGGGCTGTGAGTATCCAGTAGGCTTGTTAGATCAGAGTGAGTGGAGACTAAAAAGTATTTTAAAGATTTGATGTGCTGTTGGAATGTGAGCAAGGTAACACAAAGGAATTTGAGGTAATCATTTAGCTGAACTTCTGTCCAGGAGGCGGGGATGCTACAGTTCAGATATTCATTTGTTTTAGGATGTCCATGCACTTCTGGCAAGATGGAAGTGAATGGGTGATGTGAATTTTTTTTCCGTCTACATTGGTGGGAGAGCCAGAGTGGTAAAAAAAAAAAAATAGTGGTAGACTGCCGGAATGGAATCGAGCAGTATACCACTACCACAAATTAAACATAAGATTGGACACTAAGCTTAGCACTTTTTTTATTATTTTTTTTTTTTTTACACTGGCCATTTCCCACTGAGGCAGGATGACCTGAAAAAGAAGCACTTTCATCATCATTCACACTTATCACTGTCTTGCCAGAGGCATGCAGATATGACAGTAGATGGCCCTCTAAACAGCAAATATTCCAAACTGAGAGATAATTGCAAATTGGTAACCATTCTCATCCAACCTTTTCCCCAGTTCAGTTCCTTTATTGACTCCTCACATCCACAGTAAACCTGCCCTACGTAAAGTATTTACATAGACATCCAATTGCAATAGATGAGTAATTTATCAATTTTGGGTTGCAGATGTCAAAAGTGAACTTGGTTCAAAGTAAACCTGGTGTTGGTGGTCAAGGAGCAACCATTGTCAAACTGGTCACTACTCAAGCAGGGGGTGCTGGAAAGCCTATTATGACCACTTCCACTACACAACCAGGACAGATTCTCAGCCTTCAAGCTAGTGCACAGACTACGGGCAAAGCAGTTGGACAAGGACAGAATATTGTCATAGCAAAACAGCAGGTAGAGTTTTTTGCATCAGAATTTAGTTTAATGATAAATAAAAATCCTGTATGTGGATATTCTTTATACAGTAGAGCCCCACTTATACAGCAGGTTAGGTTCCAGGCTACCCCCGGAGAGCGGACATCACTGGAAAGCAGAGCACCATTTTTTCCCGCTTATAAATGCATATAAATACCAGATAACAAGTTTACACTAATATTATATATAAGTTAGCAATAGAACTAAGCATTAAAAACAAAAAAAAAGTAAAATACACACAATACACTCATTATTTACCTTAAAATATTTGTAGTTTTAATGTAGGGTAAGAGGCGAGTAGTATTTATTGTAAGAAGTCAGGTGTGGGAGGTATGGTAGCCAGTCAGGCCACCCCACCCACATGTAATATACTATGACATTTAAAGCACCCCAGAATAATAAAATGCATATACAGTTCATTCATTACTTACCTTAAAATATTTGTAGTCTTAATGTAGGATGAGAAGTGAGTAAACGAGGTAAAACGAATAAACGAGAGAGACACAGACAGAAAGACAGACACAGACACGGAGGATGTAAACAAACAGACAAATGTGTCTGGTTGTGGTTGATACACTTTCATCTACACGTAACATCTCATATTTGTGTTAATTTATTCTATGTGGGGTATATTTATCATGTTTATATATTTTGTAGTGTCTTTATTATATAATTTAAAAAAAAATATCATAGGTGGATTAATGAAATTGTTTTTTTTTTTTTTTTTTTTTTTTTTTTTTTTTTTTTTTTTTTTTTTTCCCAACAAGTCGGTCGTCTCCCACCGAGGCAGGGTGACCCAAAAAAGAAAGAAAATCCCCAAAAAGAAAATACTTTCATCATCATTCAACACTTTCACCACACTCACACATTATCACTGCTTTTGCAGAGGTGCTCAGAAATACAACAGTTTAGAAGCATATACGTATAAAGATACACAACATATCCCTCCAAACTGCCAATATCCCAAACCCCTCCTTTAAAGTGTAGGCATTGTACTTCCCATTTCCAGGACTCAAGTCCGACTATATGAAAATAACCGGTTTCCCTGAATCCCTTCACTAAATATTACCCTGCTCACACTCCAACAGATCGTCAGGTCCAAGTATCATTCGTCTCCATTCATCCTATCTAACACGCTCATGCACGCTTGCTGGAAGTCCAAGCCCCTCGCCCACAAAACCTCCTTTACCCCCTCTTTCCAACCCTTTCGAGGACGACCCCTACCCCTCTTTCCTTCCCCTATAGATTTATATGCTTTCCATGTCATTCTACTTTGATCCATTCTCTCTAAATGACCAAACCACCTCACAACCCCTCTTCTGCCCTCTGACTAATGCTTTTATTAACTCCACACCTTCTCCTAATTTCCACACTCCGAATTTTCTGCATAATATTTACACCACACATTGCCCTTAGACAGGACATCTCCACTGCCTCCAACCGTCTCCTCGCCTGCTGCATTTACCACCCAAGCTTCACATCCATATAAGAGTGTTTGGTACTACTATACTTTCATACATTCCCTTCTTTGCCTCCATAGATAACGTTTTTTGACTCCACATATACCTCAACGCACCACTCACCTTTTTTCCCTCATCAATTCTATGATTAACCTCATCCTTCATAAATCCATCCGCCGACACGTCAACTCCCAAGTATCTGAAAACATTCACTTCTTCCATACTCCTCCTCCCCAATTTGATATCCAATTTTTCTTTATCTAAATCATTTGATACCCTCATCACCTTACTCTTTTCTATGTTCACTTTCAACTTTCTACCCCTACACACATTCCCAAACTCATCCACTAACCTTTGCAATTTTTCTTTAGAATCAATAAACTTATTCCTCTATAATTTTTACAATCTCTTTTGTCCCCTTTCCCTTTATATAAAGGGACTATACATGCTCTCTGCCAATCCCTAGGTACCTTCCCCTCGTTCATACATTTATTAAACAAAAGTACCAACCACTCCAACACTATATCCCCCCCTGCTTTTAACATTTCTGTCATGATCCCATCAGTTCCAGCTGCTTTAACCCCTTTCATTCTACGTAATGCCTCACGTACCTCCACCACACTTACATTCTGCTTTTCTTCACTCCTAAAAGATGGTATACCTCCCTGGCCAGTGCATGAAATTACCGCCTCCCTTTCTTCCTCAACATTTAAAAGTTCCTCAAAATATTCTCGCCATCTACCTAATACCTCCCTCTCCCCATCTACTAACTCCCCTACTCTGTTTTTAACTGACAAATCCATACTTTCCCTAGGCTTTCTTAACTTGTTTAACTCCAAAAATTTTTCTTATTTTCATTAAAATTTCTTGACAGTGCCTCTCCCACTCTTTCATCTGCTCTCCTTTTGCACTCTCTCACCACTCTCTTCACCTTTCTTTTACTCTCCATATACTCTGCTCTTCTTATAACACTTCTGCTTTGTAAAAACCTCTCGTAAGCTACCTTTTTCTCTTTTATCACACCCTTTACTTCATCATTCCACCAATCACTCCTCTTTCCTCCTGCCCCCACCCTCCTATAACCACAAACTTCTGCCCCACATTCTAATACTGCATTTTTAAAACTATTCCAACCCTCTTCAACCCCCCCACTACTCATCTTTGCACTAGCCCACCTTTCTGCCAACAGTCGCTTATATCTCGCCTGAACTTCCTCCTCCCTTAGTTTATACACTTTCACCTCCCTCTTACTTGTTGTTGCCACCTTCCTCTTTTCCCATCTACCTCTTACTCTAACTGTAGCTACAACTAAATAATGATCTGATATATCAGTTGCCCCTCTATAAACATGTACATCCTGGAGCCTACCCATCAACCTTTTATCCACCAATACATAATCTAACAAACTACTTTCATTACGTGCTACATCATACCTTGTATATTTATTTATCCTCTTTTTCATAAAATATGTATTACTTATTACCAAATTTCTTTCTACACATAGCTCAATTAAAAGCTCCCCATTTACATTTACCCCTGGCACCCCAAATTTACCTACTACTCCCTCCATAACATTTTTACCCACTTTAGCATTGAAATCCCCAACCACCATTACTCTCACACTTGATTCAAAACTCCCCACGCATTCACTCAACATTTCCCAGAATCTCTCTCTCTCCTCTACAACAATGCGCCTCAGTAATCATTACTGTGTGTTATTTTTATTATAATATGGCTTCCTCAAGACTAATAAGACACTCTTAGTGATTTTAATGTGTACTTGCATGCCAGCAGTGTGTAAATTTATTTAGATATAAGTGTAATTATCAGAGTATATCTGTATAAAATATGAAATAACTTTAAAACACTAGAAATTTTGGAAAGTTTCCAGACATAATGGAGAGAGCGGTGCTCACGGAGCTCACAGAGAATGTAAACATACTGGGTAGGGTGCAGTGACAGTATTAGAAAGTCAGGTAGGGGGGGGGGCACCATATAGAGTTTTGGTCATAATTTACAATATCCGTATTAGCAAAACGCCATAAGTTGAAACACAGTAAAGCAAGGCCTTACTGTATAGATATTGTTGTGGGTTTCATTGTTAGTTTTACTATATTTGTAAAGATATGTTAAGTTCATTTTGGGCTTCATTTTGTATAGTGAGTAACGAGACAACTGTTTATTTATGGAAACTATTTCGTTAACTCTGATAGTTATCATTTGGCCACATGCACACTACAACTTGTCAATGTTTAGCAATTATATGTTCTTGTATTGTCTGTTTAGATGGTAAAAAATTAAAAGTTTGAAAAAGTTATTCGACATAATCTTAACCATTTTTCCTTTACAGAGTAGTACAGATTGACTATCACTAATCTAGCATCGTTGGGACCTGTAGGGTGCCAGATTAGTGATTTTGTCAGATTACAGAGTGGTTAGGTTAGAATATATTTAACCCAACAGTTAGTCACATCATGCCACCTTCAAAATACCCCCTAAATCAGTACAAGTTGGTCAACACTTTCACTGTCGCAATCCTTGCTCGCAAACTTGCTCCCAATGTCAAAGAATTAAAAAAAAAAAGAATTATTATATCTTATGAAATTATAGAGAATATTTTTTCCAAAGGTAATGAAACTAAAAGTATGAAGTTTGATGGAAACTTATGGAATTATGCTCTCACAAAGTTAGCTGCTTTGGTGATATTTATGCATTGGTGATTTTGCCCACTTTACACCCTATTTTTGGCCAGTTCCATTGTTGCAGTTGACCAGACTCGTAGCTATTTCACTAGTATCCTTCTATTCTGTTGATTGAGTGAAAGAATGCCCATTTACCTGTTTCAGCTACCCAATAAAGTGATCATAAATTGGTAATTTGGCCAATATCACACAAATTTCAGGAGATGCCAATTTCAAAATAATGTCCAGAATAAACAGTGCAGGCATTCCTGGCACTAAAATAGCATTTTCTCTGTTCATTAGTTTCGTCTCCAGCCCCTCTTGTATTATGCTTGCTTTCCATTCTGAATTTTTATTCACACAAAAAATAGATTTGCTGTTATGCAGACTACAGCATTATTATAATTGTGTAAATAATCTCAACCCATTTGTGACCACATATTAGAGTGGTCATTTTGACATGTATTGGACGTGTGACACGATTTGTTTACTCTTGAACAACGGCAAAAAATCAAACATTTCCAGTAATTTGAGCCCAATTTTGAAGTACTGTCTCCTGAAAACCATCAGAATCGTCTCTACTTCTGTAAGATATCTTCCATTCTATCAAATGAGACCAAGAAACAGAGAATACAACCACAAAACGCATACAAAAATACTTCGTAAATTCGCTGATTTGCATCAAAAACACAGTCGCCGTTTTTTCTCATTATGCACTGCGTGCTGCAGGATTTGTTTTATATAGTACACACTTACTACACAGACATATTCTCTCATATCTAGGCCCAAATTTACCACTCACAGCTCATCTGAGTGAGCTGAGCTCATGGCATCACACTAAGGGACTGACAGCGGCTTCAAAGCTGTGATACAGTGGGACCTACAGTGAAAGGGTTAATAAAGTTAACCAATTTGATTTACACAAGAAAGTTCATCACTGCCACTTCCAAAGTGAAGAGCTGGAATTTACAACTAAACATCTTCACTTATACATAGCCTAAACCACTTCATTAGAAGTTGATTTAGTTTTGAATGTTTTCCTCCCTTCATTGTTTTCCTTTTACACATCTTTCTTTGAATCACTGTTAGCAAAGAAACCAAGTAATTTTTCTTTGTCATAAACTGTGGAAAAGCCACTGCTGTATAATTCACACAAGTTTCTCACAGACACACTGCTGTCGAGTTTTTCAGAAGTTCAACCATATCTTTTATGGACAATGTATGGTGTTTGCACTTTGCACAATGAGAAGCATTTCCTTTATTCATTGGAACCATGGCTGGGGTTAAAGTGAGCAGGTTATAACGATAAATGGAGAAAAACAAATTGGAATGGCTAGCCCATGTTCATGAGTGACATCAACAGTTGTTCATGCAGCACATTCAGCATGTTGGCGAGGCAACTTATGCTAGCTGAAATTAGTGCCATATCAGTGATAGAACTAGATTAGTGAAGGCTGACCTGTACTTGATATTTTCTTTCTAGGTCTTATTACTTTTTTGAAAGAGCTTCATTTTTTCACCTCTGTAGTCGTCTCCACCAAGAAAGTGACTAAAAAAAAAAAAATAAAGCATTCACTTAATTCTCTTAATAAAATTACTATTTTTTTTATTCTATTCTGTTGAAAGTTTACTGAACCTTTTTCTTCAGCTTGGAACTGCAACAGTTGGAGGAAAGCAAACAATAGTGATAACCAAACCAGGAGCAGGTGGAACCAGTGGTGTGCGACCACAAACCTCTCAAATCATTGTAGTTACAACAGCATCTGCTATCCGAACTTTACAAACAGGCACTACCAGCACCATCACTACACAAGCTGGGGGACAAACAGCTCAGGTATAAAGCCTATCCTTAATTTTTTTTTTATCTCGATGGCCTTCTGCCAAAGTAGGGTTACCCAAAGAAGGAAACACATTTGTAATTCATAAAATTGTTGTAATTTTAAAATTCAGTTAAAGGTTAGTACAGTAAATTTATTAATATACTTACATGGTGTTAAAGGTATCAGCTGGTGGTGGTGTGAAAATGATTGTGGTATCATCAGGGGGTGTTGGTGGCACAACTACCACACAAGCTGTCACCAAGCCCATGACCATTACATTGGCAGGCCAGGCTGGTGCCAACACAAAGACAGTAACAATAGCTGCCAAATCTGGCACACCTAGTACCACAACTCTCCTCAACACTGGGTCAGGACAGATTATTGCTGTACCTGCCCAGGGTCTGCTGCAATCAGGGCAACAGGTAAGCACAATTTCACAAGTTACTTGTTTCTATCATGTAAAAATCTAAAAGGTTTAATGCAATCTATAAGGTAACAAAGATATTGCATGGGACTGTACATAGAAGTGACTGTTCCAACTAAGAAAGGAATAGAGATAGACAATATGAAGAGTTGTCTGGTATTATGAAGAAGATAGAGATAAAGTCCACTAGAAATGTGAATGCTGAAGTCATTTGTTAAAGTGAAGGGTTAACTATGTAAGTGGGCTTCTTAAGCATTTGCTGAAGCACATGAAAGGGATGTTTTGGTCAGTGAGATAAGGGTGCAGAAACACAATGTATGGTGTATAGATGTGAGAGTAAATAATTCATAGGGAGTGAGACTAGGTAAGAGACTTGCTTTATTGCACAGAACTTCTGAAATATCATATGATGCAGTAGAACTGTTAGGAATTAAAGCAGAGAAAAAAATGGTAATTATCTTTATGTACAAACCACTGTCAGTAGTGGCAGAAGAATTTACTGATAAGGAAGATAGATAACTACCTTGAGAGCCTTGAAAATGCTACACCAAATATCCTCTTTGGCAGTCTGAGCCTTCCAAACATTAAATGGAAAATGGCAGACAACAGCTTTGTTTTTTTTTTTGTTTTTTTTTTTTTTTTCAACAAGTCGGCCGTCTCCCACCGAGGCAGCTTTGTATTAGACTTAATATCTGGAAGCACATAGCCTAACAGATATGTACCAAAGAGCTATTGAGACTGAAAAGTTTACTTTGAACCGAAGGATAAAATCTATCCAAAATGATGATATAATAGACTTCATATTCAGGAACAAAGGAGCTAAACAGATGCATAATAATTCAAATGTAATATCCTCAATTCATAAGCTCGTTGATGTTTAAACAAGCATAAATATGTAAGTAGAGAGCCTAAGAATTAACCGTGACTGGATTTTCAGTAAATCTAACTTGAACATTCCAAAAATGAATTGGGACAAGATGGGAAAAAAAAAAAGACAGACATCCTTTGATGAACTGTCCTGAGCACTATTAGCCCACACCAGTGCATGGAAAAGCTGAATACAGAAGCATACAAGGTCTGTTTAAAATATAAACCACTAGATCACTGCTAAGTGTATCCTGTTAACTAGCATCAATTGATGAGAAGCTATTCTTGTTTCTAAATACTGTCTCAGCTGTGACAGCAGGAAGGTGGTTGTGGCAGCAAGAGTGCAGTAGGAAAGTAGTGGCAGCAAGAGTGCAGTAGGAAAGTAGTGGTGGCAAGAGTGTGGCAGTGGCAGCAGAAGCAGCAGCAGCAATAGGTGGATGGTGGTGGTGGTGGTAGCAGCATCAGCGGCAGGGAGGGGGAGGATAGTGACAGTGGCAGGCACACCACCCTGAGATCTCGAATACTGTCCAAGATTTTGCTGCTACAGGAGTTGTTCATTTATCACTTGCATCACCTCAGAATGTCAGAGGTACTACACCAGACAAATCTGACCAAAGGCCAGGCTGTGAGAGTAGTAAAGCTCAAAACCCATCAAAGGAAATCTCAGGTAAAGGCATGTAATTTTTGTGTAATGATATTATGTCTTCATAGGTAGTAAGTTGGTAGACAGTAACCACCCAGGTAAGTACTATTGGCCCACCAAGTGAGTGTAAAAGGGAAACCTGTGTTTGTTTTACATGATGATAGGATTGCTGGTGTATTTTTTTGTCTCATAAAAATGCAAGGCTTCAGGTTCATCTTCCTGCTTCTTCTTACAGTTAGGTCACACTACACATGCATGTACAAGCATATATATACACACACCCCTCTCGGTTTTCTTCTGTTTCCTTACTAGTTTTTTCTTTATTTCCTCTTATCTCAATGGGGAAGTGGAACAGAATTCTTCCTCCGTAAGCCATGCGTGTCGTAAGTGGCGACTAAAATGCCAGGAGCCAGGGGCTAGTATCCCCTTCTGTATACATTACTAAAGTTTAAAAGAGAAACTTTTGTTTTTCTTTTTGGGCCACCCTGCTTCGGTGGGATACAGTTGGTTTGTTGAAAGAATATTTAGATCCAAAGCCTTCTGTAATTGCAACTAAATACACTTTTATCGGAATTCTCCTCAGTGGAGGTTCCTTGATGCTGGTGAGGGGCTTTTGATCCAAAGGATTGGACTTGTACAGTCTTTGTATGGATTAAACTTGATTGCTTCTTATTCCCCAAGTGCTGCTCTGATTTGTCCGTTGTGTGAAAAGCACACAATCCTCCTTTCATAAAATAAAAATTTACACAAAAGTAAATGTGCAAATTTTTATTTTGAGATTTTAACCCCCACACATATTCTATGAGAGGAGGATTGTGTGGGTTTTCTCCCACAGCATTCATAACCATCGTTTCATTAACTACTTAGAAGTGATGCTGACTAGATTGGAGTTGCAGACAACATAAACTTGAAGATCTTACCAGCCAAGAATTTCAGAGCTGTCATTACCTCCAGCACCAACATCAAAAAGCTCACCAGAAATAAGTGTAATAGCACCTTCGACATCAAAGCATGCGAAGTGTAATAGCACCTTTGACATCAGTGCATGTGAAGACTGCATTGAGATGTGAGAGAAACCACTTGAGACCTAGCCATGAGGATCAATGAGGATTATACCTAATGCATTTACAATATGTAGTAACTTGTCATACACAGAAACACTAACCGGTATCTTTATGAAGTGAGAAGAGTCTCAACTCTTCATAAAAGAGGACCTATACAGGCAATGTTGTTTGGAATCTATTATAATGTCTTAGCAATACAATTGTACAAAGTGATAGTAGCTTTAACATCTTGAATGCTGTAGTCCAATTCACCTTGTAGTATATGGCTGTCAGGTGAACTGACACATCATGCTACATATTGCCTAGCTTCAATGAAATATTCTCAGATTTTATGTACTCTGTAGTGGATTGAAGAAGTTAGTGAAAAATCTTCTTAATAAAGGTTCTCCACACATTGCATGTGTATTCTTTGTATGGACTTAGCAAGACACCATAGCTACAACTGCATAAAAAATGTCTTAATATATTAATGTACTTTTACTTTTTATAATAGTTGATTATTATTGCTGAGCAGTTTATTCCTTTCCATTTTCTTATGTATACTTGTTTTTCCAGGCACTAACAATTGGAGGAAAACCTGTAACAGTACAAGTAACTACAGCTGGAGGCCAAAAAACCGTAACTTTGGTAACATCTCAGTCTAGTGGAAGCGCAACCACAACAAATACTACAAGCACCTCAAGCACAGCAGCAACAAGCCAACCTTCAACATCAATAGGAGGTGCAGGGGATGGGCCAGTGACCTCAGATGCAGCTCTTGCTGCCTTGGCAGCAGAAGCAGGTCTTATAATGCCAACTATAGAAGGGGAACAAAATAATGAACAAGCTTCTGCACCTATTGGCACCCAGCAGGAGCACTCTGAAAACCATACAATACAAAGTACTGGAGAATCTGTTACGGGAACTATTCCATCTGTAGGAGAAAGTATAAAGCAATCTCTGGGAGAAGGAAATAATGCCAGTGTAACAGGAGAGGACTCTTTACTTAAGAGACAAGACAGTAATAGTGTTACAAGTGAAGGTGGTGAAAGTGCAATAAAACAGGAACCAATGGATACAGAAGGAATGACTGAATCCAATAATCCCTGTCAAACAGTAGCATCTGGAGTTGGAGAAGCAGGAGACACTACAGACCCCTTAGCTACTTTAGCTTCAGCAGCCATTAATTCCTCTCTAGGTACAGCTCCAGTTATCAAGACAGAAGACTCTACCACTGCACTTGCTAATGGCATTAACCAGGAAACTGTAAGTGTTTTTAGCATACCTTTTTGTATACAGCAACCATCCAAGGAGGTGCTAACATCCAGTCATACAAATGAGAAAAAAAGATGCTTATTGTTTTGCACCATGGCAGAATTGCTGACTTTTTCTTTGTCTCCCAGCAGATTATGACAGTAGGCTTATCTTTTTAACGGCTACATACATTCATTATACACTTATATGTACTCATATTTACTTTGTGATTTTCTTAATAACCTAGTTCTTAAACCTCTAAGGTTATCCTTTCCCTGTAGCCATGCATGTCAGAGGAGGCAATACAATGCCAGGAACAAGAAGCTGGTTACCCCTTTTTTCTGCACATAATATAGGGTATACACAATTGATTTAGATAGTGCCATGTGATATAATTTATCAGGAAGCTTCCTGGTTCTTAAATGGCAATGTGTGTGTTTCAGGCCCCAGAGTCATGTTTGCAACCTCTTGTCATGCTGAAATGGTAATGCTTCATTGGTAGAAAATATTTACACTGCATAATATTTGCACTGTCATTACTCCCTGAGTTGTACACTTAAGCATGACAATCCCTTACATTGAAAAATGTATTTTAATGATATAAAATAATTTTTTTTTTGGGGGGGGGGGATTTTGTATCATCATATTATGAATATGTTGCAATATGGTTTATTCTACAGTGATGTGAGGGAACTTCAGGAGGATTTAGACAAACTCAATACCTGGTCAGCAAAGTGGCAGATGTAGTTCAATGTAGATAAATTCAAGGTTCTGAAGCTCGGGAGTGTCCATAACCCTAGCACTTATAAGTTAAATAATGTAGAACTTAGCCACACAGATTGCGAAAAGGACTTGAGGATTATGGTGAGCAGCAACCTTAAACCAAGACAGCAGTGCCTAAGCATATGTAATAAGGCAAATAGATTATTGGGATTTATATCAAGAAGTGTAAGCAACAGAAGTCCAGAAGTTATACTGCAGCTTTATACATCATTAGTAAGGCCTCACCTAGATTATGCAGCTCATTTCTGGTCTCCATATTACAGAATGGACATAAATTCGTTAGAAAACATTCAGCGTAGAATGACTAAATTAATGCATAGCATTAGAAATCTTCCCTATGAAGAAAGATTGAAGACTCTTAAATTACATTCACTTGTTAGACGAAGAATGAGGGGAGACATGATCGAAGTGTATAAGTGGAAGATGGGTATTAATAAAGGTGATATAGATAAGGTCTTGAGGATCTCTCTCCAAGAGAGAACCTGCAGCAATGGATTTAAATTAGACAAGTTTAGATTTAGAAAGGACATAGGAAAGTATTGGTTTAGAAATAGGGTAGTTGATGAGTGGAACAGTCTACCTAGTTGGGTTATTGAGGCTAGGTCTTTGGGCAATGTGGCAGATGTTGCAGGTGTATGGTGTAGGAGGTAAGTTGCTGAAAGCAGTGAAGAGTTTTTACGAGGATAGTGAGGCTCAAGTTAGAGTATGTAGGAAAGAGGGAAATTATTTCCCAGTAAAAGTAGGCCTTAGACAAGGATGTGTGATGTCACCGTGGTTGTTTAATATATTTATAGATGGGGTTGTAAGAGAAGTAAATGCGAGGGTCTTGGCAAGAGGCGTGGAGTTATAGGATAAAGAATCACACATAAAGTGGGAGTTGTCACAGTTGCTCTTTGCTGATGACACTGTGCTCTTGGGAGATTCTGAAGAGAAGTTGCAGAGGTTGGTGGATGAATTTGGTAGTGTATGTAAAAGAAGAAAATTAAAAGTGAATACAGGAAAGAGTAAGGTTATGAGGATAACAAAAAGATTAGGTGATGAAAGATTGGATATCAGATTGGAGGGAGAGAGTATGGAGGAGGTGAATGTATTCAGATATTTGGGAGTGGACATGTCAGCGGATGGGTCTATGAAAGATGAGGTGAATCATAGAATTAACGAGGGGAAAAGGGTGAGCGGTGCACTTAGGAGTCTGTGGAGACAAAGAACTTTGTCCTTGGAGGCAAAGAGGGGAATGCATGAGAGTATAGTTTTACCAATGCTCTTATATGGGTGTGAAGCATGGGTGATGAATGTTGCAGTGAGGAGAAGACTGGAGGCAGTGGAGATGTCATGTCTGAGGGCAATGTGTGTGTGAATATAATGCAGAGAATTGGTAGTTTGGAAGTTAGGAGGAGGTGCGGGATTACCAAAGCTGTTGTCCAGAGGGCTGAGGAAGGGTTGTTGAGGTGGTTCGGACATGTAGAGAGAATGGAGCAAAACAGAATGACTTCAAGAGTGTATCAGTCTATAGTGGAAGGAAGGCGGGGTAGGGGTCGGCCTAGGAAAGGTTGGAGGGAGGGGGTAAAGGAGGTTGTGTGCACGAGGGGCTTGGACTTCCAGCGGGCATGCGTGAGCGTGTTTGATAGGAGTGAATGGAGACGAATGGTTTTTAATACTCGACGTGCTGTTGGAGTGTGAGCAAAGTAACATTTATGAAGGGATTCAGGGAAACCAGCAGGCTGGACTTGAGTCCTGGAGATGGGAAGTACAGTGCCTGCACTCTGAAGGAGGGGTGTTAATGTTGCACTTTAAAAACTGTAGTGTAAAGCACCCTTCTGGCAAGACAGTGATGGAGTGAATGATGGTGAAAGTTTTTCTTTTTCGGGCCACCCTGCCTTGGTGGGAATCGGCCAGTGTGATAATAAAAAAAATAATATATATATATTAATATATATATATATATATATATATATATATATATATATATATATATATATATATATATATATATGATATATATATATATTATATATATATATATATATATATATATATATATATATATATATATATATATATATATATATATATATATATACATATATATACACACACACACAACCCTGCCTCGGTGGGAGACGGCCGACTTGTTGAAAAAAAAAAAACAAATATATATATATATATATATATATATATATATTTTATATATATATATATATTAATATATATATATATTATATATTATATATATATATATATATATATATATAAATATTATAATATATATTATATATTATCACACACACCTATACACACCTACCATCCGACTTACGACCTGCTCGACTTACGACCACTTGACTTACGACCACTTGACTTACGACCGTGTTTTTTATGCCAAATTTCTGAGAAATAAAGAATTATTTGTGTTGTACACAGTGTTTATCCTAAACCTTACAGTATAAAATACAATACTATCAACATAAAAAGTAAAGTAAAACATGAAATACCAAAATAAAACAATAAAATAAAGTCTTTACAAAAATGTTTTGTTGATATTCCGTAGTAAAATTCGACTTACGACCATTTCGACTTACGACTGGTTTCTCAGAACCGAACTTGGTCGTAAGTCGGATGGTAGGTGTATATATATGTATATATATATATATAAGGAAGACGGGGTAGGGGTCATCCTCGAGAAGGTTGGAGGGAGGGGGTAAAGGAAGTGTTGTGGGCGAGGGGTTTTGACTTCCAGCAAGAGTGCGTGAGCATGTTAGATAAGAGTGAATGGAGACAAATGGTATTTGGGACCTGACAAGCTGTTGAAGTGTGAGCAGGGTAATATTTAGTGAAGGGATTCAGGGAAACCGGTTATTTTATATAACCAGACTTGAGTCCTGGAAATGGGAAGTACAGTGCCTGCACTCTAAAGGAGGGGTTTGGGATATTCGCAGTTTGGAGGGATATATTGTGTATTTTTATACGTATATACTTCTAAACTGTTGTATTCTGGGCACCTCTGCAAAAACAGTGATTATGTATGAGTGAGGTGAAAGTGTTGAATGATGGTGAAAGTATTTTCTTTTTGGGGATTTTCTTTCTTTTTGGGTCACCCTGCCTCGGTGGGAGATAGCTAACTTGTTAAAAAAAAAAAAAAAAGTATTTCTGCCAAGTGAGTGTAAAACGAAAACCTGTAATTGTTTTACATGATGGTAGGATTGCTGGTGTCTCTTCTGTCTCATAATCATGCAAGATTTTAGTATGTCTTGCTACTACTACTTTCACTTAGGTCACACTACACATGTATGTACAAGTATATATATATGCACCCCTCTAGGTTTTCTTCTGTTTTCTTACTACCTCTTTTTCTTGTTTATTTGCTCTTACCTCCATGGGGAAGTGGAACAGAGTTCTTTCTCTGTGAACCATGTGTGTCGTAAGAGATAACTAAAATGCTGGGATCAAGGAGCTAGTAACCTCTTCTCCTGTATATATTACTAAATGTAAAAGGAGAAACTTTCGTTTTTCCTTTTGAGCCACCCCACCTCAGTGGGATATGGCCAGTGCATTGAAAGAAAGAAAAAATATATATGTATACACATATCTTTTCTTCACTACTTCCAGATGGGTCATTCATAGGGGATCTAACTAAAATCATTGTATCCTTCGGGAATACCAAAGTCTGTTTCACTTGACAAGGCAAGCTCAACATTTGTAAATTGGAATGGTAGACAATTTTTTAAGATATGTAAAGTGAAATAAAAATGTTAGGAGGATTATGTATTATTTGTTTGTGCACTGTTTTTATCTGATTCATTGACCAACAGGAAATGACTTTCTGGTTAATGCATAGTTCATTTTCAAAAGTAAGTTACTGAAATGGCCGTAAATATTAATTTGTAAATTTTAATGAAACAAACATTAAAATAACTCTTCATTTTTTCTTTCAGACTGAAGTCAAGAAGCCAGAAACGGAATGGTATGATGTGGGTATAATTCGTGGAACAGTATGTACAGTACAAGCCTATTACTTACCCACTGAAGCTGAGGCTCATAAAAATGAAACCTACACTGATGCAGAAGGAGAAGTAACAGAGCGGAAAGCAAGTGGAATTGAAGTGAAATTACAACCTGGTACTGCATATAAGTTTAGAGTAGCTGGTATAAATGCATGTGGACGAGGACCATGGAGTGAAGTGTCTGCATTCAAGACCTGTTTGCCTGGTTACCCAGGAGCACCATCAGCCATTAAAATATCAAAATCTGCTGAAGGGGCACATTTGTCATGGGAACCACCTCAAAATGCTGCTGGTGACATTGTTGAGTACTCTGTTTACTTGGCTATCAAAAATGCAGCCACACAACAGGTAAGAAAAAATTTAAGTAATACAGTACTGAATTCTGTACTGTTGCACTATTAAAGTGTTACCTACATACATTTTGCAACTGGTAGAGTACCATATAACTGCAAGACAGTAAGGTTTCTTGTTTGTCTTTGGATAAGAGTGAATACAAGGTTTCAAAACAAGTTCTTACACTGTAGATGTAAATTACATAGAATTTTGCTTAAATAGTAACAAAAATGAATTTTAAATAGATGTGGGAAAACGAGTACGTTATTGCATTTATCATTTTGCATAAAGTACGAGTAAAAGCAAATCAAGATGGGCTCCTGATTCTGTTGTGCATGGAAAAATATACATTGTAAAATTAGAAAATAATATGTAAAGGAAGAAAATTAAAAGTGAACATAGAATAGAACAGGTGATTGAGGGTAACAAATGAGTTAGTTTTGAAAAACTGGATATCATATTGGAAGGAGGGAGTGTTGGAGAAGTGAGTGTGTTGAGATATTTGGGAGTGGACTTGTTAGTGGATGGGTATATGAAAGACAAGGGAAACCATAGAAATGATAATGAGAAAAAGTAGGCGGTGCATTGAGGCATCTGTGGAGACAAAGAACATTATCCATGGAAGCAAAGAGGGAAATGTATGAGGTATAGTGATACCAACATTTATATAGGTGTGAAGCATGGGTTATGAATGCTGCAGTAAGGAGGAGGCTGGAGGCAGTGGAGATATCAATATTATGCAGAGAATTCATAGCATGGAGATTAGGAGGAGCTGTGGGGATACTAAAAGTATTATCTAGAGGGCTGAGGAGGGGTTATTGAGGTGGTTTGGACATTTAAAGAGATGGAGCAAAACGGGATGACTTGGAGGGTGTATAAATCTGTAGTGGAGGGAAGGCAGGGTAGAGGTCACCCTAGGAAAGGTTGGAGGGGGAGGAGGTAAAGGAGGTTTTGTGTACTATGGAAGACAAATGGTTTTTGGGACTTGCTGTACTGTTGGAGTTTGAGCAAGGTAACATTTCTGAAGGGATTCAGGGAAACTGGCAGGCCAGACTTGGGTCCTGGAAATGGGAAATACAGTGCCTACACTCTGAAGGAAGGGTATTAATGTTGCAGTTTTATAACTGCAGTGTAAGCACACCTCTGGCAAGACAGTGATGGAGTGAATGATGAACGTTTTTCTTTTTCGGGCCACCCTGCCTTGGTGGGAAACGGCCATGTGTTAATAAAAAATAATAATATATGAAAGAGGCTTAGAAGAGGTGCTAGTGAGAATGGTAAAGTTTTTTTGTTTACTTATGGATATAGACAGGATGCATTAATGTTAATAAATTTTAAGTGGTGTGTTTAAAATAGATAACAATCTAATATTTGAATCTTTGGAAAGTGGATGAGAAAACAGGACCCGTTTTCTTGTCCCTTTAAATGGACCCACTTTCTCGTGGATGGTACTCCATAATTGTCAGCGACTTCCATATCACTGGCAATATGATTATGTACATAAAATTACTTATAGCGGAATCTGACGGAATTTTTGATAATTGCCACTTTACTTTCGTTTAGGCTACTATTACAATGTCAACGTTTGTGGGATTTTTCTTTTGCTATTAATATTCAACCTTTCTGGCTATGGGTACTGGTATGCCTGGGGGCATTTCCTGTTCCCTTCTCTCTACCTCCCTTGCTCCCTCTCTCCAGTGAATACATCCTCTGGGATCGTGTTGGCTCGGACATCCTCTTTTTTTACTGCAACTTTGGAAGCTCCTGATGATGTGTTGATTGCAACACGAAAGGCCTAGAGCTATCATTCTAACCCCCCCCCCCTACCCACCTACCCACCCCTGTGGTTGTTTTGCATAATTGTCAGAGTACATATAAAATATACAATAATTTTAAATCACTTGAAATTTTTGGAAAGTTTCCAGACATAATAGAGATGTGATCACAATGTATACAAACTGGGTGGTGGGTGGTCACCATATTAGAAAGTCAGGTGGGGGGAGCTGCATAGCGAGTTTTGGTCATAATTTAAAATGTCTATTAGTGGAATGCTGTAAAGTGGGTCCCTAATGTACTACTGTGTTACAAAAAGTAAATCCTCATCAAAAAAAAAAAAAAAAATTGCATGATACTTAAATTAGCAATTTTAAATTTATTCCATTAAATATTTTCAGGACACTGGAAGTGGAGGAGCCCATCTTGCATTTATGCGTGTTTATTGTGGTGCCAGTAACCAGTGCACTGTTCTTAATGCTCAGTTGGCAGCAGCGCATATTGATACAACCAATAAACCGGCTATTATCTTCAGGATAGCAGCCAGAAATGACAAAGGATATGGACCAGCTACTCAAGTCAGGTGGCTTCAAGGTATGTTTATATATATTGACCAAGAAGGTGTGTAAATCTGCGGTGAGTAGTGGAAAGAGGAGTATGGAATATCCCAACAAGGTTTGGAGGGGGGGATGAAAGACTCGAGTGACTGAGAGTTGCGTATCCAGCTGGACTGTGTGAATGTGTTAGATCACAGCAAGTGAAGACAAAATAGCTTTTCAGATTTAACATGCTCCAAGTGTGACCAGATAACATTTATGAATATATTCAGGGAAATGGTTAGCTAAACAGTAGTTCTGTAAGTGGGAAGTTGTTTGTACTCTGGAAGATGGGTGAGGCTGTTGCAGTTCAGAGGGTCATTTGAATTATGTCAGTGCACTTTTGAATGAACTACTGAATAAGTGATGATGAATGTATGTTTCTTTGGGCCACTGTACCTGGGTGGGAAAACTGCTGCTGGGGAATGAAGGTTGAGAGAATGATACAGCAGCAGTGGAGTCATCATGTGGGTCATGCTTATACTGCTGTAACTTGAAGCTTAACCAACTGTATAAGCAAATGCATATAAAAGCCTGATAATATGTTTACAATATCATATTAAGCGAGCAATAGAGCCAGGCTTAAAAAATTCATAGAGTACACACATTACTTACCTTAAAATATTTTCATCCTTAGCTTATAATGAGTGTTGAATACAATGAAACCTCCTTATCTGCCGGTCCTGTATCTGCTGTATCAGTTATTTGCTGTTTACTGTGGCCTGAAAATTATCCTTAATTTTGCTTAATAATGGCCTCAAAGTGCAAAAGTAGTGATAGTGAAAGTTCTTCAAACCTTAGAGAAGCCTTGAAGTGCCTCAGCCCTCTGAATTATAACCTTGATGACACCACATGGCCTAGGTAGTAGGTTGGTAGACAGCAACTGCCCAGGGAGGTACTACCGTCCTGCCAAGTGAGTGTAAAATGGAAGCCTGTAATTGTTTTATATGATGGTAGGATTGTTGGTGTCCTTTTGTCTGTCTCATAAACATGCAAGATTTCAGGTACGTCTTGCTACTTCTACTTGTTGTTTGTCCGTCGATTCGACGAGGACCATCTAGTCATCCTGGGGTCAAAGTTGGTCGGTACGCAGATGACTTGTCAGGCCAATCCGCGCATGAAACGTTCTCTGGCAGTGTGGACAGGGAAGGGTGGTGGCATCGAGGGGTCTGATGGCTCTGGTCTTCCTCGCCTGCCTGCGCTGCTCATCTAGTGAGATTCTGCTTGCCTCGCAGGATGTTGCCCCTTTCTGGACAACTGCTCGCCAGTCATTCCTGTCCTGAGCTATCAGCTCCCACATGGTGTGGTTGATGTTGAAAGCTTTCAGAGCAGTCTTAAGGGTGTCCTTATAGCGCTTCTTTTGGCCTTCTTGAGAGCGTTTTCCATGCTGCAGTTCTCCAAACAAGAGTTTCTTTGGCAGCCGGTGGTCTACTTACACTTAGGTCACACTACACATACATGTACAAGCATATATATACATACATACCCCTCTGGGTTTTCTTCTATTTTCTTTCTAGTTCTTGTTCTTATTTATTTCGTCTTATCTCCATGGGGAAGTGGAACAGAATTCTTCCTCCGTAAGCCAAGCGTGTCGTAAGAGGTGACTAAAATGCCGGGAGCAAGGGGTTAGTAACCCCTTCTCCTGTATATATTACTAAATGTAAAAGGAGAAACTCTCTGGTCCACCCCACCTCGGTGGGATACGGCCGGTGTGTTGAAAGAAAGAAAAGACACCACATGGCCTTTTAATTTCTACACACCGAATTCTCTGCATGATATTCACACCAAATATTGCTCTCAGTTATGACATCTCCGCTGCTTCTAGCCACCTCCTTGCTGCAGAGTTCAAAACCCATGCCTCACACCCATATGAAAGTGGTAGTGGTACTATACCCTTGTACATTATCATTCTTTCTCTATAGATAACTTACTTTCCATGGATGACTCATCACCTTTTTCTCTTTTCACTATTCTGTGGTTTATTTCATCTTTCATAGACCTATCCACTGACAGGTCCATGCTTTATTTCCTCTCTACAATCTGATATTTAATAAAAAATTCAGTCCATCATTACCTAGACTTTTTGTTACCCTCATCACCTTCCTTTTATTTATATTCACTTGTGTGATAAAAGAGAAAAAGGTAGCTTATGAGAGGTTTTTACAAAGCAGAAGTGTTATAAGAAGAGCAGAGTATATGGAGAGTAAAAGAAAGGTGAAGAGAGTGGTGAGAGAGTGCAAAAGGAGAGCAGATGATAGAGTGGGAGAGGCACTGTCAAGAAATTTTAAATGAAAATGAGAAAAAATTTTGGAGTGAGTTAAACAAGTTAAGAAAACCTAGGGAAAGTATGGATTTGTCAGTTAAAAACAGAGTAGGGGAGTTAGTAGATGGGGAGAGGGAGGTATTAGGTAGATGGTGAGAATATTTTGAGGAACTTTTAAATGTTGAGGAAGAAAGGGAGGCGGTAATTTCATGCACTGGTCAGGGAGGTATACCATCTTTTAGGAGTGAAGAAGAGCAGAATGTAAGTGTGGTGGAGGTACGTGAGGCATTACGTAGAATGAAAGGGGGTAAAGCAGCTGGAACTGATGGGATCATGACAGAAATGTTAAAAGCAAGGGGGGATATAGTGTTGGAGTGCTTGGTACGTTTGTTTAAATGTATGAAAGAGGGGAAGGTACCTAGGGATTGGCGGAGAGCATGTATAATCTCTTTATATAAAGGGAAAGGGGACAAAAGAGATTGTAAAAATTATAGAGGAATAAGTTTACTGAGTATACCAGGAAAAGTATACGGTAGGGTTATAATTGAAAGAATTAGAGGTAAGACAGAATGTAGGATTGCAGATGAGCAGGGAGGCTTCAGAGTGGGTAGGGGATGTGTAGATCAAGTGTTTACATTGAAGCATATATGTGAACAGTATTTAGATAAAGGTAGGGAAGTTTTTATTACATTTATGGATTTAGAAAAGGCATATGATAGTGGATAGAGGAGCAATGTGGCAGATGTTCAAGTATATGGACTAGGTGGTAAGTTACTAAATGCTGTTAAGAGTTTTTATGAGGATAGTGAGGCTCAGGTTAGGGTGTGTAGAAGAGAGGGAGAATACTTCCCGGTAAAAGTAGGTCTTAGACAGGGATGTGTAATGTCACCTTGGTTGTTTAATATATTTATAGATGGGGTTGTAAAAGAAGTAAATGCTAGGGTGTTCAGGAGAGGGGTTGGATTAAATTATGGGGAATCAAATTCAAAATGGGAATTGACACAGTTACTTTTTGCTGATGATACTGTGCTTATGGGAGATTCTAAAGAAAAATTGCAAAGGTTAGTGGATGAGTTTCGAAATGTGTGTAAAGGTAGAAAGTTGAAAGTGAACATAGAAAAGAGTAAGGTGATGAGGGTATCAAATGATTTAGATAAAGAAAAATTTGATATCAAATTGGGGAGGAGGAGTATGGAAGAAGTGAATGTTTTCAGATATTGGGAGTTGACGTGTCGGCGGATGGATTTATGAAGGATGAGGTTAATCATAGAATTGATGAGGGAAAAAAGGTGAGTGGTGTGTTGAGGTATATGTGGAGTCAAAAAACGCTATCAATGGAGGCAAAGAAGGGAATGTATAAAAGTATAGTAGTACCAACACTCTTATATGGATGTGAAGCTTGGGTGGTAAATGCAGCAGCGAGGAGACGGTTGGAGGCAGTGGAGATGTCCTGTCTAAGGGCAATGTGTGGTGTAAATATTATGCAGAAAATTCGGAGTGTGGAAATTAGGAGAAGGTGTGGAGTTAATAAAAGCATTAGTCAGAGGGCAGAAGAGGGGTTGTTGAGGTGGTTTGGTCATTTAGAGAGAATGGATCAAAGTAGAATGACATGGAAAGCATATAAATCTATAGGGGAAGGAAGGAGGGGTAGGGGTCATCCTCAAAAGGGTTGGAGAGAGGGGGTAAAGGAGGTTTTGTGGGCGAGGGGCTTGGACTTCCAGCAAGCGTGCGTGAGCGTGTTAGATAGGAGTGAATGGAGACGAATGATACTTGGGACCTGACGATCTGTTGGAGTGTGAGCAGGGTAATATTTAGTGAAGGGATTCAGGGAAACCGGCTATTTTCATATAGTCAAACTTGAGTCCTGGAAATGGGAAGTACAATGCCTGCACTTTAAAGGAGGGGTTTGGGATATTGGCAGTTTGGAGGGATATGTTGTGTATCTTTATACGTATATGCTTCTAAACTGTTGTATTCTGAGCACCTCTGCAAAAACAGTGATAATGTGTGAGTGTTGTGAAAGTGTTGAATGATGATGAAAGTATTTTCTTTTTGGGGATTTTCTTTCTTTTTTGGGTCACCCTGCCTCGGTGGGAGACGACCGACTTGTTGAAAAAAAAAAAAAATTTCCTCTCATGTACCCTACCAAATTTATCCATCATACTTCCAACTTGTCTTCAGACTTCCCTAAATGAATTGTATCATTAGCAGAGAGCAATTGTCATAACTCCCACTTTGTATCTGATCCAACATCTTTTAATCTCACACCTCTTCACAAAACCCTAGCATTCACTTTTACAACCCCATCTATAAATATATTCAACCATGGTGACATCATGCATCCTTGTCTGAGTCCTACTTTCACTGGGAAAATAGTTCTCTTCATAAAAACTTTTAACTGCTTTTAGTAATTTGCTTCCTTTCATACATCTGCAACATCTGCATGGCTCCCAAATCCACTCTATCATATGCATTATCTAAGGACTGCTCACTTACTTGCTTCATTGTAAACATTTGTTCTACACATTTCCCTATCCTCTCTAAATTCTCCCTGTTCTGCAGTCCTTTCTTGCCCTAACTCTTTCAGTAATAATCTACCATAAACTTCACATGATAAGCTCAACAGGCTTTATCCTCAATATTTCTTACTTTCTCTCTTTCCATTTTCCCTGATAATCCTTTGATAGCTTTCTTTCCTGCAAATATTGAACAGATGCTGATTGACCACCTGCGTTTAAAGTGTCTTAGTCCCATCTGTCACAGCCACTTTATCCTTACATGTTCCCTACATCTACCTCAGGTGCCTTCTCACTCCTGTATAGTGTTAACCCTCCTTGCCCCATGCATGAAATTACTACCTCCCTTTCATCATAATCATTCAGTAATTTGGCAAAATGTCTCCATTTTTCCAGTAGTTCCAACTCCCCATCTAACATCTCCCTTCTTTTGTTTTAATAGCTTACTCCCTTTACTCTCAGGTTTCTTCATCTTACTGATATCTCTCCATTATAGCTTCTTATAATCAGCAAAATTTGCTGCTGATGATCAGCAGAAGTTGATTCTCCACATGTATTTTTGTTTTTTTGTGTATTGCACAGTAGATTTGTTAAACAGGATCATGTTTGCCAACAGTGAAATGGAAACCTGTTTAATGACTTGCATTCAGTCAGGATTGTTAGTGCTTTATTAGTGTCAACTGAGCATGCAAGATGGCAGGTAAATTGTATGAACGTTTTTGCATTCAGTGTAAACTTGGTTTTATTTTTACTGTGTGTCTTTAATGCTGTAATTCTTTTTAGGTCAGGCCAGCCTAGTCTAAAGCCAGTTCTTGGGGATAGGGTCATTTCTGCAACTATTGACAGCTACAGGTGATATCACCTATTTTGGTTGTGGTTAATGTTTGCATGCACTTTTGCCCTTTGGCCTGAAATTATGATAAGCTTCGTTTGATCATATTTTATTTGAAAGAACAGCACATACTGACCATGCAAGGTATTTGTAGGAAGGTGTAGGACACTGGCCGATATAACTACCCATCGATAATGGAGCAGGAAATTTTTTAAACCACTTGATTAGATAATTTTACCTCATGGTAGCTAGACCTATTAGGATCACCTAAAGATTGAGAGCTTTCAGAAGAGCAGCCAAAACATATGCCAAAGAATTTCACATGCTGGTTTGGTTATAAAAGTGCCATACTTGCTTGAAATAAAGAAAAAGATGTTACAGCAGGAAGGATTGTCTTTGATTTAAACACTGTGAAAGTAAAATTAATAATAATGAAACTGTGACAGATAAGACAAAATTAGACAAACAATAGGAAGGAATATTTATTGAAAGGGATGGGTGAGGGGGAAGGGGAATGGCCAACTACAAAGATACATTGTGACTTCATGAGCATAATCAAATAAGAAACATCAATGAGAAAGTGGCACTGTGTTAGTTACTCTGTGGTAGTGCTTTGTTGGGTGGTAGGTCAACCAGTTTACTACAAGTTTTCAAAATTACAAAACATGCTTGGTAGGCAAAAGTTTTAGTTATCCTTGTAAAGAATAGTGTGATTATTTCATTTATTCCAGTAGTTACTTAATTCACTGGCTAAACACCATTTAGTGTTCTCATTCACTTTTGGTGAAATTTTCAGTTTTTGTTTACCTCTTATTTCTACACATTTCAGACTCTGTAATGGGAGCTGCAGCAGGGGGCCCCAAGGTAGTAATGAAAAGACCTACCTCTGACAACAGGTCACCAGTTGCAGTAAAAAAATTCAAAGCAGATGGAGAACCAATGTTATAGTGTTAAACCTAACTACTACAATGGTTCCCAGTTAACAGTTGTATAGGCCCGGTGTTGGATAAGAGGTGATGTCTTTGGTCGATGATTTTCTCCTGAATGTCCGGTGCCAAAGATCGAGTTGAGATCACCCTGCATCCAGTTCCTAGGAGGGATGAAGACTCTAAACCACAAGTGTCCATCATATGCAAGAAAATTCTGTTAAATTTTGTTGGGTCTTGACTGTCACATACAGAGAAGGCATAGTTTTTATGATTTCGAATAAGGAGATTATCTTAAGTTTTCTCTCATGCACGAAGTAGTGTATGTTGACATGGTCTTAACCCACTTGTTTGCTCCCATTTTACCTGTAAGTGTTGCCACTTGATGATCTGAACCAAATATATATTACTAAGTGATAAATGGGTAGACATGCCCTGACTTCATTTAATTTATAAATAATACTTTAATGTACATTTAAGGTCCATCCAAACTGTTAATTTCATGTAAATGTTTGTGTCACAGCTTTGTACCACTAGCTAATATGCATATGAAAGGCATTCAGTGAATGCCCTAAACATTGTTTTTCAAAGTTAAGAACTTTGTATTCTAGTACACTCTCCTGTCTCCATGTGTCATGGAGAAGACCTTTACCTGAAAATTGACACCCTGCTCCTGGGAAAAGAATACTGTATATACATGAAGTCATTGAGGGGTTAAACCCCTAACCCCTAGTGTGTTGAGTTGTTGGAATATCCATGAGATGTCCCATTTCAGGGTGTGTTCACTAAAAGTAGAGTGTGACAGTTCTTAGATAATTCAACTTGGCCTTAGCAGGTTACAACAATGAGGCAGGCGATGCCATAACCCCTGTGTCACCAGTCGACGTCATCATTTCATCTCATCACAACTCATGCTTCATTTTTACATTGCAGGGCCTCCAAAAAAGTCTTCTTTTATAAAGTAGTTATCATTTAGGTAAAGCAGTCATTTATTTTCTCAACAGAACCGTGTGGATTACGAGTGTTTCGTATAATAACACTAATCCATCATTTTCCTGCATATCATAATCTTACTTTTGGAATACATCAGTTTCATTCTCGTCATACATATATCATTGTAGATACCAGTCCTTTATGAGTTACCTGAAATATAGAAAACTATCTTGATAGCTGTAATTTTTACTATAGCAAGTCATGTTTAAATGAAGGCAGGCTTTTTCCTTTTAAAATAAAGGGGGGGGGGAGGAAAAGAGTACAAACAAAGCAAGATCAAGAGTGAAGCTGCTGTAAGTTTAGACTAAATTTATCAGAGTGGGTTCATGTACCGTTTTCCACTTTCTTCCAGGCTTCTCCATGCCTCATGCTAGTGGACATGAGAGATCAACTTTGTAATAAGTTTTGAGAATACTCCACTGATGGAATATTTCTAGGATCTTTGTTTTAAAATGTTCTTTCCAGTATTTTTAATTTTATTACAGACAAAAATATATGTGAACTTATATAAAGCTCCTTTATATTATGTGGTGATAATCTCTTGTACATAAAATTACCCAGTGTTGTTTTTTTTTTCAATTCTGTGAGAGGAACATGAGGTTCAGTATGCAATTACAGCCTGGATGGGAAATGGCCACAGTACCTGACCAGATATTAACACAAAGAAATTGGTGTAAGATGGGTTTTAAGCAAAACTCAGTTATAAAACCCTTCTTCTACCACTATACACTTTGGTAACAATTTCTCTAGGCTGTAAGAAAAGATTAGTAGTGAATAATATTACAAAATCAATAATCTAGAGAAAGTGCTTTTAAATCTTTAATATTTTATTTTTCAAAGTAAGAATAAAATGAACTATTGAAATAGTGAAAATGGTGCATGTTTAATTTTATCCTTTGTTATTTTAAGTTACCATATTTGCTGTGACATGAAATTGGGGGTTACATCACTAAACCTCTTCAAGGGGGGCTCCTTGGCGTGGTGAAGAGGCTCTTGGTCTGAGGAATTAGACCTGTCGGTCTTCTTCCTCAGACCGAACCTAATTACCCCCCAATCTCCCCTCCCCTATCCTATCCTCCCCTTTTTCCTTTCCTCCTCCTCCTCCCCACCCCTCCCTTTTGCCCTTCCTCTTTTCGGCCTTTGGGATTTCTCCCACAGGCGTGCTAGTTCCTAGGTAGGGAAAGGATACCGGGGTCCATCCCATTCCATTAAGGTTCTTGGCGGTGGCATAGTTTGCCGTGGAATCTGGATCGCCTGGGGATGTCCCGATCCCTCTCCGGTATCCCGGAGTAGCTTTGGGTGTCTTTCGGGCGACGGGTGTATCTCTGGAAGCCACCTTTCGGATTCCGGGGGTGGTGGCCGAAGGAGGTATGCTTTGTGGTGGATATCCGGCCGCCCTCTTTTTTGTCCACCGAGGTAGCTCGGCAGATGTGAGGTTGCTATCCCGGATTGTTAGTTTACTAGCATGATGGGTACGGTATGGCATGGGTTCCATGCTGCATCTGTGCTACTTGCGGTGCTGAGGTCCTCTTGGGCGCGGAGGGAGATTTCTGGCCCTTTCATTCCTCCTAGGAACTATCCCTCCCCGGTCCCCCCTTTTTTTATTCTTTTTTTTATTTTTGTTTTATTTTCTTCTTTCTTTTTTTTTCTTAAAAACAAAAAGAAAGAAGTAACCTAACCATGGCAGCCCTAGTCCATGAACCTCCTACCCCCGGGCCCCTTCTTGATACCGCACCCCGTTCTGACCCCGCCTCGTCTTTGGACCACTCTTCAGACACTCCTCATGCCTCTGTACCTCTTGCCGGTGCTGTTTCCTCACCCGCTTCAGGTACTGAGGCCTCGACTGACTCCTTCGATTTATCGGACCTTCGCTCTCCTCTGACTATGCTTCCAGCCTCTCCCTCTACGGTGCGGCAATTTTCAAATCGCCGACCCGTTCCACGTCGGACCAACTCTGGTCCCACGCCTAAACGCCAACAACAATTACCTGCTGATGATACTTCTCCACCTTCTCGTTCTTCTCAGAAACGATCGACACGTCCTTCACTACCTTTCCACGCTCAGTTTCAGACTGAACAATGGACTAAATTCTTCACTTTACGACCGACTTCCTCTACTGCCTATCTTTCTGACCACAGTATTGGCAAGGCACTCCTACGCCATGTTGGTAAAGATATTTCTTTTCATACTCTTAAGAGCGGTACGCGCATCATCACCGTACAGAATGCTACCCAGGCTCATGAGCTCTCTCGTCTTTCCCATATCGATACTGTTCCTGTCACTCATGAAAAACATCATTCCCTCAATTCTTGTAGTGGTACCGTCATTCTGCACCATACCATAGTTCAACAAAATTTCCAGACATGTGGCACTGACATTCTTGAACAGCTGGAACTCCAAGATCTCCCAATCCTCAAGGTAGACACTTAGGTTCTTCCTGCCCGCGGGCGGAGACGATACCCTAGCAATGTGGCTCGTTTAACTTTTGACAGCCAAGAACTCCCATCCTCAGTTTATATAGCAGGACATCGGTTACAAGTCCAAAAGGTGATCCCTACACTGCAACAGTGTAGAAATTGCTGGCGATTTGGCCATCCAGCGAAATATTGCAGATCTATCGCCGAATGCCCAGTCTGTGGTGCCGATGACCATTCTCATACGATCTCCCTCTTGCCTTAACTGTCATGAGGCTCACCCTTCGTACTCTCACCGTTGTCAAGTCTATTTAAACGAGCGGGAAATCCGTTACCTCAAAGAGACAGAAGGTCTCCCTTATGCCATGGCAGTTTCTCATCTCCGCCTCCAAGGGAGACTCCCACGTGTTTCTTATTCCCGTCTTTCAAAACGTCCCCCCACTTCTGGTATCCCATCTTCTACACCCACCTCTGTGGTTACCTCTCCCATAGTCACTCCTGTATCTAATCCTTTTGCTGTCCTCGGCTCAGACGTCCCTACTTCAACGCCTCAGTCTGATCTCGCTTCTTCGTGTTCTCTCTCACAAGCCTCAGTAACGACGAGATCTCGTATGACACTTCCTCCCAATCGTCCCTCTACTTCTCAAAAGTCAAAAAAAGGTCTGTTAACACCTACTACCCATCTTCCACCTCCTCATTTTACCCTCCCTGTCTGTCCCTGGTTCTCCCCCTCTCACTGGCTCTGTTACAAGTGTAGAGGTTCACCCTCCTCCTCGTACTGTACCTTCCTCCCCTGTTCCCTCCCAGGTTTCTTCCTCTTCTGCCACCTCCCAGGTTTCTGCCTCTTCTATCCCCTTCCACGCTTCTCCAGTTCCCTCCACCCTTTCGACCCCCCCTACCTTGGTACAGTCCAATACAGTTCCAATCTTTACTCATCCTCCCCCTACCATTTCCAATATTGTCTCCCATACGACGTCTCTGAATTCCAAAACACTTGAAGCAATCTCAGAATATATTGCAGAGACCAAACCATCAATGGACACTGATCCACCCTCTGTTCCTTCTCTCTCCTCTCCTCCATCTGCACAACTTTCTTCACAGCGCACCGTTCCTTCGCTGCTTGAACGTTTTCCACTGCCTCAGCACGTGGACTTTTCTAACCCCTCTAGTCCGTAGGAACCCTTACCTGCGGATTTCAAGTATCTTTATCATTGCCAATCATGGCCTATTTACAGTGGAATATACGCGGCCTCAGGAGTAATCGGAGTGAGCTTCAGATGTTACTCTCCCAGTTTGCCCCTGTTGGTGTTTGCTTACAGGAACCAAAATTACACTCTGCTGTTATCTCTCCCATCTCAGGCTATAATTTATTGTATTCTTCAGATCCTTTTCCTGATGGGACCTTTAATGAAAGTGCCCTTCTTCTATGCACTGATATTCCGTACCATCAGCTATTTGTTCATACTTCGCTGCATTACACAGCAGCCCGTATCCACTTGCATAGGTGGTATACGCTCTATTCTTTATATCTCTCTCCTTCTCGGGCATTATCTATTCTGGATATTGCCTTTCTTGTTTCGTCATTACCGCCACCGATTCTGTTACTTGGTGATTTTAATGCCCACCATTTCCTCTGGGGGGGTCTCACTGTGATTCCCGTGGAATTCAGTTAGAGGCTTTTCTTGCAACCCACCCCCTCCATGTTTTAAATACAGGTACTCACACCCATTTTGATCCTCGGACTCATACTCTCTCTTGCATCGATCTCTCAGTCTGCTCCTCCTCCACCGCATTAGACTTCACTTGGTCTGTTCTCCCGGACTTACATGACAGCGATCATTTCCCAATCATCTTACTTCCCCTTCATATTCACCCCCTTTCTTCGCATCCCACGCTGGCAATTTGATCGGGCAAATTGAACCTTTACTAAACACCTAACTGTTTTTAAGAGGTCCTTCTTCGTCCTCCATCGATGAGCTTTTACAACCTCTTCTCGTCCTCCGTTTAAAAAACCCCAGCTTCTCATTCTATACCCCAAAACTTCGGGAGGCATTCTCAGAAAAAGCGTGCCTTGGTGGTCTCCTGCTTGTGCTCGTGCAGTACATTTGGGAAAAGCGCTGCATGGAGCAGGTACCGGAACAATGGAACCACAGAAGACTCCTTGATTTTAACAGAAGCGTGTGATCGCTCGCCGTGTCATCCGTGACGCTAAACGCACTTGCTGCGAGATTGTCTCTCCACCATTACCTCTGCTTCCCCCTACGAGTGCAGTCTGGAAAAAAGTACGAAAACTGAGTGGTAAATATTCTCCTGACCCGGCTCCTGTTTTTGCGGGTTTGCCGGTGTTGATATAGCAAACCCACTAGATGTTGCCAATGAAATTGGCAATCATCTGGTCCGTATTTCTCAGGACTCCACTATGCCCCTCATTTCTTTCCTCAAAGTCTGCCAGAGAGTTAGCACCCTTGGACTTTTCTTCTCTCAGAGAAAAACAGTATAATGTGCCTTTTACACTTCAAAATTGGAGGCAACACACTCAGCTTGCCGATCATCGCAGCTGGCCCGACGACATTCATATTCGTATGCTACAACATTTACATCAGTCCCGCCCTTGCAGTCCTAATTTCGCCTTACAATCTTATTTGGTCACAAGGAGTTTTTCCACAGCTGTTGGGAAAACCACCATTTTTTCTCCCTTTCCGCAAACCAGGCACTACGGGACATGAAACCTCCCACTATCATCCCATTGCTCTTACTAGTGCAGTTTGCAAAGTAATGGAACGCCTAGTAAATAGACGTTTAGTGTGGTATTTAGAGACACATAACAGTCTCTCCACTCGTCAATATGGCTTTCGTAAGGGACTTTCTACCATAGACCCCTTACTACGCTTGGATACGTATGTTCGTAATGCCTTTGCGAATAACCACTCAGTTACTGCCATATTTTTTGACCTTGAGAAGGCATATGACACAACTTGGAGGTATAATATTTTAGCCCAAGCCCACTTCTTAGGCCTTCGAGGCAATCTACCATCCTTCCTTAAGAACTTTTTAACTGACAGGCATTTCCGTGTTCGGGTTAATAATGTGCTCTCCCCAGACTTTATCCAAGCTGAAGGTGTCCCCCAGGGATGTGTTCTGAGCACAACACTTTTTCTCCTTGCTATTAATGATTTGGCCTCTAGTCTTCCATCAAATATTTGGTCATCACTCTATGTTGATGACTTCGCTATTGCCTGTGCAGGCGCTGACTGTCACCTCATTACAGTTTCTCTCCAACATGCAGTCGACCATGTTTCCAATTGGGCCACCACACGTGGGTTTAAATTTTCCAGCACTAAAACCCACCAAATTACTTTCACTAGACGCTCTGTCATCTCCGATCATCCTTTGTACCTCTATGGCTCCCGTATCCCTGAACGTGATACAGTCAAGTTTCTGGGCCTCCTCTTTGATCGTAGGTTATCCTGGAAACCTCACATTACCTCTCTGAAGGCAACTTGTCACAGCCGGCTGAACCTTCTTAAAACCCTTGCTCATCTTTCATGGGGAGCTGATCGTTGAACCCTCCTCCGCCTTCATTCCACCCTTATTTTATCGAAACTTGATTATGGTGACCAGATCTATTCAGCGGCATCTCCTGCTACTCTCTCTAGCCTTAACCCCATTCATCACCAAGGACTACGTTTATGCCTTGGTGCTTTTCGCTCTTCCCCTGTCGAGAGCCTCTATACAGAAGCGAACATTCCATCCTTATCCGATCGCCGTGATGCCCATTGCCTGCGCTACTATGTACGCTCTCATGATCTCCGCAATCCTTCCATTTATAGAATGGTCACTGATATTAGTAGACATTCTTTATTTGTTCGCCGCCCCTGTTTACTCCGTCCCTTCTCTCTTCGCGTTCATTCGCTCTTGTCTTCTCTTCAACTACCACCTTTCTATGTACATGTAGCATCTCACTTTTCCCTACCCCCCTGGGAAGTTCCAGCTGTTCGAGTCTGTTCTTTCTCCCTCCCTTGCTCGAAAGCCCAACTGTCTACGGTCGCTTCCCTGCTCTCTTTTTCTTGACCACTTTCACTCTCATTCTCATGCCATTGCCGTGTACACAGATGGCTCTAAGTCTTCTGATGGCATAGGATTCGCAGCAGTGTTTCCGGACAGCGTCGTACAAGGGCATTTACTATCTTCGGCTAGTATTTTTACTGCTGAATTGTATGCCATCCTTACAGCACTTATCCGTATTGCATCTATGCCTGTGTCATCATTTGTGGTTGTCTCAGACTCCCTTAGTGCTTTACAGGCTATACAAAAATTTGATACACCTCACCCCTTAGTCCTCCGTATCCAACTTTGGCTACGCCACATCTTTACCAAGCATAAAGATATTGTTTTTTGTTGGGTCCCTGGTCATGTTGACGTACAGGGCAATGAACAGGCAGACACTGCTGCGCGGTCAGCAGTACATGACCTACCAGTTTCTTATAGAGGTATTCCATTTACGGACTATTTTGCTGCAATATCTTCCCACCTTCACACCCGTTGGCAACAACGTTGGTCTACTATGCTCGGCAACAAACTTCAATCTATTAAACCGAGTATAGGTTACTGGCCGTCTTCTTATCACCAGTGTCGAGGTTGGGAGACTACTCTCTCCCGTCTTCGCATTGGCCATACTCGTCTTACTCATGGATATCTCATGGAGAGGCGTCCTGCTCCTCTCTGTGAGAATTGCCAAGCTCCATTATCAGTCAGCCACATTCTGTTGGCCTGCCCACTTTATCAACGAGCACACAGAATTTACCTCTGTCGTCGTCTTCGCTCCGCTACTCTCTCTTTACCTTCCCTTCTCCCTGATGGACCCACCTTTCATCCGGACTCTCTCATTGACTTTTTGACAACAACTGATTTACTTCACAAATTCTGATACCTTCAGCCCTTTCTACTTCAATCTCTTGCTACCCTCTACCCCTGTACTATCCCCTGCCCCGCTGTTTTCTGTAACCTGCTGATCATCCCTCCTCCCTTCTGCCATCCAATACCCTCGCTTCCTTCCCTACCCTGCAGCGCTGTATAGCCCTTGTGGCTTAGCGCTTCTTTTTGATTATAATAATAATACATCACTAAACATTCAAGCCAATTATCATACATCACTTAAAATGCAAAATAATAACTTGTAGAAAATATTCACTTGCAGCTCAAAAATACATATTCAGTTGCTCAAAGTAGACTCCTTTACATGGTGGTGGTGGCTTTTCATGTCAAAGGGACTTTTGACCCAAGAAATTGTTTTTCCCTCGGATTAAATCGAAATACCCCCAACCCCCCTCCATTTGGCTCCTAGATGGGGTAAAAAAAGGGACCATTATCAGACGTATTCTGTTGTATATTCTATTGGTGGTGCTATAATGGTCATTTTACTTCACCCAGTGAGAAATTTGGTCATCTAAATGCATGTAGTGTCTGGCAGGCCCTTTGGGTGGAAATACTGCTGGGGGTTGCCTGTGGATCCAGAGGTGGCAACTGATGTTATATGACTACTGGCATTCTTTCCAGTTTGCCCAACACTTATTAGCTGAAAAATGATCATCATGGTTCATGCTTTTGTTATGCAGGTGGTTCTTCTAAGCCTTGGTCAGTCAATTCTTGAAAAACCATACTGGTGATTTTCACCAGGTAGGACAAGAGATAGTTTCCAAGAAACAGCACTACCTGTTTCAGTGGAGGTGAGTGTGGCCTGGGTGGTGTAGTCTCTTCATTTATTCTAATAGTACCCCATGTTTTACTGTATGATAAATGCAATGGAAGCTTACTGTCCAGTATCCCAAATGACTCTTTGACATCCTTTACTGATCCAGCATGGCTAAAGACCTTCCTTGGCATTTTTATCACTTGCAGGCATTAATGACTTGTTTCCTGATCCCAGTACTGGCATTCAACCTGCCCCCACCCTCTCGGGGACCTCTGATCCCTGCATGACCTTCACTACTGAACCAGCTTCACCCATGATTCACAAATAGTTCATGCTTTAGGAGCAGAGTGGCTCAGAGCCGTTTACCAAGAGATAATGAAATATGAGAGATTTTACAACACTCCTGTTTCCCTTTCCTGATTGCACACTAGGAAAAAGCAACCTGGAAAGTTTCCCCACTAAAGGAAATCATCTAAATATGACCCAGACAAGGTTTTTTTTTTTCATAGCAAATACCTATCTCAATGCATACCTAAATGACCACAATACTATCACAGTGAGGGTTTTTTCACACGAGGGCTGGAACACAGAGGTGATTGAGATACGGAAGAGGCGGGTAGTTTAGGGGATTTGCCTGTCCTTATCCATTCCTATTCTTCTCACAAAACCCCTTGCTCAAGCATGTTTTGTCTTGATGGTTTCCTTGTGCACATCCCTTTGTTTATTTGTTCCTTTCTTCCTCTTCTCTTTTTCTCCAACTCCTGGAACTGTAGCCTGTCTTTCACCTCTTTCCTTTGCCTCGAGCTGTTATCCTTCCATACTCCATCTACTTTTGATATACCTTTCCTTTGCTGAGATCTCCCTTCCCCTCAAGTTTCAGTGCCAACATTGTCACACTTTCACCCTATCATCCCTACCTCCATCCCTTCAGCCATCCTGCTGGATAAACCAACAATAACTGTCATTTATGTCAGCATAATGTAGATATGTCCTCTGTGATAATCTACATTAGCAGTCCTGTGTCTGCTGGTCCTGGCATAGTAACTAAGCTTTCTTAACATTCTTCTGACAAGATCAACGATTCACTACCATGCAGGGGCTCAAGACTCTGCAGGAAAATACCTTTTTTAATATTAAGACTGGCCAGAATCAATAAATTGATTAGGCAGTCACTGTAAGCACTTGAATTGGCTTGTAATGTCAATACCATCCTAACCACTACCACTCCCAAACATCACAGCACCATGTACAGGTAGACTTGCCAGGACAGATCCTGGCCTGGGTCTTCTCCATGTGGTAACCCAGCATGCTGGTAAGCCTTGCAACAAGCTTCAGCAGCATCTAAGTCTTATAAACATTATTAGGATCATTCAAATTATTATTATTATTATTATTATAATCAAGGGGGAAGCGCTAAACCCGGAGGATTATACAGCGCCTGGGGGGGATGTGGAAGGCATTCAGGCTTAATTCGGGGAACTGGAGCACAGATCCAATTCCCTAAATCAAGAGCCCCTCACCATCATCAAGGAACCTTCCTTGAGGGGAGGATCATTCAAAGACTAACAGAATCTAAAGTTTTCTATTCTAAGAAAGTGTTGATTTTAGTCTATTTGAAGCTAATTAATTCTAAAAGTGTTGATTTTAGTTAATTTAAACGTGTTTATTCATAGAACTTAGTGATACTTAAGCTAATCGATTTAAAAGGCAGTTGCACTTTTAAGCTTAAGGTTATTTCTGAGAGAAAAATGTTCTAGAAGATTTTACGATACCTGTCTTTACACAAGCATGGTTGATCTGGCACTTTTAAATGGGGATTACCAACAACTCCTAGTCATTTTTAAGATGCAGCCCAACAATCTTAAATTGGTTCCTGATCAGCCAGGCTTTGTTGCTTACATGAGTAGTGGGGACAAACAATCGGATCAATCAGGGTAACAACCAGAGGCCTGGTCTGCGGCCATTTCGTGGGGGGCAACAACCTTCGGAAGTGACTACAGGTAACCTTAGCAGCCCAGCCACCAGCCCATCTGATGAAAGGTGGGGAAGGGTTGAGGAGGAAACTTTCCCTAGTTATATGGGAAAGACTGTTATAGGAAGGTGTGGTAGGGTATCAATATGATGATGGCTCTTGGGATATCAACTTAACACCCACCCTGTCCCCCCCTCCCTCCTCTCTTTCTGCGCTTCTACAATAAAGCAGTGGCACACTGTTGATCGATCAAATTTAGTTTAAAAATTATATCCCTGCATTCAGTCCCTAACCAGGCCTCCTGATCGTGGAGGTGGTGGTTTGTCATAGATCGATGTAGGCATCAGCCTAGAGGAGGATATATTTGAAGAGAGACCTTAAAGTGGTTGCCTGAATTGTTTATTCTCTCCCTCCTACTTTTCGATTTTATTTAGCTCATAACTTGTGAATGCCTCAGCCAATGCACTTTAAATTTTTGATTCTCATGTACAGTAATGAGGATTAAATTGTAGGCTCAACTGGCATTTTCAGGTGCCCTCTGACCTAGTTATTGAGCCCATTCCCAGCATACTGGAATGACTCTGAGAAGTGTACCCCTCAAGGAAGGTTCCTTGATGTTGGTGAGGGGCTCTTGATTTAGGGAATTGGATCTATGCTCCAGTTCCCCAAATTAAGCCTGAATGCCTTCCACATACCCCCCCAGGCGCTGTATAATCCTCCGGGTTTAGCGCTTCCCCCTTGATTGTAATAATAATAATAATCTGAGAAGTGTAGAGTCATAACTTTAATTAAAAAAAGAAAAAGATGCCTTGCAGTTAAATGGCAGCAGAAATTAAAATTTCAAGTGTAGGTACTGCTGTATGACCCTTTCAGGTTTAGTGTTTTTTTTACTATAATCAAGTGTAGGTGCAGATTTTATCATTGTATGTAAAATAGTGTTAAATTTTTATTCTCCTATAGAAAGGATGATACCCCATTAGTCCGAGTAGGTGCAAATTCGAAATATTACTGAAAATGTTAAAAAAATGTTAGAATCGTATCAATTACACTGGATATGCTTTTTCTGATGGGCTTCAAACTTTCAACATTGGTGGGTTTTATTACAAGATAGCTTGATGTTCTCCAAGCTGTAAAAGTTTAAATTTGCCAATTTTATTAGTTTCCCTTGTAATATAGAATGTGCCTGCACATAGGAGACAAATTTATGAGGATGTTTCGGTCCGACTTTGACCATTAACTAGTTACACAAGAGCGAAGGTCAGGGAGCCCTGCTTGGGGAGCCATACACCAGCTTTTTTTTTTATACACAGCCTGAAGGGCAGTACTGTATAAGCCTGGTGGGTTTAGCGCTTAGTTTTGATTATAATAATACAGCCTAGAGGAAGCCAATTGCCGACTTGGAGAGAGTGGCCATCAGTCTTTTCAGGGGTTTAGGCTTGAGGTTCACCTGATCTAATTAAGAACGTCTTGTTCCTGTTTCTGTTCTCGGAGAAAACTAATTACCCACCCAGTTCTCGCCTTGTTTTGGGTACCATTCCTTCCCAGAAACCATGAAGCAGGGCACAAGTTGCGCTGACTCAAAACTTCAACAGCAAGAGCCCTTGGTTTTGTAGACTTTAGTAGGACTTCTGCGCCAGCTTTCGTCTAGTATGGACGTCTTGCTCTCGTTTAAGCATCAGTGACAAATTTCTTCCGTTCCCTCTGGGACGCCTTGTTTTCATCTACTTCGCCTGCAGAGCACTTTACATGAGTGGTACCTGCCATCGCTTAATTTTAGCCAGCTCCATTTTTTCCGCTCTGTCGATATTTATATAACGGGTTTGGTGGGAAGCCGGTTACTAAACTCGGGTGAAGTGGGCATCTCGCTCTGGTGAGGCTTGTCAAGGGGAAGTCTACCTCATCTAAGACTCCTCAAGGAAGATTCCTTGATGCTGGTGAGGGGCTCTCTAGGGCATTGGATCTGTGCTTCAGTTCCCCGAACTGAGTCTAAATGCCTTCCATCCCCCTCCCCACAGGCGCTGTATAATCCCACGGGTTTAGTGCTCCTTTGATAATAATAATAATAATAATAATAATAATACCTCATTAAGTGTGAACTTCTAGTTTGTTTCTATTAACAAATGGGCTGTATAGCCCTTGTGGCTTAGCGCTTCTTTTTGATAATAATAATAATAATAATAATAATAATAATAATAATAATAATAATAATATTTACAAATGGACTTCTGTTCCCTTTACTATCATCGCACAGCTTTGGGCAATATCTCTTCTCCGTGGAAATAAATGGTATAAAATACCGACACAATGGAAATATAAACACATGCAGTATAATGTGATCCTTTATTGACTACGTTTCACCTACACAGTGGGCTTTTTCAAGTCACAAACAGATCTGTTTGTGACTTGAAAAAGCCCACTGTGTGGGTGAAACGTAGTCAATAAAGGGTCACATTATACTGCACATGTGTTTATATTTCCATCTCTTCTCCGTACATCGGACCCCAGTGGAAATAAGTAACTTTGTCTGATTTTTGGGGTTATCGGAAATCTACACATGCTGTTATGCATGATAATGTGTGTAATTGTATTTATATATACCTATGGTATAAACCTTGGTAATAAATACCGACAAGTTGGTTTAGAAAGACACGTAAGCAAACACTATAACATATTTATTAGAAAACGTTTCGGTCCTGGGACCTTGATCACTTCTAACATACAGACCTCACTACGAAACGCAGCCCCACACCTCTAACTTCTACAGCAGGCGTCTACACTATCCCCTGTGGGTTCTGTCCCAAGAAATATGTAGGCGAGACAGGCAGAGATCTTGCAGTCCGCCTGAATGAACATCGAAATGCCTCTAACAGAGACGATGTCACCGACACTATAGAACGCAACACTGGAAACTACAAAATTTCAAAAACATTAGCATACATGATACTTAAGCAGCACCAACCCAACAACACAGGAGTCACATGATTTCATCGTCTACCCGTCCTCCTCATAGGTAGAGGTTGTTTTGATAAGGACCTGCCTCGCATGGGCCAGCAGGCCTTCTACAGTGTTCCTCCATTCTTATGTTCTTATGACATTCCTCAGGTCACGTGCGTCACATCTCACTCTCCTCCTATATATATAATGTCTTTCTACCTCTGTATGTTAGAAGTGATCAAGGTCCCAGGACCGAAACGTTTTCTAATAAATATGTTATAGTGTTTGCTTACGTGTCTTTCTAAACCATATATACCTATATCTGAATAAAGTTACTAGCAGGGATCGGTACAATATAAGCTGTCAGTGGCCCTTATAAACCCAAGAAGACTACCACCTCAGTACCAGCGTGATTGCTTGCTTGTTTGCTTGCTTAGGAAGTGAGGCGTCTGGATCTGCAGGTGTTTAAGCCTGGGGTCCGCCTGACCTAGAGACTTACGTGCTGATCTTGATAGAAATAAGTCACTGTCTGACTTTTTTGGGTTATCCTAGGATCTCTACACATATGCTGCTATGTATGATAATCTAGGTAACTGTATTTGTGTATACCTGAATAAACTTACTTTTGTCTCATTCTACCTGTGCTTTGAGCATCAGTGAGGAGATTGCAGTTTTCTTTCTTTGGGACGTTTGTCGTAAAAGTTTGAGGCCAAACTGTACGATTCGGTCAATCCCTCAGCAGCCCTGTCCCAGACCAGGCCTCCTCATAACAGTATAATATCTTTATTTCTACAAGTACATGTACAAGGTATACAGACCTAGCTGACATCAACGACATCCTACTATATAGAAAGCCACTTGATATGCAGAGCATTTCGGGCAAATTAGATCAATTTTGTCCCAGGATGACTCTCCGCAACCCTCCGCCTTGTGGCACTCGACTACACCTCAAAGTAAGTAAGTAAGTAAGTTTATTCAGGTATACACAAATACAGTTACATAGAATTATCATACATAGCAGCATATGTGTAGAGAACCTAGGATAACCCAAAAAAGTCAGACAGAGTCAGACAGACCTCTCCAGAATGGGTCTCGTGAGGACGGTACCCTCCTCTAGCATGACCATCAATGACCATTCACCGTGAAGATAAATTTCCCCAGCACTTTGCTGTCTGCTAAATAGCTGGGGAGTGGCTCCAAAACGAACCCTGTAATAGCTGCCTTTGCCCTCCTGCTTGTCGGCTGTTGACCAGCCCCGTCCATATATCGTCAGTTGCACACTGCTGGCGTGTTCTCAAGACACTCCCTTCCCTGGAAGCCAAAGAAGCTCTACAAGACAGCGTCATCCCTCAAGACATTCCCAAGCCTGGGAACCAAAGCCGGGTCGCCATAGGGCTCTGGTGGCCTGGTGGCTAACGCTCTCGCTTCCCACGGCGAGGGACTGGGTTCGATTCCCAGCCAGAGTAGAAACATTGGACGTGTTTCTTTCCACCTGTTGTCTATGTTCCCCATCAGTAAAATGGGTACCTGGGTGTTAGTCGACTGGTGTGGGTCGCATCCTGGGACACTGACCTAATTTGCCCGAAATGCAGAGCATAACAAGGGAGTTTCTATATAGTAGTATGTCATTGTTGTCAGCTAGGACTGTATACCTTGTACATGTACTTGTAGTAAATAAAGATATTATTATTATTATATGGAGAAGACCCGGGCCGGAAGTACCGGCGAATCAACATCAATCATCAACCACTTTACTGATAGGTGAATATAGACAACCGGTTTACCTGGAGAGAGTTCCGGGGGTCAACGCCCCCGCGGCCCGGTCTGTGAAGAGGCCTCCTGGTGGACCAGAGCCTGATCAACCAGGCTGTTACTGCTGGCTGCACGCAATCCAACGTATGAGCCACAGCCCGGCTGGTCAGGTACCGACTTTAGGTGCTTGTCCAGTGCCAGCTTGAAGACTGCCAGGGGTCTATTGGTAAGATAAGATAAGAGAGATAAGATTTCGTTCGGATTTTTAACCCCTGAGGTTAGCCACCCAGGATAACCCAAGAAAGTCAGTGCGTCATCGAGGACTGTCTAACTTATTTCCATTGGGGTCCTTAATCTTGTCCCCCAGGATGCGACCCACACCAGTCGACTAACGCCCAGGTACCTATTTGCTGCTAGGTGAACAGGACAACAGGTGTAAGGAAACGTGTCGAAATGTTTCCACCCGCCGGGAATCGAACCCGGGCCCTCCGTGTGTGAAGCGGGAGCTTTAGCCACCAGGCCACCGGGCCTGCTGGGAGGCAGTTGAACAGTCTCGGGCCCCTGACACTTATTGTATGGTCTCTTAACGTGCTAGTGACACCCCTGCTTTTCATTTGGGGGATGTTGCGCTTGGTTTTAATTATAATAATAATTATATTGGATCAACATTTTTCTGGATTCCCTAATCCCCGGGAGGCAGCTCACGCCATCGTAGCCCTTAATAACCACCTAAATGAAGTACTAATTCCAGCAGCAGCAGCAGTGGCGGCAGCATCAGCAGCGGCGGAAGCAGCAGCAGCAGCAGCGTGGCTGGCAGCAGTGGTGACTCAAAAGGTTTTAATGTGTCTCGCTCTGCTGGTGTTTAGGTCTGGGATTCACCTGCTCTGAGTTGGGAATTTAATGTTCCCGTTTCTCTTACATTTTCTTAATAATTCCGCCCAAATTTGGGCAATTTGTCGGATTTGCTGGTGGTAGGGCAACGTCAGCTTTGATAATCCTGAATAACTCCAACAAGAACAAGGTACGTAGTAGGTACACATTAATACAGTTTCATAAATTATATCACCTGATGCCCTCGCTTCCTTCCTGCCCTGCAGCGCTGTATAGCCCTTGTGGCTTAGCGCTTCTTTTTGATAATAATAATAATAATAATACATAAATTATAATACATAGCAGCATATATGTAGAGAACTTAGGATAACCCTAAAAAGTCAAACCCCAATGGAAATAAGTCACTCTGTTTTGGGTTATCCTAGGTTCTTTACACATATGCTGGTATGTATGATAATTATAATCTAGGTAATTGTATTTGTGTATACCGGAATAAACTTACTAGTGACTTATTTCCATTGGGGTCCTTGTGATGATTATTATTTATATTTAAAAGTTAAAAACAGGTAAGTATCTTAACTATGTAAAAGCAGTTACAATAAGATATACTTGTATTGGCATACAAGAACTCGCTCCTACCTTTCTGTAGCCTTATTCATGACATACATTTTGGCAGTCTTCTTTAACTGGCTCATGCTATGACTGGCTTTGACATGTGCAGGCAGTCTATTCCACTTTTATTGCTGAATAGAAAAAATCTCGCCGGGAATTGAACCCAATCCCTCACCGTGTGAAGTGACAGCTTTAGCCACCATGCTAAATTATCTCTGCTCTACTACAGGATCAAGCCTAGCCAGCAAAATTCCAAGTTCTAATGCCCAAGCATGTGACTTCCTGGCTCAAAATATCTCAGACTGTATCTAGCTCCAACTGATTCTATTGAGATCACTTTGATAATAAATTCACTTAAAGGCAAGGCAGGAAACTTAGCTAATTTACTACCATTAATGTATAAAGCAGTAGTTCATATAAGAACATAAGAAAGAGCACTGCACCAGGCCTACTGGCCCATGTGAGGCAAGTCTAACACACCCACCAAACCAGTGCTTGACAGTAGATCCCCTCAAGGAAGGTTCCTTGATGTTGGTGAGGGGCTCTTGATTTAGGGAATTGGATCTGTGCTCCAGTTCCCCGAATTAAGCCTGAATGCCTTCCACATCCCCCCCCCCAGGCGCTGTATAATCCTCCGGGTTTAGCGCTTCCCCCTTGATTATAATAATAATAATTGACAGTAGATGCCAATATGTCTCCATTAAGGGCATAAACTCATCAACTTGACCTATCAATATAGAGGTGCCTTTGGGCAGTGTTCTTGGCCCCTCTTCTTTTCCTCAGATATGGACATCAATGACCTTCACAATGCATCTCAATTACTTAAACCTGTTTTGTTTGCAGATGACAACTTCTGTCATCTCCCATTCAAATCTGAATTCTCCCAATAACACCATTGAGATCATAAAGATATCTGCATGGATGACTTCCAATAAACTCACGCTTTTTACAAAATTTTCTATATGATGATTGGGAACAGAGCTGCAAATGTCCAACTAAATGTAATGGTTAATAATTCTCACACAAAATAAAATAAAGGGAAAATTCTTAGGTTTATACCTTGACAGCACTTTTGAAGTTCACTGCATCCAGCATATAGGGTCTTCAAAACAGTAGGCATCCTCTCTAAGATATGTTACTGTGTACCACGAACACTACTTACTTTGTACTACTATATCTATCCTTGCCTCACCAATGGTACTTGTGCCTGAGGATCTACTGTAGCAAATCACCTGAAGCAAATAATAACTCTTCCAAAGTTTAAACTTACTCATTATTCCATACATAATATTCACTCATACTACAGTGCATACTATATATAGAGGATAGTCAATTCAAATATGAACCCAGATCTGAAACTTTTCCTTGATAGCTGCAACAGAACTCGTAGACACAATACAAAACTAAAATCTCTCTGATATTCTGTGTGTTAGACTTGACTTGTTTAAAAACTTAGTATGCATAAAAGGCTCTAAAATCTGGAACTCTGCCTGAAGATTCCAGAGGTTCCTTTCTGCCAACCACTTCAAAGCTAGTGTTAATGTGATTCTGACAGTAATATGTACTATGATAAACAAATCCTGAAACCTGCTGTTTTCAAGCAATCCTATCTTTTCTTGTTTCAGCATTATTTCAACTCTCTTATGTTGTTAGATAGGCATATACTATCTCATTATATTTTGTAATTTAAGTATCTAGTACCACTTACCCTGCTAAACTAGATAATTGTATTTTCTTATTGTGATTTTTTATGAATTAACCTATAACTTGTACAGGTCTGCCATCACAAATCTGGCAATCAGACATCCAGTTCCATCAGTTATTCAGTACTTATTTCGGCTAGCATAATTTCAAATTTCCAGGGTCGCCATACCAACCTGCATGTACTGTTTGGTGGTGCTACTTGCTGCATAAGTCACTCAAATTTCTTTTTCTCCATTTACTGTCATAACCTCCTTACGTTTTAGCCCTAGCCATGGTTCCAACGAATAAAAGAAATGTTTCTCGTTGTGTAAAGCACATACACAGTACATTGTGTACATAAAAGATAAGGTGGCTTTGAAGCTTCGAAGCAGTCTCGGGTTGCAGGGGAATAGTGTGCTTTATTATTACGCTAATAGTATCAACACTACGGCCTATTTGCCTATCACAATTGATCTAATATGACATAATAAACAATATAAATAACATAAAAACATGTTAAATACTCCAGAATTAATAATAACTTATTACCAAGCGGTTTGACAGAGGTATGAAGAGGATATGGGATACAAGTACAGTAGGGTCCCGCTTTACGGCGTTCCGCTAATACAGTGACATCAAATTATGACCAAAATTTGCTATACGGCAAGCAGTCTTTTTAAATACGGCATGCCCCACCCGGTTTGTTTACATTCTTCATGACCACATTATTATGTCTGGAAACTTTCCAAAATTTCAAGTGTTTTAAAGTTATTGCATATTTTATGTGTACTCTGATAATTATAATTATGTGTACCTGTACTTAAATATACTTATACACTGTGCTGGTGTGCAGGTACACATTAAAATCACTAAGTCTCTCTACTCGTGGTGGGCTACACCTACTGGCTACCTACACTGACTTCCTACAAATAAATACTATTCACCTCTCTTCCTACATTAAGACTACACATATTTTAAGGTAAATAGTGAGTGTACTGTATGTGTATTTTAACTCTCTGGGCTGTTTTAAATATTGCATATTAAGTATGAGATGGGGAGCCAGGGCTACCTACACCTGACTTCCTACAAATAAGTACATACTACTCACCTCTCTCCCTACATTAAGATTACAAATACATGTACTCTGAGATAAGTAATGAATGTACTGTGTATGCATTTTACTTTTTGTGTTTTTAATGCCTAGTTCTATTACTAACAATATAACTGAATATAAGTAAGTGTAAACTTGTTGTCTGGCATTTATATGCATTTATAAATGGAAAAAATGGCATTCTGCTTTCCGGCGATAGCCTGGAACCTAACCCGCTGTATAAGTGGGGCCCTACTGTACTGTACCATTCTTCTATCCCTGTCTTGGGGCTTATATTAGAGAAAACGGAGTATAGCACATGGCTAACTGTGATATACACTTGTACTGCATCATAAAACTGAAACAAAAAAGCTGTTTACTCTACATAGATTATCATACATAGCAGCATATGCGTAGAGAACCTAGGATAACCCAAAAAAGTCAGTGGCTTATTTCTAGTACTGTACCTGGCTTGGGCTTGCCATATATGATTTTTGGTAAATATTTGATTCCAGCCAAAGTATCAACATTGGGAGTGTTTCTTTACACCTGTTGTCTATGTTCACCCATCAGTAAATAGGTACCCTGGTGTTAGTTTACCTGGAGTTTACCTGGAGAGAGTTCCGGGGGTCAACGCCCCCGCGGCCCGGTCTATGACCAGGCCTCCTGGACTGGTGTGGGTCTTATCTTGGGACACTGACCTAATTTGCCTGAAATGCTTAGCATAACAAGGGGCTTTCTATATGTGTAGTAGTATGTCGTTGATGTCAGCTAGGCCTGTATACCATGTACAAGTGCTTGTAGTAAATAAAAATATTATTATAATTATTTTTTTCTCTCGGTTGTTTGTTGGGCTATCCTATTGAAACTTGGGCAATGTATGATGGAAAGATGTTTCTTAACGTACACCAAAAATGAAAGAAATTGGACCATAAATAACTGAGTTCACTTCTCAGCCATTAGCTGCCTCTTTGCAGTATATTTTTGTATGTTTTTATGGTCTCATTTGATAGAATGGAAGATATACAGAAATAGTTATGATTTTGATTGGTTTCACGACAAAAAGTACCTTGAAATTGAGCTCAAAGTAGCAGAAATGTTTGATTATTGCTGATGTTCATTGAACTTTCTTGTGTAAGTCAAGTTGGTTAATTTTATTAAATGTCTTCTAACCTGACCACTCTGTAATCCGGCACACTACAGGTCCCAATGATGCCAGATTTGTGATGGCAGACCTGTATCTATTTGTTTTATGTCTTGTGCAGTAATACTGAAATATGGATTAACATATGCATTTGTATTCAGCCAACATTTGTAATAACCACCATTACAAATGTTATACAGTAACAATGCTTTACAAAAAAAAAAATAAAAATTGCTTTGCCAAATATTCCAGTGTCATAAGAAGCAAAACTGTTAATGTCAAAGATTGTAAACTTTTATATTTTTGTAAACAATTATTCATCCAGTAATTATAAGTTACTTTGAGGCTGCCCAAAGCGTTCTTTATAACCATATGCATAAAAATAACCATTTTAATAATAATAATAATACCAGAAATGAACATTAAAATGGTATAAAATACCGACAGGTTGTTAGGTACCTAACAATAACAGAAATGCTGTGCATCCCAAGGACTTTCAGATTATTGTGGGCTTTTTATGCACAGTGATATGGAAATAGACTTTGACTTAGAACAGCAATTCGGTGCTGGTGAGTGGTAAGTAAGTAAGTTTATTCAGGTATACACAAATACAGTTACATAGAATTATCATACATAGTAGCATATGTGTAGAGAACCTAGGATAACCCAAAAAAGTCAGATTGAGTGACTTATTTCCATTGGGGTCCTTTTACCTTATTATTATAATATAAAGGTTATAATATTTTCTTATTATTCTACAATGAAGATAACATCTTATTATCATACTAAAAAGACTATCTACTACACGAGGGTCATTAAGACTATCTACAATACGAGGGTCATTACTAGGAATAAGGTAAAATTTACACATATGTTAGCTAAAAAATAGAAAATCATTCCCCTCCCTTTCTGTAGCTACATTCATCAGACACCTTTTGGCACTCTTCTTGAACTGGTTCATGCTATGACTGGCTTTGACATGTGCGGGTAGTCTGTTCCATTCCTTTATTGCTGTACAATAAAAGGTGTTTGACGCCTGGCCAATGACTGTGGGTATTACAAAGTTGTGCTCTCTCCCCCTAGTACTATGATTGCTTTGGTTCCCAACCTTGACAAAATTGACAGCAAGATATTCTGGACACTGTTTGTGAGCAATTTTATAAACATGATTTAGCTTCAGTTGTTTTACTCTGTCTTCAACATTCAGCATATCCAACTGCTGTAATTCATCCTGGCCTACATGTTCTCTTGGTCCCAGCCCCAGGATGAATCTTACGATTTTGTTCTGGGTGATTTGCAGTCTATCTTTCAGTTTTTTTGTCAAGGCAGAGTACCATGAAGAGCAAGAGTGGTTGGGTCACTGGTCACAATCTCGCCATAAACTACATTGACCCATTCGCACCTAGACTGCCCTACCATCTTTCATCACTTAACCCAGCCTAATGTAACCTAACATAGTCAAACCTAACCTAGAATAATAATAATAATGGAGGAAGTGATGAAACATAGTGGGGTGGTCTGGGTGCATATGAGTTGGTGTTGTTAATAATGCTTTGCCAAAAAAACCCAGCCACTTGCCACTGCTGAATCATTCATTGCATTGTCATCATTGTCTTTTTTATTTTATTTATTTTTGCCTGATTTTTGTTTGTTTTCTTTGTTGTGTTGTGTCTGTCAATAAAATAATGATTTCCACAATAGAAGTGTGTTGCCTGTTATGGATATTGATATTTTATGCATATATTGAGGTGAGAGTGTAATGTTGGTGGGGTTCTGTCCTGGAAATGAAATGCATTTTTATTATTATTATTGTGTACTTTTCTCATTTATGATTAGGATAGGGTTTTATTTTGACAAAATTTTATCTAATCCTTAAATAAATTTTCAGGGGCAGTTGTAATATGGAAACAAAAATTCTTTAGCTGTTAACTAGAAAAATCTAGTAGTATGTGAAGAGTACTACTACAAACATCAACATAGAAACAGACAGACTTAAACTGTCATTATGAATCATGGATTTCATTGCTTTCAGAAGAAAAAATAAAAAAAATCTTTGAAGAAAAATTCATCTGAATCTAAGTCCTGTGGTAGGAAAAAGCAGAGCAAGAAAGCTGAAATATGTTAACGCACCTGTTGGGCTTTCGCCTGCACTTTGTTGGAACTTCAGCACTGCAGCAACTTTAAAATGGATAGCAGTTTAAATGACCAGCTAAGCCAGTACTGTATGTATTAAGTTCTCATTAGTTAATCATAATCTGTTTATGATAGAAGTTTCATTTTGCTTATAGTATTAAATTTAAATTAAATGTTTGTTGATTTTCCATATTTTTTAATGAAGATCTAATATAGGGTTACCTTACACATTGGCTCGAAATTTGCCATGCATATTTTCTTAAGACCATCCATCTCCCATCAGTCATTCAATAGCCATCTTGCCAAAAATAAGTGGACATTACACTTCAAATAATTTTCCAATTTGTAATATTCCCACTCCTTCAGAATGTAGGCACTGCCCTTTCCACTTCTAGTAATCAAATCCAGTTATCCCTAAATACCATTGTAAATGTTACCTTGCTCACACCATCAGTGTGTCAAGCCATAAAAAACACTTACATCCACCTCTTCCAGTTTAACATGCTCATGCAAGCCTACTGTATACTCACATCCTAAGCACTCAAAGCCTTCTTTATCTCTTCCCTTCAGTCTTTCCTGGGAGGGCCACTACCTCTCCTTGCCACCCCTGATTTGTACACCATTTTAGTCATTCTAGTCTGCTCCATCCTCTCTTAACCCTTTGAGGGTTTTCGTCGTACTAGTACGTCTTACGCGTAGGGGTTTTTGACGTACTAGTACTCATAAATTCTAGTGGCCTCAAATATAGTGGGAGAAAGCTGGTAGGCCTTCATATGAAAGAATGGGTCTATGTGGTCAGTGTGCACAGTCTAAAAAAAATCCTGCAGCACACAGTGCATAATGAGAAAAAAAAAACTTTGATGATTTTTTTTTAATCAGCGACTTTGCAGTGTATTTTCGTATGGTATTTATTGTTGTATTCTAGTTTTCTTGGTCTCATTTTATAGAATGGAAGACATATTACAGAAATTGAGATGATTTTGACTGGTTTTACAAAGAAAGGTGCCTTGAAATTGAGCTCAAAGTAGCAGAAATGTTCGATTTTTACCAAAATTCAAAAGTAAACAAATCGTGCCAAGCGTGCAATACACGTCAACTGGTGAGTCTAATATTCTTTCACAAGTGCAGCAATAATATTTATACCATTTTTGACACTAATGCAGTAGTCTGCATAACAGTAAATCTTATATTTTTTGTGAAAATAAAAATTCAAAGTGGAAAGCAAAAGAATATAAGAGGGGCCTTGAGACATGACTAATGACTAGAGGAAATGTCATTTTAGTGCCAGGAATGTCTTTCTTGTTTATTCTGGACCCTATTCGGAAATTGGCATCTTTTGAAATTTGTGTGAAATTGGCAAAATTGCTAAATTCTGACCACTGTACTGGATAGTAGAATTTCATAAATGAGTGGTTTCTTGCACCCATTCGATAGAAAAAATGGAGTTCTATCGAAATATTCATGTTTTTTGTCGACTAGTACAGTGAAATTGGCCGAAAATGGGGCTCAAAGTGGGCAAAATCGCCGATGCGTAAACATCGCCGAGACCGCTAACTTTGCGAGAGCATAATTCCGTAAGTTTTCTATCAAATTTCAAACTTTTGGTGTCTTTATGATCGGGAAAAGATTCTCTATCTTTTCGTAAGAGAAAATAATTTTTTTTTTTTTTAAATTTGGCCGACCCTGAGAACGAGTTTCGGAGAGGGCCTGTCGACCCTCAAAGGGTTAATGCCCATATCACCTCATCTCTTTGATGAGCTCACACTGCCTTACAATTTCTGTGTTCTAAATTCTCTGCATAATATTCCCATTACACATTGCCCTTAAACATGACATCCTTATTTTATGAACATGCATTTTATGTGTGATTATAGAATGGAGTTTTAGTAAATTGGGCAATTGTATCCCCAGGGTTCTCATTTTGGGAAACATTATTTATTTGGTTTTGTTGGGGTGATTTGTCTCAGTGTTTGAGTAACAACAAAGAAGTAGAACCACATAAAATCACTATTTTTTAAACAATATATTTTATCGTGATATGAGCCTATTAATTTTTAGAATGTCATCAGGTATATTTTGTGGGGTAAAGAAACATATGCAACATTTAGGCCATTTATATTTTGGAAATGTTTTGCCTGCTTAGGTTTTACCAATCCTATGTAGAGTTAACTGAAATCAGGGCTTAATTAATGGATCGACTACATTCTCACCTGACTGTTAAGGTAAAATCATCTTTGCAAGTACACAAGAGATACTGAATCATACACAAATAACCTGCACATAGAAGAGAGGAGCTTACGATGACGTTTCGGTCCGACTTGGACCATTAACAAAGTAACACTAACCAGAAGTGGAGCAGGACGGCTATATATAGGCAGGGAGAGGTAGTGGTGGTAGTAGTGGTAGTGGTGGTAGTGGTAGTTGTGGTAGTAGTAGTAGTGGTAGTAGTAGTAGTGGTAGTAGTAGTAGTGGTAGTAGTGGGGAATTAAGGAGGTGGAGCCAGTCAAATACAAAGAAAGGGGAGCACTGCAAGGGAGCTAGGTCCCCTGAGTTTTTGCACAGTTGTATTAAACATTGCTAGCATGGCTGTGTTTTAGCACCTCTTAGGTTGTCCTCTTTTTTATTAACCCTTTGACTGTTTTCGACGTATAAATACGTCTTACGAGCCAATGTTTCTGACGTATATATACTCAATAATTCTAGTGGCTTCAAATCAAGTGGGAGAAAGCTGGTAGGCCCACATGTGAGAGAATGGGTCTGTGTGGTCAGTGTGCACCACATAAAAAAAATCCTGCAGCACACATTGCGTAATGAGAAAAAAAAAACTCTGATCGCTTTTTTGGAATAAAACGCCGATTTTGAGGTGTATTTTCGTATAGTATTTATCGTTGTATTCGCGTTTTCATGGTCTTAGGTGATAAAATGGAAAACATGTTACAGAAATAGAGATGATTTTCATTACTTTTACGATGAAAACGACCTTGAAACTGAGCTCAAAGTAGCGGAAATGTTCGATTTTTACCAATGTTCAAGAGTACATAAATCACACCACACGTCCAATACACGTCAACTGGGGAGTCTAATATTCTTTCACTAGTGCACTGATATTATTTATACCATTTTTACAATAATGCAGTCGTCTGCATAACAGTAAATTTTGTATTTTTTTGTATGAATAAAAAATCAAAATAGAAAGCAATAATAATATAAGAGGGGCCTAGAGATGTGACTAATGAACAGAGCATATGTTATTTTAGTGCCACGAATGTCTACCTTGTTTATTCTGGACCCTATTTTGAAATTGGCATCTTTTTTATTTTGCGTGAAATTGGCCAAATTGCCAATTTCTGACCACCATATTGGGTAGTCCAAATTAGTAAATGGGAGGTTTCTTGTACTCAGCTGATAGATAAAATGGAGTTCTAAAGAAATAGCTATGAGTTTGGTCAACTGGAACAATGGAATTGGCTGAAAATTGGGCTCAAAGTCGGCAAAATCGCCGATACGCATATGTCGCCGAGACCGCTAACTTCGCGGGAGCATAATTCCATGAGTTTTCGACCAAATTTCGAACTTTTGGTGTCATTACCATCGGGAAAAGATTCTCTATCATTTCATAAGAAAAAATAATTTTTTTTTTTTTTCAAAAATTGAGCGACATAGAATGACAGTTTCAGAGAGGGGCCTGAAACAGTCAAAGGGTTAACAGACTAGCTTCATCCCATTTGATGCCTTTGTGTGCTATGATATATCACATATACATAGCTGCGATTGCCGTGGCTGCATGCATACTTGTGCTCTTTAATTCATTGTTCCAGGTTTCTAGATTTCTCATCCATGTATATTGTATCACCCCCTGCAAATGATTCTGTTTACATCAGCTCCAGTTCTAACTTCTGTCTAGCCTCTTTTTTTTTTTTTTTTTTTTCTCTCTCTCCACAAGTCCTTAACCCGTAAACGGTCCAAACGTATATGTACATTCACTACCCCAGTGCCCCAAGTATTTTGAAAAATACAAAAATCTTTTTTTTTTTTATGGAAATAAAGAGCACATTTTTCTAAGTGTTATAGGATAAAGAAAAAAAAATTAGGGTTAGTACAGAGATATGAAGCTGAGAAGTTGGCACTGGATGCTCACCTGACGGCAGCCTCCAGTCCTGCCGCTTGCAGAAGTGCTGCTGATATACCTTTTTTCTCTTTTTCATATTATTTTATATAATTTTTATGTTCTGATAATTACATTTATAGTAATTCTTGTCATTTCATAACCAATCTTTGTTCTGACACTAGTATTAGGTACTGAAATTGTACTCAAATTGTCACAAACACACTGACAGGTGGACATTTGCACCTGCCTTGGCCATTTACTATTGTCTTAGAATATATACAAAGTATTTATATGTCCCAGCAATGTTTTGGACACATGGGAGTATATAAGTAGTAGTAGTGGTGGTAGTAGTAGTGGTGGTAGTAGTAGTAGTAGTAGTAGTAGTGGTAGTAGTAGTGGTAGTGATAGTGGTAGTAGTAGTAGTGATAGTAGTGGTAGTAGTGATAGTAGTAGTACAGGTCTTCCATCACAAATCTGGCATCATTGGGACCTGTAGTGTGCCGAATTACAGAGTGGTTAGGTTAGAATACACTTAATAAAATTAACCAACCTGACTTACACAAAGTCCATTGAAAATCGGCAAAAATCGAACATTTCCGCTACTTTGAGCTCAATTTCAAGGTACTTTTCGTCATGAAAGCAATCAAAATCATGTCTATTTCTGTAATATATCTTCCATTCTATCAAATGTCTAAAAAAATGAGAATACAACCATAAAAAACATGGGAAAATATACTGCAAAGAGGCAGCTGATAGCTGAGAAGTGAACTCCCTTATTTATTGTCCGTCTTTTTTATTTTTGTTGTAGTTTTGTTGCCCAAGTTTCAGTGAGATAGCCCAACAAACAACTGAGAGAAAAAAAAAACATTTACCAAAAATCATATATGGCAAGCCCAAGCCAGGTACTGGAAATAAGTCACTTTGTCTGACTTTTCTGGGTTATCCTAGGTTCTCTATACATACACTGCTATGTATGATGATCTGTGTAACTGTATTTGTGTATACCTGAATAAACTTATTTACTTCTAGTCTGTCAACTGAGTACAAGAAACCACCCATTCACTTATTTCAGCTACCCAATAAAGTGGTCAGAAATTGACAATTTGGCTGATTTCACACAAATTTCAACAGATGCCAATTTCAAAATAAGGTCCAGAATAAACAATGCAGACATTCCTGGCACTAAAATAACATTTTCTCTGTTAATTAGTCACGGCTACAGGCCCCTCTTGCTTACCATTTGGAATTTTTATTCACAAAAAAATAATAGATTTACTGGTATGCAGACTGCTGCATTATTGTAATAATTGTATAAATAATGTCAACCCATTCTTGACTGCGTATTGGAATTTGGACTGGCAGGCGGACAGGTATTGGACGGTGATGTCATTTGTTTACTCTTGAGCTTCGCTAAATAATAGAACATTTTCGCTACTGTGAGCGCAATTTCAAGGTACTTTTTGTCATGAAAGCAATCAAAATCATATCTATTTCTGTAATGTATCTTTCATTCTATCAAATGAGACCGAAAAAATGAGAATATAACCATAAAAAAACATACAAAAATATACCGCTAAGCGGCCACTAATGGCTGAGAAGTGAACTCCGCTATTTATGGCCTGATTTCTTTCATTTTTGGTGCACATTAAGAAGTATCTTTCTATCATACATTGCCCAAGTTTGAATAAGATAACCCAACAAACAACTGAGAAAATAATATAATAATAATAATATCTTTATTTACTACACGGACATGTACAAGGTATGCAGACATAGCTGACATCAGTAACATACTACTATATAGAAAGCCACTTTTTATGCAGAGTATTTCAAGAAAATTAGGTCAGTTTCCTAGGATAACACCCACACTAGTCAGCTAACACCTCTTCAAGGGGGGCTCCTTGGCGTGGTGAAGAGGCTCTTGGTCTCAGGAATTAGACCTGTCGGTCTACTTCCTCAGACCGAACCTAATTACCCCCCAATCCCCCGTTCCCTATCCCATCCTCGTCTTTTTCCTTTCCTCCTCCCCACCCCTCCCTTTTGCCCTTCCTTATTTTTTTTTTTCCCACAGGCACGCTAGTTCCTAGGTAGGGGAAAGGGTACCGGGGTCCATCCCATTCCGTTGAGGTTCTTGGTGGTGGCGTAGTTTGCCGTGGAATCTGGATTGCCTGGGGATGTCCTGATCCCTCTCCGGTATCCCAGAGGGTGGCTTTGGGTGTCTCTCGGGCGATGGGTGTATCTCTGGAAGCCACCTTTCGGATTCCGGGGGGTGGTGGCCGAAGGAGGTATGCTTTGTGGCGGATTTCCGGCCGCCCTCTCTTTTGTCCACCGAGGTAGCTCGGCAGATGTGAGGTTGCTATCCCGGATTGCCGGTTTACTGGCATGATGGGTAGGGTATGGCACGGGTTCCATGCTGCATCTGCGCTACTTGCGGTGCTGAGGTCCTCTTGGGAGCGGAGGGAGATTTCTGGCCCTTTCATTCCTCCTAGGAACTATCCCTCCCTGGTCCCCCCTTTTTTTATTCTTTTTTTTTATTTTTATTTTCTTTTCTTCTTTCTTTTTTTTCTTAAAAACAAAAAGAAAGACGTAACCTAACCATGGCAGCCCTAGTCCATGAACCTGCTACCCCCGGGCCCCTTCTTGATACCGCACCCCGTTCTGACCCCGCCTCGTCTTTGGACCACTCTTCGGACACTCCTCATGCCTCTGTACCTCTTGCCGGTGCTGTTTCCTCACCCGCTTCAGGTACTGAGGCCTCGACTGACTCCTTCGATTTATCTGACCTTCGCTCTCCTCTGACTATGCTTCCGGCCTCTCCCTCTACATTGCGGCAATTTTCGAATCGCCGGCCCGTTCCACGTCGGACCAACTCTGGTCCCACGCCTAAATGACAACGACAATTACTGCTGATGATACTTCTCCACCTTCTCGTTCTTCTCAGAAAAGATCGACACGTCTTTCACTACCTTTCCACGCTCAGTTTCAGACTGCACAGTGGACTAAATTCTTCACTTTACGACCAACTTCCTCTACTGCCTATCTTTCTGACCATAGTATTGGCAAGGCACTCCTACGCCATGTTGGTAAAGATATTTCTTTTCATGCTCTTAAGAGCGGTACGCGCATCGTCACCGTACAGAATGCTACCCAGGCTCATGAGCTTTCTCGTCTTTCCCATATCGATACTGTTCCTGTAACTATTGAAAAGCATCATTTCCTCAATTCTTGTAGTGGTACCATCATTCTGCCCCATACCATAGTTCAACAAAATTTCCAGACATGTGGCACTGACATTCTTGAACAGCTGGATCTCCAAGATCTCCCAATCCTCAAGGTAGACACTTACGTTCTTCCTGCCCGCGGGCAGAGACGATACCCTAGCAATGTGGCTCATTTAACTTTTGACAGCCGTGAACTCCCATCCTCAGTTTATGTAGCAGGACATCGGTTACAAGTTCGAAAGGTGATCCCTACACCGCAACAGTGTAGAAATTGCTGGCGATTTGGCCATCCAGCGAAATATTGCAGATCTATCGCCGAATGCCCAGTCTGTGGTGCCGATGACCATTCTAATACATACGTATTGCAATCGAACTCCCTCTTGCCTTAATTTTCATGAGGCTCACCCTTCGTACTCTCGCCGTTGTCAAGTCTACTTAAACGAGCGGGAAATCCGTTACCTCAAAGAGGCAGAAGGTCTCCCTTATGCCATGGCAGTTTCTCATCTCCGCCTCCAAGGGAGACTACCTCGTGTTTTGTTATTCCCGTGTTTCAAAACGTCCCCCCACTTCTGGTATCCCATCTTCTGCACCCACCTCTGTGGTTACCTCTCCATAGTCACTCCTGTAGCTAATTCTTTTGCTGTCCTCGGCTCAGACGTCCCTACTTCAACGTCTCAGTCTGATCTTGCTTCTTCGTGTTCTCTCTCACAAGCCTCAGTAGCGACGAGATCTCGTATGACACCTCCTCCCAATCGTCCCTCTACTTCTCAAAAGTCAAAAAAAAGGTCCGTAACACCTACTACCCATCTTCCACCTCCTCATTTTCCCTTCCCTGTCTCTGTACCTGGTTCTCCCCCTCACTCACTGGCTCTGTACAAGTGTAGAGGTTCACCCTCCTCCTCATACTGTACCTTCCTCCCTGTTCCCTCCCAAGTTTCTTCCTCTTCGCCACCTCCCAGGTTTCTGCCTCTTCTGTCCCCTTCCACGCTTCTCCAGTTCCCTCCACCCTTCCGTCCCCCCCTACCTTGGTACAGTCCATTACAGTTCCAATCTTTACTCATCCTCCCCCTACCATTTTCCAATATTGTCTCCCATACGACGTCTCTGAATTCTGAAACACTTGAAGCAATCTCTGAATATATTGCAGAGACAAAACCATCAATGGACACTGATCCACCCTCTGCTCCTTCTCTCTCCTCTACTCCATCTGCGCAACTCCTTTCTTCACAGCGCACCGTTCCTTCGCTGCTTGAACGTTTTCCACTGCCTCCGCATGTGGACTTTTCTAACCCCTCTAGTCCGTAGGAACCCTTACCTGCGGATTTCAGGTATCTTTATCATTGCCAATCATGGCCTATTTACAGTGAAATATACGCGGCCTCAGGGGTAATCGGGGTGAGCTTCAGATGTTACTCTACCAGTTTTCCCCTGTTGGTGTTTGCTTACAGGAACCAAAATTACACTCTGCTGTTATCTCTCCCATCTCAGGCTATAATTTATTGTATTCTTCAGATCCTTTTCCTGATGGGACCTTTAATGAAAGTGCCCTTCTTCTACACACTGATATTCCGTACCATCAGCTATTTGTTCGTACTACGCTGCATTACACAGCAGCCCGTATCCACTTGCATAGGTGGTATACGCTCTGTTCTTTATATCTCTCTCCTTCTCGGGCATTATCTATTCCGGATATTGCCTTTCTTGTTTCGTCATTACCACCACCGATTCTGTTACTTGGTGATTTTAATGCCCACCATTTCCTCTGGGGGGGGGGTCTCACTGTGATTCCCGTGGCATTCAGTTAGAGGCTTTTCTTGCCACCCACCCCCTCCATGTTTTAAATACAGGTACTCACACCCATTTTGATCCTCGGACTCACACTCTCTCTTGCATCAATCTCTCAGTCTGCTCTTCCTCCGCCGCATTAGACTTCACTTGGTCTGTTCTTCCGGACTTACATGACAGCGATCATTTCCCAATCATTCTTACTTTCCCTTCATATTCACCACCTCTTCGCATCCCACGCTGGCAATTTGATCAGGCAAATTGGAACCTTTACTCACACCTAACTATTTTAGAGAGGTTCCTTCTTCGTCCTCCATCGATGAGCTTTTACACCTCTTCTCGTCCTCCGTTTTAACCGCAGCTTCTCATTCTATACCCCAAACTTCGGGCAGGCATTCTCAGAAATGCGTGCCTTGGTGGTCTCCTGCTTGTGCTCGTGCAGTACGTTTGAAAGGCGCTGCATGGGGCAGGTACCGGTACAATAGAACCACAGAGAGACTTCTTGAATTTAAGCAGAAGCGTGCGATCGCTCGCCGTGTCATCCGTGACGCTAAACGCACTTGCTGGCGAGATATGTCTCCACCATCACCTCTGCTTCCTCTATGAGTGCAGTCTGGAAAAAAGTACGAAAACTGAGTGGTAAATATTCTCGTGACCTGGCTCCTGTTCTGCGGGTTGCCGGTGTTGATATAGCAAACCCACTAGATGTTGCCAATGAAATTGGCAATCATCTGGTCCGTATTTCTCAGGGACTCCATCTATGCCCCTCATTTCTTTCCTCAAAGTCTGCCAGAGAGTTAGCACCCTTGGACTTTTCTTCTCTCAGAGAAGAACAGTATAATGTGCCTTTTACACTTCAAGAACTGGAGGCAACACTCTCAGCTTGCCGATCATCGGCAGCTGGGCCCGACGACATTCATATTCGATGCTACAACATTTACATCAGTCAGCCCTTGCAGTCCTATTACGCCTTTACAATCTTATTTGGTCACAAGGAGTTCTTCCACAGCTGTGGAAATCCGCCATTGTTCTCCCTTTCCGCAAACCAGGCACTACGGGACATGAAACCTCCCACTATCGTCCCATTGCTCTTACCAGTGCAGTTTGCAAAGTAATGGAACGCCTAGTAAATAGACGTTTAGTGTGGTATTTAGAGACACACAACAGTCTCTCCACTCGTCAATATGGCTTTCGTAAGGGACGTTCTACCATAGACCCCTTACTACGCTTGGATACGTATGTTCGTAATGCCTTTGCGAATAACCACTCAGTTATTGCCATATTTTTTTGACCTTGAGAAGGCATATGACACAACTTGGAGGTATAATATTTTAGCCCAAGCCCACTCCTTAGGCCTTCGAGGCAATCTACCATCCTTCCTTAAGAACTTTTTAACTGACAGGCATTTCCGTGTTCGGGTTAATAATGTGCTCTCCCCGGACTTTATCCAAGCTGAAGGTGTCCCCCAGGGATGTGTTCTGAGCACAACACTTTTTCTCCTTGCTATTAATGATTTGGCCTCTAGTCTTCCATCAAATATTTGGTCATCACTCTATGTTGATGACTTCGCTATTGCCTGTGCAGGCGCTGACTGTCACCTCATTACAGTTTCTCTCCAACATGCAGTCGACCGTGTTTCCAATTGGGCCACCACACGTGGGTTTAAATTTTCCAGCACTAAAACCCACCAAATCACTTTCACTAGACGCTCTGTCATCTCCGATCATCCTTTGTACCTCTATGGCTCCCGTATCCCTGAACGTGATACAGTCAAGTTTCTGGGCCTCCTCTTTGATCGTAGGTTATCCTGGAAACCTCACATTACCTCTTTGAAGGCAACTTGTCACAGCCGGCTGAACCTTCTTAAAACCCTTGCTCATCTTTCATGGGGAGCTGATCGTCGAACCCTCCTTCGCCTACATTCCACCCTTATTTTATCGAAACTTGATTATGGTGACCAGATCTATTCAGCGGCATCTCCTGCTACTCTCTCTAGCCTTAACCCCATTCATCACCAAGGATTACGTTTATGCCTTGGTGCTTTTCGCTCTTCCCCTGTCGAGAGCCTCTATGCAGAAGCGAACGTTCCATCCTTATCCGATCGCCGTGATGCCCATTGCCTGCGCTACTATGTACGCTCTCATGATCTCCGCAATCCTTCCATTTATAGAATGGTCACTGATATTAGTAGACATTCTTTATTTGTTCGCCGCCCCTGTTTACTCCGTCCCTTCTCTCTTCGCCTTCATTCGCTCTTGTCTTCTCTTCAACTACCACCTTTCTATGTACATGTAGCATCTCACTTTTCCCTACCCCCTGGGAAGTTCCAGCTGTTCGAGTCTGTTCTTTCTCCCTCCCTTGCTCGAAAGCCCAACTGTCGACGGTCGCTTCCCGCTCTCTTTTTCTTGACCACTTTCCCTCTCATTCTCATGCCATTGCTGTGTACACAGATGGCTCTAAGTCTTCTGACGGCGTAGGATTCGCAGCAGTGTTTCCGGACAGCGTCGTACAAGGGCATTTACTATCTTCGGCTAGTATTTTTACTGCTGAATTATATGCCATCCTTACAGCACTTATCCGTATTGCATCTATGCCTGTATCATCATTTGTGGTTGTCTCAGACTCCCTTAGTGCTTTACAGGCTATACAAAAATTTGATTCATCTCACCCCTTAGTCCTCCGTATCCAACTTTGGCTACACCGCATCTTTACCAAGCATAAAGATATTGTTTTTTGTTGGGTCCCTGGTCATGTTGACGTACAGGGCAATGAACAGGCAGACACTGCTGCGCGGTCAGCAGTACATGACCTACCAGTTTCTTATAGAGGTATTCCATTTACGGATTATTTTACTGCAATATCTTCCCACCTTCACACCCGTTGGCAACAACGTTGGTCTACTATGCTCGGCAACAAACTTCAATCTATTAAACCGAGTATAGGTTACTGGCCGTCTTCTTATCACCAGTGTCGAGGTTGGGAGACTACTCTCTCCCGTCTTTGCATTGGCCATACTCGTCTTACTCATGGATATCTCATGGAGAGGCGTCTTGCTCCTCTCTGTGAGAATTGCCAAGCTCCATTATCAGTCAGCCACATTCTGTTGGACTGCCCACTTTATCAACGAGCACGCAGAATTTACCTCTGTCGTCGTCTTCGCTCCCCTGCTCTCTCTTTACCTTCCCTTCTCGCTGATGGACCCACCTTTCATCCGGACTCTCTCATTGACTTTTTGACAACAACTGACTTACTTCACAAATTCTGATACCTTCAGCCCTTTCTACTTCAATCTCTTGCTACCCTCTACCCCCGTACTATCCCCTGCCCCGCTGTTTTCTGTAACCTGCTGATCATCCCCCCTCCCTTCTGCCATCCAATTCCCTTGCTTCCTCCCCTACCCTGCAGCGCTGTATAGCCCTTGTGGCTTAGCGCTTCTTTTTGATTATAATAATAATATCTGTCTAACTTTCTGTCTCAGAGCCACAAGACTGCGTCATCACATTTACTCAAATCTTCAAGCAAAGTACATGTATAGCACTTTGGTTTTTTTTTGGGTTATCCTAGGTAATTTACACCATGTATACTTGTATTTATGTGTACCTGTGAGAAAGAGACAGAGACAGAGATAGACATAGATACAGAGATAGAGCCAGGCTGCCAGCAGCTGGCCAGCCACACAGCTGGCCAGCCAGCCAGCCAATCAGCCAGTCAGCCAGCCAGCGAGCCTGCTGAAAAAGTATTACGTTCCAGAATTGTTTCTCTTTACTTAGGGCATATGTTATAAGACATTCTGAAAGGGTGTTGCACAAATATTGCACATGGGTTATGGTCACATCTACCTCAAAGCCACTAAACTTGGGGTCAAAATCACTTTCCTCTGAAAATGGGAGAGTTAATACTACATGAAATCAGTGAATCCCAGGTGTTTGCCACACTGTTTGCTCTAGCTGGCAATCATTTGAACTGGTGCTCCCACAAGATACTAAGTGGTCCCAGATTTTTTAATACAGTGCACACTGAGTGTTAAGACCCATTCTATGCTGACAAGGCATCTCAGGCCAATCGTGCCAAATCTGAAGGCAAGAAAAATAAAACGTATATATAAATTTGGGGCACTAGCGGTATGAACGTATATATACGTTTGAACAGTTTATGGGTTAATGGTGGTGGCAGAGGGAATTATTAGCTAGTGCACTAGATGATGATGGCTGTGTTGCTAATGGGAGGACACTGTATCTGTTGGCTGCTCTCACATGTAATGATGCAGATGGCGAGATTTCTCTAGTCTTGAGATGAAGTGTGGTGGGACTTGTAAACGGCTCAATAGTTGTGTAATGAAACCATGCTCCTCTTTGAGGAACTGTGGTTCTAGTGTCGTGGTGTGAATGGGAGTGTAAAAGGTCATCCTTGTTAGTTGGTTTCCTACATACTGTACGTACTTTCAAAGTTAAGCTTTCACTGTCATGACTCCTGAAATTAAAAGTGCTGATAGTGTTGTGATTTAAAAAAAAATTTCTTCTGAAATTGTAGAAAATAATTTTCTGAAGGTAATGGTAAAAAATTTGGTGGAAAACTTATGGAATTATGCAGGAGCAAAGTTGGTGGTCTGGGCACAATTTATGCATTGGTATTTTTGCTCATTTTGAGTTTTATTTTTAGCTGAAATAGACTAAAATTATCTCTGCTTCATTAGTATGTAAAGTAGGACCACTGTATCCATAGGGGACATGTTCCAAGGAACTGCTGTGGGTACTGAAACCACGGATAGTAGCGAACCTTATACAGTGGACCCCCGCATACCGTTGGCATCACATAACGTTAAATCCGCATACCGCTACATTTTATTGCCAAGATTTTGCCTCGCATACCGCTAAAAAACCCGCTCAACGCTGTTCGTCCGAGACGCATCTAATGTGCGCCCTTAGCCAGCCTCACATGTTCCGCCGGTGGCATTGTTTACCAGCCAGCCTCTGCGGTAACATCCAAGCATACAATCGGAACATTTCGTATTATTACAGTGTTTCTGGTGATTTTATCTGCAAAATAAGTGACCATGGGCCCCAAGAAAGCTTCTAGTGCCAACCCTACAGCAATAAGGGTGAGAATTACTATAGGGATGAAGAAAGAGATCATTGATAAGTATGAAAGTGGAGTGCGTGTCTCCGAGCTGGCCAGGTTGTATAGTAAACCCCAATCAACCATCGCTACTATTGTGGGCAACAAAAAGGCAATCAAGGAAGTTGTTCTTGCCAAAGGTTTAACTGTGTTTTCGAAACAGAGATCGCAAGTGATGGAAGATGTTGAGAGACTCTTATTGGTGTGGATAAATGAGAAACAGATAGCAGGAGATAGCATCTCCCCAAGTGATCATAAGTGAAAAGGCTAGGAAGTTCATCGGGTTTTAATTAAAAAAATCCCTGCAACTAGTGATGATGTGAGTGAATTAAGGCCAGCAAAGGTTGGTTTGAGAGATTTAAGAGGCTTAGGGCATAACATAGTGTGATAAGGCATGGTGGGGGCTGCAGTTCGGACCACAAAGCAGCTGAAAAATATGTGCAGGAATTCAAGGAGTACATAGAAACTGAAGGACTGAAACCTGAACAAGTTTTTAAAATTGTGATGAAACAGGCCTGTTTTGGGAAGAAAATGCCAAAGCAGGACCTACATTACTCTGGAGGAAAAGGCACTCCCAGGACATAAGCCTATAAAAGACAGGCTTACTCTGTTGATGTGTTCCAATGCTACTGGTGATTGCAAAGTGAAGCCTTTATTAGTGTATCACTCTGAAACTCCCAGACCGTTCAGGCAAAAAATGTCCCTCAAGGAAAATTTGTGTGTGCTGTGGAGGGCAAACAGTAAGGCATGGGTCACTAGGGACTTTTCTAGACTGGTTACACCCTGCATTTGCCCCCAATGTGAAAGATTAAACCCAACTGAAAAGAAATTAGAACTTAAGTCCTCCTGGTGTTAGACAATGCCCCTGGTCATCCTACAGCGTGGGAGAGCGACTTTATGGGGACATGAAATTTATTAAGGTGAAGTTTTTTTGCCTCCTAATACCACTCCTCTCCTGCAGCCCCCTGGACCAGCAGGTTTTTGCAAACTTCAAAAAACTGTACACAAAAACTCTGTTGAAAGGTGCTTTGTATGACCTCAGAAACTCAACTGACTCTAAGAGACTTTTGAGAGATCACTTTAAAAATCCTCAATTGTGTAAACCTTATAGGTAAGGCTTGGGAGGGAGTGACTAAGAGGACCTTGAACTCTGCTTGGAAGAAACTGGCCAGAATGTGTAACCAAAGGGATTTTGAAGGGTTTCAGGCTAACCCTGAGAATATATCCAGTTGAGGAATCCAAATTTTGGCATTGGGAAAGTCCTTGGTGTTGGAGGTTAGTGGGGATGATGTGGAAGAGTTGGTGGAGGAGGACAATGAAGAACTAACCACTGATGAGCTGATAGATCAACTTCAACAGCAAGAGGCCAGACCTGAGGAAACTGGTTTGAAGGAGGGGAGAGAGAAATTGAAGAAATTGCCTACTACAAAGATTAAGGAAATCTGTGCAAAGTGGCTTGAAGTGCAAACCTTCATGGATGAAAATCACCCTCTCATAGCTATTGCAAGCCGTGCTGGTGACTATTACACTGACAATGTTGTGAAACACTTTAGGGAAGTCATAAAGGAACGAGAGGTACAGGCCACTATGGACAGATATGTTGTGCGACAGAACTCCAGTGACTCTGAAGCTGGTCCTAGTGGCATTAAAAGAAGAAGGGAAGAAACCCCAGAAAAGGACTTGACACCTCTAAGTCTTAATGGAAGGGGATTCCCCTTCTAAACACTAACACACACTCCTCCTCCCATCCCATCAGTCATCACCAGATCTTCAATAAAAGTAAGTGTCATGTAATTGTGCATGCCTTTTTCAGTTTGTGTGTATTAAAATTAATATTTCATGTGGTAAAATTTTTTTTTTCATACTTTGGGGTGTCTTGCACGGATTAATTTGATTTCCATTATTTCTTATGGGGAAAATTAATTCGCATAACGATAATTTCGCATAACAATGAGCTCTCTTGCACGGATTAATATCGCTATGCGGGGGTCCATTGTACAGTATATATAATTCCTATACATATCTACTATAATGTTTAATTGATAAATTTCACACAATAAGTGGAGAATTATCACTTTTTCACTGATAGGAAGCACTTCACAGCTTCTCTTAGGCTTTTGCACTTTGAGGCCATTATTAAGCAAAATTAAGAGTTATTTTAGGGCCATGGATAACTCAAACCGAGGACACCAGACCTGCGGATATGGGGGTCCTACTGTATTCCATACTTGCAAGTGATACCAAGAAACAGCCAATAAAACTAATCCTTGAAAAAGCCTCGGAGTCACTTTTTTAATCCTTTCAGGGTTTCGGCCATACTAGTACTGCTTACACACCAGTGTCCATGACGTACTAGTACGCATAAATTCTAGCGCCTTCAAATGTAGTGAGAGAAAGCTGGTAGGCCTACATATGAAAGAATGGGTCTGTGGTCAGTGTGCGCAGTATAAAAAAAATCCTGCAGCACACAGTGCATAATGAGAAAAAAAAAACTTCGACCGTGTTTTTGGATTAAAACAGCGACTTTGCACTATATTTTCGTATGGTATTTATTGTTGTATTCTAGTTTTCCTGGTCTCATTGTATAGAATGGAAGACATATTACAGAAATTGAGATGATTTGACTGGTTTTACAATGAAAAGTACCTTGAAATTGAGCTCAGAGTAGCAGAAATATTTTATTTTTACCAAAGTTCAAAAGTAAACAAATCATGCTAAGTGTCCAATACACGTCAACTGGTGAGTCTAATATTCTTTCACAAGTGCGCCGATATTATTTATACCATTTCTACACTAATGCAGTACATGTAGTCTGCATAACAGTAAATCTTATTTTTTTTTTTTTGTGAGAATAAAAATTCAAAGTGGAAAGCAAAACAAATGTAAGAGGGGCCTGGGGACGTGACTAATGAACAGAGGAAATGTTATTTTAGTGCCAGGAATGTCTCTTGTTTATTCTGGACCCTATTTGGAAATTGGCATCTTTTGAAATTTGTGTGAAATTGGCAAAATTGCTAAATTCTGAGCACTGTATTGGATAGTTGAAATCGGTAAATTGGTGGTTTCTTGTATTCATTTGATAGAAAAAATGGAGTTCTAGCGAAATAGTTATGATTTTTGTCGACTAGTACATTGGAATTTGCCAAAAATAGGGCTCAAAGTGGGCAAAATCGCTGATGCGTAAACATCGTCGAGATGGCTAACTTTGCAAGAGCATAATTCTGTAAGTTTTCCATGAAATTTCATACTTTTGGTGTCATTATGACCGGGAAAAGATTCTCTATCTTTTCACAAGAAAAATTTGTTTTTTTCTTTGAAATTTGGGGGACCCTGAGAACAAGTCTCTGAGAGGGCCTGTGTACCCTGAAAGGGTTAAACCAAACCCAAGTTCAAAGGTTTGCATTTTCCATCATGAACGGTACAGAGGAGGATGTTTTTTTGTACTGCACACTCGCTGCATAGACCCATTCTTTCATGTCTAGGCCAAAATTTACTTCTCACACCATATTTGAGGACACTGTGCTTAAAATGTAATTCTGTGACACTGGCATCAATAACGTAGATCTGTGCACAAGAGAGAGAGAAAAGGTTACAAAGGAAATCAAGGAAACAGAGCTGGTTGTTTCTTTCCTCAATCATAAATTAAATGGTAGTAGTATATCACATTATGCTGGGGATGTCTAGTATGGTGTGTTCTGCTTTGAAGTGGTCCATGTAAAGGTTTGCTAAAACCACACTGATGGCCAATGGCCACCCAAACAATATTTTCTGTATTGAGCTGAAACAATTGTAGTTGATACAGTTTCACCAGATCCATGAAATGTCATTGCTGGGTAAGAACGGGTGTTAAGTTTGTCATTAACTTTGTTGTATACTGTAGTAGCATGATAGCTTGTGTGATGGGGATGTTAATGGAGAGAGATTTCATGTCAAACCTGGCTAGGCATTTGTTCTTGATGTTATTGTCTTTCACTTAATTGATGAGTGAAAGACAGATGTGACTGACTAATGGTACTCAGTAGCCTGAACAGATGTTTTATGAATGTTCTTGAAAGGTTATGAGGGGCATTCTTGATATTTGTAATGGTAGATCTGAGGGGGATGTTGACTTTATGGGTCTTAAGTTAGTATATATGAAGGAAACCAATTACAGTGGACCCCCGCATAACGATCAGCTCCCAACTCGACCAATTATGTAAGTGTATTTTTGTAAGTGCTTTTGTGGGTGTATTTTTGGGGGTCTGAAACGGACTAATCTAATTCACAATATCTCTTACGGGAACAAATTCGGTCTATAACGGCACCCAAACAGACTTCTGGATTGAAATAATATCATTATCCGGGGGTCCACTGTATATCTTATTAAAATTCTTCTTGTGTGAGATGCCTTGTGATGGGTGAGCACAGTATAGGTTCATCACACCCAGCAGCTAGTAATTGTAATCTGTAAAGCCTGGCTGATCTTGGTTTGATAGGTAAAAGGTACAGCAGCTTCTTTCCTTGTTCTGTGTTGCGAAGTATGTGATGGGCCTGGCTAAGAAATGTCTTGGTCACCTCACTTCATAAAATAAAATGTCTTGAATGTTGTATGTGTTTTTACCCCAGTCTGTCAGTACTGATACTACAAGCTGTATTTTCATTTGGCAGTTGGTAATTTTAAGCAAGTCTTACATTAATAATTTTTAAATAAATTAATTTTATCTTTTACTGTTTACAGTTGATCATCTGTTGGGTGATAGCCCAGTAAATTCCCAAACCATCACCTCAAAAAATCATACAGGTAAACCTAAAAAAAAATATAAGCACAAGAATATACTGGGAACAGACTCTGAAGAGTCATCACAGCAGACTACAAGGAAATTATTTGATTCAACAGTAAGAAAAATTACACAAAATGAGGTTATATTAGACACTGACGAAAAAGCAACTACTAGTACAAAAATTAAACAAAAGTCTATAAAAGTGGGCAAAGGAAAACAAAGTAACAATAACCAGACAAATAATATTGAGAAAACTTGTGATACGCATCAGCTTAAGAAAAGAGGTTCAGAATGTCAAGGAAGAACATCCTTCAAATCTGGAGAGAGAGTAACAGAAGATGGCTTTAAAATTGTATCGACAATACCTGAGGACGACTCTGATGTATCTGATGCTTTTGAGCAAGATGATGACTGGGAAGGATTGTCAGTGGGGAGTACTAGTTATGAATATAATAAAGGAAAAAATGCTGAAGGTTCCTCAAGAGGATCAAGAAAAAATAATGATGGATTCAAAATAGTTACCGAAATACCACCAGACAACAATGATGCGAGTGGTGCATTTCATGAAGAAGATTGTGTAGATAGAGAAGTAAACTTGACAGAAGGATGCCAATTAAATGGAAAGAAAACTATTAAAAAGCCCATTCTTCAGTTGATGAATGATTTTGGTAAGTTTTTGTTAGTTTTTTCACCAAAATAGACAACTTTAGGGTTATCATATAAGTAATATATATAAGTAATATACAGTAGCCATGTGTGAGCATGTTAGATAGTATTGGAGAGGAATGGTTTTTGGGACTTAAGCTGTTGGAGTGTGAGCAGGGTAATATTATATGAAGGGATTCAAGGGAAACTTTTTAGCCAGACTTTCAGTACAATAGACCACAACATCCCACATCTAGAACATGATATCAAAGCTCTACCTTAACAGTAGATGCCAATATATCTCCATCAAGGGCATAAACTCATCAACTTGACCTATCAATATAGAGGTGCCTTAGGGGACTTCTATATTGGGAGGGGTTTGGCATATTTGCTATTTAGCAACATCTAAAGAGGTTACTAGCCCCTTGCTCCCAGCATTTCAGTCGCCTCTTACAACACGCATGGCTTACGGAGGAAGAATGCTGTTCCACTTCCCCATGGAGATAAGAGGAAATAAACAAGAATAAGAACTAGAAAGAAAATAGAAGAAAACCCAGAGGGGTGTGTATATATGTGCTTGTACATGTATGTGTAGTGTGACCTAAGTGTAAATAGAAGTAGCAAGACATACCTGAAATCTTGCATGTGTATGAGACAGAAAAAAAAAAAAAAGACACCAGCAATCCTACCATCGTGTAAAACGATTACAGGCTTCAGTTTTACACTCGCTTGGCAGGACTGTAGTACCTCCCTGGGCGGTTGCTCTCTACTAACCTACTACCTAGAAAAAATAAATAAATATATATATATATTTTTTTTTTTCAACAAGTCGGTCGTATATATATATATATTAATATATATATATATATATATATATATATATATATATATATATATATATATATATATATATATATATATATATATATATATATATATATATATATATATATTATATATATATTAATTTTTTTTTATTTTGCTACAAAAGAATCTTATAAAACTTACCTAACCTTATTATAGCAAGAGCAATTTATTTTAGCCTAACCCAGTTACAGTGGACCCCCGGTTAACAATATTTTTTCATTCCAGAAGTATGTTCAGGTGCCAGTACTGACCGAATTTGTTCCCATAAGGAATATTGTGAAGTAGGTTAGTCCATTTCAGTCCCCCAAACATACACGTACAAACGCACTTACATAAATATGCTTACATAATTGGTCGCATTGGGAGGTGATTGTTAAGCGGGGGTCCACTGTAAATATATTTTAGATTTGTTTGCAATAATTTAATACTAAACAAACATAGTTAAATATATTTTTTTCATTAGGTTCAGAATTATTTTGGCAAAGTTATTGCATACATAAATTTTCGCTTGTCCTATATGGCAAGATGAGCGTTGCCATTTAAGCCAAGATCGCAAGTTCTGCCTATTCGGCACGACCGACACACACACACACACTCTATATGTGTGTGTGTATATATATATATACAGTGGACCCCCGCATAACGATTACCTCCGAATGCGACCAATTATGTAAGTGTAATTATGTAAGTGCGTTTGTACGTGTATGTTTGGGGGTCTGAAATGGACTAATCTACTTCACAATATTCCTTATGGGAACAAATTCGGTCAGTACTGGCACCTGAACATACTTCTGGAGTGAAAAAATATCGTTAACCGGGGGTCCACTGTATGTATATATTTTATATATATATATATATATATATATATATATATATATATATAATATATATATATATATATATATATATATATATATATATATTATATATAATATATATATATATAAAGTAGAATGACATGGAAAGCATATAAATCTATGGGGAAGGAAGGCGGGGTAGGGTCATCCTCGAAAGGGTTGGAGAGAGGGGGTAAAGGAGGTTTTGTGGGCAAGGGGCTTGGACTTCCAGCAAGCGTGCGTGAGCGTGTTAGATAGGAGTGAATGGAGACGAATTGTACTTGGGACCTGACAATCTGTTGGAGTGTGAGCAGGGTAATATTTAGTGAAGGGATTCAGGGAAACCGGTTATTTTCATATAGTCGGACTTGAGTCCTGGAAATGGGAAGTACAATGCCTGCACTTTAAAGGAGGGGTTTTGGGATATTGGCAGTTTGGAGGGATATGTTGTGTATCTTTATACGTATATGCTTCTAAACTGTTGTATTCTGAGCACCTCTGCAAAAACAGTGATAATGTGTGAGTGTGGTGAAAGTGTTGAATGATGATGAAAGTATTTTCTTTTTGGGGATTTTCTTTCTTTTTTGGGTCACCCTGCCTCGGTGGGAGACCGGCCGACTTGTTGAAAAAAAAAAAAATATATATATATATATAATATATATATTATATATATATATATATATAATATATATATATATATTTTTTTTTATTTATTATCACACTGGCCAATTCCCACCAAGGCAGGGTGGCCCGAAAAAGAAAAACTTTCACCATCATACACTCCATCACTGTCTTGCCAGAAGGGTGCTTTACACTACAGTTTTTAAACTGCAACATTAACACCCCTCCTTCAGAGTGCAGGCACTGTACTTCCCATCTCCAGGACTCAAGTCCGGCCTGCCGGTTTCCCTGAACCCCTTCATAAATGTTACTTTGCTCACACTCCAACAGCACGTCAAGTATTAAAAACCATTTGTCTCCATTCACTCCTATCAAACACTATATATATATATAGTGCAGTTAGCCTCTCAAAAACTCCATTTTCTATTACCCAGGACCAAAGAACACGTTATAGGAAGGAGCAGTGATGATTTTATATACTCGGACTGGTTCTGGACATTGGTTCTAGGCCATATTATGGCCTGTTTTATTCATTCTAGAGTATAAGTAATGTTTCTATGTTACTTAATGTGTTTATCATGTCATATTAGATCCATTCTGATAGATAAATAAGCCGTAGAGTTGATATTAGCGTTATATTGAAGTATTTTCTCCTACCCCTGTAGTGGGTTTTTGGGGGCTGGAATGGATTAATGGCATTTCACTTCATTTCAAAGAGGAATATTGATTTGATATACGAGCAATTTGAGTTATAAGCTCGGTCACAGAATGAATTAAACTCGTAAGTCAAGGTACCACTGTACTTACAAAGAAATTTGTTTTCTAGGTTTTGATGATAGCATATTTTATGAAAAACGGGATCACGCCACAAGGGAAGCAGGCATGCTGTCAAAAAAGTGTACATCTAAGAAGAGAACTTCAAATACTCTTGCTGAATTAGCCAAGAAAAAGCAGCAGAAGGAAGTGATGATATTGGACTATTCTAAGAAAAGAGGACCAAGCAAAAACCTTTATAAATCTGATGAAGAGAATATCAGTGAAGTACAAAAGCCTCCCTCTGAGGTAAGGAAAAAGTGAGTGTACTCACCTATTTGTGGTTGCAGGGGTCAAGTCACAGTTTCTGGCCCTGTATGTGTGTGTGTGTGTTTCTTTTTAGTGTCCCACTAACTTAATCTGACCTAGTAAAAGCCCATAACACAGCTGGAGGATGTAGGGATGGCCTTACCTGTCCTCAGAAAAATTGAATATTTGCACTATTTTGAGGCCAGTTTTAAGCTTTTTTCAGTCCTGGAACCAAAATTATCTCTATTTAAATAGGATATCTTCCATTCTATCAAATGATATAAAAAAAACAGCCAATAAAACCATAACCATCCTAGAAACCACTTCAGTTGCTGTTTTACACCATGCATCGCTTGGGACCCATTCTCTCATATCTAGGCCAAAATTTTCAGGTCTTAGTTTATCAGAATGAGCTCGAGCTGAGCTAAAGACTTAGATCTATGTGAGGGGTCCTGGTGTCAATAACTTAGAACTATGTGACAGACAGTGAAAGGGTTGATATAAAGCTAATTTCAGTTCATTATATGTAAATCAGATGAGTTTCTTTAACCCTTTCAGGGTCCCCAGGCCCTCTCCGAGACTTGTTCTCAGGGTCCCCAAATTTAAAAAAAAAAATTATTTTTTCTTATGAAAAGATAGAGAATCTTTTCCCGTTCATAATGACACCAAAAGTATGAAATTTGATAGAAAACTTATGGAATTATGCTCTCCTGAAGTTAGCGGTTTCGACGATGTTTACGCATCGGCGATTTTGCCCACTTTGAGCCCTATTTTTGGCCAATTCCAGTGTACTAGTCGACAAAAATCATAACTATTTCGCTAAAACTCCATTTTTTTTTGTATCGAATGAGTACAAGAAACCACCCATTTACCAATTTCAACTATCCAATAAAGTGGTCAGAATTTAGCAATTTTGCCAATTTCACAAATTTCAAAAGATGCCAATTTCCAAATAGGGTCCAGAATAAACAAGAAAGACATTCCTGGCACTAAAATAACAAGTTCTTTGTTCGTTAGTCACATCCCCAGGCCCCTCTTATATTTCTTTGGCATTCCACTTTGAATTTTTATTCTTACAAAAAATAGAAGATTTACTGTTATGCAGACTACTGCATTAGTGTAGAAATGGTATAAATAATATCAGCGCACTTATGAAAGAATATTAGAATCTCCAGTTGACGTGTAATGGACGCTTGGCATGATTTGTTTACTTTTGAACTTTGGTAAAAATTGAACATTTCTGCTACTTTGAGCTCATTTTCAAGGTACTTTTCATTGTAAAACCAGTCAAAATCATCTCAATTTCTGTAATATGTCTTCCCTCCTATAAAATGAGAGCAGGAAAACTAGAATACAACAATAAATACCATACGAAAATACAGTGCAAAGTCGCTGTTTTAATCCAAAAACAAAGTATTTTTTTCTCATTACGCACTGTGTGCTGCAGGATTTTTTTTTATACTGCGCACACTGACCACAGACCCATTCTTTCATATGTAGGCCTACCAGCTTTCTCTCACTAGATTTGAAGGTGTTAGAATTTAGTCGTACTAGTACGTCAAAAACTCTGGGGCGTAGGCCGTACTAGTACAGCGGAAACCCTGAAAGGATTAAATACATTTCCTGGTACTGCAGATGTATGTTCCTTGTGTTAACTTGGTTTGCATTTTTTCCTTTAATTTTTATCTTTGATATAAATTGTATTTCAGGTACATTGACTGTATATGTATGCATGTAAAGTACAATATATATGTAAATCAAATACTTTTATTCAGCAAATTATGGATGAAAAGGAGCTGAAACGTGCTAGGTATGATGTCTTCAAACTGGGGATGAGTGGCTTTCACAAAGAAAAGAAAGAAGACACAAGAGTTGCTCTTGCCATAAAATTAGGAGCTAAGCCACCCAAGAATAAGGTAAGATTTACTGAAGCTTTAGTTAATATACAGTTTGAAATTAGTCTGAATTTATATGTAAAATGAAAACAAAGTAGTGGAAGAGGGTGAGAAGGACAGGCTCATTCTAGCTCCTCTCTTGATTTTAAGTAAATTGTACATACTTTTGAAGCTGCAGCTTATCATTGGGCAACACTTATTCTCTGAATGGGTAAGTGAAAGTGGAGGTTCAGCACTGACCTCCAGTATATTACAGGCCATAAAACTGGAGGGAGGGAAGTTTATTTTCCCCTCAATCATAAATACAGTGGACCCCCGGTTAACGATATTTTTTCATTCCAGAAGTATGTTCAGGTGCTAGTACTGACCGAATTTGTTCCCATAAGGAATATTGTGAAGTAGATTAGTCCATTTCAGACCCCCAAACATACACGTACAAACGCACTTACAGAAATACACTTACATAATTGGTCGCATTGGGAGGTGATCGTTAAGCGGGGGTCCACTGTAATCATATTTTTTGATAACCCCTGGTATGAGATGGTGATATCTTTTTCAAACCTTACAGGTGGAATTACATTAAATCACATTTTTTCTGCATTGGCAATCAACACGAGCAATATTTTTATATCCTAAAAGAACATATCATTAGATTAATGGTGTAGACCGACAAATTGATTAGCAAGACACATTTGCAATGCCTGTGTATTTTTATTGAGACAGGGATGTGTAATGTCACCATGATTGTTTAATATATTTATAGATGGGGTTGTAAAAGAAGTAAATGCTAGGGTGTTCGGGAGAGGGGTGGGACTAAATTATGGGGAATCAAATTCAAAATGGGAATTAACACAGTTACTTTTTGCTGATGATACTGTGCTTATGGGAGATTCTAAAGAAAAATTGCAAAGGTTAGTGGTTGAGTTTGGGAATGTGTGTTAAGGTAGAAAGTTGAAAGTGAACATAGAAAAGAGTAAGGTGATAAGGGTATCAAATGATTTAGATAAAGAAAAATTGGATATCAAATTGGGGAGGAGGAGTATGGAAGAAGTGAATGTTTTCAGATACTTGGGAGTTGACGTGTCGGCGGATGGATTTATGAAGGATGAGGTTGATCATAGAATTGATGAGGGAAAAAAGGTGAGTGGTGCATTGAGGTATATGTGGAGTCAAAAAACGTTATCTATGGAGGCAAAGAAGGGAATGTTTGAAAGTATAGTAGTACCAACACTCTTATATGGGTGTGAAGCTTGGGTGGTAAATGCAAGCAGCGAGGGAGACGGTTGGAGGCAGTGGAGATGTCCTGTCTAAGGGCAGTGTGTGGTGTAATATTATGCAGAAAATTCGGAGTGTGGAAATAGGAAAAGGTGTGGAGTTAATAAAAGTATTAGTCAGAGGGCAGAAGAGGGATTGTTGAGTGGTTTGGTCATTTAGAGAGAATGGATCAAAGTAGAATGACATGGAAAGCATATAAATCTATAGGGGAAGGAAGGCGAGGTAGGGGTCGTCCTCGAAAGGGTTGGAGAGAGGGGGTAAGGAGGTTTTGTAGGCAAAGGGGCTTGGACTTCTAGCAAGCGTGCGTGAGCGTGTTAGATAGGAGTGAATGGAGACAAATGGTACTTGGGACCTGACGCTCTGTTGGAGTGTGAGCAGGGTAATATTAGTGAAGGGATTCAGGGAAACCCGGGTTTTTTTCATATAGTCGGACTTGAGTCCTGGAAATGGGAAGTACAATGCCTGCACTTTAAAGGAGGAGTTTGGGATATTGGCAGTTTGGAGGGATATGTTGTGTATCTTTATACGTATATGCTTCTAAACTGTTGTATTCTGAGCACCTCTGCAAAAACAGTGATTATGTGTGAGTGTGGTGAAAGTGTTGAATGATGATGAAAGCATTTTCTTTTTGGGGATTTTCTTTCTTTTTTGGGTCACCCTGCCTCGGTGGGAGACGGCCGACTTGTTAAAAAAAAAAAAAAAAATTGCCTGAGCAGCAAGCAGGCTTTATCAATCTAACACAGAGGCAGAAAGCTGAAGACTTGTATGCTAGAGTCCGAGGAAAGATGCAGCAGTTAAAGGCATTGTCACGTGGGTAGGGCCCACTACTATAATTAGGTTAGGCCTGTAAGATGGGCTAGGGCTTTAGCAATGGACTTGAAGACATGGAGAGACCAAGCAGTTGAAGATGTGACCACGGGTAGGCAGGACCAACTAGTGGAAGCAGATCATGCCCATGTGATAGATCTAAGTTAGCACTAGAGTTGTTGAAGATACCCTTTTTACAGATGTACAAAGTATGGTGATATTGATGAGATATAGAAGAGACATCTATACATTTATCACATTTAACAGAGGAAACTTTTCACAAGTTTCTTCTTTATTCTTAACCCTTTTACTGTCTGTCCCATAATATTATGGCTTGCAAACCAGTGTCGGTCCCGTAATACAACACCAAAATTCTAGCAGCTTCCATTCTTGTGGAAGATAGCTGGTAGGCCTACATATGAGAAAATGGGTCTGAGTGGTCAGTGTGCTCAGCATAAAAAAAATCCTGCAGCATGCAATGCATAATAAAAAAACTGCGACAGTGTTTTTGGTTTAAAACAGCGACTTTGCAGTGTATTTTTGTATGGTATTTACTGTTGTATTCTTGTTTTCTTGGTCTCATTTGACAAATGAAAGATACATTACAGAAGTAGAGATGATTTTGAATGGATTACAGTCTAAAAGTACCTTGAAATTGAGCTCAAAGTAGCAGAAATCTTCGATTTTTGCAGATGTTCAAGCTTAAACAAATCATGTCACGCGTTTGATACATATCAACTGATGGGTCGAATATGCTTTCACAAATGCGCTGATATTATTTATACCATGTTTACAATAATGGAGTAGTGTGCATAACAGTAAATATTCTATTTTTTTGTGTGAAAAATTCAAAATGGAAAGCAAGCGTAATATAAGAGGGGACTGGAGACGTGACTAATGAACAGAGAAAATGTTATTTTAGTGCTAGGAATGTTTGAATTGTTAATTCTGGACCCTATTTTGAAGTGGCCTTCCTTGAATTTTGTATGAAATTGGCCAAATTACCAATTTCTGATCACTTTATTAGGTAGTTGAAATAGGTAAATGGGTGGTTTCTTGTGCTCAATCGATAGAATGAAAGGAGTTCTAGTGAAATAGCTGTGAGTTTGGTCGACTGGAACAGTGGAATTGGCCAAAAATATTTTTTTTTTTTTTTTTTTTTTTTTTTTTATTAATCATCACTGGCCGATTCCCACCAAGGCAGGGTGGCCCGAAAAAGAAAAACTTTCACCATCATTTACTCCATCACTGTCTTGCCAGAAGGGTGCTTTACACTACAGTTTTTAAACTGCAACATTAACACCCCTCCTTCAGAGTGCAGGCACTGTACTTCCCATCTCCAGGACTCAAGTCCGGCCTGCTGGTTTCCCTGAACCCCTTCATAAAGTTACTTTGCTCACACTCCAAACAGACGTCAAGGTTTTAAAACATTTGTCTCCATTCACTCTCATCAAAACACGCTCACGCTTATCCATGCTGGATGTCCAAGCCCTCGCACACAAAATACCTCCTTTAACCCCCTCCTCCAACCTTTCTAGGGGGGGACGACCCCTACCCGCCTTCCTTCCACTACAGCTACTGATACATCTTGAAGTTATCTGTTTCGCTCCATTCTCATCCACATGTCCGATACCACCTCAACAACCCTTCTCAGCCCCTCTGGACAAAAACAGTTTTGGTAATCCCGCACTCTCATAACTTTCCAAACTACGAATTCTCTGCATTATATTCAACCACACCATTGCTCTCAGCACTGACATCTCCATGCCTTCCAGCACTTCTCCTCGCTTGGCACATTTCATTCACCCAGGCTCACACCCATATTAAGTGCGTTGGTAAACTATACTCTCATACGACACTTTCCCCTCTTTGCCTCCAAGGACGAAGTTCTTTGTCTCCAAGATCCTAAGCGCACCCAACTCACCTTTTCCCATCATCAATTCTATGATTCCATCATCTTTCATAGGACCCATCCGCTGACGCGTCCATCACAAATATTGAATACATTCACCTCCTCCATTACTCTCTCCCTCCAATCTGATATCCAATCTTTCATCACCTAATCTTTTTGTTATCCTCTTAACCTTATTCTTTCTTGTATTCACTTTCAATTTTCTTATTTTGCACCACCTCAAATTCATCCACTCTCTGCAAATTCTCTTCAGAATCTCCCAAGAGCCACAGTGTCATCAGCAAAGAGCAAACTGGAGAAACTCCCACTTTGTGTGTGATTCTTTATCTTTAACTCCATGCCTTCTTGCCAGACCCTCGCATTTACTTTTCTTACAACCCCATCTATAAATATATTAAACAACCACGGTGACATCTCATCCATACTTGTCAGGCCTACTTTTATGCCTTGGAAATAATTTCCTCTTTTCCTACTAATCGAACTGGCCTCACTATCCTGTAAAAACTCTTCATTGCTTTCCAGTAACCTACTCTACACCATACCCTCCTGCAACATCTGCCATCATTGCCCCGTTACCACCCTGTCATATGCCTTTTCCAAATCCATAAATGCCACAAAGACCTCTTTAGCCTTATCTAAATACTGTTCACTTATATGTTTCACTGTAAACACCTGGTCCACACACCCCCTACCTTTCCTAAAGCCAAAAATGTCTGTGACATTTGTGCAGTGGCAAAATTGCTGCTACATAAATGTCGCAGAGACCACTAACTTCATGAGAGTGTAATTCCATAAGTTTTCCATCAAATTTCGTAGTTTTGGTTTCATTTTTTTTTTTTTACATTGGGAAAAGATTCTTTATCATTTCATAGGAAAAAATAATTTTATTTTGTTGTTGAAAATTCTTCAACACTGAGAGCAAGTTTGTGAGCAGGAGTCGCAATAGTGAAAGGGTTAATGCAGACAACTATAAATATACATATATAGTAAGTGGAGATAAGTGACATGAAGAGAGACAATAGTCAGCTACCAGTAGAACACATGATTAGAAGATATCACATGATGGTGCATGAGGGTTGGTGTTGCCTGATAACTGTGTGCAGCACAGTTGCTGAAGCTGCCCAACCTCTGTGGAATGATGTTTTAAGATTGCTGTAAGGGTGGCCTAAAACCATTTTTGTCTGCAGATTGTTGATGATCAACTGGAAACTTATTTGTATTCATGAATCCCCAGTTTGAAAGGTCTTGCTATTTCACCTGTGTGTGTGTTGTTCTTGTTACATCCCCTACAAGGTATGACATACTCCTTCATTAGTAGTTGGGTCTGTTCTATGCTTCTTATGCCTTTAATGTAATGAATCTTGGTACCAGTGTTATCGCTTACAACACTATTGTTAACCTCTGGCCCATCTTATAAGTGTGGCCTTCCACTAGTGAATTCCACCCTTATGTGATGTCTTCAACTGCTGTATCTCTCCAAATCTGCGATTTCATTGCTAATCTGTCGTCCACCTTATTGGTCTGATTTATGGCACTTCTTCTCTGGCTCCATTCTATAAGTCTCCATCCTTCTGCCTCTGTATGAGATGGATTAAGCCTTTTGCACAGCCAAATAATTTTTCCAATGAAGATACCCAAGAAACTGCACATACTAAATCTTATTTATCATTTTGTCAGCATTTTATTCCTTTGATGCAATCAACATACAGTATATAGACGAATAATAAATTGAAATGATTTTTTCAGATGTATATTTTTTTGTAACAAGTTGCAAGTCTACACAAGCCAGGGTGACCCAAAAAGAAGAAAAATCCCCAAAAAGAAAATACTTTCATCATTCAACACTTTCACCTCACTCGTACATAATCACTGTTTTTGCAGAGGTGCCCAGAACACAACAGTTCAGAAGCATATACTTTAAATATACACCAACCCCCTATCTCCCTCCCCCCCCCCCCAACTGTCAATATCCCAAACCCCTCCTTTGAAGTGCAGGCATTGTACTTTCCATTCCAGTACTCAAGTTATGGCTATATAAAATATTGGATTCATGAATTCCCTTTCACTAAATATTACCCTGCTCACACTACCAACAGCTCGTCAGGTCCCAAAAACCATTAGTCTCCATTCACTTTTAACACTGCTTCGCATGCTTGTGGAAGTCCAAAGCCCCTTACCCTACAAAAGTCCTTTACCCCCTCCCTCCTACCTTTTCGAGGATGGACCCCTGCCCCGCCTTCCTTCCCCTACAGATTTATACGCTCTCCATGTCATTCTACTTTGATCTATTCTCACTAAATGACCAAACTACCTCTTACTACCCACTCTTCAGCATCTGGGACTATACTTTTATTACCCTCCACGCACTTCTTATTTCCACACTCCGAAATTTCTCTGCATAATATATACACCACACATTGCCCTTAGACAAGACATCTCCACTGCCTCCTCACTGCAGCATTTACAATCCAAGTTTCACACCCATATAAGAGTGTTGGTACCACTATACTTTCATACATTCGCTTGTTTGCCTCCATAGATAATGTTTTTTGTCTCCACATATACCTCAATGCACCACTCACCCTTCATTAATTCTGTGGTTAACCTCATCCTTCATACATCCATCTGCTGACATGTCAACTCCCAAATATCTGAAAACACTCACTTCTTCCATACTCTTCCTCTCCAATTTGATATCCAATTTTTCTTTATCTAAATAATTTGATACCCTCATCACCTTTCTCTTTTCTGTGTTCACTTTCAACTTTCTACCTTTACACACTCTCCCAAACTTGTCCACTAACCTTTGCAACTTTTCTTTAGAATCTCCCATAAGCACAGTATCATCAGCAAAAAGTAACTGTGTCAATTCTCATTTTGTATTAGATTCCCCATAATTTATTCCTACCCCTCTCCCAACACCCTAGCATTTACTTTTTTACAAACCCCATGTATAAATATATTAACAACATGGTGACATCTACCACATCCCTAAGGACCACCTTTACCAAGGAAGTAGTTCACTCTCTTCTACAACCCCTATACTGAGCCTCACTATCTCATAAAACCTCTTGTACAGCATTTAGTTAACTTATTTACCTTCTTCCATTTCTTGCAACATTTACCACATTGCAGCCCTTCCACTCTGTCATATGCCTTTTTAAATCCATATATGCAATGAATTAAACTTTCCACTACCTTTAAATATGTTCACATATATACTTCAATGTAAAACACTCGCTTCTACATATCCCTACCCACTCTAAAACTCTTGCTTATCCGATCCTAAATTCTGTTTGCCTCTATTCTTTCAATAACCCTACCATACACTTTTCATGATTATAATCAGTAAACTTATTTTTATTTTATTATCACTTCTGGCCGATTCCCCACCAAGCAGGGTGGGCCGAAAATGACAAAAACTTTCACACATCATCACTCCATCACTGTCTTGTCCCTCTTCCCATTTATATAAGGAATTTACAAGCTCTCTGCCAATCCCTAGGTACCTTCCCCTCTTTCATACTATATTAAACAGAAATCACCAACCTCTCTAACAATTTATTCACCCCTCCTGCTATTTTATCTTTATTGTCTTCTGCTACATTGGTGACTTTCTATTTTCCAAAATTATTGTCAGGATTAATGATAATTGATTCAACTAAACACAAAAATCTAACCTAAATAAACATATGAAGAGAGATTAGCTTATAAAAATTTATAAATACAATGGCTATATTTCGAAAAAAGGATATGTTCTGCTTTGACCTGTCAATTTGCCTTTGTTGAAAATCCTCGTAATTAAGTTAAAGAAGTAACTTGCAAAATACAAAGGACAGGTCAGTTGATAAGTTTGGAAAGTATCCACAATGTATGCTAAACCTAAATTGGAATATGTAGCTTTAGTGTAGTGTCTGTGTTATAAAATACAAAAATAATGAAAGATAAAAAATTGCATTTAAAGACTCAGTTGCTTTGAAAGAAATCCAGAAGTATTTCTCCTCACAAAGAGGGTGGTTACTACAAACTATACATACATAAAAAAAAAAAAAACTAAGACATCACAGCACAGAATATTATTGTACAAATAGGTAAAACTCACACATGTCTTGCCTTCACTTTAATGCTCTTCTGCGGTTTTTCCTCTTATTTTTTTTTTTTCCTACTTTTTATGGTATTTATAAATTTTGTATTTTTCAAGGCTGTAAGTTACAAGGATCTCTTTAAAATGAAGAAGGAAGAAAAACAAAAGAAATTGGATGAGTTGGACACACAGAAGAGGTTGGGCTGGAAGGTATGACAGTTGTACAGTTAACATTGTAGCTGTTATTATTAATGAATGTTTATTAGATAACATGTTTTTTAGTATAGGTCTTAGTAGTGTAATAATTTTTGACTATGCAATTCATTAAATATGTTCAAAAGAAGCAAAAAAAATCCAGTTAAATGGTAATGAAATCTGAAAATTTTCCAGGTTCAATTTTTACCTTTTTTTTTTATTTGTTTTGATACATATTTTTCCTATTGAAGGGGAAGTGCCAGAAAAGCCATAAACATATTTTAAATTCTTTTGCCTACATATGCCCTTAAAGCATATGTACTCTTCAGCTTTTTTTCATTGAAGACATGATGTGACATATAGCCCATTTAGCAGTTTTTCTTTAACCTCATTATTCATTTATATCATTCTCTTTGCATGCTCAAATTACCACCTAGTTTCATTAATATTTTTTCTGCACTTTGATTTTGAAGATCACTGAATAAAATACAACCACTCTAATTTCACATTTCTTTCAGTCACTTTTGGGCATTTCTATCAATTTTACCTCAGTACGACTCCCTCACTTTCTATTTTCTTTTAGTTGTGGAGCTGTGTTTCTTTCAGTAGCTGATCTTGGGTTTTTCTATTATTGTTAGCCCAAGATTCTAAAGCATTGTCCCTCCCCAGACTGAGGTTGAAATACACAGATTAACTTTAATTTTCTGTTTGTCTAATGTGGGATTCCTCATTTCAATATTGCTTAGGTATATGTATATATCTGCATAATAGTTATTATATAGCTATAAGATATAGCTCTCATAGCTATAAGATATAGCTCTCATAGCTATAAGATATAGCTCTCATAGCTATAAGATATAGCTCTAATAGCTGTTTAATATTCAGGGTGTTCAGAAACAAGATGAAACCCATAGATTTTGAATGTTTATTAGTAAATTACAAAAATTATTGAATGTGTTGGCCATGAAAGGTTTTCACCAAAGTGTACATGAATCATATTATTAAACACTTGTTTTAACATCTCTTCACATACCATTTACTGTACACCGAAAGTTGACCTCTAACTCTTTCAGTGTATGAGGATGATTTCATTATACATTGTTAAAAAATCTTAAAAAGAAAACCTGTAATGTGAATGCCTTTATCGTATTGATCACTGAAGCAAGCATAATGGGTTGCAGTATATACATTATGCAAGAAAGGTATACAATACTGACAAGGTAAGAGGAAATAAACAAGAACTGAACTGGCTGTATCCCACTGAAGCAGGGTGGCCCATGAAGAAAAACAAAAGTTTCTCTTCATAACTTTAGTAATATATACAGGAGAAGGGGTTACTAGCCGCTTGCTCCTGGCATTTCAGTCGCCTGTTACAACACGCATGGCTTAGGGAGGAAGAATTCTGTTCCATTTCCGCATGGAGATAGCAGGAAATAAAACAAGAATAACAATTAGTAAAAAAATAGAAGAAAACCCAGAGGGGTGTGTCAATATATGCTTGTACATGCAGATGTAGAGTAACAAATGTAGTAGATTTTTTTTAAAAAAAATTTTTTTTTTTTTTTTAAAATTTTTTTTCCAAAAAAAGGGGTTTTTTTTTTTAAAAAATTTTTAAAATTTTTTTTGGGGTTTTTTAAAAAAAAATTAAAAAATTTTTTTTTTTTTGGGGTTTTTTAAAAATTATTTTGGTTTTTTAAAATTTTTAAAAAAAAAAAAATTTTAAACCTTTTTTTAAAAAAATTTTTTTAAAAAAAAATTTATTAAAAAATTTTGGGTTTTAAATTTTTCATTTTTTTAAAAAAAAAAAAAACCCCAAAATTTTTTTTATTTTTTAAAAAAGGTTTTTGGGGGGAAAAAAATTTTAAAAAAAAAAAAATTTTAAAAAAAAAAAAAAAAAAGGGGAAAATTTTTTTTTTAAAAAAAAAATTTTTTTCTTTTTAAAAAATTTTAAAAAAAGGGAAAAGGGAAAGGGCCCCCCTTTTTCTTTTTAAAAAAAAACCCCCAAAAAAAAAAAATTTTTCCTTTAAAAGGGGGGGGAAAAAAAAAAAAAAAAGGGGGAAAAAAAAAAGGGGGGGGGGGGAAAAAAAAAAGGCCCCCAAAAAATAAAAAAAAATTTTTTCCCCTTGGGGGGGAAAAAAAAAATTTTTTTTGGGGAAAAATTTTTAAAATTTTTTTTTAAAAAAAAAAAAAAAACCCCGGGGGGAAAACCCCCAAAATTTTCTTTTTTCCCTTTTTTGGGGGGAAAAAAAGGTGGGGGGGGGGGGGGGGGGGGGGTTTTTTTTTTTTTTTTTTTTTCCCCCCCCCCCCCCCCCTTTTTTTTTTGGGGGGGGGGGGGGGGGGGGGGGGGGGGGGGGGGTTTGGGGGGGGGGGGGGGGGGGGGGGGGGGGGGGGGAAATTTCCCCCCCCCCCTCCCCCCCCCTTGTCCCCCCCTTTTTTGGGGTTAGCTGTGTTTGTAAATTGTGTTTTTTATCTTTTAATTGCCTTTCCTTTTATCTGCCAAGCAATTTATGGCACTTTAGTAGGCTTTCGAGGCTGTTTAAAATGACAAGAAAAGGTTTGGGGTTTAAGGCTTTGATGGAAAAGTCATTAGTACAAATTAAAAAGAATAAGGGTAATTATGTGAAATTTGTGTTTATGAATAACTGGCTGACTCATTTTTACAGACTTTTCTGGGCTTGCTGGACTGATTTATTTTGGGCTGGGCTTAGTTTTTTTTTCCCCTTTTTTATGAAAAAACACCCTGACAAAAACTTGATGCAGTGCTCGAAAAGGTTTTAGAGCAGTGATACCCTTTAAAGTCAGCTGTATAATGTGTGCAGGGTAAAATAGCCCCGAAATCCGTTAAAAGAAATTTTTGCACACTCCGTACAAAAAATCGATTTCAGTACCAAAAACCTCTACCCTCCACCTAAACCCAAAAGGGCCAAAAGCATAACTCTCCACTCTTCACAATAATCGACCCAAAAACCAGCACCCACAAGTTAATATAAAAAAAAATCTATTACTTCTGTTGCATTTGTAGTCTTAAGCAGGGAAAAAAAAACATAATACATCATGAAATGAAATACAATTACCCTATTTTCCCTTTTTTTTTTGGGAAGATCTGGGGGGTTAACAAAATTTTTTGGCTTTTTTTTTTGGGGGTCCCAGGAAAACATTACCCATTTTTTCCCCCCAAGTTCTTTTAGTTTATTTTAAAACGGATTTTTCCTAAAAGGGTTTTTTTGGAATGTAACTATGTAAAGGTATACTTTTACCTGAAAAACCCTTGGGATGTTTGAGTCACCCCAATCTTTGTTTTTAAAACCCAATTTTCAGGTTTCCGTTTCACCCCTTGCTTGGTAGGGGCGGTAGTTTCCTTTCCCCGGGTGGGTGCTGTCTACCAACCTAATACCAGGATTTTTTTTTTTTTTTCTTTGAAAAAACCGCTGTATCCCACCAAAGCGGGTGACCCAAAAAGAAAAACAAAATTTTTTCCTTTTTAAACTTTGTAAGTATGAAAGAGAAGGGGTTCTACCCCCTTTCCCGACATTTTATTTCCTTTACTATGCATGATTTAAAAGGGGAAAATTTTTTTCCACTTCCCCATAGTGCACATTTAAATTTTGAGTTTTTTAGCAACTTTTTAATATTTTATAATAGCATACAATAGTTGTAAATAGCTGTATAAAAATTTTTAAACATAACTAAATCAAACCCACAAGGGTTTTCAGCTAAATAGCCATAAAATGAGACCTTATGGTATGGGGAAACTTTTTTCAGGAACGTTTTTGCCCACAGGGCTTCATCAGTCCAATACAAAGGAAGGGTAAGGAGAGGGGAGAATGAGGTAATCAGTCCCCCCAAAATGGGTGATTGTTCAGCCATCAATCTTGTAGAATGTAAGCATAGGGCCGTAGACGTGGCTATATACTGTAGTGAGGGACGTGAAGCGTGGGGGGCGGGTCATAGTGGTACCATCCATGTCAAAATAGGGCTTCGTCCAAAGGTTGAACAAATGTTGAAGAATTCTTTTTAACAAGCCCCCTATGCTGCCGGTCTGACAGTTGTGATGAATGGTTTGAAAAAAACCCGACAAGTTGAGATTGAACACTTATGAGCATATGGGAATTTTTTCAGGAAACGTTTCCCCAACAGTGGCTTCATCGTCCATACAAAGGGGAAGGCGAAGGAGAGGGGAGAATGAGGTAATCAGCCCTCACCGGGAGTCGATGTGTTCGTCCATCAATCTTTTTGATGAACAGCATAGGGCCGTAGAGTGGCTTATTACGTAGTGAGGTGACGTGAAGCGATGGGGGCGGGGTCTAGTGGCCATACTGTCGAAGGGGGGTCTTCTCCAAAGGTTGAAAAAGTGTTGAAGATTCTTTGTAACAAGCCCATATGTGCCGTGTCGGGACAGTTGTGTGATGGTTTAAAAAAAACCGACAAGTTGAAGATTGAAACCTTATGCAGATAGGGAATTTTTATTCGGGAAGGTTTCGCCACCGGGGTTATCGCCAATACAAAGGGGAAAGGGGCGAAAGGGGGGGAGGAGAATGAGGAAATTTCAGTCCCTCCCCTGGAGTGATTTTTTCAGCCCATCAATCTTGTGAAGTAAGCATAGGGGTAGCGGGGTTATATACGTAGTGGGTGAGGAGGAGATGGGGGGGGTTAGTGGTCCATCCTAGCTGTCTTCACAAGATTGTGGACTGAAACATCGACTCCGGGTTGAGGGACTGATTACCTCATTCTCCTCCTTCCTTACCCCTTCCCTTTTTTGTTTTGGATGTAAACCCACTTGTGGGAAAGTTTCCTAATAAAGTTTCCCATATGTGCAAAGGTCTCAATCTTCAATTTGTGGGTTTTTTAAAAACCTTTCATCACGATAAAAAGTTACAGTGACCACACTGAGCAAGAGTTTATTTGGCATGTTTGGGTATGCACGATTGAAGAATTGCAGCACAATTTTTGTAACATTTGAAAGATAAATTAAAAACACGGTACAGCTTGCGGGGAAGGAAAAAAAAAATTTCCCCTTTTTCCCTCAAGTGGCCACTTGTTGTGGATCAGTGGGGGAGCCCTCCCGCCGTCCCAGCCACCACCTCACCTCCGTCCGTTCAATTTTGCTAAAGTTGTGATTGTGAATTGTGTTTTGACTTTTAATTGCTAAACTTTTATCTCCCAAAGCAGTCATGACACCCAGTGGGCTCCCATGTTGCTCAAAGTGGAAAGAAAGGTGTAAGCTTTTAAAGTCTTAGAATTAATGAAGGAAACGAGTATCGACAAGAATCTTGTGGCCATAGTAAAGTTTACTTTGTACAAAAAAAAAGAGGTAAAGTAATTTTTGTGTGACTGATGAATAAATCGACTGACTTACTGAATTACTGACTAATGGATGACTTAAAGTTAGACACTCCAGTAAAACCACGCTTCGTACCAAAACCCCTTACCATCCACCTCACCCCAGTAGGGCCACAGCATAACTCTCCACTTTTTCACAACATCCCAAACACCAGCCCCACAATTTAAAGGTAAGAAATACTATTATTTATGTTATTTTTGTAGTCTTTAATAGTAAAAACAACATAATACATCACAATGAACAAAAAAAATTAATATTTATTTTATTTTTGTAAGTGTGGAGGCCTAAAAAAAAAAAGTTTGGCTTTTTTGGGATGCTCAGGAATGTAACCCTATTTTTCCCTTAGTTTTTCAGTTCATCTTACCGGTTTTACTATACAGTGTTTTTTGGGAAAAGTAATCCCATTTTAAATAACGGTTTAGTTTTATTTCGTAGCTTAATTAAAAATCCCCAAAGGGGGTTCCCTTTGATGTGGTGAGGGGTCTTGATCAATTTTATTATTATTTAATCAAAAAAAAAGCGCTAACCACAGGATATAAGGCTGCAGGGGGGAAAGGGAAAGGGGGGCTCAGGTGGAAAAAGGGAGATGGAATGATAATAGGTTAGGTACAGCGGGGTAGTGGGGGTGAAAGGGTAAAGGGCGCAAGAGACTGAACTAAAAGGGTTGAGGGGGGGGCGAAAAGTATCATCAGAGTTTGTGGAGTAAATCATCGTGTCAAAGTCAATGAGGAGTCGGATTAAAGGAGGGTCCATCAGCAAAAAGGGAAAGGGTTTTAAAGAGGGGAGTAGACGAAACGACTTTGGAGGAAATTCTGCGCGCTCTTTGATAGAGGGGCAGCTAACAGAATGTGGCTAATGATCTGGAATTGCATGCTCAAGAGGGGAAAGGGTGCCCTCCATGAGATACCCATGAGTAAGGGTGGGCCAATGCGAAGGCGGGGGGGGGTGGTTCCCAACCTGGCATGATGACAAAAAGAGGGCCCAGTAACCTATGTCGGTTTAATAGAATGAATTTTGTTACGAGCGAGTTGCCAAAAGTTGCTGCCAATGGGTGCAAAGGTGGGTAGTTTTTTTTTTTTTTTTTTTCAGCAAAATAGTCCAGAAAGGGAAAACCCCTGTGGGAAAAATTTGGTGGGGTTTGTATGCTGACCGCGCAGCTTTGTTCCCTTTCTTCCCCTGTACGTGGGCATGACCGGGACCCAACAAAAACAATATCTTTATGTTTGGTAGGTACGGGTAGCAAGTTGGTACGGAGAAACTAGGGGAGGGAAAAGTATAAAACGTATAGCCTGAGAATAAGGGGTTTGTGATCTCAAATGAGGAAAAAGGGCTAGAGCATGGTAAGGCTGCAAGAATGGATTAAGTTCAAAAAGAAAAATGCTAGCTGAAGAAGTAAAGCCCCCGCACGGCTTCCGGAAACACGTGCCCCGACGCCTTTAAAGACCTTAAGCCATTTGTAAAGGGTGGTGGTGGGGTGGGGTCAAAAAAAAGGAGGGGAACCCCTAGGATTTTGAGTTTTGAGAAGGGGGAGAAAAAACCCCCCCAAACTGGCCCGGGGGGTAGGGAAAAAATGGTGTTGTTGGTGGTCTGGGGGACGGTGAATTTAGGCGAGGGGGGGGGGGGGGGGGAGAATAAAGAATGCTATAATATCGGTGACCATTCTATAAAGGAAAGGTTTGTGTAGATCGTGAGAGCGACTAGTAGCGAAGGCAATGGGCATCCGGCGATAGACAAGGAGGGAACTTTGCTTCGTATAGGGGCTTAAAACAGGGGAAAGCAAAAAGCACCAAGGCACAAAGTAACCCTTGGTGTGGATGAGTTAAGGTGAGAGAGTAGAGGTGAGGCCGCGGAATAAAATTGGCACCAAAATCGAGTTTCGATAAAAGAGGGTGAATGTAGGCGAAGCAGATTTGGGGACGATCAGCTCCCAGGAACGATGAGCAAGGGTTTTAAAAAGGTTTACCCGGCTGTGAAATTTCCCTTCAGAGAGGTAATGTGAGGTTTTCCAGGAAACCTATGGTCAAAGGAAGGCCTAAAAACCTGATGTATCCGTTGGGTACGGGAGCCAAGAGATACAAAGGATGATCGGAGAAAAACAGGCGTCTAGTGAAAGTATTTGGTGAGTTTTGGTATTAAAAAATTTAAAAACCCATGCGTGGGGCCCAAGTGGAAACCGGTCGACCGCATGCGGAGAAAAAACCTGAAATAGATGACGTCGCCCGCACAGAATGCAAAGTTCAAACATAGAGTGATGACAAATATTGGGTGGAAGAACAGGGGCCCAAAAATTTATAGCAAGGAGAAAGTTTTGTGCTTAGAACACTCCTGGGGGACCCCTTCAGCTTGGACGAAGTCCGGGGGGGAAAGAAATTATTGACTCGAACACGGAAATGTCTGTCATTTAAAAAAATTTCTTAAGGAGGATGGTAGATTGCCTCGGGGCCTAAGGAATGGGCCTGGGGCCCAAAATATTTACCTCCTTTTTGTGTCATTTGCTTTAAGGTAAAAAAATTGGCAAAAAACTGAGGGGTTATTGAAAAGGCATTACGAACATAGTATCCCGTGGGAAAGGGGTTTTTGGGTAGAACGACCTTACGAAACCCTTTTGACTAGGGGGAAGAAAAAGAGACTGTTGTGTGTCTCTAAATACAATTAAACGTTGTTTTACGAGACTTTCCCATCATTTTTGAAAACTGCACTGAAAAGAGCGTGGGGCGAAGTGGGAGGCACTGCCCTGTAGTAACGGTTTGGGGAAAAAGGGGAGAAAAGGCAGATTTCCACGTGGGGGAAGAATTTCCTTTGCCAAATAAGTTAAAGGGTGTAAGAGGACTAAAAGGGGCTGACCGTTTGGTAAATTTTGTAACATGTTTATGAATGTCTCAGGCCCAGCTGCGATGATCGGGAAGCTGGAGCGTTGCTCCCGTTCTGAGAGAAGAAAAGTCCAAGGGTACTAACTTTTGGCAGGACTTTTAGGAAAAAACGAGGGGCAAGATGGGCCCTCGGGAAATACGGACCAGATGGTGCCAAGTTCCAGGCAACGTCGAGGGGTTTGCTACATCAAAAACCAGCGACCCGTAGAAAGGAGCCGGGTCAGGAAGTATTTACATAATTTCCTCACTTTTTTTCCGACTGCATCATAGAAGAAGCAGAGGGGTGGTGGAAAATAGTTCGCCCCAAGTGCGTTTAGCTTCGGATGACACGGCGGCGTTGCATGCTTCTGTTAAAAAAAAAGAAAATCTTCAGCAGTTTATTTGTACGGTACCTGCCCCATGCAGCCGTTTTTAAAAAGTACTGCACGAGCACAAGCAGGGACCACCCAAAGGGAGCACTTCTGAGAATGCCCGCCTGGGTTTTTGGGGGTTAGAAAGGAAGCTGCGGTATAAAAGAGTCGAGAAGTGTGTAGGAGTCATAATGGAGGATGAAGAAGGAACCTCACAAAAGCAGTGAGGTGTGATAAAGATCCAATTTGCCCGATCAAATTGCCCGGAGGGCTATGGAAAAAAGGGGGTGAATGGAAGGAGAAGTAAGAATGACGGAAAATGATATGTCATGTAAGTTGGGAACGACCGGTGAAGTTTTTGGGGGGAGGAAGAGCAGATGTAGACGATGCAAAGAGGAGTATGAGTAGAGGTCAAAATGGGGGGGAGTACCCGTATTTAAAACAGGAGGGGGGGGAGAGGCGAGAAAAAGCCTCCAACTGGATGCAGTGGGCACAATGAGACCCCCCCCCCAGGGAAATGATGGGCATTAAAATCAAAAGTAAAAGAAGTGGTGGTGGTAAGGATGAAAAAAAAAAGGCAAGTTGGGGTACAAAATGCCCAGAAGGAGAGAGTATAAAGAACGTATTTTTAAACACTTTTTTCAAGGGGTAGGGTGCAGTGTAATGCGGAGGTTTTGGGCAAATAGTTGAAAAAGTAGGAATATATTGCGTAGAAGAAGGGCACTTTCATTAAAGGTCCCCCTGAGAAAGGGTCCGAAGAATACAATAAATTATGCCCGAGATAGGTTGGAAAACAGCGGAGTGTAATTTTGGTTCTTGTAAGCAAGACCCAAAGGGGAAAAAATGGAAAGCAAAATTGAAACTACCCCCATTCCCCGGGCCCGGATATTCCCCTGTAAATAGGCCATGTTGGCGATGAAGAAAATATCAGGAATCTGTGGTAAGGCACCCACGGACTGAGGGGTTAGAAAAATCAACGTTTTTGGGGGCTTGGAAGACGTTCAAGTAGGAAGGAAGGGGTTTCGAAGAATGGGGTTTTGGGAAGATGGAGGAGAGGAAGAGAAAGGAAAAGGAAGTGAATCAGTGTCCCTTGAAGGTTTAGTCTCTGCAATATATTCTGAAATGGCTTCAAGTGTTTTGAATTCAAAGATGTTGGAGACCCTATTGGAGATAGAAGGAGGGGGGGGGTGGAAAAGATTGGGACGTAATGGACTGTACCAAAAAAAGAGGGGGAGGGAAGGGTAAGGGGTAGAGATGAAGTGTGGGGGGGGAAGAAGAGGGAGAACCCGGGGGTGGGAGAAGGGGAGAAATTGGGAGGGGATGGGGGGGGGGAAGGCTGTACGAGGAGGAGGGTTTAATTCCCATTGTAGTAGAGCCAGAGAGAGGGGAAGAACTAGTACAGAGACTGGAAAGGTAAAGTGTGGGGGTGGGAAAAAGGGAAGGAAGGGGGGAAAAAAGATTTGGCAATGGGATTTTTTGGACTTTGGGAGAGGGGATTGGTATTAGGTGTGTACGAGGGCTTGTCGTACTGGGGTTGTGGGAAGGACGCGAAAATGTGAGAACGCTGAGTTTTAGTCAGGCGTAGGCCCAAGGACAGCAAAGGATTAGAGCTTTTTAGGGCTATGGGGGGGTAAAACAGAGGAGGCTGCAGAAAATGGGACCCCGAAGTGGGGGGTGTTTGGAAAAACAGAAAAGAACCGGGGTAGTCTCCCTTGGAGGCGGAGATGAGTAATGCCTAGATAAGGGAGACCTTCTGCCTCTTTTAGGCAACGGATTTACGTTCTTTAAGTGACCTGGGGAACGGCGGGAGTACGAAGGGTGAGCTTCATTTTTCAATTTTAAGGCAAAAATGGAGGTTTACTGCAAAATGTAATTTTTGAATGGTCGTCGGCACCCCAGAGGGCATTCGACCTAGATCTGCTTTTTTTCGCTGGGTGACCAAAACGCCAGCAAATTTTAATTTGTTGCGGTGGGTATCACCTTTGAACTTGTAACGAGTCCCCCGACTTACAGAGGAGGGATTTTGGTGTCAAAAATTAAACGAGGCCCCCCATTTCAAGGGTAAAGTCCCGCCCCCGGGGAGGGAAAAAAATAAGTGTCTACTTTTAGGATTGGGGGAAACCTGGAATTCAGCTGTTTAAAAAATTATTGCCACTGACGGAAATTCTGTTGGACTAGGTATGGGGGCAGAATGACAGTCCACTACAAAAATTGAGAGAAAGATGTTTTTCAATAGTGAAGGAGTAGTTGTATTCGAAGGAGAGAAAAGCATAGCAGCATTTGGACAGTGACGATGGATACCCCTCTGAGAGCATGAAATGAAATATCTTACCCAAAATGCGAGGAGCGCTTTGCCAATACTATGGTCAGAAAGGTGGCAGAAGAAGAAGTCGGTTAAAATAAAGAATTTTAGTCCATTGTGTGGTCCCAAAAGAGCGTGGGAGGGAGTGCTTGAGTGCGGTCTTTCGAGTAGAATGGGGGAAGGTAACGAAGGAGATTCAGGAGATTGAGTTGGCGTTTGGAGTGGGGAGTTGGTCCGGTGAATGGGGGGGCGATTTGAAAATTGCGTACCGTAGAGGGGAAGCCCGGGGCATAGTCAAAGGAGGCGGGTTCGACAAATCGAAAGGAGTCAGTCGAAACCCGGACCCGAAGGGGTAGGAAAACACCGCAAGGGTACGGGGCATAGGAGTGTCCCAAGAGTGGTCTAAAAACCCAAAGGGGGGTCAGAATGGGGTCGGTATCAAGAAGTGGGGGCCCCGGGGGGAGTGGGTTCATGGGTGGGGTGCCTGGTTAGGTTACTCCTTTGCTTTTTGTTTTTAAAAAAAAAGAAAGAGAAAATAAAAAAAAAAAAAAGAAAAAAAAAAAGGGGGGGGGGGGAGGGGGGGAAAGTTCCCCGGGGGAATGAAAGGGCCGGAAATCCCCTCCCCGGCCCCCGGGGCCCCAACACCCCCTAGTAGCGAGATGCAGCATGGAAAACCCCTGCTATACCCCACCTTTTCCAGTAAAAACCCCCAATTTTGGGATAGCAACCCCATCTGCCCGGGTACCTCGGTGGACAAAAGAGAGGGCGGCCCGGTATCGCCCAAAGCTACCCCCTTCGGCCCCCAACCCCCGGAAACCGAAAAAGGGGGTTCCAGAGATAACCCGTGCCCGAAAGACATCCAAAAAATATCCCGGGGTACGGGGGGGGATCGGGAATTCCCCCGGAATCCAGATTCCCCGGCCCAAACTAGTACCGCCCAAAAACCTCAACGGAAGGGTGGACCCGGTGTCTTTCCCCTACCTAGGAAAAAAAACGGCCTGTGGGAAAAATCCCCAAAGGCCAAAAAAAGGAAGGGCAAAAGGGGGGGGAGGGGGGAGGAGGAGGAATGGAAAAAAAAAGGGGGGGATGGGATGGGGGAGGGGGGAATGGGGGGTAATTAGGTTCGGTCTGAGGAAAAAAGGGGAAGACAGGGCTAATTCCTAGCCCAAGAGCCTTTTCCCCACGCCAAGGAGCCCCCCTTGAAGGGGCTCTTGATCAAGGGATTTGGATCTGTGCTGTTGTCTGAATACCTTACACACCCCCACATGTGCTGTATAATCCTATGGATTTAGTGCTCCATGATTATTATAATTGTTATAAATTAACTGTTACATAACCTAAAATATAGCTATGTGAATATTTTCTACTCCTGAAGGGGGGTTTCCGTTTTGCAGGTGGGGCTCTTGGATCCATTAAATTGACTTTCCCTTGGCTTCAGGGTTGTTTATACCAGCCAATACGCACATTCCTCAGGTCCTGTAGGACATTTATGAATTTACTCTTACAGTGTAAATTTGTAAGGTTCCTACAGTACCTGAGAAGTAGGAGTGATGGCTTTAGGACCCCTGACAAATTTACACTAGAAGAAAATAAGATAATGGTTTAGAGTAAAAATTGAGCAGGAATGGTAGATAAAATAGAGCATTTACATCACAAAAATTTTTTAATGCTGTTTTCTTATTGATTTTTTTTCTTTACAGGTTACAAAGTCATCAAAATGTAAGCCAAAAGACAACAAAAAGGTAAAGGGACTTTCCTTGAAGCTTGGTACCTACAGAGATGGAGTACAGGTGCTGTCCAAAAAAGATATAGCCAAAATTAATGCTTTGTAATAGCAGTGTTTCACTTGAATATACTTTATAAAATAAATTTTTACTACTGACCAATGTCACGAGAATATTTCACTTTTAACCTTATAACTGTGTCCAACATATTAGTAAGCAAGTGTTTAACCCCTAAACTGTCCAAGCATAGATCTACGTTAACTCGCATAGCACTCCGAATGTAATCTACCTTTTATTTTACATTTGAAGGCATGTAAAACATAGATCTATGTTTGGACAGTTTAAGGGTTAATATATTAGCATACATAATTTTTCTAAGTCTTTAATTTACTACATTCCATAATTTCAGCACTCGGCTGTGTTATTTAGGTTGCTAGCTATCTCGTGCCTTCTAGGAAGAAAATTCAGGTTGCATGAGGCATTGTGGGTAATAATACTTAATAAACCTAGGCTACCATAGCTTACTGATTTAATCCCACCTCTCTCCCCAACACCCTAGCATTTATTTTTTTTTACAACCCCACCTATTATAATCAAAGGGGAAGCACTAAACCTGTAGGATTATAGTGCCAGTGATGGGGGGGGGGAAGGAAATGGAAGGTATTCTGGCATCAAGGAACCTTACTTGAGGGGAACCCCATCTATAAATATGTTAAACAACCATGGTGACATTACACATACCTGTCTAAAATCTACTTTTACTGGGAAGTAATCTCCCCCTCTCATACAAACCCTAACCTGAGCCTCACTATCCTCATAACTCTTAACAGCATTTACTAACTTGATACCTATTCCATACACTTGCAACATCTGCCGCACTACTCCCATATCCACCTTATATATACAGCAGTGGGTTTGTAAACCATCACTGATATTGTTTTAATGTCACCTGTGCACCATTTATAATGTTTCTGGTATATTTTTAAATGTTTATACAGTAGTATACTGTATACTGAAATAAAAAAAGAGGGGAAATCAGCTCTAATATACATTATTTATGTATGCATACTGGTCAGATAGCCTGTCATAAGTCAAATATGCTATTACAAATTTTGCTGCATCAACAACATTTACACATCAGCAATTTTACCCATCGAGTCCTATTTAACCCTTTGCGGGGTCCATCCTATTATAGTTCTATGACTCAGAAGCCAGGGTCCATGAAGCTATGAGCTCAGCTCACTTGGACAAGCTGCGAGCGGTAAATTTGGGCCTAGATTCGAGACAATACATCTATGTGGTAAGTGTGCACGACATAAAACAAATCCTACAGCACGCAGTGCATAATGAGAAAAAACTGCAACCATAATTTTGGATTAAAACCGACTTTGTGGTGTTTCTTGTATGTTTTTTACAGTTGTCTTCGTGATTTCTCGGCATCATTTTATAGAATGGAAGATATATTACAGAAATAAAGATGGTTTTGATTAGTTTTAGTAGCAAAAATGGCTTGAAACTGAGCTCAAAGTATTGGAAATGTTCAATTTTTGCTGATGTTCAAGTGTAAACAAATGACGTCATGCGTCTAATACATCAGCTGGTGGGTCTACTATATGTTCATGAATGTACTGATATTATTTATAAAATTATTTGAATGTTGCATAACAGTAAATCTCCTATTTTTTGGCGTGAATAAAAAATCAAAATAAAATTCATTTGTAAAGCCTGAAAACATACTAATGAACAGAGAAAATGTTAGTTTAGTGCTAGGAATTGTTTATTCTGGACCCTATTTTGAAATTGGAATATTGTGAAACTTAGTGTTAAATTGGCCAAATTACCATTTTTTGATCACTATTGGGTAACTGAAACAGTTGACTGGGCAATTTCTTGTGCTGAATTGATAAAATAGAAGTAATACTAGTGAAATAGCTAAGAATTTGGTCGACTGGCATAATGTAATTGGCCTAAAATGGGAGTCAGCAAAATCGCCGATGTGTAAATATCGCTGACAATATTTAACCCTTTCAGGGTCCGTCCCGTAGATCTACGGCTTTACGTTCAGGGTCCAAACCGTAGATCTACGCCATGAGCTCAGCTCACTCTGATAAACTGTGAGTGGTACATTTGGGCCTAGATATGAGAGAATACATCTATGTGGTATGTGTGCACCACATAAAACAGATCCTGCAACACACTGTGTATAATGAGAAAAAAAATGAAATCATAATTTTTCGATTAAAACAGCAACTTTGCAGTGTTTTTTCGTATGTTTTTTATAGATGTATTTGCGATTTCTTGGTCTCATTTGATAGAATGGAAGACATATTACAGAAATAGGATGATTTTGATTGGTTTTTAGCACTGGAAATGACTTGAAATGAGCTCAAAGTAGCGGGAAAAAGTTAAATTTTTGCCGTTATTCAAGGTAAACAAACGACCTCACACATCTAATACACGTCAGCTGGTGGGTCTAATATACATTCACAAATATGGTGATGATATTTATACAATTATTACAGTATGGCATAACAGTAAATCTTCTATTTTTTGGTGTGAATAAAAATTCATTTTTGTGAATAAAAAATCAAAATGGAATTTATTTGTAAAGCCTCAAAACATAACTAATGACAGAGGAAATGTTAGTTTAGTGCCGGAATGCCCACATTGTTCATTCTGGACCCTATTTTGAAATTGGAATATTTTGAACTTTGTGTTAAATTGGCCAAATTTACAATTTCGATCACTTTATTTTGTAGTTGAACAGTTTTACTTGGCGATTTCTTGTGCTCAATCGATAGAAAAGAAGTAAAACTAGTGAAAAAGCTAAGAAATTTTGGTTGATTGGAATAATGTAATTGGCCTAAAATGGGAGTCAAAGTCGGCAAAATCGCCGATTCGTAAATGTCGCTGACACATCAAAATTCGCGAGAGCATAATTTCGTCAATTTTCCACCAAATTTCGTACTTTTTGTTTTATTACCTTCACAAAAAGATTCTCTACGATTTCATAAGAAAAAATAAATTTTTTTTTTGAAAATTCTTGGACACTGGTGTGTGACTCCAGATTTGGGCCTTGGACCCTGAAAGGGTTAAAGCAAAATTCGCGAGAGCATAATTTCGTCAATTTTCCATCAAAATTGGTACATTTTTTGAAAATTTTTGGACTTGGCTGTCACTGAGATTTGGCCTCTGGACCCTCAAATAGTTAAGGGCAAATCACAAGGTAAATAATTTTTTTAATTGTACTCATTATTCTTTAATCCTTAAACTGTCCAAACATAGATCTACATTCACTCATGTAGTGCTCCGAAAGTAGATCTACTTTTTTTTTTTTTACATGCTTTCAAATGGAGGAAATCAAGGTCAGAGTGCTACCCACATAAGTAGGATCTACATTGGACAGTTTAAGAAAAAGAAAATGACTAAAATGTGTTTTTAGTTGTTCTTTAAGGATTAATGATAGTTTATTCTTTTGTGAATTATATATATTGTTTTACAGATGTTTGTCTTCCATTTCAGGCATATTTAAGGCATTTATGTCTGGATTTATGCCAAAACTAGGTTAAGTCACGGCTCTTGGAACCAATACAGTGGTCCCTCGATAATCGTAGGTCTCGAGGTCGTAATTTGTCGGAAATCATAGCGATATTTTCGTAAAAACATGGGCTCGCTAATCATAGATTGGACTCGCCGAATAGTAGTTCGTCCAGGACGTGTACGTTCGCTGTGAGCAAGGGCGGCCTCCCTACCCAGCCAGAGTGTGTGGGCATTGTTTTTTACCAGTGAGCGAAGGTCCCCTCACTGCTCCTACTAATTTTTCATAAATATTACATTCATTTTAGTGCATGCAGTACTAAATAAGCTTCATGGTCCAAAGAAGCTCCGAGGGACATAGCCTAGCTCTTTGGTAAAAAAAGAAGGTGAGAAAATCGACTGGATTTAAGAAATTAACATCATTGAACAATATGAAAGTGGTGATGTAAGTGTGGCGGAATGGCCAGGATGTTTAACAAACCCTATACAACCATAGTTTCATTGTGGCCAAGAAAAAAAGGAAATCAAGGATTGTTTTGGTTTTTTGTTGCAAGGGGGGTAAATATGCTGAACAAAAATGAGATCACCCAGACTTTAGCGGTGGTGAAGTTTTTATTGGTGTGGATATTAAACAGAAGAAACAATTAGTGGAGATAGTCTAGATTTGATTATTTGTGAAAGGGCTATGGCAGGTTTGCACGATGATCTGGAAAGAATTTGCTGCTGCAACTAGTGATGAGAGTGAATTTTAGGCCAGCAAAGGTTTGGTTTGAGAGATTTATGTACCGTAGTGGAATTACAAGTGGAATGTGGTAAGGCTGCCAGTTTGGACACAAGCAACTGAAAAATATGTGCTTGTGAATTCAAGGAGAAAATAGTGGCTGAAGGACTGAAAACTCTGAACAAGTGTTCAATTGGAAGACAATGCCAATGAGGAACAACATTACACAGGAGGACATAAGCCTATGAAGAAGTGCTGACGCTTCATGTTCTGTGTAATTGCTTGTGGGGATTTCAAAGTAAGCCACTACTAGTTGTCATTCTGAAAATCCCAGAGTGTTCAGGGGAAAAAACAATGTTATGAGAGTAAATTCTGTGTGTTTTGGAAATCTAATAGTAAGGCATGGGTCACAGGGACATTTTCTTCGATAATGTCGGTTCAGGAAGGGTTTGGCCCTAGTGTGAAAGAATTACCTCCTGGAAAGAATTGGATCGCAAGTGCCTCCTAGTAATGGACAATGCACTGCTCATCCTCCCAAACTTGGATGACGCTATTTTTAGAGGAGTTTGGGTTCATCACAGTAAAGTATTAGCCCCCGAATTACCACTCCTCACTCCAGCCCATGGACAGCAGGTCATTGCAAACTTTAAAAAACTCTCACCAATGCATGTTTCAAAGTTGCTTGAATGCGACCTCAGACACTCACTTGACCCTAAGAGATTTTTGGAGGAGAACACTTCATGCATCCTCCACTGCATTAACCTTATACGTAGGTTGGGAGGAGTGACTACAGGACTTTGAACTCTGCTTGGAGAAAATTGTGGCCAGATTGTGTTGACAGAGGAGTTTGAGGGTTTGAGGGCTGACCCCTGCTGATGAGCCTATGTCTGTTGTTAAATCTATTGTGGCTCTGAGGGAGTCTATGGGGCTTGGATGTGAGTTTGGAGGGATGTTTATGGAAAGGGAAGAGTTGGTGGAAGGACACAACGAAGAGCTCACCACTGAGGAGGCTGCAAGAGCTTCAGCAGGAAGAGCAACAGATTGCAGCTCAGATCTTGCTGCAGAGGAGGAGAAGAGAGATGATGAAGGTGCCTTCTTCAGAAATTAAGGAGATTTTTTAAATGTGGGGGCTAGATGGAAAGATTTATGGAGAAACAACACCCTGACAAGGCTGTTGCATGCCTTGTTAGCAACATGTACAGTTGACAAAGTCGTGGCCCATTTTAGGGAAGTGTTTTAAGAGATGCCAGAAAAGAGCTCCCTGACAGTTATTTTGGGAGTACAGGACTCCAGTCACTCTCAAGCTGGTCCTAGTGGCATAAGAAACAGAGAAAGAAGTAACCCCAGCAAAAGCAAATTGGTTACCTGAGGTGTTGATGGAGGGATTCCCCTTGCCAAAACTGTAAATAATCCAATCTCTTTCCTCAATCCAGTCTTCTATACATAAGAAGAGTTGCTATAAGGCAAGTGTTATGCTGTTAATGTTTTTCAGTCATCATGTTCCCATTGTATGGTTTATGTATACATCTATATTTCATGTAAAAAAATTTTTTTCGTTTTAATACTTCTGGGTTGTCAGGAACGGATTAACTGTATTTACATTAGTTTCTTATGGGGAAAATTGATTTGAAAATCGTACGATTTCGATATAGTACGCCTCCAGGAACGGATTAATTACGATAAACGAGGGACCACGTACAGCCTCCCACCTCACTTAACGACGGTGTGCCATTATTAGGACATGTGTCAGTAATGGAATTCGTTGCTAAGTAAGGAGCTACTTATAAGGGTAGTGGTTTGTGTTAACCATCTTTGATATTGTTTTAATTTTACTTTGCACCCATTTATAACTTTATGCTTATACAGCAGAGTACTGTTTATTATTTAATCAGAATTGAGGAATGAGCTAATATACGATACATAATTTAGGTTTTCATACTGATTAGACACCATCATAAGTCCGAGTCGTGGTGAACAAGTACGTAGCTAAGTGATGGAGCGGCTGTAATGATGTAGGGAGGGGTATACTATTTCCTTTCAAATTTAGGCCTGGTAATAAGACGCCACATGGGTGGACTGATCCTGGAACCAATTAAGGCGGATATAACATTGTTATCAGCGGGCACTGGGATTGAGGAAATTTCTGAATTGATGAAGCCCTCTGTTTAAAGTTGATACTAAAGGTTACACTATACTAAAATTACTGTGATATTAACCCTTTCAGGGTCGGCAGGCCCTCTCCTAAACTTGTCTCTGGGTTGGGAATTTTCGGAAAAAAAAAAATTATTTTGTCTTATGAAATGACAGAGAATCTATTTTCCAATCATAATGCACCAAAAGTATGAAATTTGATGGGAAAAACTTATGGAATTTTGCTCTCGTAATTTAGTGGTCTCGATGATGTTTATGAATCAGTGATGTCGCCCCCCACTTTGAACCCTATTTTTGGCCAATTCCAATGTACAGTCGCAAAAAATTCGTACTATTTTAGCTAGAACTCCATTTTTTACTATCGTAAGGAGTTACAAGAAATACCCCATTTACCGATTTCAACTAATAAAGTGGTCAGAAATTGGCAATTTTGGCCAATTTCACACAAATTTCAAAAGATGCCAATTTCCAAATAGGGTCAGATTAAACAAGACAGACATCTGGCACTTAAATAACATTTCCTCTGTTCATTACTCACATCCCCAGGCCTCTGTTACATTTCTTTTGGTTTCACTTCTAATTTTTATTTCACAAAAAATAGAAGATTTCTTATGCAGATTATGCATAGTGTAGAAATGGTTAAAATTAATATCAGTGCACTTGTGAAAACAATATCAGACTCACCAGTTGGTGTATTGGACGCATGGCATGATTTGGTTACTTTGAACTTTGGCAAAAATCGAACATTTCTACCACTTTGAGCTCAATTTTAATGGTTTTCTTTTCTTTGTGAAACCAATCAAATCATCTCATTTCAATAATATGTCTTCCATTCTATAAAATGAAGACCGGGAAAACTAGAATACCATAATTAGATTCGAAAATTTACACTGCAAAGTCGCTGTTTTAAACCAAAACACTGAGTTTTTCTCATTATGCTTGTGTGCTGCAGGATTTTTTTATTCTGTGCCATGACCACATCGACCCATTCTTTCATATGTAGGCTACCAGCTTTCTCGCTAGATTTGAGGCGCTAGAATTTATGCGTACTAGTACAGCACCCAACCCTGGGTGCAAACCGTATAGTACGGGCATCAACCCCTGGAAAGAGTTAATAACTACCATATAATGTTACTGTATTTAATTTTTTAAGGTGTTCACTGGCAGTGCTTTTCAAGTTGAACATTTTGGAAATAGTTTTCAAAAATAGCTTTCTTGTGAGTTATTTTTTTTTTTTTAATGTTTTAACTATTATATAAAATAATTCCACTAACTAAACTTAGGTAGTGTTTAACTACAAGAAATTATGTGCACTCTAATAAAGTATATTCTGAATTTTTTTTTTCTAGTCTATAGTAATGCTTAAAAAAATCCAGACCCCTTACTTTTAAAAATTTTCAATAATCAGATGCCCTCCATGCATTCAATGTCTACAGTGTATATACCGTGGACCCTCAGTAATAAAGCGTAATCCGTTCCAGAAGCTCAGCCAAAAAACCAAAATAATATTTCCCACAAGAATTAATGTAATTACAATTTAATCCATTCTAGATAAAAATAGTCACCCAAAAATATTTTTTTAAAAATTAATCAGTATTACATAACTTTATTGAAGACTAATGCTGGCTTCTGGAATGCCTGCTACACTTCCTGCATGCCTGCTACACATACTGCATGTCTGCTACACTTCCTGCATGTTGCTACACTCCCTGCATGCCTGCTACACTTCATGCTCAAATTTCATGTTGTTTCTCACTTTCTTTACCCCCAGGAACTTTTCTTGGGAAATTCTTTGGAGCATGGTTATTTATTTCGCAGTTGCACTGGGAAAAGCCCACAAAAAACAATGGAAAACAAACTTAATATTTGGATGTATGAGCGAAGCTTCCCCACCACCGAAAGACACAGCCAAACTGGTATGTAAGCGGCCCCAGCTGGCAGACGGACGCATCCCAAACGGCCAATACCGGGTGCCAAAAAATTTGGGCCCAAATTTCTGAGTTGGCTGATAACAGAAGCAGTGATAACTGGGGGGTCCACTGTATAAACATCGCTTTTTAAAAATAAAAGCTAACTTAAGGTTAATAATATGACATACAAAAATGTGGTTTTATTCACTGCCTTTTCAGTAATGAATGAAACAAACGGTGTTGTATTCTGCTCTTATTTTAACCATAGTATTTCATGAAAGGTGGTACTTTTATATCCAATCTCTGATGCTGGCTTGTCAGTAAATATGATGTACATCCTGGAAAAGACAAGTACAGGTCAACTCACTAAAATGAATATCAGTGCCATCTCTACTCACTAGAACATTCATTAGAGGGGAAAAAAAATTGATAGAAGGCACTACCTGGGGTTTGTAAGTTTCACTTCAATTTTATTAAAGGTAAAATAAATAGCATTTTGTTTTTGTACTTGTTTTTAGTAGTGGCATAATGACAACAGGAATAAGGACAGCTTATGCACAAGCAAGCCAAAGAAATAGGTGAGGAACAAGAAATACACAAGGTTTCATACTACTAAACATGCAAGGAAATCTGGAGGTTGATTGCCCAGAATACTAAAAATGCTAGGGGGACCAGAAAAAGAAACCGTTTTGTGCCTAATAAAGATGTGATGAGTGTTGATGCTTGATGTAAAGCATAAGAGGGATTAGAACAATCTGAAGATTGGATCCTTCGTAGTGCACTAATTAGAAGTACTGTACTAATGTTTATTACTTTGCTATATGGCAAGCGGTCTTTCAAATATGGTGTACGTCTCTCTAGCCCATCATAATAATCTCTTGGGCGCATTTAAATATCGTATATTACGTTAATATTGTACAAATGTCCAACTATGATATTTTTTCAAAATTATATAATAAGCACCACTACATAACATATTAAACATGATACATACACCCACATGTATAAAAATTAACATAAATATAAGACGTGTTTACCAAGCGTTTGATAGAAGAGTCGAAGAATTTCGTTTTCTCTAGTCAAACACTAGTAACTTAATTAGAAATTTATTCCTTTCGTATGCCTTCACTCTATCTATAGCTATTCATGACCCTTGTGGGTTTAGTGCTTCTTTATTATAATTATAATAAACAACAACTTGTAATAACAATAATCTGTAATAATAATAATACTGTAATAATTTGTCAGAGCATCATTCCTTCTAAAAATTACATGAGAATAGAAGTGCTGGTCTTCATTTATTCTACTGTATCAACATGTAGACAACTTGTACACAATGTAAAGTATTTGTATTATGGTATAATACATATGTACATGAACGAACATAAATTACAAAAAGGCACAATACCGTGACTGGAACGATACACAAATAACCCGCACATAAAAGACAGAAGCTCACGACGACGTTTCGGTCCGACTTGGACCATTGACAAAGTCACACTAACAGAGGAGGAGCAGGACGGCTATATATAGGCAGGAAGAGTCTTTTATGTGCGGGTTATTTGTGTATGAACGAACATCAGACATGTTTGCCTGGTTTGTTTACATTATGCACTGGTGGGGTGGGGAGGGCTGCCTTGGCTGGCTACCATACTTCCCAAACCTGACTTCCTACAAATAAAACTCACCTCTATCTCTACATTAAGACTACAAATATTTTAAGGTAAATAATGGGTGTACTGTGTGTGTATTATACTTTTTTTTTGTTTTTTAATGCCCAGTTTTATTGCTAACATAATATATGTTAGTGTACACTTGTTATCTCGCATTTACAGTGGACCCCCGCATAACGATTACCTCCAAATGTGACCAATTATGTAAGTGTATTTATGTAAGGTGCATTTGTACGTGTATGTTTGGGGGTTGAAATGGATAATCTACTTCACAATATTTCTTATGGGAACAAATTCGGTCAGTACTGGCACTCTGAACATACTTCTGGAGTGAAAAAATATCGTTAACCGGGGGGTCCACTGTATATGCATTTCTTTCTTTCAACACACTGGCCATATCCCACCAAGGCAGGGTGGCCCAAAAAGAAAAACGAAAGTTTCTCTTTTAAATTTAGTAATTTATACGGGAGAAGGGGTTACTGGCCCTTGCTCCCGGCATTTTAGTCGCCTCTTACAACACGCATGGCTTACGGAGGAAGAATTCTGTTCCACTTCCCCATGGAGATAAGAGGAAATAAACAAGAATAAGAACAAGAACTAGAAAGAAAATAGAAGAAAACCCAGAGGGGTGTGTGTATATATTTGCTTGTACATGTGTAGTGTGACCTAAGTGTAAGCAGAAGTAGCAGACGTACCTGAAATCTTGCATGTTTACGAGACAGAAAAAAGGACACCAGCAATCCTACCATCTTGTAAAACAATTACAAAAGAAAATACTTTCATCATCATTCAACACTTTCACCTCCCTCATACATAATCACTGTTTCTGCAGAGGCACCAGAACACAACAGTTTAGAAGATACACGTATAAAATACAAAGACACCCCTCCTTTTTAAAATGAGGCACTGTACTTCCCCTTTCTGTTTGTCCCAGGAATCCCTACATTGTTCATTCTCCCCTATTTTGAAATTGGAATATTTTGAATTTTGTGTTAAATTGGCCAAATTAACAATTTCCATCACTTTTTTTTGTATTTTAAAAACAGTTGACTTGGCGATTTCTTGTGCTCAACGATAGAATAGAATAATCTGTAAAATAGCTAAGAATTTTGGTTGTTTGGGAAATAATGTAATTGGGCCCTAAATGGGAGTCAAAGTCGGCAAATCCCCGTTTCGTAAGTCGCTGACACATAAAAAATTCGCGAGAGCAAAATTTCGTCAATTTTCCACCAAATTTGTATTTTTTGTTTTATTACCTTCACAAAAAGATTTTCTACATTCATAAAAAAAATTTAAATTTTTTTTTTTGAAAATTCTTGGACATGGTGTTGACCCCAGATTTGGGCCCTTGGACCTGAAAGGGTTAAAGAAAAATTCGGAGAGCATAATTTCGTAAATTTTTCCATAAAAATTGGTACTTTTTTAAAAATTTTTTGGGACTTGGCCCTGTCACTGAGATTTGGCCTCGGGCCCCTAAATATTTTAAGGGGCAAATCACAAGGTAAATAATTTTTTATTGTATCTTATTTTTAATCCTTAAACTGTCCAAAATAGATTACTTCACTAGTAGTGCTCCGAATGTAGATCTACTTTTTTTTTTTTACATGCTTTCAAAGGGAAAAAATCAAGGTCAAGTGCTACCCACAAAAAGTGATTACTTTTGGACATTTTTAAAAAAAAAAAGAAAATACTAAAATGTGTTTTTAGTGTTCTTTAAGGATTAATGATAGTTTATTCTTTTGTAAATTATTTATATTTTTTACAGTGTTTGTCTTCATTTTCAGGCATTTTTAAGGGCATTATGTCTGGTTTATGCCAAAACTGGGTTAAAAGTCACGGCTTTTGGGAAACCCAATTTCAGTGGTCCCTCGTAATCGAGGGCTCGAGGTCGAAAATTTTGGAAATATAGCGATATTTTCTAAAAACAGGGGCTCGCAAATCATAGATTGACTCGCGAATAGTAGTTCGTCCAGGAGGTACGTCGCTGTGAGCCAGGGGGGCCCCCCTCCCCAGCCAGTGGGGGGCATTTTTTTTCCGTGAGCGAAGGTCCCCCACGCTCCAAAAAAAATTTTTAAAAATATTCCATTCATTTTAGTGTTTGCAAGTACTAAATAAGCCAGGGTCCAAAAAGCTCCAGGGCCAACCTTTGGTAAAAAAGGTGGAAATCACTATTTAAGAAAAACATCATTGAACAATATAAAAGGGGGGGTTGTAAGTGTGGCGAAGGCCCGGGATGTTTAACAAACCCTATACAACCATAGTTTCAGTGGAAAAAAAAAAAAGGAAATCAAGGGATGTTTTTTTGTTGAAAAAGGGGGGAAAATATGCTGACAAAAATGAGATCACCAGACTTTTTTTGAATTTTATTGGTGTGGATAAACAAAAAACAATTAGGGGAGATAGTTTTAGATTTGATTTTTTGTAAAAGGGGTAGGCAGTTGCCGATGATCTGGAAAGAATTGCCTGCAACTAGTGATGGAGTAAATTTTTAAGGCCAGAAAAGGGTTGGTTTGGAATTTAAGACCGTAGTGGAATACAATGGGGGTAAGGTGCCATTTTGGCCCAAAAAGCAACTAAAAAATATGTGTTTGAATTAAGGAGAATAGGGCTGAAGGACTAAAAACCTAAACAAGTGTTCAATTTTGGAAGAAATGAAAAAGAGGACCACATTACACAGGAGGACAAAACCCTATAAAAGAAGGCTGACGCTCTGTTCTGTGTAATGCTGTGGGGATTTCAAAGTAAGCCAACTATTGTCCATTCTGAAAATCCCAGAGTGTTCGGAAAAAAAATGTTTTTAAAGAGTAAATTCTGTGTGTTTTGGAAATCTAATAGAAAGGCAGGGTCACGGGGACATTTTCTCGAGGGTTCAAAAAGGGTTTTTTGGGCCCTAGTGTAAAAGATTACCTCCTGGAAAAAAATTGGGATCCAAGTGCCCCCTAGTAATGGACAATGCCCCCTGCTCATCCTCCAAACTTGGGACAAATTTTTGGGATTTTTGGGGTTCTCACAGAAAAGTTTTGCCCCCGAATACCACTCCTACCTCCAGCCCATGGCCCAGGGTCATTGCAAATTTAAAAAAAACTTCCCCAAAAGAAATTTTTAAAATTTGCTTAAATGCGACCTCAGACACTCACTTGCCCTAAGAGATTTTTGGAGAGAAACTTCAGCATCCTCCACTGCATAACCCCTTATACGAGGTTGGGGGGGAGTGACTCCCCGGGACTTTGACTCGCTTGGAAAAAATTGTGGCCAGATTGTGTTGAAAAGGGGGTTTTTTAAAGGGTTGAGGCTGACCTGATGACCCAAATTCTGTTGTTAAATTATTGGGCCCCTGGGGATTTCTAGGGGGTTGGATTGAGTTTGGAGGATGTGGAAGGGAAGGTTGGTGGAAGCCCAAAACGAAGAGCTCACACTGAGGACTGCAAGAGCTTCGCAGGAAGAGCAACAATTGCAGCCAAAAACTTGCTGCGAGGAGGGGGAAGAGGAGGGAAGAAGTGCCTTCTTCAGAAATTAAGGAGTTTTTTTAAAATGTGGGGCAAGAGGGAAAAGTTTTTGGGGAGAAACAAACACCCTAAAAGGTGTTGAAAAGGCCTGTTGGAAAACATGTACAGTGACAAAGTCTGGCCCATTTTAGGGAAGTTTTTTAAGGATGCCAGAAAAGAGCTCCGGGGCATTATTTTGGGAGACGGGACCCCATCACTCTCAAGCTGGCCCTAGTGGCATAAGAAACAGAGAAAGAAGAAACCCCCAGAAAAGAAAATTGGTACCTGGGTGTTTGGGGAAAGGGGATTCCCCTTCCAAAAACTGAAATAATCCAATCTCTTTCCTCACCAGTCTTCTTACATAAGAAGAGTTCCCATAAGGCAAGTGTTTGTGTTAATGTTTCAGTCATCATTTTCCCATTGTTTTGTTTAAAACCATCTATATTTCATGTAAAAAAATTTTTTTTTTTTAAATATTCGGGTGTCGGAACGGATTAACTTTTTTACATTATTTCTTAGGGGGAAAAATTGATTTGAAAATCGTAGATTTGAAAATGAACGCCTCCAGGAACGGTTTAATTACGATAAAACGAGGGACCACGTACACCCTCCCTCATTTAACGAGGGGTTTCCATTTTTAAAGCATGTGTCAGAAAAAAAAGGGAATTCGTTGCTAAGTAAGGAGCTACTTAAGGGTAGGGGGTTTGTTTTAAAAACCATTTTGTATTGTTTTAATTTCCCTTTGCCCCTTTTATAACTTTATGCTTATACAGCAGGTACTGTTTATTTTTTAAAAACAGAATTGAGGAATGAGTTTAATATCTACAAATTTATTTTTCATACTGATTAACCCCCATCATAAGCCCAGTCTTTGGTGAACAATACTTTGCTAAGTGAGGGAGGGCTGTAATGATGTAGGGGGGGGTAAAACTTTTTCCCTTTCAAATTTAGGCTGGTAATAAAAACCCACATGGGTGATGACCTTGGAACCAATAACGATATAACATTGTTATCAGGGGGGCACGGGTTTGAGGAAATTTCTAAATTGATGAAGCCCGTTTAAAGTTGATACTAAAGGTTACACTAACAAAAATTACTGTGATATTAACCCTTTCAGGGTCGGCAGGCCCTCTCCTAAATTTGTCTCGGGTTGGAATTTTCGGAAAAAAAAAAAATTTTTTTTGTTTATGAAATGACAGAGAATCTTTTTCCAATCATAATGCACCAAAAGTATAAAATTTGATGGAAAAACTTATGGAATTTGCTCTCTAATTTAGTGGTCTCGAGATTTTTATGATCAGTGTTTTCCCCCCATTTTTGAACCCATTTTTGGCCAATTCCAAGTCCCCAGTCGAAAAAATTTCTCCTATTTTGCTAGAACCCCCATTTTTTCTTCGAAGAGTACAAGAAATCCCCCATTTCCCGTTTTCAACTAATAAAGTGGTCAAAATTGGAAATTTTTGCCAATTTCCAAAAATTTTCAAAAGTGCCTTTTCCAAATGGGCCCAGAAAACAAGACAAAACCCTGGCACTAAATAACATTTCCTCTGTTATTACTCACATCCCCAGGCCCTGTTAATTTTTTTTGGGTTTTCCCACTTTAATTTTTATTTCACAAAAAAAGAAGATTTCTTATGCAGATTTGCTTTAGTGTAGAAATGGTTAAAAAATATCATGCCTTGTGAAAACAATATCAGACTCCCCATTTGGTGTATTGGACGCATGGCATGATTTTTTTTACTTTGAACTTTGGAAAAAATCGAACTTTTCACCACTTTGAGCTCAATTTTAAGGTTTTTTCTTTGTGAAACCAATCAAATCATCTCATTTCATAATATGTCTTCCATTCTATAAAATAGACCGGAAAACTAGAATCCAAAAATTAGATCGAAAATACACTGCAAAGCGCTGTTTTAAACCAAAAACTGATTTTTTTTCTCTTTATCCCCTGTGTGCTGCAGGATTTTTTTATTTTGCCATGACCACATGACCCATTCTTTCATATGTGGGCCCACCAGCTTTCTCGCTAGATTTAAAGGCGCTAGTTTTTATGCGTATAGACAGCACCAACCCTGGGTGCAAACCGTATAGTGGGCATAAACCCCCTGAAAGAGAAAATAACTCCCAATAATGTTACTGTATTTTTTTTTTAAGGGTGTTCACTGGATTGCTTTTTCAAGTTGAACTTTGGAATGTTTTAAAAAAGCTTCTTGTGAGTTTTTTTTTTTTTTTTAATGTTTTAACTATTATTAAAATAATTCCACTAAAAAAAATTGGTAGTGTTTAACTACAAAAATTAGTGCACTCTAATAAAGATATTCTGAATTTTTTTTTTTAGTCTTAGAATGCTTAAAAAAACCCAGACCCCTTCTTTTATAAATTTTCAATAATCAGAGCCCCATGCTTAAAAGTCTACAGTGTTATACGTGGCCCTCATAATACCCGTAACCCTTCCAGAAGCTCAGCCTAAAACCAAAAATAATTTTCCCCAAAAGAAAAATGTAATTAAAATTAACCCATCTAGATAAAAATAGTCACCCAAAAATATTTTTTTAAAAATTTAAAATCAGTATTACATAATTTTATTGAAGATAATGCTGGCTTCTGGAACCCTGCTACACTTCCTCTGCCTGTACACATACTGTGTGAAACCTCTGCATTTGTACACTCCCGCATCCCGCACACTTCATGCTAAAATTTCATTTTGTTTTCATTTCTTACCACAGGAAACTTTCTTGGGAATTTTCTTTGGAGCTGGTTACTTATTTCGCTTTCACTGCAAAAAGCCCAAAAAAAAAAAGGGAAAACAAGCTTAAATTTGGATGTATGACAAAGTTTCCCTACCACCCCCAAAAACAACCCAAACTGGTTTAAGCGGCCCCAGTGGAGACGGACGCACCCCAAAGGCCAAAAAACGGGGCCAAAAAATGGCCCAATTATGAGGGGGCTGATAACAGAAGCAGCTGAAACGGGGGGGTCCACTGTATAAACACGCTTAAAAATAAAACTAATTAAGGGGAAAATATGACATCAAAAGTGATGGTTTTATTCATGCCTTTTCAGTAATGAATGAAACAAAAGGTGTTTTTATTTGCCCTTTTTTTAAAACCCGTATTTTTAGAAAAGGGGGTATTTTATATCCCAAATTTTGATTGCTGGTTGTCAGTAAAAAATGATGTAATCCCGGGGAAAACAATACAAGGGCAAACTCTAAATGAATATCAGTGCCCTTCTACTCACTAACATCTTAGAGGGGGAAAAAAAAGATAGAAGGCACTACCGGGGTTTTTAAAGTTTCACTTCAATTTTATTAAAGGTAAAAAAAATAGCATTTTGTTTTTTTATGTTTTAGTGTGCAAATGACAACAGGAATAAGGACGCTTATGACAACAAGCCAAGAAATGGTGGGAACAAAAATACCCCAAATTTTCATACTAATAAAAATGCAAAGGAAAAATGGAGGTTGATTGCCCAGAATAAAAAATGCTAGGGGGGCCCAGAAAAAAAAACCGTTTGTGCCAAAAAGAGTGTAGTGTTGATGCTTGTGTAAGCAAAGGGGAAAAAACAATTGAAGATTGGATCCTTGTAGTGCACTAAATTTGAAGTACTGTACTAATGTTTATTCTTTGCTATTGGCAAGCGGTCTTCAAATTTGGGGAGCCTCTAGCCATCATAATAATCTCTTGGGCGCATTAAAATTTATATTCGTTAATTAGAAAATGTTCCAACTTGATATTTTTTTAAAATTATATAATAAGCACCCTACATAACATATAAACTATACATACACCCAAGTATAAAAATTAAAAATAAATATAAGAGTGTTTTCCCAAACTTTTTTAGAAGAGCGAAAAATTTCGTTTTCTCAGTCAAACACTAGTAACTTAATTTGAAAAATTTTTTCCTTTCGAGCCTTTTCTCTATCTATGTATTCATGACCCTTTTGGGTTTAGTGCTTCTTTATTATAATTATAATAAACAACAACTTTTAATAACAATAACTGTAATAATAATAATACTGTAATAATTTTTAAGCATCCCTTCTAAAAATTACATGAGATAGAATGCTGGGCTTCATTTATTCTACTGTATCAAATGTAAAACTTGTACACAATTAAAGTATTTTATTATGGGATAATAATTGTACATGAACGAACATAAAAACAAAAGGGACAAAACCTGACTGGAAGATACACAAAAAACCCGCCATAAAAGACAGAAGCTCCGACACGTTTTTTTTTTTTTTTTTTTTTTTTTTTTTTCGGGGTTTTTTTGGGTTTTAAATTTTTTTTTTTAATTTTTTTTTATTTTTTTTTTTTTTTTTCTTTTTCTCTTTTTTTTTTTTTTTTTTTTTTTTTTTTTTTTTTTTTAATTTTTCCCCTTTTTTTTTTTAATTTTTTTATTTTTTTTTTTTCGTTTTTCGATTTTTTTTTTTTTTTTTTTTTTTTTTTTTTTTTTTTTTTTTTTTTTTTTTTTTTTTTTTTTTTTTTTTTTTTTTTTTTTTTTAAAAAAAAAAATTTTTTTTTTTTTTTTTTTTTTTTTTTGTTTTTTGGGGGGTTTTTTTCCCCTTTTTCTAAAAAACCCTTTTTGGTGCGCCGAGGGTGTGTTTATATTGCTTTAATGTGTTTTTTTTTTGTACTAAGTGTAAGCCGAGTAGCAAGACTTTTTTCCTGAAAATCTTGCATTTTAGAACAGAAAAAAAGGACACCAGCAAAAAACCTACCCAACTTGTAAAAACAATTCAAAAGAAAAATAATTTCATCTCATTCAACACTTTCCCTCCCTCATACATTTTAATCATGTTTCTGCAAGGCACCCAGAAACACAACAGTTTAGAAGATCCCACGTTAAAAAATACAAAGACAACCCCTCCTTTAAAAAAAGCAGGCACTGTACTTCCCATTTCCGTACTCAATTTTTGGGCTAAAAAAAAAATAACCGGTTTTTCCCCCCTTGAATCCTTTCACTAAATTTACCTGCTCATGCCCCCCAAAACGCTCGTCAAGTCCCAAATACCCTTCGTCTCCCTTCACTCCTATCTGCACGCTCACCATGCTTGTGGAAGTCCAAGCCCCTCCCCTGAAACCTTTACCCCCCCCTCCAACCTTTTCGAGGAGACCCCCACCCTGCCTTTTCCCCCACAGATTTTTATGCCCTCCATGTCATTCCCCTTTGATCCTTCTCTCAAAAAGACCAAACCACCCCAACAACCCCCCTTTAGCCCTCTGTCTAATATTTTTTTAAAATCCCCACCCTCTCCAATTTCCAACTCCCAATTCTCTGCAAAAATTTAAACCACACATTGCCCTTAGACGGACATCACCCCCTCCTCGCTGCAGCATTTACAATCCCAAATTTCACACCCTATAAGAGTGTTGGTACCACTATACTTTCATATATTTCCCCTTTTTTGCCTCCAGAGTTATGTTTTTTGTTCCCATACACCTCATGCACCACTCACCCTTTTTCCCCTTTATCAATTCTATGGTTAAACTCATTCTTCAAAATCATCGCGACACGTCAACTCCCAAATTCTGAACCATTCACTTCTTCCATATCTCTCAAATTTGATATCCAATTTTTTTTTCTAAACATTTGTCCCCCTCACCTTACTCTTTTTTATGTTATTTCAATTTTCTACTTTTACACACACTCCCAAAATTTTCCCACTAACCTATGCAAAAATTTTTTTTAGAAACTCCCAAAAACACAGTTCTCAGCAAAAAGTAAAATGTCAAAATTTCCCCTTTTGAATTTGATTTTCCCCCTAACTTAAACCCCCCCCTCTCCAAACCCCTACATTTACTTCTTTTTAAAACCCCATTATAAATATATTAAAAAAACCTGGTGACATTACACATCCCCGTCTAAACCCACCCTTTTCCCGGGAAAAGTTTCCTTCTTCTACCACCCTAAACCGGCCTCACTATCCCCAAAAAAACTCTTTACGCATTTATTAACTTACTCCTATTCCATATACTTACTTGAAATCCCACATTGCTCCCCTATCAACTTATCATAGCCTTTTTTTGGATCCCAAAAGCAATGAAAACTGCCCATTGTTATCTAAATACTGTTACATATATACTTTAATGTAAACATTTGATCTACACCCCCTACCCACTCAAAACCTCCTTTTCCCTCTGCAATCCTAACAAAACAAATCAAGTTTATTCTTTTGGTTACAAAGGGTTTTCGGGAAATTTTGGGTATTGTTTTTTTAATGTTTTAAAATAAATTAAAGAGGGGGCCATAAACAATAGCTGGTAGGCTTTTGGGCAGATTTTTGATTAATTTTAAATTTAAAAAATTTTAAATTTAAAAATTTCTTTATTGTCCATGGGGAAGTGGAAAAAAATCTTTCCTCCCTAACCCAGCGTGTTTTAGAGGCGCTAAAAATGCCGGGGCAATGGGGAGTAACCCCCTTTTCCTGTAGACATTTACTAAAAAAAAAGAAAAAGAAAACTTATAAAACTGGGGGGCTTAAAAGTGCGTGGGTGTTGCGGAGGCAAAAAACGTGATTGCTGTGTTATGAAGAAAAGAAGTTTGGGTGTCCTGGCCTAACGAAACAAAGCTGAAGGGGGTAGGGGGGTTTCAGGGGGGAAAAAATGGGTTAAATTAGGTATCTGAAGAGTTAGAGCAAAAGGGAAGGGGGAACAGTAATGTTTTAAAGATAGTTATGGAAGGGAAAGAGAATAGAAATTTTAAAATTTAAAAATTTGTGGATTTAAAGTAAAGGTTGGATCGGGGAAGTGGGTTATAATAAGGTGTTGAACGGAGAAAAGAGGAATGCAGAGGGGAGATAGAGATTTTGGGGAAGTTAAGGAAGTAAGGGGCTTGAACCAAGTGAGAGAGTGATTTTGGTAGGGGACAGAATGCTAAAGTAGGAGAAACTTTTTTGAGAGGGGGTGGGAGGTAAGTTTGGGGTGCAGGTGTAAATGTAATAGGGGCCCTTTGATTGAAGTTTTTATAGAAAAGGGGTTTAGTTTAGTAATAAAAATTTTTAAAAAAAAGAGGATAAATAAGTATCAAATAGTGTAGGGGGAAATACAGTAGTTTTTTTGGGTTATGTATTTGGGAGATAAAAAATGTTGAGTAGATTCAGGAGTACATGTTTTTAGAGGGGCCACGATATATAGATCCTTTTTGTTGTAGCACATGAGAGTAAAAGGTAGATGGGATACAAGGGGAATAGAAGCATCAGGGAAAGAGAGGTGAAGGTTTATAAATAAAAGAGGGGGGCAGTTTTGGGTAAGATAAAAACCTATTTGGGGGGATAGATGGGTAAACAGGCAAGGCAAAGGGGTGAAGAGGTATGGGGAGGTTTAAAATGTAGTGTTAGTGTGTTCAGCAGAAGTTTGTGGGTTTCAGGAAGTGGTGCGGGGGGAAAGGACAACTGGGGGAAAGATGATGTAAAGAGAGTGTAAGGGGGGAAAAAGTTAGCATATGAGAAGTTTTTTTCAAAATAAGAAGGTGAAGGGGGGAGAGTTTTTGGGAAAAAGAGGTGGTTAAGAGAGGGGTGAAACAATGTAAAAGAGAGCAAAGAGAGAGTGGGTGAGTGTTATCAGCAAATTTTTTTGAAAATAAGAAAAAAATTTGGGGTGAGATTAACAAGTTTAGAAAGCCTAGAGAACAAATGGATTTGTCAGTTAAAAATAGGAGAGGCGATTTTATTAAATGGAGAGTTAGAGGTATTGGGAAGATGGAGGGAATATTTTGAGGAAATTGTTAAATGTTGATGAAGATAGGGAAGCTGTGATTTCGTGTATAGGACAAGGAGGAATAACATCTTGTAGGAGTGAGGAAGAGCCAGTTGTGAGTGTGTGGGAAGTTCGTGAGGCAGTAGGTAAAATGAAAGGGGGTAAGGCAGCCGGGATTGATGGGATCAAGATAGAAATGTTAAAAGCAGGTGGGGATATAGTTTTGGAGTGGTTGGTGCAATTATTTAATAAATGTATGGAAGAGGGTAAGGTACCTAGGGATTGGCAGAGAGCATGCATAGTTCCTTTGTATAAAGGCAAAGGGGATAAAAGAGAGTGCAAAAATTATAGGGGGATAAGTCTGCTGAGTATACCTGGTAAAGTGTATGGTAGAGTTATTATTGAAATAATTAAGAGTAAGACGGGAGAATAGGATAGCAGATGAACAAGGAGGCTTTGGGAAAGGTAGGGGGTGTGTGGACAGGTGTTTACAGTGAAATATAAGTGAACAGTATTTAGATAAGGCTAAAGAGGTCTTTGTGGCATTTATGGATTTGGAAAAAGGCGTATGACAGGGTGGATAGGGGGGCAATGTGGCAGATGTTGCAAGTGTATGGTGTAGGAGGTAGGTTACTGAAAGCAGTGAAGAGCTTTTACGAGGATAGTGAGGCTCAAGTTGAGTATGTAGGAAAGAGAGAAATTATTTCCCAGTAAAAGTAGGCCTTAGACAAGGATGTGTGATGTCACCGTGGTTGTTTAATATATTTATAGATGGGGTTGTAAGAGAAGTAAATGCGGAGGGTCTTGGCAAGAGGCGTGGAGTTAACAGATAAAAAATCACACACAAAGTGGGAGTTGTCACAGCTGCTCTTTGCTGATGACACTGTGCTCTTGGGAGATTCTGAAGAGAAGTTGCAGAGATTGGTGGATGAATTTGGTAGGGTGTGCAAAAGAAGAAAATTAAAGGTGAATACAGGAAAGAGTAAGGTTATGAGGATAAAAAAAAGATTAGGTGATGAAAGATTGAATATCAGATTGGAGGGAGAGAGTATGGAGGAGGTGAATGTATTCAGATATTTGGGAGTGGACGTGTCAGCGGATGGGTCTATGAAAGATGAGGTGAATCATAAAACTGATGAGGGGAAAAGAGTGAGTGGTGCACTTAGGAGTCTGTGGAGACAAAGAACTTTGTCCTTGGAGGCAAAGAGGGGAATGTATGAGAGTATAGTTTTACCAACGCTCTTATATGGGTGTGAAGCATGGGTGATGAATGTTGCAGCAAGAAGAAGGCTGGAGGCAGTGGAGATGTCATGTCTGAGGGCAATGTGTGGTGTGAATATAATGCAGAGAATTCGTAGTTTGGAAGTTAGGAGGAGGTGCGGGATTACCAAAACTGTTGTCCAGAGGGCTGAGGAAGGGTTGTTGAGGTGGTTCGGACATGTAGAGAGAATGGAGCGAAACAGAATGACTTCAAGAGTGTATCAGTCTGTAGTGGAAGGAAGACGGGGTAGGGGTCGGCCTAGGAAAGGTTGGAGGGAGGGGGTAAAGGAGGTTTTGTGTGCGAGGGACTTGGACTTCCAGCAGGCATGCCTGAGCGTGTTTGATAGGAGTGAATGGAGACAAATGGTTTTTAATACTTGACGTGCTGTTGGAGTGTGAGCAAAGTAACATTTATGAAGGGGTTCAGGGAAACCGGCAGGCCGGACTTGAGTCCTGGAGATGGGAAGTACAGTGCCTGCACTCTGAAGGAGGGGTATTAATGTTGCAGTTTAAAAACTGTAGTGTAAAGCACCCTTCTGGCAAGACAGTGATGGAGTGAATGATGGTGAAAGTTTTTCTTTTTCGGGCCACCCTGCCTTGGTGGGAATCGGCCAGTGATAAAAAAAAAAAAAAAAAATGAGGTAAGTTGGTATTATTGCTAAGTGACTAAATACTAGTTTGTGAGTTTAGCAATGTGAATGCTTTTGTTTTTGCACAATACATAGTTTCAGTATTGGAGGATTCATTATTTTAAGATTAAGATTGATATTTCTGTGTTTATGGTCAAGTGGGTGAGTGAGTGTAAGTGTGAACCACCAGGTGGTATTCATGTAATTAGTTGACGGGGTGTATCAGGGAGATAAGATGTTTTCTAATGGTAGTTTTGAAGGTGATGAATGTGTCTGCAGTTCTAGAGTATTCAGGGAGGGTGTTCCAGATTTTAGGGCCTTTGACATACATTGAATTTTTGTAAAGGTTTAGTCGGACATGGGGAATGTCATAGAGATGATTGTGTCTGGTGTTATGCCAGTGGGTTCTGTCACAACTATCAAGAAAGTGTTTTAGGTCAAGGTTAATACTGGAATTTAAGGCCCTGTAGATGTAGATTGCACAGTAGTAAGAGTGGATGTACTGAACAGGGAGTAAGTTTAGATCTATGAAGAGTGGGGGGGGGGGGGGGTTGTTGCCAGGGATGGGATTTAGTGATTATTCTTACTGCAGCTTTTTGTTGGGTTATTATTGGCTTTAGGCGAGTTGCTGCAGTTGATCCCCAAGCACAAATAACATAGGTGAGGTATGGATAAATAAGTGAGTGGTATAGTGTGAAAAGGGCATTTTGCGGCACGTAGTATCGTATCTTGGAGAATATCCCAACCGTTTTGGATACTTTTTTGGTTATGTGTTTTTTATATTCAGGTTGTTGTCGAGGTATAGGCCTAGGAATTTGCCCTCATTATGCCTGGCAATTAGAGTGTTGTCGATCTTAATGTTAATTTGCGCAACTCCTGCTCTGCTACCAAACATAATATAGTAGGTTTTGTCAGTGTTAAGCGTAAGTTTATTGGCTGTCATCCAAGTCGATATTTTGAGCAGCTCCTCGTTAACAATGGTGTTGAGGGTGGCAAGATTAGGGCGAGAGATGACATAAGTCATGTCGTCAGCAAAGAGAATGGGGTTCAGGTGTTGGGATACGTTTGGAAGATCATTGATGTATATGAGGAAGAGCAGGGGACCAAGGACAGTTCCCTGCGGAACTCCAGCATCAAGTGGCCGTGTTGGTGATGCTGTGTCTTTAATGGTGACATACTGATACCTATTAGTAAGGTAGGATTTGAAATATGCAAGCGCATGGCCCACATTCTGTCTTGCCTCTAATGCTTTCAATAATAACCCCACCATACACTTTTCCTGGTTTTACTCAGCAAACTTATTCCTCTATAATTTTTACAATCTCTTTTGTCCCCCTTCCCTTTATATAAAGGAATTATACATGCTCTCTGCCAATCCCTAAGTACCTTCCCCTCTTTCATACATTTATTAAACAAAAATACCAACCACTCCAACACTATATCCCCCCTGCTTTCAACATTTCTGTCACGATCCTGTCAGTTTCAGCTGCTTTACCCCCTTTCATTCTACGTAATGCTTCACGCACCTCCCTCACACTCACATCCTGCTCTTCTTCACTCCTAAAAGATGGTGTGCCTCCTTGGGGCCCGTGCATGAAATTACCGCCTCCCTTTCTTCATCGACATTTAACCCTTTCAGGGTTTCCGACGTACTAGTACATCTTACACACCAGGGTTACTGACGTACTAGTACACACAAATTCTGGCGCCTTCATATCTAGCGAGAGAAAGCAGTAGGCCTACATATGAAAGAATGGGTCTATGTGGTCATTGTGCACTTATAAAAAAAAAATCCTGCATCACACAGTGCGTAATGAGAAAAAAAAACCTTTGACCGTGTTTTTGGTTTAAAACAGCGACTTTGCACTGTATTTTCGTATGGCATTTATGGTTGTATTCTAGTTTTCTGG
>NC_069433.1:7953961-8135018 GCF_026875155.1 Cherax quadricarinatus | reverse complement strand
GTGACATCAACTTGTCAAAGGGGGCCTACTTTTACGGGGAAAAAATTTTCCCTCTTTCCTACATACTCTAACTTAAAGCCTCACTATCCTCGTAAAAACTCTTCACTGCTTTCAGTAACCTACCTCCTACCCCAAATACACTTGCAACATCTGCCACATTGCCCCCCTATCCACCCTGTCATATGCCTTTTCCAAATCCATAAATGCCACAAAGACCTCTTTAGCCTTATCTAAATACTGTTCACTTATATGTTTCACTGTAAACACCTGGTCCACACACCCCCTAACCTTTCCTAAAGCCTCCTTGTTCATCTGCTATCCTATTCTCCATTTTACTCTTAATTCTTTCAATTATAACTCTACCATACACTTTACCAGGTATACTCAACAGACTTATCCCCCTATAATTTTTGCACTCTCTTTTATCCCCTTTGCCTTTATACAAAGGAACTATGCATGCTCTCTGCCAATCCCTAGGTACCTTACCCTCTTCCATACATTTATTAAATAATTGCACCAACCACTCCAAAACTATATCCCCACCTGTTTTTAAACATTTCTATCTTTATCCCATCAATCCCGGCTGCCTTACCCCCTTTCATTTTACCTACTGCCTCACAAACTTCCCCCACACTCACAACTGGCTCTTCCTCACTCCTACAAGATGTTATTCCTCCTTGCCCTATACACGAAATCACAGCTTCCCTATCTTCATCAACATTTAACAATTCCTCAAAATATTCCCTCCATCTTCCCAATACCTCTAACTCTCCATTTAATAACTCTCCTCTCCTTTTTTTTAACTGACAAATCCATTTGTTCTCTAGCTTTCTTAACTTGTTAATCTCACTCCAAAACTTTTTCTTATTTTCAACAAAATTTGTTGATAACATCTCACCCACTCTCTCATTTGCTCTCTTTTTACATTGCTTCACCACTCTCTTAACCTCTCTCTTTTTCTCCATATACTCTTCCCTCCTTGCATCACTTCTACTTTGTAAAAACTTCTCATATGCTAACTTTTTATCCCTTACTACTCTCTTTACATCATCATTCCACGAATTGCTCCTCTTCCCTCCTGCACCCACTTTCCTGTAACCACAAACTTCTGCTGAAACACTCTAACACTACATTTTTAAACCTACCCCATACCTCTTCGACCCCATTGCCTATGCTCTCATTAGCCCATTTTATCCTTCAATAGCTGTTTATATCTTACCCTAACTGCCTCCTCTTTTAGTTTATAAACCTTCACCTCTCTCTTCCCTGATGCTTCTATTCTCCTTGTATCCCATCTACCTTTTACTCTCAGTGTAGCTACAACTAGAAAGTGATCTGATATATCTGTGGCCCCTCTATAAACATGTACATCCTGAAGTCTACTCAACAGTCTTTTATCTACCAATACATAATCCAACAAACTACTGTCATTTTGCCCTACATCATATCTTGTATACTTATTTATCCTCTTTTTCTTAAAATATGTATTACCTATAACTAAACCCCTTTCTATACAAAGTTCAATCAAAGGGCTCCCATTATCATTTACACCTGGCACCCCAAACTTACCTACCACACCCTCTCTAAAAGTTTCTCCTACTTTAGCATTCAGGTCCCCTACCACAATTACACTCTTACTTGGTTCAAAGGCTCCTATACATTCACTTAACATCTCCCAAAATCTCTCTCTCTCCTCTGCATTCCTCTCTTCTCCAGGTGCATACACGCTTATTATGACCCACTTCTCGCATCCAACCTTTACTTTAATCCACATACAAATGCACTTACATAAATACACTTACATAATTGGTCGCATTGGGAGCTGATCATAAACCGGGGGTCCACTGTAAAGTGATTGGAAATTGGTAATTTGGCCAATTTAGTGCAAAGTTCAAAATATTCCAATTTCAAAATAGGGTCCAGAATAAACAATGCAGGCATTCCTGGCACTAAGCTAACATTTCCTCTGTTCATTAGTTTCATTTTCAGGCTTTACAAATGAATTCCAATTTGATTTTTAATTCACATAATGAATTTTTATTCAGACCAAAAAATGGAAGATTTACTGTCATGCAATATTGTAATAATTGTATAAATAATATCAGCACTTTTGTGAACGTATATTAGACCACCAACTGGCGTGTATTAGACTTGTGAGGTCATTTGTTTACTTTTGAACATCAGCAAAAATTTAACATTTCCGCTACTTGGAGCTCAGTTTCAAGCCATTTTCTGTACTAAAACCATTCAAAATCATCTCTATTTCTGTAATATATCTTCCATTCTATCAAATGAGACCAAGAAATTGCAAATACAGTGGACCCCCGGATAACGATATTTTTTCATTCCAGAAGTATGTTCAGGTGCCAGTACTGACCGAATTTGTTCCCATAAGGAATATTGTGAAGTAGATTAGTCCATTTCAGACCCCCAAACATACACGTACAAACGCACTTACATAAATACACTTACATAACTGGTCGCATTGGGAGGTGATCGTTAAGCGGGGGTCCACTGTACAACTATATAAAACATAACGAAAAAACACTGCTAAGTTGCTATTTAATCGAAAATTATAGTCTCAGTTTGTTTTCTCTCATGCACTGTGTGTTGCAGGATTTGTTTTATGTGGTGCACACATACCACATAGATGTATTCTCTCATATCTAGGCCCAAATCCTCTTCAAGGGGGGCTCCTTGGCGTGGTGAAGAGGCTCTTTGTCTGAGGAATTAGACCTGTTGGTCTCCTTCCTCAGACCGAACCTAATTACCCCCCAATCCCCCCTCCCTTATCCCATCCTCCCTTTTTCTTTTCCTCCTCCTCCTCCCCACCCCTCCCTATTACCCTTCCTCTTTTTTGGCCTTTTTTTTTTTTTTTCCCCACAGGCACGCTAGTTCCTGGGTAGGGGAAAGGGTACTGGGGTCCATCCCATTCCGTTGAGGTTCTTGGCGGTGGTGTAGTTTGCCATGGAATCTGGATCGCCTGGGGAAGTCCCAATCCCTCTCCGGTCTCCCGGGGAGTGGCTTTGGGTATCTTTCGGGCGACGGGTGTATCTCTGGAGGCTGCCTTTCAGATTCCGGGGGTGGTGGCCAAAGGAGGTATGCTTTGTGGCGGATATCCGGCCGCCCTCTCTTTTGTCCACCGAGGTAGCTCGGCAGATGTAAGGTTGCTATCCCGGATTGCTGGTTTACTGGCATGATGGGTAGGGTATGGCACGGGTTCCATGCTACATCTGCACTACTTGCGGTGCTGAGGTCCTCTTTGGCGCGGAGGGAGATTTCTGGCCCTCTCATTTCTGCCAGGGACTATCCCTCCCCAGTCCCCCCTTTTTTTTATTCTTTTTTTTTTTTTTTTTTTTTTTATTTTCTTCTTTCTTTTTTTTCTTAAAAACAAAAAGAAAGAAGTAACCTAACCATGGCAGCCCTAGTCCTTGAACCTGCTACCCCGGGCACCTTCTTGATACCGCACCCCGTTCTGACCCCGCCTCGTCTTTGGACCACTCTTCGGACACTCCTCATGCCTCTGTACCTCTTGCTGGTGCTGTTTCTTCACCCGCTTCAGGTACTGAGGTCTCGACTGACTCCTTCGATTTATCTGACCTCCGCTCTCCTTTGACTATGCTTCCGGCCTCTCCCTCTACGGTGCGGCAATTTTTAAATCGCCGGCCCGTTCCACGTCGGACCAACTCTGGTCCCACTCCTAAACGCCAATGACAATTACCTGCTGATGATACTTCTCCACCTTCTCGTTCTTCTCAGAAAAGATCGACACATCCTGCACTCCCTTTCCACGCTCAGTTTCAGAATGCACAATGGACTAAATTCTTCACTTTTTGTGTATTGCCTATCTTTCTGACCAACTTCCTCTATTGCCTATCTTTCCGACCATAGTATTGGCAAGGCACTCCTACGCCATGTTGGTAAAGATATTTCTTTTCATGCTCTTAAGAGCAGTACACGCATCATCACTGTACAGAATGCTACCCAAGCTCATGATCTTTCTCTTCTTTCCCATATCAATACTGTTCCTGTCACTATTGAAAAACATCATTCCCTCAATTCTTGTAGTGGTACTGTCATTCTGCCCCATACCATAGTTTAACAAAATTTCCAGACATGTGGCAATGACATTCTGGAACAGCTGGAACTCCAAGATCTCCCAATCCTCAAGGTAGACACTTATGTTCTTCCTGCCCGCAGGCGGAGACGATACCCTAGCAATGTGGCTTGTTTAACTTTTGACAGCCGTGAACTCCCATCCTCAGTTTATGTAGCAGGACATCGGTTACAAGTTCGAAAGGTGATCCCTACACCACAACAGTGTAGAAATTGCTGGCGATTTGGCCATCCAGCGAAATATTGCAGATCTATAGCTGAATGCCCAGTCTGTGGTGCCGATGACCATTCTAATATGTCTTGCAATCGACCTCCCTCTTGCCTTAATTGTCATGAGGCTCACCCCTCATACTCTTGCATGTTCACACTTCTTCTTCTTCTGTTGGGTTTCAGGGCCACTGACAGCATACGCCGTATCAAGCCTGGCCGTCCAGTGCTAGGAGAGGGGATATCGACCAAAGTGGAAGAACGTCTTGACTAATAACTATGTATCATATGTCTCTGATACGCCCTGAAGCCAGCAGGAAGGAGCAGGAACAGGCCAATATCTCCTGATAGTCCAGAGGGCGAAACCCCTCTCCATTGAGGAGGACAGGTAGAGTGAAAGTGTGCACCCCAAGCGTGCGCAAGGCCACACGGAGAGTAGTCTGTGCAAAGTGATAATGTGGGCACCACAGCAGGAAGTGTTCCACCGTCTCAGGCTGTGAGGGACACCACGGGCAGTACGGAGAGTCCATCATCTGAAGGCGGTACAGATGAGCCACCAGTCGCGAGTGCCTGACTCGAAGGCGATTCAGTGCAACGTCCACTAAGCGGTTGGGATGGTGAGCCCAAGGGCAGGGGCCATTAAAAGTTCGGACAGAGCCCAACCCCGAAGAAGAGAGGGAGTGTGCAAGGCCCTCTTGCCACTGATGACGGATTCCCTTCCAAACAGCCCTTGTGAAATCACTGTGGCCCAGGGCAAGAGGGGTAACAGTAGGAAGTGTGTGCGTGAGGGAGGCCGCCCGATCTGCCACTTCATTGCCCCAGATTCCAACATGGGCAGGTACCCACTGAAGGGAGATGCTCCAACCTGGGCTCCGCAAGCAGTGCAGGAGGAGAGATTGTGTCCGACGAACGAGGATGCTCAGTGATCGTGGATGGGCAGAGCACAAAAGTGCCAAGGATTTTGGGAATCAGAGAAGAAACCAATGATTGTGGAGGAATGTGATCTAGGACAAAAGCCAGAGCCTGGTGAATGGCAAAGAGCTCCCCTGCCAGAACAGAATGAGCAGGGTCCAACTGCCACATTTGACACAGGGAAAGATTAGCGAAGAAGGCCGCAGATGATGTAGAAGGGGGGGAGGACCATGCCGAGCCATCCGTGTAGACGGAGAATGAAGAGCCATATGTAACAGAGCGAAACTCTTCAAATAGAAATGCAGCTAACTGAGGGGGTTCCCTGTTCCTATAGTGCCAATCTAGGTGAATGTATCGTGTCAGGTCCAGCCAGGGGGGTGCCGGAGAGTGGAGAGGGGAGGGAGTTATCACAAGTGCAGGAAGTGTAAGGCAGGTCAGGGAACGCTGGGCCCTGGCTACAAAGGAAGGCTGAACCAAACGTGGGGGGACAGAGGCTGTCTCCCACATCTGTGAAGAGAGGTGACAGGGGTGAGTACAAGGCAGAGAGGCCATATGATGGAATCGTAAACAGTTCCTGACTGTCCTCACCGACGAGAGAGGGACTATCCCCGACTCTGCCTCCAAGGCTGCGATAGGGGTGGAGGGGAATGCCCCCAGCATATTATGGATGGCTGAATTCTGGGGCATGTCCAAGCGATGAAGAGAGGAGGAAGAAGCCGAGCCATACATCTCACTCACATAAGTGAGCTTGCTGCGAACCATAGCTGTATAGAACTTATAGAGAAGGTCTCGATCCGCCCCCCACTTGGTGCCAGAGATCCGGCGCATAAGTGCAATGCGACGTGCACACTGTACTTATGCGCTGGATCTCTGGCACCAAGTGAGTTCTATACATTAACCCTTTCATGGTTTCCGATGTACTAGTACGGCTTGCGCACCAGGGGTATTGACGTAGTAGTACGCCTAAATTCTAGCGCCTTCAGATCTAGTGAGAGAAAACTGGTAGGCCTACATATAAACTCATGTCATTATCATACTTTACTGTACATATGCTGATCTCGTGTATTAAATTTTACCTTTTATTTTTGAATGCTTGATAAGAGATGCAAGTACTCTGAATATTTCTTACAACTACAGTCATATAATGCAGTAAATGCTATGAGACAAATTCTGTCCCTGTTATCAAGTATGTATATACAGTGGTACCTCGAGTTTTGAACAGCTCCCAACTCAAACAATTATGTATGCGTATTTTTGTAAGTGCTTTTGTAAGTGTATTTTTGGGGGTCTGAAACAGACTAATCTAATTTACATTATTCCTTATGGGAACAAATTCGTTCGGTATCGGCACTCGAACAGCCTTCAGGAACGAATTAAGTTCGTAACTCAAGGTACCACTGTATTACTTATACACAATTTGCTTACCTAATTATTTATTGGTGTCATTAATGTGAATATTTTCCTCTCCTCTCTAGACAAAAAAGTGTGACTTAATTACTAACAGGCAACTATTCTATTTGCAGGAGTCACAATGGGTATAAGCCGCAGCTTCATTCTAACCTTAGGAACGGGAATGTTCTGCGGTTTCTTCTCCTTCTATCTCTTAAACAGCACTGTAACTGTGCACCCTCGCTACATAGAGGGCATTAGGTAAAAGGCACTAACAGGTGATGGTTTACACAGGATGCAAATTACAAAGTTTGTTTAATTTTTTGATGTAATGTGTAAAAACAATTAAATACAGAAGTACATTACTGTATAGTTAGTACAGCATTTTCATGGATGAAAACATTCTTTATAGATATGTAATTGATGAGAGAGCATAACACCAGAAACTTTGTGATTTGTACCCACAACTAGTTTGCATTTCTTATATATTTGATTTGGTGATTGGTATATATATTGTATGTCATTAGACTTTCAACCATAATTATGGTCATTATACTGTATCACAATGATTAAATTTGTTGGCTTCGCACGTAATCTGCTTTCACTGGTGTAGTATGCACTTTTTAGTGGGCTAACTTATGAATGGCCAGAGTTATGAATATCCACACTAACAAACAGGACACTTGGACTAAATATTAGTTGTGTGAGTGCTGATCCATGGTTTCAAATACTGTACATGTGAGATATAGCCATCCTTTGCATTACAGTTCTCAGTGGGAAAAATAGGCAGAGAATTACAGACATTGTGCTTATAAGTTGAAATACTTGGAATACAACTTGTTTGTAAGTTTTTTGACTCTATTTAATATTAAAAATGGTATTGTGTAGTAATGATGCAATTATTAATCTTAATTCCCTATCTGAGATACATCAGTTATTTTAACATACTGTAGTGTGATAGTATTTACCTGTATTTTTGTATGGGTTAATTTGAATGGTGTTTATTTAATCTAGTTTTGCTTGTAAGTATATTAGTGCTACTTTTGTTAAAAATTATGAATAACACTTTTTAAATCAAGAACTTCCTTGCTTCTCTTAGATGCCTTACTTTACCTACCTTTTTTTTTTTTTTTTTTTTTTTTAATTTTGAGAGATTTTGGAGCAAATGCCATATATGCTTCAGTATAGGTCGAGGCTTTAACAAATTTTTAAGCAAAAAAGCGAGGGTCAATATATTCATGAGTAATATTTTTGAGAGGTTGAAATTCTTTCATATTGAGGGGTCTGTCACACACCAGATTCCTACTTCTTTGGTGCATCATTTGCACTTCCTGCCCTTGTTGTTCACAGTCTACATAAACAACATAGACGAGGGGATAAATAGTGACAAGTACGTAAGTTTGCCAATGATGCTAAAATAGGCTGTCATAATTTCTGATGAGAATTATACAGAGGTACAGGATAATTTGGATATGTTCATGTTAGGGGTGGAGAAATGGTAGGTTCAGTTCAGTGCAAACAAAATGGTTGGTTTTAATCCTAGGAAAAGAAAATAACTGGTACTTATGGGCTACAAGATGTAAATCTTTGTCAAACTGAATGCAAAAAAAGATTCAGGAGTTATGGTTAGCATTCTTGATATGGTTCAGGATTGCTTTTAACCCTTTCAGGGTCCGTCCCGTAGATCTACGGCTTTACGTTCAGGGTCCAAACCGTAGATCTACATCATGAGCTCAGCTCACTCTGATAAACTGTGAGTGGTACATTTGGGCCTAGATATGAGAGAATACAGCTATGTGGTATGTGTGCACCACATAAAACAGATCCTGCAGCACACTGTGTATAATGAGAGAAAAAAATTGAAATCATGATTTTTCGATTAAAACAGCGACTTTGCAGTGTTTTTTCGTGTTTTTTTTATAGTTGTATTTGCGATTTCTTGGTCTGATTTGATAGAATGGAAGACATATTACAGAAATAGAGATGATTTTGATTGGTTTTAGCACTGGAAATGGCTTGAAACTGAGCTCAAAGTAGGAGAAATGTTAAATTTTTGCCAATATTCAAGAGTAACCAAACGACCTCACACGTCTAATACACGCCAACTGGTGGGTCTAATATGCATTCACAAATATGGTGATGATATTTATACAGTTATTACAGTATTGCATAACAGTAAATCTACTTTTTGGTGTGAATAAAAATTCATTATGTGAATAAAAAATCAAAATGGAATTTATTTGTAAAGCCTCAAAACATAACTAATGAACAGAGGAAATGTTAGTATAGTTCCAGGAATACCTATATTGTTTATTCTGGACCCTATTTTGAAATTGGAATATTTTGAACTTTGTGTTAAATTGGCCAAATTAACAATTTCCGATCACTTTAATTTGTAGTTGAAAGAGTTGACTTGGCGATTTCTTGTGCTCAATCGATAGAATAGAAGTAATACTAGTGAAATAGCTAAGAATTTGGTTGACCGGAGTAATGTAATTGGCCTAAAATGGGAGTCAAAGTCGGCAAAATAGCCAATTCGTAAATATCGCTGACACATCAAAATTCGCGAGAGCATAATTTCGTCAATTTTCCATCAAATTTCGTACTTTTTGTTTTATTACCTTCACAAAAAGATTCTCTACGATTTCATAAGAAAAAATAAAAATTTTTTTTTTTTGAAAATTCTTGGACACTGGGGCACCACTTCAGATTTGGGCCTTGGACCCTGAAGGGGTTAAAACAGTTTGTGACAGAACCAACTAGAGGAAACAATCTGCTTGACTTGGTTCTTGCCACCAAAGATTCACTAATTAATAATCTTGAAGTTGTAAAGTAAAAGGACACAAGTGCAATTAATGTGACATTTTATTGTGGCAACGTTTTGCTCTCCAGGAGCTTTATCAAGCCATTAATGGGTTGATAAAGCTCCTGGAGAGCGAAACGTTGCCACAATAAAATGTCACATTAGTTGCACTTGTGTCCTTTTACTTTACATATTGTCGGTAATTCTACCAACTTTATTACAATCTTGAAGTTAATGATGAGCTTGGGGAAAGTGATCACAAATCACTTGGTTTCAATATATTATGGAATTACCCAGTAAACTGTAATCAAGTCTCTGTCCCAGACTTCTGCTTGGCTGATTTCATAGGACCAAGAAAATACCTGGGTGGGCTAAATTGGGGTGACCTGACTATAGGTCAGGTAGGTGATGTTAGTTGCCAATATGGCATTTTTCAGTGCATAGTTCTATTTGCTCAGACAACTTTTGTTCCACGTAGGGAAATTAGATCCAGCAAAAATGATCCCAAATGGATGAACAATAGATTAAATCATATTGGTCAAAAGAGAGGCATACATAGGCATATCAAAAGAGGGTAAGGGCAGTTAAGAAATCAATATAGTCAATTAAAGAGAGAAATAAAAAAAGGAATAAGAAAAGCAAAAAGGGATGATGAGGCTAAGGTCACAGGGGATTTGAAGACTAACCCAAAAGGGTTCTTTCAGGTATACAGAAGTAAGATTAGAGACAACATAGGCCCACTTAAGAGTAGCTCAGGTCAGATCACTGACAGTGATAAGGATATGTGTGAAATTTTCAATACCTACTTCCTCTCAGTTTATTTAGCCCAGAAATAATAAATTATGTAGAACAGGACGATAATAAACTATGCACATGGTCCTCAGACAAATAGAGAAATTAAAACCTAACAAATCCCCAGGTCCTGATGAGTTATTTGCAAGGGTTTTAAAGGCATGTAAAGAGGAACTTAGCAAGCCTTTGGCTAATTTTTTTAACACATCATTACAAACTGACATTGTGCCTGATAAGTGGATAATGGCAAATGTAATACTTATTTACAAGGCAGGTGACAGGTCCTTAGCTTCGAACTATAGACCAATAAGCCTTACCTCAATAGTGGGAAAATTTATGGAATCAATAATCGCCGAGGCAATTCGTAGCTATCTTGAAAGGCATAAATTGATAAATGAATCTCAACACAGTTTTACTAAGGGGCATTCCTGTCTTACGAATTTACTAACTTTTTTCGCTACAGTGTTTGAGGAGGTAGATCATGGTAATGAATATGATATTGTGTATATGGACTTCAGTAAGGCTTTTGATAGAGTTCCACATCAGAGGCTGTTGAGGAAACTTAAGGCACACGAAATAGGAGAAAGTTTTTCCTGAATAGAGGCATGGTTGACAAATAGGCAGCAGAGAGTTTGCATAAATGGGGATAAATCAGAATGGGGCACATCACAAGTGGTGTTCCTGAGGGGTCAGTGTTGGGTCCGTTGTTGTTCACAATTTACACAAACGACATAGATGAGGGAATAAATAGCGACATAAGCATATTTGCTGATGACACCAAAATAGGCCATCCAGTTCATTCTAATGAGGACATTACTGCACTCAGGATGATTTGAAAAGACTGATGCTGTGGTCAGAGAAGTGGCAGATGCACTTTAATATAGACAAATGCAAAGTTCTAAATGTTGGACAGGACAATAACCATGCCACTTATAAACTGAATAATGTAGATCTTAATACTACTGATTGCAAAAAGGATTTAGGAGTTCTGGTTAGCAGTAATCTGAAACCAAGACAACAGTGCATAAGTGTTCACAATAAAGCTAACAGAATCCTTGGCTTCATATCAAGAAGTATAAATAATAGAAGTCCTCAGGTTGTTCTTCAACTCTGTATATCCTTGGTTAGGCCTCATTTAGATTATGCTGCACAGTTCTGGTCACCGTATTATAGAATGGATATAAATGCACTGGAAAACGTGCAGAGGAGGATGACAAAGCTAATCCCATGTATCAGAAATCTTTTCTATGAGGATAGACTGAGGGCCCTGAATCTGCACTCTCTAGAAAGCGTAGAATTAGGGGGGATATGATTGAGGTGTATAAATGGAAAACAGGAATAAGTAAAGGGGGATGTAAATAGCATGCTGAAAATATCCAGCCAAGACAGGATTCACAGCAATAGTTTCAAGTTGGAAAAATTTAGATTCAGGAAGGACATACGAAAGCACTGGTTTGGTAATAGAGTTGTGGGTGAGTGGAACAAACTCCCATCATAGAAGCTAAGACCTTGTGTAGTTTTAAAAATAGGTTGGATAAAAACATGAGTGGGTGTGAGTTGGACCTGACTAGCTTATGCTACCAGGTCCGATGCCATGCTCCTTCCTGAAGTGGAAGTGATCTGACTAGGTGGTCATTGTTCTAAGCCGGGGGGGGGGGGGGGGGTGGCATGGACCTGCTTCGCATGGGTCAGTAGGCCTGTTGCAGTGTTCCTTCTTATGTTCTTACAGCTTATAGGATTCTTGGCTTCATATCAAGAAATATAAATAAGAGAAGTCCTAAGGTCATACTTCAACTTTATATTTGATGAAGCTTCATTTAGATTGTTGCTCAGTTCTGGTCTCCATATTACAAAATAGACTTGAATGAACTAGAAAATACATAGACAAGGATGGTGAAGATGATCCCATGCTTCAAAAACCTTCCCTACGAAGATAGACTGAAGGTTTCAATTCGTAAAATGATGATCATGGTAAAATAATAATAATAATAATATATGGTGTGCATTAGTATTGTAATAAATTACTTATTTTGGTCAGGAGGTTAGGCCTACAAAGGTAATTGTGCCTAGGGCCTACAAAGGTCTGAATTTGCAATGTCTTCAGTGCACCTCTATTTTTATGTAATGGTTGGGTGTGAGTAGGACCTGCCTGGCATGAACACACAGTTCTCCTATAGTACTGCTTCATTCTGATATTTATCAAAAGTTTGAACTGATTATTTCAATGCTTTTGTCACAAATATTGTAAAGTTTTGGGGGCTTTTTTTTTCATTACTTTTTTTTTTCCAAGTTATGGCTAGAATATATTTTGCATCAGAACCATTTGACCTGTTTTTAATTTGAGTATATATGGTAGCTATAAAGCATGTTTTATCAGCATAATTATCACATACTAGGTAGTTTTGGGTTTGTACAGAATTGAATTGCATGTTGGTCATGATACAAGGCAAGGTATGCCTCAGAAATTCATATGGTGATGTTAGAACACAGAGAACATTGGGAACACTCTACCAATTTGCTTCTGAATGCTTTCTTTTCTTTCACAAATTTATGATATTTTGCTTGTTTATGAAATAATTACGTACCTGTACTTTAGATTTAAGGCTTGCAGATACAATTTTTTTTATAGTTCCTTGTTTTTCACTATAAATCTGTTGCTTTTCTTTTCTGTAATAATGTTTTATTACTATGTGACCAGATGTAAATCTGTTGCTTGTCTTTTCTGTGATAATGTTTTATTACTGTGTGACCTGGCTCAAGCTTCATTACACAGGATACTAATATACAGAGTATTTAATTTGAAGTTATAATTTGAGATATGTTGTATTTGATCTTTAATATTTATGTGTTCATGAAGATGTTATGCTTTCAGAGTCCACCATAATGAGTCTTATCCTGTATACTACACAGATTTTTTCTTTTATTTTTATAAATATAAAAGAAGAGCTGTTTTACATTTATGAAATAAAAATTTTTTTCACAGATACTGTACCATAGAAATTATAATATAAGATACAGAAACACAGTACATACTTAGTATAGTAAACCCTCAGTGTAATATACCTCTGTATAATGAATTTTGGATTCATTGGATAAAATATTTGACTGAGAAAAGCTCAATTGAGGGTACTACAGTAAGTCCGATACATCAGGCATTTGTCCATTAACATTAGTGTATCCAAATTTTTATACTCGACTGTACACGTTCAGTACTTTGAACTTCTTTACAATATAGTATTTTCAATTACTGTCCTATATTACAGGTTATTCTTAGTGCATCTGGTAGTGTGTCCTGTAGCTTGCATGTTCAGCAGACTAAGTCATCTGCACTAGGATTTTGTCTATTTATGTTACGAAAATAGAAAATCAAATTCACAATTTTGATTCAACATACACTTGCATAAGGCATCACACACACACACACAATCCCCTTTATCACACATAAACACTTGAGAATACAGTAGAACCCCCATATCCATGGATTTGGATTTTGCAGTTTAAGTTATCCATGGTTTACCATGACCCAAAAATAACCCTTAATTTTGCTTAATAATGGACTCAAAGCACAAAAGCAGTGATGTTGGCAGTTCTTGAAAGCCTAAGAGAAGTTGTGAAGTGCTTTTCATCAGTGAAAAAGTGCTATATCTTGACTTATTGTGCATAATTTATCAATTAAACTTTATCATAGGTATGTATGTAAGTGAAAAACGACTTATATATAGGTCTTGGAACATATCCCCCGCAGATACGAAGGGACTACCATATCGTACCCTACATAATTCTCTCCTTCCTCTTTAACACACATAAGCAAATATGCATGTGCATATTTGCTTATGTGTGGAACCTCGGTTTTTGTATACTCTGGTTTTTATAGGATTCAGTTTTCGATGAGTTTTTTTATCGAAATTATGTCCCAATTTTCTTACATCCACTTGGTTTTTGTAGAGTTGACAATGGCCTGCCATACCAAACGCGTCTGCCTGCCTGCGTCCACATGAAGCATCCCACGCATTCTGACTCAGACTGGCTATATTTCTCACTGAGTGAGCATTGTGAGAATGTGCCTTCTTCAGTGATTAAGGACATGTGTGCAAAGTGGAATGAGTTGCAAAGTTTTGTGGAGAAATATCACCCTAACAAAGCTGTTGCAAGCCGTGTCTGCAACACGTTCAGTGACAGTGCCTTGTCCCATTTTGGGCAAATCTTAGAGACACCAGAAACAGACCTCTCTGGACAGATTTTTTGTGTGATAGGGGTCCAGTGACTCTCAAGCTGGTCCTAGTGCTAGTAAAAGATAAAGAAGGGAAGTAACTCCAGATAGGGCTTTGATACCTGAAGTCCTTATGGAGGGGGATTCCCCATCCAAACAACCTCTCCTCCTCCCTCTCCCCTTCTCGCTGTCTTTCATACGCTAACAAGAGTCTTCAGTAATGGTAGAAGTGATGTTAAATGTTCATTAATCCATTTCATTAGTCATTTATATTTATTTCTTGTTTTCTGTATGTAAGACTACAGTTATTCTTTAAAAAAATGTATTTTTTGTTAATATTTTTGGGTGTCTGGAATGGATTAATTGTATTTACATTATTTCTTATGGGAAATATTGCTTCAGTTCTTGTACAATTCGGTTTTCGTCAGACTTTCTGGAACGAATTAATCACGAAAACTGAGGTTCCACTGTACTAAACACTTGAGTGGATAACACCCTTCTCCCCATTAGTGCATTGCATTGAAGGTTTACTTTATAACATTACACTTTTCAAACTAAACATTTTTTTTAACACACTGGCCGTCTCCCACTGAGGCAGAGGGTGACTCCGAGAAAGAAAGCGCTTTCCCCATCTTTCACACTAGCACTGTCTTGCCAAAGGTGTGCAGATACTAAACATATACACTACTATATAAATACAGTGTAAAGTGTGTAAAGGTAGAAAGTTGAAAGTGAACACAGAAAAGAGTAAGGTGATGAGGGTATCAAATGATTTAGATAAAGAAAAATTGGATATCAAATTGGAGAGAAGGTGTATGGAAGAAGTGAATGTTCTCAGATATTTGGGAGTTGACATGTCAGCAGATGGATTTGTGAAGGATGAGGTTAATCATAGAACTGATGAAGGAAAAAAGGTGAGTGGTATGTTGAGGTATATGTGGAGACAAAAATGTGTAATCTTTGGAGGCAAAGAAGGGAATGTATGAAAAGTATAGTGGTACCAACACTCTTATATGGGTGTGAAGGTTAGGTTGTAAATGCTGCAGTGAGGAGATGGTTGGAGGTAGTGGAGATGTCCTGTCTATGGGCAATGTGTGGTGTAAATATTATGCAGAAAATTTGGAGTGTGGAAATTAGGAGGTGTGGAGTTAACAAAAATATTAGTCAGAGGGCAGAAGAGGGGTTGTTGAGGTGGTTTGGTCATTTAGAGAAAATGGATCAAAGTAGAATGACATGGAGAGCGTATAAATCTGTAGGGGAAGGAAGGCAGGGTAGGGATCATCCTCGAAAAGGTTGGAGGGAGGGGGGTAAAGGAGGTTTTGTGGGCAAGGGGCTTGGACTTCCAGCAAGCATGCATGAGCGTGTTAGATAGGAGTGAATGGAGACGAATGGTATTTGGGACCTGACAAGCTGTTGGAGTGTGAGCAGGGTAATATTTAGTGAAGGGATTCATGGAATCCAGTTATTTTTATATAGCCGGACTTGAGTCCTGGAAATGGGAAGTACAGTGCCTGCACTTTAAAGGAGAAGTTTGGGATATTGGCAGTTTGGAGGGATATGTTGTGTATTTTTATATGTACAGTGGACCCCCGGTTAACGATATTTTTTCACTCCAGAAGTATGTTCAGGTGCCAGTACTGACCGAATTTGTTCCCATAAGAAATATTGTGAAGTAGATTAGTCCATTTCAGACCCCCAAACATACACGTACAAACGCACTTACATAAATACACTTACATAATTGGTCACATTCGGAGGTAATCGTTATGCGGGGGTCCACTGTATATGCTTCTAAACTGTTGTATTCTGAGCACTTCCGTAAAAACAGTGATTATGTGTGAGTGAGGTGAAAGTGTTGAATGATGAAAGTATTTTCTTTTTGGGGATTTTCTTTCTTTTTGGGTCACCCTGCCTCGGTGGGAGACGGCTGACTTGTTAAAAAAAAAAAAATAATAAATACAGTACAGTGGACTCTCTTTTTTCGTGTTTAATCCATTCCAGAGCCATCGGCCAAAACTGAAATCGAAATAATGTACATTGGAACCCCGAGTTTCGGCCATAATCCGTTCCAGGAGCTAGGCTTAAAGTCGAAACAGTCTAAAGTTGGAGCAATATTTCCCATAAGAAATAATGTAAATCCAATTATGTAATCTGTTGCACCCAAAAATATTCACAAAATATTAATTTTTTTAAAGAATAAATACTATAGTTTTGCATACAGAAAAAAATGAGAAATAAATATAAAGCACTAATTTTAATGGATAAATGAACATTTAAATCAGTTTTACCTTTATTGAAGACTATTGTTGGTGTATGAGAGAGGCAGGAGAGTTTGTTTGGAGGCAGGACAAGATAGTCCTTCAATATGACACTCTGCAGCTTATTTATCTATCACAATTCAACTAATATGACATAATAAACAATATTAATGTATAAATTCAAGAATTATGTGGATTAAAGTAAAGGTTGGATGCGAAAAGTGGGTCATAATAAGCGTGTATGCACCTGGAGAAGAGAGGAATGTAGAGGAGAGAGAGAGATTTTGGGAGATGTTAAGTGAATGTATAGGAGCCTTTGAACCAAGTGAGAGAGTAATTATGGTAGGGGACCTGAATGCTAAAGTAGGAGAAACTTTTAGAGAGGGTGTGGTAGGTAAGTTTGGGGTGCCAGGTGTAAATGATAATGGGAGCCCTTTGATTGAACTTTGTATAGAAAGGGGTTTAGTTATAGGTAATACATATTTTAAGAAAAAGAGGATAAATAAGTATACAAGATATGATGTAGGGCAAAATGACAGTAGTTTGTTGGATTATGTATTGGTAGATAAAAGACTGTTGAGTAGACTTCAGGATGTACATGTTTATAGAGGGGCCACAGATATATCAGATCACTTTCTAGTTGTAGCTACACTGAGAGTAAAAGGTAGATGGGATACAAGGAGAATAGAAGCATCAGGGAAGAGAGAGGTGAAGGTTTATAAACTAAAAGAGGAGGCAGTTAGGGCAAGATATAAACAGCTATTGGAGGATAGATGGGCTAATGAGAGCATAGGCAATGGGGTCGAAGAGGTATGGGTAGGTTTAAAAATGTAGTGTTAGAGTGTTCAGCAGAAGTTTGTGGTTACAGGAAAGTGGGTGCGGGAGGGAAGAGGAGCGATTGGTGGAATGATGATGTAAAGAGAGTAGTAAGGGAGAAAAAGTTAGCATATGAGAAGTTTTTCCAAAGTAGAAGTGATGCAAAGAGGGAAGAGTATATGGAGAAAAAGAGAGAGGTTAAGAGAGTGGTGAAGCAATGTAAAAAGAGAGCAAATGAGAGAGTGGGTGAGATGTTATCAACAAATTTTGTTGAAAATAAGAAAAAGTTTTGGAGTGAGATTAACAAGTTAAGAAAGCCTAGAGAACAAATGGATTTGTCAGTTAAAAATAGGAGAGGAGAGTTATTAAATGGAGAGTTAGAGGTATTGGGAAGATGGAGGGAATATTTTGAGGAATTGTTAAATGTTGATGAAGATAGGGAAGCTGTGATTTCGTGTATAGGACAAGGAGCAATAACATCTTGTAGGAGTGAGGAAGAGCCAGTTGTGAGTGTGGGGGAAGTTCGTGAGGCAGTAGGTAAAATGAAAGGGGTAAGGCAGCCGGGATTGATGGGATAAAGATAGAAATGTTAAAAGCAGGTGGGGATATAGTTTTGGAGTGGTTGGTGCCATTATTTAATAAATGTATGGAAGAGGGTAAGGTACCTAGGGATTGGCAGAGAGCATGCATAGTTTCCTTTGTATAAAGGCAAAGGGGATAAAAGAGAGTGCAAAAATTATAGGGGATAAGTCTGCTGAGTATACCTGGTAAAGTGTATGGTAGAGTTATTATTGAAAGAATTAAGAGTAAGACGGAGAATAGGATAGCAGATGAACAAGGAGGCTTTAGGAAAGGTAGGGGGTGTGTGGACCAGGTGTTTACAGTGAAACATATAAGTGAACAGTATTTAGATAAGGCTAAAGAGGTCTTTGTGGCATTTATGGATTTGGAAAAGGCGTATGACAGGGTGGATAGGGGGGCAATGTGGCAGATGTTGCAAGTGTATGGTGTAGGAGGTAGGTTACTGAAAGCAGTGAAGAGTTTTTACGAGGATAGTGAGGCTCAAGTTAGAGTATGTAGGAAAGAGGGAAATTATTTCCCAGTAAAAGTAGGCCTTAGACAAGGATGTGTGATGTCACCGTGGTTGTTTAATATATTTATAGATGGGGTTGTAAGAAAAGTAAATGCGAGGGTCTTGGCAAGAGGCGTGGAGTTAAAAGATAAAGAATCACACACAAAGTGGGAGTTGTCACAGCTACTCTTTGCTGATGACACTGTGCTCTTGGGAGATTCTGAAGAGAAGTTGCAGAGATTGGTGGATGAATTTGGTAGGGTGTGCAAAGAAGAAAATTAAAGGTGAATACAGGAAAGAGTAAGGTTATGAGGATAACAAAAAGATTAGGTGATGAAAGATTGGATATCAGATTGGAGGGAGAGAGTATGGAGGAGGTGAATGTATTCAGATATTTGGGAGTGGACGTGTCAGCGGATGGGTCTATGAAAGATGAGGTGAATCATAGAATTGATGAGGGGAAAAGAGTGAGTGGTGCACTTAGGAGTCTGTGGAGACAAAGAACTTTGTCCTTGGAGGCAAAGAGGGGAATGTATGAGAGTATAGTTTTACCAACGCTCTTATATGGGTGTGAAGCATGGGTGATGAATGTTGCAGCGAGGAGAAGGCTGGAGGCAGTGGAGATGTCATGTCTGAGAGCAATGTGTGGTGTGAATATAAATGCAGAGAATTCGTAGTTTGGAAGTTAGGAGGAGGTGCGGGATTACCAAAACTGTTGTCCAGAGGGCTGAGGAAGGGTTGTTGAGGTGGTTCGGACATGTAGAGAGAATGGAGCGAAACAGAATGACTTCAAGAGTGTATCAGTCTGTAGTGGAAGGAAGGCGGGGTAGGGGTCGGCCTAGGAAAGGTTGGAGAGAGGGGGTAAAGGAGGTTTTGTGTGCGAGGGGCTTGGACTTCCAGCAGGCATGCGTGAGCGTGTTTGATAGGAGTGAATGGAGACAAATGGTTTTTAATACTTGACGTGCTGTTGGAGTGTGAGCAAAGTAACATTTATGAAGGGGTTCAGGGAAACCGGCGGGCCGGACTTGAGTCCTGGAGATGGGAAGTACAGTGCCTGCACTCTGAAGGAGGGGTGTTAATGTTGCAGTTTAAAAACTGTAGTGTAAAGCACCCTTCTGGCAAGACCTGCCTTGGTGGGAATCGGCCAGTGTGATAATAATAATAAAAAAAATTAATAGTATAGAAACATGACATGTACTCTAGAATGTATAAAATACGTCAATACGTATGTCACGACTGGTGTTGTGTTGTTGTTGGGTGTATAAGGGCCATGGAGAGCTTAAAGCATAAGCAGGAGCAGAGGCAGCAAAGGCAGTGGTGATTTCAGTCGCCCTTTATACCTTAAGCAGCAATGGAGAAGCTAAGTTTCGTGTCATTTATCTATTGCTTAATCACTTGCTTAATTACTTGCTACACTGTACATTGAGTGTGACTGTTAACAGTCACAATCAATAAACAAGCACTAGACACAATGAATTTATTGTGAAATGTTTGGATGATCGAGCAGGGTAATATTCACTCAAGGATAAACAAAGCTAGACTGGCTCACAACACCTGCACAGGCAGGCAGACAGGTCTGGTACGCCATCCAAAACATGAGGGACAGGACGAAGCTCGGGACAAAATTTTGCTCCCCCCCCAAAAAAAAACGGCCTAAACTCGAAGCGGCTGATACTCAGGGCGGCCGAAACTCGGGGTACCACTGTAAATGGAATTAATCTTCCAGACACCCAGAAGTATCAACAAAAAAAATTTTTTTTACTTTAAAGATAGATTTACATGCACAAAAGATTGAACATTACACATGACACTTACCTTTATTGAAGGCTGTTGCTGGAAGGAAGACAGGGAGGAAAGGAGAGGGAAGAGAGGGTATTCTTTGGAAGGGGAATCCCCCTCCATAAGGACTGTAGGTACTAAGTCCTTATCCGGGGTCACTTTCCTCTTTTGTTTTTTAATGCCACTAGGACCAGCTTGAGAGTCACTGGACCCCTGTCGCACAAATATCTGTCCAGATAGGTCTGTTTCTGACGTCTCTTTAAAATTTCCCTAAAATAGGACATGGCACTGCCATTGTAAAATTTGTCAGCATGGATTGCAACAGCTTTCTCAGGGTGATGTTGCTCCACAAATGACTGCACCCTAGTCCACATTGCACAAATATCCTTAATCTCTGAAGAAGGCATCTGCTTCCATCTCTCTCCCTCCTCCTCTGCATCAGTTTCCTGTGCTGTGGCCTGTTGCTGTTGCAGGTGAAGCTCTTTCAGCTCATCAGTGGTTACCTCTTGATTGTGGTCATCCACCAACTCTTCCACATCCTGGCCACTCACATCCAACCCCATGAGATTCCCCAATGGCACAATTGATTGCACAGCAGGTGTAGGGTCAACAGGGTCAGCCTCAAACCCTTCAAAATCCTTCTTTCGGACACAATCTGGCCACAATTTTCCTCAAGCAGAGTTCATCGTCCTGGAAGTTACTCCCTGCCAAACCTTATCTATAAGGCCTATGCACTGGAAGATATTGTGTTCCTCACTTTCTTTACCAAAGCACTAGGAGATTTCTTTGGGGCCATGGTCACTTATTTAGCAGTCACACACAATAAACAAGTGGCAAAAACAATGGATTATTGCGAAATGTTTCGTATGATATGGCAGGGTATGTTCACTCACCTAGAAACAATGTTACACTGACTGAGAATGCATGTGGGAGGCGGCTTTGTCTGTGAGCTGGGCACTGGACAGGTTCCGTACGACTGACAGAAACGAAGGTAATCGACGAAAACGGAACAAAAAAATTGATGAAAAAGTTGGTCAAAACCAAAATTGGCAATAACGGAGATCGACGAAAACAGACAGTCCACTGTAGAACATTTTCTTGCATTTGCGGACATTGACATTTTGGTAGAGATTATTTAGCAAGTACATACATTAACGGTATAAACCTTGGTAATAAATACCGACAAGTTGGTTTAGAAAGACACGTAAGCAAACACTATAACATATTTATTAGAAAACGTTTCGGTCCTGGGACCTTGATCACTTCTAACATACAGAGGTAGAAAGACATTATATATATAGGCGGAGAGTGAGATGTGACGCACGTGACCTGAGGAATGTCATAAGAACATAAGAATGGAGGAACACTGTAGAAGGCCTACTGGCCCATGCGAGGCAGGTCCTTATCATCATAGGCAGAGGTTGTTTTGATAAGGACCTGCCTCGCATGGGCCAGTAGGCCTTCTACAGTGTTCCTCCATTCTTATGTTCTTATGACATTCCTCAGGTCACGTGCGTCACATCTCACTCTCCGCCTATATATACATATAATGTCTTTCTACCTCTGTATGTTAGAAGTGATCAAGGTCCCAGGACCGAAACGTTTTCTAATAAATATGTTATAGTGTTTGCTTACGTGTCTTTCTAAACCAACATACATTAACAAACTATTTTTAACCATGCTGACCTTCTTTCACTGAGGTAGGGTGACCCAAAAAAAGGAAGCACATTCACCATCACTAATTTAGCAGTTGTCTTGCTGAGAGTGTGCTGGCATCAGATTCAAATGATCCTAATTGGGTGAAGTTTAGAAATACAGTACATTAAGTCTTAACTCGAGACATTAATTTATTCCTGAAAATTGCTTGCAGCTTGAGTGTCGAGAAATCAGAATTTATTTTCCCATGAACTCCCAGGTATAATTGAGATGAATTCTTGAGCCATAAATTTGGACCAAATTTAATGTATTTTTTAACTTAGAATATTTACCCAGTATTTTACATGCAATACTGTACTTCAGTTACAAATATCAGTGTTTAATGTGTACAGTACATCTTAAATAAATATAATAGATCCATAATACAGTAATAAAGTAAAGCACTGTATTTACATTGAATATTCATACTGCTTTGCTGACTGGAAGTGATGTTACCATAACTGTAAGTAGCTTCACCATTCTGAAGGGCAATTCTGTTTGTAAGCAATTAAATGGTTCCAAATTGCCAGTATGCTAAGTGTAAATCATCTTAAGTTGGAAACCTTCTGTATGTTGATTAAAAGCATCCTAGAACCAAATAGAATCTACAATAAATATAATAAATAATGAATGTAATGAGTACCTAAAGGTAACATGGTAATGAGAGATGCTCAAAAACCAGTTAACAATATAGGCACTAATGAGAATTCAGAAACATTGCTTTTATTACATTTGTTCTTCATTTATGATTGATAAATTCAGTTTCATGTAAGTTTAATATCTACGTTACATCTCATGTACTGTATTAGGTAACCCAGGAATACTGTTAGATAAGTACCCTAACCTTTCCATTCTATATTCCAGTTTGATAAGGGTCATATTGTTCTTACTCAGTATTAGTGTGACAGAGATTTTTGCCAATAAGGTATTTCTTCAGTCCTCCTCAGAGCATAGACAACCATGCACACAGTCATGATGAAATGGAGAATGCTGCTGGGCCACTGGGAGATGTGGCAATGCACTCCAGCCATGAAGTTCACCATGCAGGTACAGTAGCTACATTACTCATATACTTTGTTGTATAATGCATTTAGGTATTCCCAAAGGGATACCTTTGGGTGGCTGCACAAATTTTGTTTTCTTCCCTTAAGGTTTTTGTTTATGCAGTAATTTGAGAACACCTCATTCAGTTGGCTTCAAATTTTCAACACTTGGATAATGTAACTAAGAAAAGGTTCATACAGCTATTCACATGTGCAGGTGCCTTCCGATCAATTTTATTTCAACCATTCTTGTTTAGTTTGAGAAAGCCTGTTCTGATTGGTTTCTAACTTTGAGCACTAGTGTATCCTTCTTAGATGAAGGTTGGAGTTATTGCGCTACAAAAGTGCCAGTTTGCCATTTTCAATTTTAAGACAGTATGTATATTTTCCATGAAATAACATGAGTGTTCCTCTTTTGAACAACTTCAAACTCATTAATGTCTGATGTACCTTAAGAGTAGGGTGGTACCCAGTGCCTTTAGATTTGGTAGGTACATAACAAATTTGCCAATTTCCAAACATGGCATCTAAGAAATGATTAAACTTAGTGAACAAGGTATGTCGATGGTAATAATAATTAACAATGATAACAATTGCTCTGGAGTGCTTTAAATGTCATATATTTTGTGTAGGTTTGGTAGCTGGGCCAACTACTAAACCTACAAGAATATATGACATTTAAGGCACTCCAGAGCATTTATTATTTTTATTATTAATTATTATTATTATTATTCTGATTATTATTACCATCGACATACCTTGTTCAATGAGTTTAACTGTTTCTTAGATGCTACGAGAGATGCTGAGATATGCCGAGAATGTAAACACACAGATGAACACATCAGCTAACCACTTTGCAGTGAACTTATTTTGTACTTCTTCCATTTTCCTCTTGTTTTTCCTCTTCCAAATGCTGTTGCACTTCTAACTCTATCTTGTACTATAGGGTGCACAATAAAGTACAAATTTATAGATGAAATATGATATATAGTCTTGGAGAGTGCGTGATGCTGAGATGCATCTATAACCACTTTACAGTGAACTTCTTTTGTACTTTTTCCAGTGTTTGCTCTTCTTCTGCCTCTTTCCACAATAAATACTCATCTCTCACCCTACATTAAGACTACAATTATTTTAAGGTAAGTAATGAGTGTACTGTACAGCCTCTCCTCACTTACCAGTGGAGTTCCGTTCCTAAGACCACATTATTAAATGAATTCATCGCTAAGTGATGAGCATGCTGTAATGGTAGTGGGTTTGTGTCAACCATCTTTGATATTGTTTTAACCCTTTGACTGTTTCGGTCGTATATATACGTCTTACGAGGTACCGTGTTTGACGTATATATACGGCTGTAATGGTAGTGGGTTTGTGTCAACCATCTTTGATATTGTTTTAACCCTTTGACTGTTTCGGTCGTATATATACGTCTTACGAAGTACCGTGTGTGACGTATATATACTCATAAATTCTAGTGGCTTCAAATCAAGCAGGAGAAAGCTGGTAGGCCCACATGTAAGAGAATGGGTCTGTGTGGTCAGTGTGCACCACATAAAAAAAATCCTGGAGCATGCAGTGCATAATGAGAAAAAAAAACTCCGACCGTTTTTTTTTAAATTAAAATGCCGACTTTGTGGTGTATTTTCGTATAGTATTTATGGTTGTATTCTCGTTTTCTTGGTCTCATTTGACAGAATGGAAAACATATTATAGAAACAGAGGTGATTTTGATTGGTTTTACTATAAAAAGAACCTGGAAATGGAGCTCAAAGTACGGGAAATGTTTGATTTTTGCCGATGTTCAAAAGTAAACAAATGATGTCATTGTCCAATAAATGTTCAACTAGCCATTCTGATATGCAGTCATGAATGAGTTGACATTATTTGTACAATTATTACTGTATTGAGTCTGCATAACAGTAAATCCTCTAGTTTTTATTTGAATAAAAATTCAAAATAAAAAGCAAGAGTTATATCAGAGGGGCCTGGAGACATGACTGATGAACAAAGAAAATGTTATTTTAGAGCCAGGAATGTCTGCATTGTTCATTCTGGACCTTATTTTGAAATTGTCATATTTTTTAATATTCGTGAAATTGGCCAAATTGCAAATTTCTGACCATGTTATTGGGTAGTTGAAATCAGTAAATGGGCAGTTTCTTGTACTCAATTGATAGAAAAAATGGAGTTCTAAAGAAGTAGCTATGAGTTTGGTCGACTGGAACAACGGAATTAGCCGAAAATAGGGCTCAAAGTGGGCAAAATTGCCAATTTGTAAATATCGCCGAGGTCGCTAACTTCGCGAGAGCATAATTCCGTCAGTTTTCCATCAAATTTTGTTTCTTTGGTGTCATTACAATCTGGAAAAGATTCTCTATCATTTCATAAGAATTTTTTTTTTTTTTAAATTTTGCGACACCAGGAGACACCTCAGGATTGAGGGTTGCGACAGTCAAGGGGTTAATGTCACCTTTGAACCATTTATAACATTTCTGGTGTATTTTTAAATGTTTATACAGAAGTGCACTGTATACTGAAATAAAGAGAATAGAGGAAATCAGCTCTAATATAAATTATTTAGGTATAAATACTGGTCAGAGAGCCTGTCACAGGCATCGGTAAACGAGTATGTCACTAAGTGAGGAGAGGCTGGCTGTGTGTGTATTTTACTTTTTTATTTTTTTTAATGTCTAGTTCTATTTTTAACATACAGTAGACCCTTGTATTTCATGGTAATTATGTTCCTGAAAATGCTGTGTTAACCCTTTGACTGTTTACGTCGTATATATACGTCTTACGCGCCACTGTTTCTAATCTGTACGCATAAATTCTAGTGGCTTCAAATCAAGCAGGAGAAAGCTGGTAGGCCCACATGTGAGAGAATGGGTCTCCATGGTCAGTGTGCACCATATAAAAAAAATCGGGGAGCCAGTGGTGCATTGTGGGAATGCCATTTCAGTCGTCCTTTTTCAGCATGCTTAGCGGTGAGTAATATGTGACTCCCCAGCAAATCTGGGACTCTTCTCTTCCCAAGTGATGCTCTAACACAGATGGAAGTGTCAGTGAAGATCAGTTTCATGATTTCGAGGAATTTGAGACCAAAAGCAATGGAGGAGGAGGAAGAGGAAGAGGAGGAGGAGGAGGAAGAGGGGAAGAGGAAGAGGAAGAGGAGGAAGAGGAAGAGGAGGAGGAGAAGAGGAGGAAGAGGAGGAGGAGGAGGAGGAAGAGGAAGAGGAGGAGGAAGAGGAGGAGGAGGAGGAAGAAGAGGAAGAAGAAGATGTAATAATATTGTTCCCTTGAAGCAAGAAAAAAAAAAGTCCACCCCATGACAGTGACAAGATAAGGGGAGATAACATCTGATAAGAGCTGAGGTTTGATGAGGGTGGGGGAGGGTGCAGCTGATAAGAAACGATTAGATGACCATCCCCCCTGCTTTGTTTTTGCTGGTACACAAACATTTCTGTCTATTTGTCTGTCTGTCAAGCTCCCTGTCTATCCGTCTAGCTCTCTGTCTCAGAGAGAGCCACAAGTCTGTGTCACCATCACGTTTACTCACATCTTCAAGCAGAGTATAGCACTTTGTCTGGATTTTTTGGATTATCCTAGGTAATTTACACTATGTATACTTGTATTTATGTGTACCTGTGGACAGACAGATAGAAAGAGAGAGACAGATTGAAAGAGATAGAATGAGGGAGAAAGATAATTAGATAGAATGGAGGGGAAGCAGCATCCGACCCCATTGTTTTGACAAGCGGTAGGGGGAGTGAGTAATGAGATAATATGTCATTTTGACAGCTGCGGACTCCTGACTCAAAACAGTTATAAGCCACACACTTGCACACAAGAAAAGCTTGCTGAATGAAGATAATAGCAGTTATATGAAAGTATCTAGTGACTGTATATGTGTATATATATTATAGAAACCAGAAGGAAGGAAGAATGGAAGGCAGGAATGAAGGAAGGATGAGATGAAAGGAAGGAAAAAAGTAAGGAAAGATGAAGGAATGTAGGAAGGAAGGTAGGAAAGGAATGCAGGAAGGTAAGTAGGAAAGGATTGCAGGAAGGTAGGAAAGGAATGCAGGAGGGTAGGAAGGAAAGTAGGAAAGGAATGCAGGAAGGTAGGAAAGGAATGCAGGAAGGTAGGACAGAAGGTAGGAAGGTAGGAAAGGAATGCAGGAAGGTAGGAAAGGAATGCAGGAAGGTAGGAAACTAATGCAGGAAGGTAGGAAGGTAGGAAGGAAGGAATGATGACACATGACCATTTACCTAGGATAACTACATAACACAACTGCCTGCTAATACTTTGAAGAAAACTGCTCAGACGAGGTGTTTTGTCTTTGCACACAAAAAAAAAAAAAAATGTCCACAAAAATGCACAGACACTGGTTTTATGTGTGAGGAGTGTAAAACACCATTGTGTATGAAAACATGTTTCAGAGTTCCACAAGCTGCAGAACTTCTAGGAATATGTTCGGTGACTGTACATTGGTATATATATTATAGAACAATAGTAATAAACAATTTTTTGTATTGTTTGTTTTTGTAAACAAGTTTTGTAAACAATATATTGATAATTATGTTTGTGTGCTTATTGTGTTGTATACAACGAGTGTATATATGTACATTGCACCTTACTTTGGTCTCATAGGCCACATAAGTTATGTGAAAAAATAAAATAGTGAAAAAACAACAAACCTTCAAATACAAGTAAACCAAAGTTTACCGGGTGAGCGGCAGTCGCCGCTGTTGCCATACGTGGCTCATTTTCTGCAAACTTCACGCCTCTATATCTCGGTAAGTACTGATGGCAAAAAAATTTTTTTGGACTAAAACAATCAGAAAAATAATCTTAACATTTTCATAAGAAAAAATAATTTTTTTTTTTTTTTTAATATTTTGTGACAGAATGACAGTTTCAGAAAGGGGCCTGCGACAGTCAAAGGGTTAAGTAAATCTATGTTAGATAAACTGAAGAACTTATGGGAAAAATAGGGTTATATTCTTGAGATCCCCAAAAAAGCCAAACTTTTTTTTAGACTCCAGATCTTACAAAAATAAAAGTGAATATGTAATTGTTGTTCATTGTTGTGATGTATTACTGCTTAAAACTACAAATGCAACAGAAATAATAGTATCTCTTACCTTAAATTGTGGGTGCTGGTGTTTGTCGATGATTGTGAAGAGAGTGGAGAGTTATGCTGTGGCCCTACTGGGCTGAGGTGGATGGTAAAGGTTCTGGTACTGAAGTTGATGGTTGTACTGGAGTGTGCATAAATTCTGTAATGGATTTCTGTGCTATTTTACCCTGCAGCACATTATACTGCTAATGGTAAGGTATCAGCTGCTCTAGACACCATTTCAGAGCACTGCTTCTAGATTTGTCAGGGTCCTCTTCAGTGAAAAAGTCTAACTTTAAGTCAGTAAGTCAAGTCAGTAAGTTGGTCAAGTAAATCAGTCAAGTCAATTAAGTCATTAAGTCAGTCAAGTTGGTCAGGTAGTCAGTCAAGTCAGTCAGTAAGTCAGTCAAGTAAGTCATTAAGTCAGTCAAGTAAGTCAGTCATTAAGTCAGTCATTAAGTCAGTCAAGTCAGTCAGTCAAGTAAATCTCTCAAGTAAGTCTGTCAGTATGTCAGTCTATCAGTAAGTCTGTCAGCCAGTTAAATAAGTTTGTCAAGTAAGTTGGTTATCACAAACTCTGTATATTTACCTCATTCTTTTTAACCCTTTGACTGTTGGTGTCGTATATACAGTGGACCCCTGGTTATCGGCCGGTTCTGTTATCGGCCAACTCAGTTATCGGCCGGTTTTTCGGTGCCCGGTTATTGGCCATTAATTCGGTGATCGGCTGTTTGGGACGCGTGCATCTGCCGACTGAGGCCGCTTGCACATCAGTTTGGCTTTGTCTCTCGGTGGCTGAGGAAGTTTCTGCTCATACAGCCGAACATTTCGCTTCTTTTCCATTGTTTTTAGTGTTTTTTTTGCAGTGCAACTGTGAAATAAGTAACCATGGCTCCAAAGAAAGTTCCTGTGGTAAAGAAAGTGAGAAACACCATGGAATTTAAGCGTGAAGTGATAGAAAAGTTTGAGAGTGGTATGAAGGTGGTGGAACTTGCCAAGATGTACAGCAAGAATAAATCAACAATTACATCCATCCTGGCAAAGAAAGAACAAATCAAAGATGCTAATGTTACAAAAGGAGTAACTTTTTTAATTAAAGAAAGGCCACCAATAACGGAAGAGATGGAAAAGTTATTATTATTGTGAATTAAGGAAAAAGAATTAGTGGGAGACAGTGTTGTGGAGTCTATTATTTGTGAGAAGGCAAGGCAGTTACATGAGGATCTTGCAAAGAAAATGCCTGGAACAAGCGCTGCAGTTTGTGAATTTATGGCCAGCAAAGGATGGTTTGATAGATTTAAGAAGTGTAGTGGCATGAACAGTGTTGTAAGGCATGGTGAGGCAGCAAGTTCTGACAAATGTGCGGCTGAAAAATTCGTGCAGGAATTCCAGGGGTACATAGAGGTTGAAGGATTCAAACCCAACAATTGTTCAGTTGTGATGAAACAGGCCTGTTTTGGAAGAAATTGCCAAACAGGACCTACATTACCCAGGAGGAAGAGGCACTGCTAGGATACAAGCCTATGAAAGACAGGCTTACTCTTTTGTTGTGTGGTAATGCTAGTGGGGATTTCAGAGTGAAGCCTTTACTTGTGTATCACTCAGAAAATCCCTGAATGTTCAAGAATAACAATGTCATGAAGAATAGATTGTGTGTGATGTAGAAAGCTAATCATAAGGCATTATCACAAGGCAAATTTTCAAAGTGTGGGTTAATGATGTGTTTGGCCCAAGTGTGAAAACATACCTCCTGGAAAAGAAATTGTCACTCAAGTGCCTCCTATTACTGGACAGTGCTCCTGCACATCCTCCAGGCTTGCAAGATCAAGTGTTTAGGGACTTTAGTTTTATCACAGTGAAGTTCTTGCCTCCCAACACCACTCCTCTCCTTCAGCCCATGGACCAGCAGGTCATTTCTAACTTCAAAAAACTCTACACAAAAGCAGTGTTTCAAAAGTGCTTTGAAGTGATATCAGACACTCAGTAGACCCTAAGAGAGTTCTGGAGGAATCACTTCACTATCCTCCATTGCATAAGCTTTATAGGTAAGGCTTGGGAGGGAGTGACTTCCAGGACTTAGAACTCTGCTTGGAGAAAACTGTGGCCAGATTGTGTCCAAGAGAGGGATTTTGAAGGGTTTGAGGCTGACCCTGACCCTGCCAACCCTGTGGACTATTGTGGCACTGGGGAAGTCCCTGGGGTTGGAGGTGAGTGGCGAGGATGTGGAGGAGTTCATGGAGGACCACAGGGAAGAGCTAACCACTGAAGAGCTGCAAGAGCTTCAACTTGAACAGCAACAGACTGCAGCTGAGGAACTTGCTTCAGAGGAGGAAGAAGAGGGAGTGAAGGAGGTGCCTTCTTCAGAGATTAAAGAGGTGTGTACAGTGTGGACTAGGGTGCAAGCTTTTGTAGAGAAACACCACCCTGACAAAGCTGAAACAAGCCATATCTGCAACATTAGTGACAAAACCCTGTCCCACTTCAGGGAAATCTTAAAAGAGACGCAAGAAACAGAGCAGTCTGGACAGTTATTTTGTGAGACGGGGGTCCAGTGACTCTCAAGCTGGTCCTAGTGGCATTAAAAAACAAAGAAGAGAAGTAACCCCAGAGAAGGCTTTGCTACCTTTATGGAGGGGGATTCCCCATCCAAACACTAACTCCTCCCTCTTTCCTCTTCCCTATCTTCCAGAAGTCAGCATTACCCTTCAAATACCCTTAAACGGTCCAAACGTATATATACATTCACTGGCGCAGTGCCCCGAATATTTTGATTTTTTTTTTTACAGAAAAAAAAAAAAAAATTAAAGTGTTTTAGAATAAAAAAAAATTAGTGTCAGTACTTACAGAGATATGAGGCCGAGAAGTTGGCACTGGATGCTCACATGATGGCAACATGGAGTCCTGCTACGTGCAGAAGTGTTACCGATATACCTTTTTTTCCTATTTTTCATATTATTTTATATTTTATGTTCTGATAATTACAATTTATAGTAGTTCTTGTCATTTCATAACCATTGTTTGTTCTGACACTAGTATTACGTACTGAAATTGTACTCAAATTGTCACAAACACATTGACATGTGGATATTTACACCTGCCTTGGCCATTTTGTCTTGGAATATATACAAAGCATTTATATGTTGAAGCAATGTTTTGAAGGAGGAGGAAGAGGAGGAGGAGGAAGAGGAGAAGGAGGAAGAGGAGGAGGAGGAAGAGGAGGAGGAAGAGGAGGAGAGGAGGAGGAGGAAGAGGAGGAGGAGGAAGAGGAGGAGGAGGAAGAGGAGGAGGAGGAAGAGGAGGAGGAGGGGAAGAGGAGGAGGAGGAGGAAGGAGGAGGAGAGGAGGAGGAGGAAGAGGAGGAGGAGGAGGAAGAGGAGGGAGGAAGGAGGAAGAGAGGAGGAGGAGGAGGGAAGAGGAGGAAGAGGAGGAGAGAGGAAGAGGAGGAGGAAGAGGAGGAAGGAGGAGGAGGAGGAAGAGGAGGAGGAAGAGGGAGGAGAGAGAGAGGAGGAGGAGGAGGAGGAAGAGGAGGAGGGAAGAGGAGGAGGAGGAGGAGGAGGAAAGAGGAGGAGGAGAGGGAGGAGTGAGGAAGAGGAGTGAGGAGGGAGAGGAGGGATGGGAGAGAGGAGGAGGAGAGGAGGAGGAGGAAGAGGAGGAGGAGGAAGACGGAAGGAGGAGGAGGAAGAGGAGGAGGAGGAAGAGGAGGGGAAGAGGAGGAGGAAGAGGGAAGAGGGAGGAGGAGAGGAAGGGGGAGGAGAGGAAAGGAGGGGGTAGGAGGAAGAGGAGGAGGAGGAGGAAGAGGAAGAGGAGGAGGAAGAGGAGGGAGGAAGAGGAGGAGGAGGAGGAGAGGAGGAGGAGAGGAGGAGGAGAGAGGAAGAGGAGGAGGAGGATGAGAGAGGAAGAGGAGGAGGAAGAGGAGGAGGAAAGGAGGAGGAGGAGGAAAGGAGAAAGGGGGAGGAAGAGGAAGAGGAGGAGGAAGAGGAAAGAGGAGGAGGAAGAGGAGGAGGAGGAAGAGGAGGTAGGAGGAGAGAGAGGGAGTGGAAGAGGAGAGAGGAGGAGGAAGAGGAGGAGGAGGAAGAGGAGGAGGAAGAGGAAGGGGAGGGAAAGAGGAGGGAAGAGGAGGGAGGAAGAGGAGAGGAAGGAAGAGGAGGAGGAAAGGAGGAAGGAAGAGGAAGAGGAGGAGAAGAGGAGGAGAGAGGAAGAGAGGAGGAGGAAGAGAGAGGAGGAGGGAGGAAGAAGGAGGAGGAGAGGAGGAAGAGGAGGAGAAGAGGAGGAGGAGGAGGAAGAGGAGGAGGAAGAGGAGAAGAAGGAGGAAAGAGGAGGAGGAAGAGGAGGAGGAAGAGGAAGAGGAGGAGGAAGAGGAGGAGGAAGAGGAGGAGGAAGAGGAGAGGAGAGGAAAGGAGGAGGAGGAAGAGGAGGAGGAGGAAGAGGAGAGGAGGAGGATAGAGGAGGGAAAGAGGAGGAGGAGAGAGGAGAGGAGAGAGGAGGGAAGAGAGGAGGAAGAGGAAGAGGAGGGAGGAGGAGAGGAAGGGGAAGAGGAGGGGGGGGGGGGGGGGGGGGGGGGGGGGGGGGGGGGGGGGGGGGGGGGGGGGGGGGGGGGGGGGGGGGGGGGGGGGGGGGGGGGGGGGGGGGGGGGGGGGGGGGGGGGGGGGGGGGGGGGGGGGGGGGGGGGGGGGGGGGGGGGGGGGGGGGGGGGGGGGGGGGGGGGGGGGGGGGGGGGGGGGGGGGGGGGGGGGGGGGGGGGGGGGGGGGGGGGGGGGGGGGAGAGGAAGAGGAGGAGGAAGAGGAAGAGGAAGAGGAGGAGAGGAGGGAGGAGGAAGAGGAGAGGAGGAGGAAGAGGAGGAGGAAGAGGAGGAGGAGAGGATAGAGGAGGAGGAGAGGAGGAGGAGGAGGAGAAGGAGGAGGAGGAGAGAAGAGGAAGAGGAGGAGGAAGAGGAGGGAGAAGAGGAAGAGGAGGAGGAAGAGGAGGAGGAAGAGGAGGGTAGTAGTAGTAGTAGTAGTAGTAGTAGTAGTAGTAGTGTAGTAGTAGTAGTAGTAGTAGTAGTAGTAGTAGTAGTAGTAGTAGTAGTAGTGTAGTAGTAGTAGTAGTAGTAGTAGTAGTTCCCTTGAAGCATGAAAAACAAAGTCCACTCCTGACAGTGACATGATGAGATAACATTTGATAAGAGCTGACGTTTGATGAGCATACGCAAGGGTGCAGTGATAACACTTGATAAGAAATGATTAGAGTTGTCATTTGATGAATATTGCTTTCGCTTTGTTTCTTTTGCTGGTACACAAACATGTCTGTCTGTCAAGCTTCTTGTCTATGTCCATCCGTCTAGCTCTCTGTCTCAGAGAGAGCCACAAGACTACGTCATCACGTTTACTCACATCTTCAAGAGCAGAGTACATGTATAGCACTATGTCTGGATTTTTTTGGTTATCCTAGGTAATTTACACTATGTATACTTGTATTTATGTGTACCTGTGAGACAGAGATAGACAGAGACAGATTGAAAGAGATAGACAGAGGCAGATTGAAAGAGACAGAGACAGATTGAAAGAGATAGACAGAGACAGATAGACAAAGATTGAAAGAGATAGACACAGATCGACAGACCCTAAACTTGGGGTTAACATCACTTTCCTCTTAAAAGAGGAGTGTTAATATGACATTACATCAGTGAATCCTTGGTGTTTGCCGCACTGTTTGCTCTAGCTGGCGCTCACTTTAACTGGCGCTCCCACAAGGTACTCAGTGGTCCCAGATTTTTTTTAATGTTGACCAGGCATCTCAGGGCAATTGTGCCAAATTTGGAGGCAGGAAAATTAAAACATATATACGTTTGGGGCGCTACATGTAAGGATGTATATATACGTTTGGACCGTTTAAGGGTTAATACACCAAAATTCTAGCACCTTCAAATCAAGCAGGAGAAAGCTGGTAGGCCCACATGTGAGAGAATGGGTCTGTGTGGTCAGTGTGTGCAATATAAAAAAATCCTGCAGCATGCAGTGCATAATAAGAGAAAGAAAACTCTGTGTGTTTGGAGTAATATGCCAAATTTGAGGTGTATTTTCGTATAGTATTTATGGTTGCATTCTTGTTTTCTTGGTCTCATTTGATAGAATGGAAGACATTTTACAGAAATAGAGATGATATTGATTGGTTTCACAATGAAAAGGACCTTGAAATTGGGCTCAAATTAGCGGAAATGTTTGATTTTTGCCGATATTCAAGAGTAAATAAATGACGTCACCATCCCATAAATGTCCATCTAGCAATTCTAATATGTAGTCACCAATGTGTTGACATTATTTATACAGTTATTGCAATAATTCAGTATTCTGCATAACAGTAAATCTTCTATTTTTTATGTGAATAAAAATTCAAAATAGAAAGTAAGAGTAATATAAGAGGGGCCTGGAGATGTGACTAATGAACAGAGAAAATATTATTTTAGTGCCAAGAATGTCTGCACTGTTTATTCTGGACCCTATTTTGAAATTGGCATCTTTTTTAATTTGCATGAAATTGGCCAAATTGCCAGTTTCTGACAACTTTATTGGGTAGTTGAAATCGGTAAATGGACGGTTTCTTGTGCTCAAGTGATAGGACAAATGGAGTTGTTTACAAGAGCACCAAAAGAAAATATTATCAAGGAATGAACTGATTGAACACTTTAACTCTTAATTGCAGCTTAAGCAAACACTTACTGAACAAGCAAAAGAATGATTTACTTTAAAAAAAGTTAAAATTGCACTAAGAGTGAATTCGTTCAGTGAAATATGAAAAATAATAAAGGGCAAAAAATACAAAACAGAGAAAGGTTAACACTCACAATAAGGAAGGAACACAACACATCAATATATATACAATACTATGAGAATTTTCTTGCAATGAGGCTTGGGGTGACAAAAATTGGAAAATAATTCTCTTGCTTCAAACAAAATAATGGCACTATTGTCTGTGGAGATAAGATAAATTAGACACTGGCTAAATTAAAATAATTAACACAAGAATGTTCAACACACAGAAAAAAAAAATGGCAAATGAATGAATAAAAAAAATTCAGCAAGGACACAAATACTGGGAGAGAAAAAAAAAATACTGAGACAACACTGAGTTGTGATGCAGAATATAAGATAACAAGTTACTGAATTACTTCACTGCATAAATGGCAAGGCAAGGAACACAATACTGTGAACACAAGATAATTTATGAAGTGTAACACAAGTTTATACTACTTATATATTGCACACAACAGGGAAAAACTGAAAAGTACTTACTTCATGTATATAAAAAAAAATGAACACAACACAACAGACATAAAAATAAAGCACGAAAATTAGCACTGAAGAAAGAAGAAGAAAAAAAAAATATTGCAAACAAGATATAATGAGCAGTTTAATGAAGAGTCACTGAATGTCACTAAGAAATCACTGGAAAAAAAAAATTGCCTCAACACTCACAAATGTCTCTATAAAGAAAAATATTATCACTGTAGCAACATTGGTGGAGAATGAGACTAGTGATGGGAGGTGGAGGAAGGTTGGTTGTAGTTGGTGCAGCACTCCACTACCCGGCGAATTCTCGAAGTTTTTGCACTTAAATCGACGATAGACTCGCACAGGAGGCTTTTACGTAGGCGCACAGGGTTGAAGGAACACTCTTGCTTCTTGACCCCCCTATGTGGTCTGTAAAATATGGTGCTAGAATCCATTACAAGGGTACAAAAAAAGTGGTGGTAGGTGTGAGTGAGTGAGGCAGTGTGGTGAGACACCGCATGGTGACTGGGCCTGTGGGATGAGCGGCGTAAGCCCACGCGACACCCACACTAGGCACAAAAATATTCTAAGCTGGGCTGGTTTAAAAACCCACGAAATACCACGACACCACAGAGATGGTAAAGCACTCAGAACAGCTTAGAACTGGAGGCACAAAGCGACTTTTGGAAGGTTTGGAACTCCCAGTGGCTTGCTTGAGACGGGGTTTAAGTCACCGGGGTTTTTTTTTGGCTGGTGGTTTGGGTTTTTTAACCCCATCACACAGACGGGTTTGAAAAATTTTGAAACGATGAGCACGAAGGGGTGGAAAGCTGGCTAGAAAGGCAAGGCGGGTTATTTTGGGAACAGGCTGGGGGGTGTATTGCTGCCCTCCCCCCCCCAGACGGGCCTTGGTGGTTTGGCTTAATTTGAAAAACCTCGGGTAAACCCCTGGGAAGGGAAAAAGAAAAAAGCAAAAAAAAAACACTAAGCCCAAAAAACGGACCAGGAAGTAGTGCAGAGAGGCGGCGAGTGCTGGGTCGGAGGGCAGGCGTGAGCTAGGCCTCCATGCCCCCAAAAAAACACAATGTTTTTCTTCAGCTGAGGAATTTTTTCCCCTACATCAGAAATAATTAACAATTTACCCCACACTGCTGGCAAAAATTTGCAAAGAGGGGTTCATGGAAAATGTGATGGTTGGGGGTTTAAACACAGGGTTGGGGATTTAATGCTTAATTGCAGACTGTGATAAGGGAGAGCCCAAACTGTCTGCCCGGGCCTGCTAGGTTTTCGGGAAACTGAGGCCTGGGGCCCCGGGGGGAATAGCATACTTTGGGCATCACTTAAATGTCCACAAGCTAGTAAAGGGGTTTGAAAGGGGGGTGGTGTATGTAAAAAAAAAGGGATGGTACTAACTATAAATACTCAGATAAATATACATATAGGGGAAATCAGAAAATATGTGACATACGGGCTACTTACTTTTTGGCTAACTTCCCTTGACTGTTTTACTGACTTAACTGAATTATGACTGGGACTGCCCTGATTTTGACCTGATTTACGGGCGGGGTTTAAAGGGAATTGACTTAAATTTGACCGATTTTATTTTAAGTACTGCCCTAAATTTAAATTTTGGCTGTTTTAAATGTTTTTTTGACTGAATTACTGACTGGACGGACTGACTGTTTTTGACTGATTTACTGACTGTTTTACTGTCTAACTTGACTGATTTAAAAATTAGACTTTTTTCTGCTAGGGCCTTGAAAAATTCTAGAAGCAGTGTTTCTGAAACATTTGTCTAGAGCACTGTTTCCCCTTAAACTTCACTGTAATAATGACTGAAGGGAAAAAATGGCCCAGAAATCCATTACAAAATTTTAAAATGAACCCCCGGGACTTTTGCTAGGTGACTGATAGCAATCAGTGGTTTCTTTAAAAAAAAAAAAATTGTTGTGAAGTGAAAAAAAAAAGGGTGAAGAGTGAGCATGGCTGGCATTAGAAGGATCAGGTTGCCATGATTACAGCTGACCAGTGTACGGGGAAAGAAAAACCATAGCAAAAAAATTCCCAAAATAAAATCTAAAAACCTAAAGGAAAGTAGGTTGCGGGTGGCTTTTCTCCCCTCATTTTTTTAAAAAATGGCTGATAAAGCAAAAAAAACGGGTCAGGCAGTCAACAACACCACACAAACCCCCCGATAAATGGAATTGGGGGGGATTTGGAAGGAAAAAAACCATGGTTTAAAACCCTTTTCCTGATCTCCCAGAAGGGAAAAGGAAATTTTGAATTTAAAAATTTGGGGGGAAACCCAAGACTGTGAAGGGAGGGGAAGGGGGAAATGTTTTAAAAAGGGGTTTTAAGAAAGGTTTTTGTGAAGTTAAAAAAAGTGGGGCAGTGAAGGGGTTTTTTTGAAGGGGGAAAAATTTAAATAGTAATTCATGGTTTTTTTGGGCCAAAAGCAGTTTACTAATTTGTACTGGGGAAAGGGAAAAAGAAAAAAATTATTATTGTATATGAGTAAAAGAGCGAAAGAGGGAAAATGGCAGGCTTTGGGGGGGTTTTACAGGCTGCCATTTTTTTATTTTATATTTCTTCTTAAATTTCCCCAATGAAGAAAGAAATCAGCCCAGGGGGGGCGGGAAAAAAGGTAATGGGTAACGTGCCCTGGACAAAAAACCCCCCAACAGTTCCCAAACCCCTACCGAAAAGTAAATAAACATCGCCGCAAAGGAAATGGCAAAAACCCGAAACCCAAAAAAAAAACAGTGCCCAGTCTTATTTTAGCGCTTTAATGGTGATATAAAAATTTTAATCCAGGACCTCAAACTTTTGGGGCAGGGGGCCAAAAACAACAGTAAATGCCCGGCGTTAATGACGGTTTTGTAGTGGGAAAATAAAAACCCCTTTAACCCCAATGAAAAATGCATACATGGGTTTAAAATGTGAGCCCAATACAGCCATTTTTAATCTAAACACACTACCAAACGGGTGCATACACGGTATTTAAATATGCATGAAAAAAAAAAGGGCACCTTATGAAAAAATGTTTTAAGGGGGGTGCTTTATGGATGTATGTTAAAAATTATAAGAAAGGGGCCAGAATTCATTTTGTGTGTAACAAGTGCATTTTGGGCACAGTTCCCTTTTAGCAGGATGACATTAAATTTTACCTAATTTAAACAAATGACCCATTCCCATTTTTGATGATTATGATTGTTTTATAAAAAAAGGGCCCTTTTAACTTTATTCATGTCAATGAAAGTTCACTTTTTCCCCAAAATTTTCCCAGAGATTGGGGTTTCTAGTACAAAATTGGGCGGCATTTTAAAACCCTTCTTAAATTCTTGGTTGGATGTCCCGGTGACTGAGACGAGGCCCAAAATAGTTTTTTTAAACAATATAAAACCCCTTAGTTTGAACAAAAAGGGTGGGGGAGTATTTTCCTACTTGAAATGATTTAGTTTAAAACCCCAAGCCCTAAAATTTAAATAGCAAAAAAACGGGAAATTTCTAGGTTTAAAGTGCTGTTTTCCAAAGACCAAACCCATCTTAGTGGGAAAACTAGTTACCGCCCCCCTACCCAGGACCATTCTTAGAAGATTTTTTCCAGAGTCTTGTCGGGTTTGAAAAAAAATTGCGTGACAAAAAAAAACGGGGCGACTTCAAAAAACTGTTTTCACCCGAAAAATAAGGGGCCCCCTTAGCAAAAGGTTAAGCAAATTCTAGGATTAAGTAGTTAAACTCAACAAATTAAAATACCCCAAACCCGGGATCACCACAGTTAAACCCCCCCAAATTGCCCCAAATATTTGTAACCGTTTCTAAGAACTTTTGTAAATCGGCGTCATTAAAAAAGGGGTCTTATTTAAATCATTTCCCTCATTTACTGCACCAGGAAAATCATGGGGATAGGATAGGCTTACACGGACAATAAAAATGAGGTCAACTAGAAACTACAGAAAAGAAACACTGGTAAATGGGCTACAAATTGTGACGGGACAAGATAACAAGTTGCAGGGACAGAAAACGTTTCCCGGGGAAAAAAATTCAAAAAAATTTTTTCAATCCCAAATCCGGGAAAATTTTGGGAAAACCATTTTAAAAGAGGTTAGGATTAAAAAAAAAAAATAAAAACCAAGGCCCTATAAATTTCTGAGATATTAGTAATAAAAAATTTTCAGAGCCAGCTGCTAAAAAGTTTTAAACCCAAAACAGCCAGGATTTCCCGCACTAAATTAAAATTAAAAGGGGTTTGGGGAAAACCAGGTACGGGAGACTTTAAAAGGAGAAAAGGGCCCGAAACCTACCACACTGCTAAAAATTGAAGATTTATAACATCCCCCAAAAAAAGTCGGCAACAACTAAAACAGTTGGGGTATGGGGCCAAAAGCCAGTAGATAGGTCAAACCCATAGAAACAGTGGCCCCCCCCGGTTTTAACAAATTTTTTTTCATTCCAGTAGTTTTTTCAGGTGCCAGACTGAGGGAAAATTTTTTCCCCAATAAGGAATTTTGTAAATTTAGTTTTTCCCCTTTTCCCAGCCCCCCAAACCATACACGTAAAAACCCAAATTACAAAAATTTCACTTACATAATTGGTCCCCTTTTTTGGGGTGATCGTTAAGGGGGGGTCCACTGTATCACTATCGAAAATTTGAGGTAGGGCCACAAACATCAAAGGGTTTGGCAAATTGTTTAAAAATTTCCAAATACACATCTGTTGAAATAAACACTAAAAAAAAGTAAACTCCCAGCTGCATCAAATCCCTTTTAACCACAGACTCTGTTAAGTTTAAAAACCCCCCATACCAATAAAGGGGAAACCCCCAAAAACAGTTGTAAAATAGTAAGTGAATTCATACTTTATTCAAAAAAACTAACGGGTTTAAAACCCCAAAAAAAAGGGAACGGCCCTGATAACCCCCGTCTAAGTTCCAAAAAAGGGGTTTTCTGAACTTTTTCCAACCCCTATTGTCACATAATAAATCAATCAATCCCCACTAAAAACCGTACCGGAGGGGTTCAAGGGACCAGGGTTACCTTATTTTCCAAGAAAAATAGTGGTTAAATGTAAGCAACAAAAGGGGCCCCTGTTAGTATACTCATTTATAATACAAAAACCCTAGAGAGGGCTTTTGTATTCTAAAGTATTTAAGTAAAAAAGGGAACAACAACTTTTCTCCAAAAGTTTGTAAAATTGGGCTTTAGAAGATCCTTCAACCGCCACCTCCCTTTTAACCCTGATGGATTACCTGAAAACCCTAAAAATGTAAAAGGGGGGAACCTCATTTTTATGGAAACCCTTTTAAAACCTCAAAAGGCCTTCGATACTGTCAACCACAAAAATTTTATGAAATTTAATTTTTAAAGCACCCGGTAAAGGTTCTTTTAAAAGGGGTTTTAAGCCCTCCCTTTAGCAACAGGAGACAAAATCAAAATCAAAAAAACAGAATAGAACCCCTGCCAAAAAATTTGTGGAGTTCCCCAAGGTAGTTTTCTGGGTCCCTTATTTTTCTTATGTTATGCCCAATGATTTTTGCCTATCAGTGTCAATTGAAAACCCCTTTACTGTATAGAGAGGGACATGCTCTGTTAGTGTCGGGTTAAAGACCCCAAGTTTTATTGCTAATGTTTTAACACTGGAACTAAAAGGTCCTGCACAAATGGTTAGTAGACAAAAAACTATCATTAAAACCTGGGGAAAACTGAAGCCTTTCCCCTTTGGACGAAAAAAAAACTGAAAAGGGTAAAAAAATTTTTAATGTTAATGTAAGGGGGAAGGCCTTTTCCCTTTTGGGTTCACAAAAAAATTTTTGGGGAATCCCCTTTGACCCAGCATGTCAGGGAATTGATAGGGAACATTTGTAAAAAAGAAAGCGAATCCCCAGCCCGGGAGTTCCTGTTTTAAGAAAAAGCACAGTGCCCCTACCTACGGAGGCCCCACGGGAAACCCTATGTAACCCCTTATAAAATTTAAAATATGGAAACGCTTCCCTTTTCTTGGTACTCTGCCTTGAAAAAAAAATAAAAAAGATAGACTGCAAACCCAACCCAAAACAAAATCGAAAGATTATCCGGGGGCGGGGAAAAAAGAGAAAAAGTAGGCCGGTTTGAATTCCCAGCAGTTGGAATGCTGAATGTTAAAGACAATTTAAAAAAAACGAAAAAAAATCATGTTTAAAAATTGCTCCAAAAAATGTCCAGAATATTTTGGGCGTAAATTTTGTCAAGGGGGGGGAACCAAAGCAATCATAGAAACGGGGGGAAAGAAAAGCAAAAATTTGTAGTAAAAAAACAGTCATTGGACGGGCCCTTCAAACACCTTTTATTGTACAGCAAAAAAAGGAAAGGGAACAACTGCCCCAAAATTTTAAAAACCCAAGTCATAGCATTGAACCAGTTAAAGAAGAGTGCCAAAATGTTGTTGAAGTAGCACAGAAAGGGGGGGGAAATGTTTTTCCCTATTTTTTTAGCTAACTTTAATGAAAATTTTATAATATTCCCCAGTAATGACCCTCATATTGTAGATTGTCTTAAGCCCTCGTGTAGTAGATAGTCTTTTTTGTATGATAATAAGATGTTATCTTCATTGTAGAATAATAAGAAAATTTTTAACCTTTATATTATAATAATAAGGGAAAAGGACCCCCAAAGGAAATCGTCACTCTTTCTGACTTTTTTGGGTTATCCTAGGGTTTCTTTACTATGCTTTTGTATAAAATTCCCATTAACTTTTAAATTTTTTGTACCGAAATAAACTTACCCTTTTCTTACTTTCTTATCCTTAACCCTGCAAATTTTCTGAAATGGGAAAAAAGGTCAAGGGGGGTGGAAAAAGGGAAAATGGGTAGTAGCCCCAAAGGATAGTTTAAAAACCCAACTTTTCCTCCTCCAAAATGTAAATGGCCCTAAAATTTCCACAAGGTTAAAAAAACTTTCAGGTTAAAGGTCTCCAAGTTTGCGACCCCGGGCCCATATTTTCAAATCACGATTTCGCCCCCCCTTTGAGCCCAAATTTTTGGCTAATTCCATTGTTCCGTCGACCAAATCATAGCTATTTCTTTGGGAAATCCCCTTTTTTTAATCGAATGAGTACAAGAAACTGCCCAATTACTGATTTCAAATACCCAAAAAAAGGGGGGTCAGAAATTTGGGAATTTGGTCAATTTAACCCCAAAATTAAAAAAATTTAAAAACCGTTTTTAAAATAGGGGTTTCCCGAATGAACCCAAAGCAGACATTTCCCGGGTTTTAAAATTAAAATTTTCTTTGTTCTTTTTGTCACATCTCCAGGCCCCCCCGATATTACCCCTTTCTTTTTTATTTTGAAATTTTTATTTAAACAAAAAAATAGGAAAAAATTTTCTGTTATGCAGACTTTCTGCCCAAAATTGTTTTAATTGGGTTTTTTATTTTCAACCCATTTCCCCGACTTTCATATTAGAAAAGGGGTAGTTTGGGCAATTTTTGGACAAAGAAATTCATTTGTTTTTTCTTGAACCCCTCAACAAAAATCAAACATTTCCCTACTTTGAGCTCCATTTAAGGTCATTTTTTATTGTTTAAAAACCCCATTAAAACATCTTTTTTTTGAAAAAATGTTTTCCGTTTTATCAAATGAGACCAAGAAAATTTTAGAATTTCCGCCAAAATACTAAACAAAATACAACCTCAAAGTTGGCGTTTTTTAACCCAAAACCTTTAGTAGTTTTTTTTTTTTTCTTATGCCTGCGTCCCGGGAGGATTTTTTTTTTACATTTCACACTGACCCACTGCCCTTTTTTTCACTTGCGGGCCTACCACTTTTTCCCGTTGATTTGGGAAGGGCCCCCTAAAAATTTTTTTGGGACATAAAAAATTTGTTCCCAAAAACCCCTTGGCTCGTAAAGACCAAAACAGTCAAAAAGGGTTTTTAAAATTAATTTTTTTCCCGTTTCCCTGTGCGTATTAATTTTTTAAATTTTTTTTGTAGTAGTTAGTAAATTATAAATTAAAAAAATTTTACAGCCTCTCCTTCCATTAAGATGTACTGTTTTCCAAAATTTGGGTTTTTGGGCGGGCTCTCGGGCCCCGCATGCATACCTAAATAATGTATTTCCCGCTGTTTTCCCCCTGTTTTGTTTATTTCAATATACAGTGGTACCTTGAGTACGAGCCCGCTCCCAAAATCGAACAGTTTTTTTAAGTTATTTTTTTAAATGTTTTGTAAGTGTATTTTTGGGGGTTTTGAAAAAGGATTAATCTAATTTTTTTTATTTTCCCTTTTTGGAACAAAATTTGTTTTTGGGATTGGCAAATCAAAAAACCTTCTGGAACGAATTAAGCTTTTAAAAAAAAGGGGGGACCACTGTACTACTGTATTTTTCAAAAATTTTAACCCTTTAGGGGTCCGTCCCGTGATCTACGGCTTTACGGTGAGTGGGCCAAACCCTAGATCTACGCCATGAGCTCAGCTCACTCTGATAAAAATTTTGAGTGGGAAAATTTGGGCCTAGATAAGAGAGAATACAAACAAAGTTGGGATGTGTCACCACATAAAACAGATTCCCGCAGCACGTGTGTATAATGAGAAAAAAAAACTGAAATCAGATTTTTCGATTAAAAAAAGCAACTTTGCAGTGTTTTTTCGTATATTTTTTATAGTTGTTTTGCGATTTCTTGGTCCCCATTTTTATAGAATGGAAGACATATTAAAAGAAATAAGTTTATTTTGAAATTTGGTTTTTTGCAATTTGGGAAAAGGCTTGAAACTGGCTCAAAGTAGCGGAAATGGTTTTAAAATTTTTTCCTTTTTCAAGAGTAAAAAAACGAACCCCCACACGTCTAATTTCACGTCGGGGGGTGGGGCTAATATAAAAATTCAAAAAAATATGGTGAAAATATTTATACAATTATTACAGTATTTCATAACAGTAAAAACTTCCCTTTTTTTGGGGTGAATAAAAAATTTTATTATGTGAAAAAAATCAAAATGGAATTTAAATTTTTAAAACCTCAAAAAATAACTAATGAAAAAAGGAAAATTTTGTTTAAATCCAAGGGAATTTGCCCCCAAAATTGTTTTTTTCTGGCCCATTTTGAAATTGGAAAAATTTGAATTTTTTGTTAAAATTTTGGGCCCAAAATTTAAAAATTTCCCATCAAATTTTTTTTGTAGTTGAAACCGTTGACTTGGCGTTTTTTTGTTTCTAAAAACGATAGAATAGAAGTTAAAACTTTGTGAAATTTCTAAGAATTTTGGGTTTTTTGGGAAAAAATGTAAAATTTGGGCCCAAAAAGGGAAATCAAAATCACAAAATCGCCGATTCGTAAATATCGCTGACCATCCAAAAAAACGCGAGAGCTTTAAAATTTTGTCAATTTTCCCCCCCAAATTTGTACTTTTTGTTTTAAATTTCCTTCACAAAAGATTCTCTACATTTTTATAAGAAAAAAATAACAAAATTTTTTTTATTTTTAAAATTTTTGGGCACGGTCGTGACTCCAAATTTGGGGCCCTTTGGGCCCCGGAAAAGGGGTTTAAAAAAATACTAAAAATGTTTTAAATGGTTTCCCAAAAAAGGAAAATCCAAAAAAATTTTGAAGTGGTTGGAAAACAACCCATCACCCCTTATATATGCTCCCCAACTTTGCAACAAATTGTTTACCAACGTGGTAGTACAAATGGGAAACCCCCCCATAAAAAGATCACCTCCCCAATTTCGCCCCAAAATGTAAATGTATTTTTGAAGTGCGTTTGTACTGTATGTTTTGGGGTCTGAAATGGACTAAATTTCTTCACAAAATTCCTTTTGGGGAAAAAAATTGGTCAGTATGGCACCTGAACATACTTAAAGGGGTGAAAAAAAATCGTTTAAACCCGGGGGGCCACTGTATTAGGAAAAGGGGAAATTCCGTCGTTAAATTTAAGAGAGGGGGGGGGATTGTCATTTTGGGGGCTGGAAAGGATTGATTCTATTTACATTATTCTTTATGGGGGAAAAAAATTTCTTTGGGGGGGTTGTCCATTTTTGGGTTTTCAAACTGACATTGGAACAAATTAAGGGTTTTACAGCCAAGGTTTTCCCCTGTTGTTTTTTTTTCTCTTTTTTTTAGGCCCTTTAAAAATTTTTTTTAAAATTTTCTTTTTTTAGGAGGGGGCTGGGAAGCAGATATTCTCAAGGGGTAAAGTTCAATGATCCTTTTTTGGGTAATTTAAAAAACCCCCCGTAACCACGAGAAAAAGCACGACATATTAAAGTACGTGGGCACGACCCCTGCAACAAGCTAATTTTTTTCACACGAAAAAGGTTTGTATTACAGTATTTTCCCTTTTGTAAGCATCAGTTTTTTTGCATTCTTTTTAAATATTGTTTTTATAATTTTTTGAAATGAGGAAAAACCTTTTTTTTTTGGGGGTTTTTTCCCTTTGACCCAAAAATTTTAAATTGTGTGTCCTGTAGGGGGAAATGTTGAAATTTGAGTGTGACCATTTTTTTGCGAAAAAAAATACAAGTGGACCCCCGCCTAACGAAGCATAGAAAAAACGTTAAACCCCCCTAGCGTTTCCTTTTTAAAGCAAAACTTTTGCCTCGGGTAGCGCTAAAAAAAAAAGTTCAACCCCGATATTCGAGAAAGCGGGCCACGTGCCGGGGCCAGCCTGCCCCACTTTTCCGTGGGGGCCAGTTTGGGTTTGCCCCAAAAAAACCAAAGGGGCCCCCCCCCCCCCCGCGGTCGGTTCCAAACTTTAAAATGGAACATTTTATATTATCACAGCCCTTTTTTTGTGGGTTGCACCCGCAAAAAAAGTCCCAGGGCCCCAAGAAAGCTTCTAGTTTCCAAAACCCCAGGGAAAAAGAGTGAAATTACTAGGGTATGAAGAAAGGTCATTGCCCAACTATGAAAGGGGGGTGCGTGGTTTTCCGAGCTGCCAGTTTTTACAAAAACCCCAATCAACCAAACGCTACTATTGTGGCCAAGAAAACGGCAATCAAGGAAGCTTTTTTTCCAAAAGGGCCCAACCCTTTTTTTTCGAATGGGGATCGCAAATAAAGAAGAAGTAGAACTGTTATTGGTTTTTGGTAAAAAGAAAAAAAAAATAGCAGGAAAATTGCATCTCTTTAAGCAATCATATGTGAAAAGGCTAGGAAGTTGCATGACGATTTAATTAGAAAAAAATGCCTGAAACTAGTGATGATGTGAGTGAATTTAAGGCCAGCAAAGGTTGGTTTGAGAGATTTAAGAATCATAGTGGCATACATAGTGTGATAAGGCATGGTGAGGCTGCCAGTTCTGACCACAAAGCGGCTGAAAAATATGTGCAGGAATTCAAGGAGTACATAGACAGTGAAGGACTGAAGCCTGAACAAGTGTTTAATTGTGATGAAACAGGCCTGTTTTGGAAGAAAATGCCAAGCAGGACCTACATTACTCAGGAGGAAAAGGCACTCCCAGGACATAAGCCTATGAAAGGCAGGCTTACTCTGTTGATGTGTGCCAATGCTAGTGGTGATTGCAAAGTGAAGCCTTTATTGGTGTATCACTCTGAAACTCCCAGAGTGTTCAGGAAAAACAATGTCGTCAAGGCTAATTTGTGTGTGCTGTGGAGGGCAAACAGTAAGGTATGGGTCACTAGGGACTTTTTCTATGACTGGTTACACCATGGATTTGCTCCCACTGCGAAAAATTACCTAATTGAAAAGAAATTAGACCTTAAGTGCCTCCTGGTATTAGACAATGCTCCTGGTCATCCTTCAGACATGGCAGAGTGACTTTCTGCGGAAATGAGCTTCATTAAGGTCAAGTTTTTTGCCTCCTCTCCTGCAGCCCATGGACCAGCAGGTCATTTCCAACTTCAAGAAACTGTACACAAAAGCTATGTTTGAAAGGTGCTTTGTAGTGACCTCAGAAACTCAATTGACTCTAAGAGAGTTTTGGAGAGATCACTTTAGCATCCTCAATTGTGTAAACCTTATAGGTAAGGTTTGGGAGGAAGTGACTAAGAGGACCTTGAACTCTGCTTGGAAGAAACTGTGGCCAGAATGTATAGACAAAAGGGATTTTGAAGGGTTTGAGGCTAACCCTGGGAATCCTATGCCAGTTGAGGAATCCATTGTGGCATTGGGGAAGTCCTTGGGGTTGGAGGTTAGTGGGGAGGATGTGAAAGAGTTGGTGGAGGAGGACAATGAAGAACTAACCACTGATGAGCTGCTAGATCATCTTGAACAGCAAGAGGCCACACCTGAGGAAACTGCTTTGGAGGAGGGGATAAGGAAATTGAGGAAGTTGCCTACTTCAAAGATTAAGGAAATGTGTGCAATGTGGCTTAAAGTGCAAACATTTTTTGATGAAAATCACCCTCACACAGCTATTGCAAGCCGTGCTGGTGACTATTACACTGACAATGTTGTGAAACACTTTAGGAATGTCATAAAGGAACGGGAGGTACAGGTCTCTATGGACAGATATGTTGTGCAACAGAGGTCCAGTGACTCTCAAGCTGGTCCTAGTGGCATTAAAAGAAGAAGGGAAGTAATCCCGGAAAAGGACTTGCCACCTCAAGTCCTAATGGAAGGAGATTCCCCTTCTAAACATTAACACCATCCACAGTCTCCCCTCCTCCCATCCCATCAATCATCACCAGATCTTCAATAAAGGTAAGTGTCATGTAACTGTGCATGTCTTCTTCAGTTTGTGTGTATTAAAATTAATATTTCGTGTGGTAAAAATTTTTTTTTGTTCATACTTTGTGGTGTCAGGAACGGATTAATTTGATTTCCATTATTTCTTATGGGGAAAATTAATTCGCCTAACGACAATTTCGCCTAACGTTGAGCTCTCAGGAATGGATTAATAGCATTAGGCGAGGGTCCACTGTACTTGCAGGATTTTTAAGGTGTGCTGACATGTTAAAAGAAATATACAGTAGTGCCCCACTTACACGGCGGGTTAGGTTCCAGGCTGTTGCCGGAAAGCAGACATTGCCGGAAGGCAGAACACCATTTGTTTCCATTTATAAATGCATATAAATGCCAGAAACATGTTTACACTAAATTATATTAAGTTAGTAATAGAACTAGGCATTAAAAACGCACAAAGTAAAATACATTCACAGTAAATTCATTACTTATCTTAAAGTATTTGTAATCTTAATGTAGGAAGAGAGGTGAGTAGTACTTATTTGTAGGAAGTCAGGTGCAGGTAGCCCAGGTGTAGGTAGCCCTGGCTCCCTGTCTCATACTTAATATACGATATTTAAAACATCCCAGAGAGGTAAAATACACATACAGTACACTCATTATTTACCTTAAAATATGTGTAGTCATTAATATAGGAAGAGAGGTGAGTAGTATTTATTTGTAGGAAGTCAGTGTAGGCAACCGGTAGGTGTAGCCCGCCTTGGCTACACCTACCGGCTACCTATACTGTGGCCCAGAGCCATATTATTAACATGGACATGCCTTGTTCACTGAATTTAATCATTTCTAACAACCACCTTTAGATGCCATCATAAACGAAGGTAGAAGTAATGAATAATTCATGCCGAAAATTGTAAACAAAAACGGAGTGGGGGAGTGGCTGGGTCAAATGTAGATTCATACACGTTTTCTCTGATGGCTGAGCAGAGAAAACGTAATGTTGTCCCTCCACCCGGCTACCACACAGCTCCACAAGTATTATTATCAGAGCACACATAAAATATGCAATAAATGCCAGACAACAAGTTTACACTAACTTATATTAAGTTAGCAATAGAAATAGGCATTGAAAACACAATAAAAGGTAAGATACGCACAGAGTACACTTATTACCTACCTTAAAATATTAATATTAATGTGTGAGAGGTGAGTGGCAGGGTGATTATTGAATAAAATCAGAATGGCACACCATCATCCTCTAACTTGGCACTTAAAGCAAGAGGCTTACGACTTCTCTTTTTATCACAGCTAACCTTAGACGCCATCGTCAATGAGAGCCAACTAGTTAACGAAAGAGTAAACGAGAGAGAGAACGAGATACAGAGTTCAGACAATGTAAGAACACAAACTGAACAGGTAGTGGATGATCACTTGGTCAGGCGAAATAAATGCTTATTAATATGTGTCTACTTTTAGTTCATTCACGTATGTTTGTAAGAGTTTGTAAAACATTTACCTCAATACTTTTTTATTATAATAATTACCTCACAATACAAATACTCTTACATTGTGTACAAGTTAGTTCAGAATAAACAAACAGCAACACACCATTTTTAGAATGAAGATATTATTATTAATATTAATAATAATAATAATAATAATAATAATAATAATAATAATAATATTATTATTATTATTATTATTAATATTAATAATAATAATAATAATATTATTATTATTATTATTATTATTAATATTATTAATAATAATAATAATAATAATAATAATAGTAGGTTGGTAGACAGCAACCACCCAGGGAGGTACTACCGTCCTGCCAAGTGAGTGTAAAACGAAGCCTGTGATTGTTTTACATGATGGTAGGATTGCTGATGTCTTTTGTCTGTCTCATAAATATGCAAGATTACAGGCATGTCTTGCTACTTCTACTTACACTTAGGTCACACTACACATACATGTACACATTTATTTATACACACTCATCTGAGTTTTCTTTGATTTTATCTTAATAGTTCTTGGTCTTATTAATTTTCCTTTTATATCCATGGGGAAGTGGAATAAGAATCTTTCCTCCGTAAGCCATGCGTGTTGTAAAAGTCAACTAAAATGCCGGGAACAAATGGGCTAGTAACCCTTTTCCTGTAAAGATTACTAAAAAGAATAAGAAGAAGAAAATTGTCAAAGTGGGAAGTCTGAATGTGCGTGGATGTTGTGCAGATGATAAGAAAGAGGATGATTGTGGATGTTATGAATGAGAAGAAGCTGGATGTCCTGGCTTTAAGTGAAACAAAGCTGAAGGGGGTGGGAGAGTTTCAGTGGAGAGGAATAAATGGGATTAGGTCAGGGGTTTCAAATAGAGTTAGAGCTAAAGAAGGAGTAGCAATAATGTTGAAGGATAAGCTATGGCAGGAAAAGAGGGACTATAAATGTATTAATTCAAGGATTATGTGGAGTAAAATAAGATTGGATGTGAAAAGTGGGTTATAATAGCGTGTATGCACCTGGAGAAGAGAGAAGTGTAGAGGAGAGAGAGAGATTTTGGGAAATGTTGAGTGAATGCGTGGGGAGTTTTGAATCAAGTGTGAGAGTAATGGTGGTTGGGGATTTTAATGCTAAAGTGGGTAAAAAATGTTATGGAGGGAGTAGTAGGTAAATTTGGGGTGCCAGGGGTAAATGTAAATGGGGAGCCTTTAATTGAGCTATGTGTAGAAAGAAATTTGGTAATAAGTAATACATATTTTATGAAAAGAGGATAAATAAATATACAAGGTATGATGTAGCACGTAATGAAAGTAGTTTATTAGATTATGTATTGGTGGATAAAAGGTTGATGGGTAGGCTCCAGGATGTACATGTTTATAGAGGGGCAACTGATATATCGGATCATTATTTAGTTGTAGCTACAGTTAGAGTAAGAGGTAGATGGGAAAAGAGGAAGGTGGCAACAACAAGTAAGAGGGAGGTGAAAGTGTATAAACTAAGGGAGGAGGAAGTTCGTGTGAGATATAAGCGACTATTGGCAGAAAGGTGGGCTAGTGCAAAGATGAGTAGTGGGGGGGTTGAAGAGGGTTGGAATAGTTTTAAAAATGCAGTATTAGAATGTGGGGCAGAAGTTTGTGGTTATAGGAGGGGGGGGCAGGAGGAAAGAGGAGTGATTGGTGGAATGATGAAGTAAAGGGTGTGATAAAAGAGAAAAAGGTAGCTTATGAGAGGTTTTTACAAAGCAGAAGTGTTATAAGAAGAGCAGAGTATATGGAGAGTAAAAGAAAGGTAAAGAGAGTGGTGAGAGAGAGTGCAAAAGGAGAGCAGATGATAGAGTGGGAGAGGCACTGTCAAGAAATTTTAATGAAAATAAGAAAAAATTTTGGAGTGAGTTAAACAAGTTAAGAAAGCCTAGGGAAAAATATGGATTTGTCAGTTAAAAACAGAGTAGGGGAGTTAGTAGATGGGGAGATGGAGGTATTGGGAAGATGGCGAGAATATTTTGAGGAACTTTTAAATGTTAAGGAAGAAACAGAGGCAGTAATTTCATGCACTGGTCAGGGAGGTATACCATCTTTTAGGAGTGAAGAAGAGCAGAATGTAAGTGTGGGGGAGGTACGTGAGGCATTACGTAAAATGAAAGGGGGTAAAGCAGCTGGAACTGATGGGATCATGACAGAAATGTTAAAAGCAGGGGGGGATATAGTGTTGGAGTGGTTGGTACTTTTGTTTAATTTAATGTATGAAAGAGGGGAAGGTACCTAGGGGTTGGCAGAGAGCATGTATAGTCCCTTTATATAAAGGGAAAGGGGACAAAAGAGACTGTAAAAATTATAGAGGAATAAGCTTACTGAGTATACCAGGAAAAGTGTACGGTTTGGGTTATAATTGAAAGAATTAGAGGTAAGACAGAATGTAGGATTGCGGATGAGCAAGGAGGTTTTAGAGTGGGTAGGGATGTGTAGATCAGGTGTTTACATTGAAGCATATATGTGAACAGTATTTAGATAAAGATAGGGAAGTTTTTATTGCATTTATGGATTTAGAAAAGGCATATGATAGAGTGGATAGAGGAGCAATGTGGCAGATGTTGCAAGTATATGGAATAGGTGGTAAGTTATTAAATGCTGTAAAGAGTTTTTATGAGGATAGTGAGGCTCAGGTTAGGGTGTGTAGAAGAGAGGGAGACTACTTCCCGGTAAAAGTAGGTCTTAGACAGGGATGTGTTTAAAGTCACCATGGTTGTTTAATATATTTATAGATGGGGTTGTAAAGGAAGTAAATGCTAGGGTGTTTGGGAGAGGGGTGGGATTAAATTATGGGGAATCAAATTCAAAATGGGAATTGACACAGTTACTTTTTGCTGATGATACTGTGCTTATGGGAGATTCTAAAGAAAAATTGCAAAGGTTAGTGGATGAGTTTGGGAATGTGTGTAAAGGTAGAAAGTTGAAAGTGAACATAGAAAAGAGTAAGGTGATGAGGGTGTCAAATGATTTAGATAAAGAAAAATTGGATATCAAATTGGGAGGAGGAGTATGGAAGAAGTGAATGTTTTCAGATACTTGGGAGTTGACGTGTCGGCGGATGGATTTATGAAGGATGAGGTTAATCATAGAATTGATGAGGGAAAAAAGGTGAGTGGTGCGTTGAGGTATATGTGGAGTCAAAAAACGTTATCTATGGAGGCAAAGAAGGGAATGTATGAAAGTATAGTAGTACCAACACTCTTATATGGGTGTGAAGCTTGGGGTAAATGCAGCAGCGAGGAGACGGTTGGAGGCAGCGGAGATGTCCTGTTTAAGGGCAATGTGTGGTGTAAATATTATGCAGAAAATTCGGAGTGTGGAAATTAGGAGAAGGTGTGGAGTTAATAAAAGTATTAGTCAGAGGGCAGAAGAGGGGTTGTTGAGGTGGTTTGGTCATTTAGAGGGGAATGGATCACAGTAGAATGACATGGAAAGCATATAAATCTATAGGGGAAGGAAGGCGGGGTAGGGGTCGTCCTCGAAAGGGTTGGAGAGAGGGGGTAAAGGAGGTTTTGTGGTAAGGGGCTTGGACTTCCAGCAAGCGTGCGTGAGCGTGTTAGATAGGAGTGAATGGAGACGAATGGTACTTGGGACCTGACGATCTGTTGGAGTTTTGAGCAGGGTAATATTTAGTGAAGGGATTCAGGGAAACCGGTTATTTTCATATAGTCGGACTTGAGTCCTGGAAATGGGAAGTACAATGCCTGCACTTTAAAGGAGGGGTTTGGGATATTGGCAGTTTGGAGGGATATGTTGTGTATCTTTATATGTTTATGCTTTAGACTGTTGTATTCTGAGCACCTCTGCAAAAACAGTGATAATGTGCGAGTGTGGTGAAAGTGTTGAATGATGATGAAAGTATTTTCTTTTTGGGGATTTTCTTTCTTTTTTGGGTCACCCTGCCTCGGTGGGAGACGGCCGACTTGTTGAAAAAAAAAAAAAAAAAAAAAAAAAAAAAATTATTATTATTATTATTATTATTAATAAAAAGCACTAAACCCACAAGGGTCGTGAATTGCTATATATAGAGTGAAGGCATACGAAAAGACTATTTTTCTACAGTTATCCCCCAGTGTTTGACTAGGGAAAACATAATTCTTCCAACACTACCTACACAGCTATGTTGTAAACTATTATCATATTTACGTCAATTTTTATTCTGTGAGTGTATGTATCATGTTTATATGTTATGTAACAGGTTTCTTATATAATTTTGAGGAAAATATCATAGATGGATTAATGAAAATGCCTGTATTGTTGTAAAATAAGACATTTAATGTGCCCAAGAGTGAAGGAGGGGTGTTAATGTTGCAGTTTAAAAACTGTAGTGTAAAGCACCCTTCTGGCAAGACAGTGATGGAGTGAATGATGGTGAAAGTTTTTCTTTTTCGGGCCACCTTGCCTTGGTGGGAATCGGCCAGTGTGTTAATAAAATAAATAAAAAGAGTGATTATTATTACGTAGTGTTGGTGTCATGAGTAGAGAGAGACTTAGCGATTTTAATGTGTACCTGCACACCAGTACAGAGTGTAAGTACATTTTAATGTGTACCTGCACACCAGTACAGTGTGTAAGTATATTTTAATGTGTACCTGCACACCAGCACAGTGTGTAAGTATAGTATTTTAATGTGTACCTGCACACCAGCACTGTGTAAGTATATTTGAATGTGTACCTGCACACCAGTACAGTGTGTAAGTATATTTTAATGTGTACCTGCACACCAGCACAGTGTGTAAGTATATTTTATGTGTACCTGCACACCAGTACAGTGTGTAAGTATATTTTAATGTGTACCTGCACACCAGTACAGTGTGTAAGTATATTTGAATGTGTACCTGCACACCAGCACAGTGTGTAAGTATATTTTATGTGTACCTGCACACCAGTACAGTGTGTAAGTATATTTTAATGTGTACCTACACACCAGCACAGTGTGTAAGTATATTTTATGTGTACCTGCACACCAGTACAGTGTGTAAATATATTTTAATGTGTACCTGCACACCAGCACAGTGTGTAAATATATTTTAATGTGTACCTGCACACCAGCACAGTGTGTAAGTATATTTAGGTACAGGTACACATAAGTATAATTATCAGAGTATATATAAAATATGCAGTAACTTTAAAACACTTGAAATTTTGGAAAGTTTCCTGACCTAATAGATGTGGTCATGGAAAATGTAAACAAACTGGGTGGGGGGCGCCATATTTGAAAGACCGCTTGCCGTATAGCAAATTTTGGTCATAATTTGACATCGCCATATTAGTGGAACGCCATAAGGCAAAACGCCGTAAAGCGGGGCCTTACTGTATATAGATTCTGTAGTTTATTCCAGGACCATACCTTGAATATAGTTTACATTTCCAATCTATGTTGAATGGAAAAACTTTCAGTTAATTGTTTAAAATCAGGAGTCAAGTCCAGCCTAATGCAGCAGATGACTTGACTCAGTATTCATAGAATTTACTACATTTCTGTACTTCTATACCTCCCAGTCATATAGTGTACTGTATTATATAGGTTCTTACCAGGACTACAAGTACAAAATATGTTAGTATATTAAGTTTCATTAATGAATTACTCATTGACTACTGTTTAAGTAGTTAGCTTTTTGCTAACTTAGCAGCACACTAGGAATGTAAATTAAGCAAGATTAGAATTAGGAACTATGCCAGTTCTGATAAAACATAATATAAATATTTAACCAAATTACTAAAATTTATGTTTGCCATCCTTTTAACAATACTGTACTCTGTTGCATCAATTTTAGTGACCACCAATTTTCAAGTTATATTTTTTGTCCTATTGCTTGTTAAATTTGGCTGCATTTGTGGATCTGTAACTAAATTATGGTATTATTTCACTACTTGTCAGTGTATTTCATTGAACTTTGACATGTATGGTGTTGTAGTATTATCTGCATATTTGACTCCCAGAAGCATGACACACATTTTCTGTTATAATCTTCTAGCATAAATATTGCATACCTATTAGAGGAATTATTTTTACTGTTGTCAATTTAAAAATGACCCAATTTTTTTCAAAATATTTGACTAATGCTGTATATGGTTACAGGGTTCCAGAATGCATAGTTTTTTCTCATTGAAATATAAGTTTGTACAGTAGCCATGAACCAGATTCAGAGAAACTGGTTAGGTAGGTAGCACAGTATCTGCACTCTCGAGAATGGTTAGGGGTGTTGCAGTTTGTGGGGTCATTTGAACTGTAATGTCTGTACACCTCTGGAAAGGCAGTTAGAGAACAAGTGATGGTGAATGTAGTAAGAACTCTTCGTCTGTAAGCCATGCTTGTCATAAGAGGTGACTAAAATGCCAGTAATCCCTTTTCTTGTATAAATTACTATATTTAAAAAGAAAAATTTTTCATTTTTCTTTTTAGGTTACCCTGCCTCGGTGGGATACGGCCGGTTCGTTGAAAAGAAAAAAAATGTATTTCTTTGGGTCACCTTATCTCTGTGGAAAATGGCCAGTGTGTTAAGAAAATACCATGAATTTATCCATTGTAGATGTTGAGGGGAGGAGTACAGTAGAAACTACTCCTGAGTCAAACAGCCTATTTCTACAGAGATTCCCTATAATTGCATTGTAGTATTTACAGTACTCTACTGGTAAATACAGTCTACTTTACTGAACATTTTCCTGACTGAATAGTTAGTGGATGAACCCCTTAAACATATCACAGACTCCTAAAATGCTAAAACTGACAAGATAAAATCATAAAAAGTACAAAGTTTTGACTTAGAATAAATGTTACATTCATTAGCACACAAAAAGTTCAAATAAAGAAAAAGCTAATGATGAAAATGTTTAGCAGTAATCTTAAATTAAAATTCTGTTCACTGCTTGAATGTGAGCAATATATTAAATAGCATAAACTAAGCATTTGCAAAGGTGAATGAACATGAGTGGCTTTTATTGGGCAAATAATATTCCCTATCATGTATTGAAACCATTTCCATTTCTTTGTAAGTTATATTCCAATTAAGTATTAGGTTACATGCAGCACTGATGACCATCTGTCTCAAGCATACTGTGCTAATAAGATGACTAACTTGAATTGGCATTTCTTAAATGGTTTTCATTTAAAATATCTTTTGTGTTCAAAAGCCTCATTGCTGTACCTATTCTTATGCAGTTAGACAAATTGCCAAAATGGCATTCATGTTGCAGCCACGCTAATAATTGCTGCTTCAGTTCATATTTTTTGTTTGTTGAATTTACAAAATAAAAAATTAATGCATTTTTGCATGAATTAATTGCTCAGAAGGGATTAAATGAATATTTACTAGATCTCTTATTTTAAGTAATTACCTAATTGAGTTTGTGAGAGTGAGCTCTGGCTCTTGGTCTTGACTTATTTAAATCATTTTGCATCTATTTTTGAATTCCTGTATGAAGCCTGCTTCCACTATGATAGTGCAATAAGCAAACGTCAATGAGCAATGAGAAAAAGTAAAGCTGTAAGAAGGATTTTGCTTTTATTTCTTGGTATTGTCTTTTATTGGGCAAGAGGAGTGGTCCTGTATATCTTTGAAGATAGCTTTATGATTTTTTAGATGTTAGTGGGTATTAAAATACAGTGGACCCCTGGTTAACGATATTTTTTCATTCCAGAAGTATGTTCAGGTGCCAGTACTGACTGAATTTGTTCCCATAAGGAATATTGTGAAGTAGATTAGTCCATTTCAGACCCCCAAACATACACGTACAAACGCACTTACATAAATACACTTACATAATTGGTCGCATTGGGAGGTGATCGTTATGCGGGGGTCCACTGTATACATATTTATTTTCTGCTTTGTCATTCACTAAATATATAAATCTATCTTTGATGTAAAAACAGACAAGGAGCTTGGAGCTGTGGCACTAAAAGTTGGTGAAGGACGTGATCACTTGTGGGAAAAAACGAAGGCTGCCTTCATCTATATTTACAATAACCATTATAATGATGCTGACTGGTTCTTGAAGGCTGATGATGACACGTCAGTATTTCTTCTTAATTCCTCCTCTATTTTATTTTACAAAATGTCATAGCATTATTTTTGCCATTCTCTTGTTGTAATGTTTTAGTTATATTTATAACAGTAATGACTTGCATCAAGATACTTCAGTAAAGTCATGAATTATTGGAAGTAGCTTTATAGCAGGTATGTAATATTTTGAATATTCTTTGTTTTAGGTACGTTATTGTAGAAAATCTTCGCTATATGCTGAGCTCTTATGATGCCAGTCATCCTATATGGTTTGGATGCCGCTTCAAGAAATATGTTCGACAAGGATATATGAGTGGAGGTATATTTAAATATCTGTCTGCAAAGCTTGTTTAATACACCATTGGGTTTATGTTAAAGTACAGTAAATTGCTTAAGATATCTTAGTGTGTGTTGTTTTTTTCTTTGTGGCTGAGTTTTAAACTATAGTTTGCTGCAGATTTGCATTTCTCACATAATTTGCAAGCACTGTGTGGCTTATATTTAATGTTATTTTAAGAGTTTTGCAAAATGTCAGCAGTGAAAAGGAGAAAAGCATTACTGTATAAATGCTCTTAAGTTTATATTCTTTATTGATTTAAATTTGTACGTGTAATAATGCTTGTTTTAAAAACTTAAGCTTTTAAGTTCCTGAAAACTCATATAATAGTTGAAAATTTGATTATATATTTCTTTTTCCACTTGTTAATATTTCATAATAAAACAACTCATTTTTTATTACTGATCAGATAAAATAAAAATAAAGAGATGTATGAAAACTTCCTAATGAAGTTTGACCTGTTACAGGACATTTATTAAAATGAGTTTTCTGGATAGAAACATTAATAGTAAGGAGAGCAATCAGATTTTTCCAAAAGCATTGACTAAGCATCTTTAGTCACTCAATATTTTCCCACTTTTGTAACAGGATATAACATGCAGAATTTCCCACCAATTTTGTCATCATTCTCCATATACACCATTTGTCTGAATTCATACTTTGTTTCACCTGTATGCTACCTGAATGTGTAGTGCCATAATTTTTATCTTCTCCAAGGTTAGTTGCAACTGATTTAGTTTGAAATATTGCTTCTAAGTTAATTTTATTTAGTTTTTTATTAGTACAGTCATCCCTACAAATTCACAGGCATCCTTGTTTTTGAGTTTAAATTATCCAGTGTTTGAATTGATGGGCAACCAGCAAATAGATTCATGTAGCCAGTGGCTGTCTGGTTCAATATCTTATCTATTCATGAATCTCCACTTTCATTTTTATTATGATTATCAGTATTAGCTAATTAGTTGATGTATTGCATTTGATTACAAAGATATGGTCTTTGAAACCAAAATTTTGCCCAATCTGAAATAAAATTTATCATGCAGACTTTGTAGGAATGACTGTACAGGCATACTGCATTATATGCTACCTCTTCTGCCCGCTAGTCCATTAAATTTATGGAGAGTAGGTGATCTGCTAAACCCTTTTAATGTTTCTAATAACTTTCTTTATCGATTCATCACACAAACAAAAAATTGAGCACAATAACTGTTTACAGTCTAGTGGTGTCATCTACACTGGCATATTGGTCCATGTGCTGGAAGTAATTGAAGAGGATGGCTGCACACTGCAGCAAGCATTCAGTGCACGTGCAAATAGAGAAAATGGGCTTTTTCTTAATATAACAAAAAATCCATTTTACTGTGTACCTTTAGTTCTACCTGCTACCGGGAGTCTACCTACCTGGAGGTTGTTCCAAGGGTCAATGCCTCCCCGACCCAGTCTTTGACCAGGCCTCCTGGTGGATCAGGGCCTGATGAACCAGGCTGTTACCACTGGCTGTATGTAATCCAACATACAAAGCACAGCCAAGCTGGTCGGGTACTTACCTTAGGTATCTATCCAGAATAATATTTCACATATTTCCAGACTTAACCACAAGCATATACATTGAAGCATTTCTGGGTACTACAGTTTTGTGTGGCCACCAGTCAGTACTGAAATGGTAGGGCATGGGCAGTGACACAAGAAAGACGGCTGGTAACTGGACATGATCAGTACCGGAGAATCCTTGCTGTGGCACACAGTTCTTGAAACGCTACATGTATTTGTTTGAAGTGCTAAAATATTTTTTTCTTGATAAGCCTTAGATTTTTGCAGATCCTCTCTCTTAATGAACTCCATGCAGATAATACTTGAGTTACTGCAATAGAGGAAGATACACATGGGGGGAGGACATAGGGTAAAAACCAAATATAATAAGACTACCCAAACAAACAGAGGCACTCATCATCTAATTGGAGTTGATAACCCCTTAGCTAAGCATGATATACTTAGCCAGAAATTTACTTCCAAGTTTTAACCCTTTGAGAGGTCACAGCCCCTACTCAAAAACTTGCTCCTAGAGTCGAAGAATTTTCCAAAAGAAAAAATTATTTTTTCTTATGAAATGACAGAATCTTCTACCAAAGGTAATGAAACAAAAGCATGAAATTTGATGGAAAAGTTATGGAATTATGCTCTCGCAAAGTTTTTTTATATTTTATTAAAGACAATACAAATACAGACATTAATAAAGACAGCGGTCTTGGCGATATTTACACATAAGCAATTTTGCCCACTCTGAGCCCTATTTTGGGCCAATTCCATTGTTCCAGTCAACCAAACTCATAGCTGTTTAGATAGACTCCTTTTATTTTATCAATTGAGTACAAGAAACTGCCCATTTATGTTTTTTTAACTACCCAATAAAGTGAGCAGAAATTACTGATTTGGCCAATTTCACACAAAATTCAAGAAAAGCCAATTTCAAAATAGGGTTCAGAACAAATACTGCAGACATTCCTGGCACTATAATAACATTTTCTCTGTTCATTAGTCACGTCTCGAGGCCCCTCTCATATTACTCTTGCTTTTCATTTTGAATTTTTATCCACACAAATAATAACTTTACTGTTATTCAGACTACTGCATAATTGTAATAATTATTTTTATTATTATTTTTTTATTAGCACACCGGCCGATTCCCACCAAGGCAGGGTGACCTGAAAAAGAAAAACTTTCACCATCATTCACTCCATCACTGTCTTGCCAGAAAGGTGCTTTACACTACAGTTTTTAAACTGCAACATTAACACCCCTCCTTCAGAGTGCAGGCACTGTACTTCCCATCTCCAGGACTCAAGTCCGGCCTGCCGGTTTCCCTGAATCCCTTCATAAATGTTACTTTGCTCACACTAAAACAGCACGTCAAGTATTAAAAATCATTTGTCTCCATTCACTCCTATCAAACACGCTCTCGCATGCCTGCTGGAAGTCCAAGCCCCTAGCACACAAAACCTTTACCCCCTCCCTCCAACCTTTCCTAGGCCGACCCCTACCCCGCCTTCCTTCCACTACAGACTGATACACTCTGTTTTGCTCCATTCTCTCTACATGTCTGAACCACCTCAACAACCCTTCCTCAGCCCTCTGGACAACAGTTTTGGCAATCTCGCACCTCCTCCTAACTTCCAAACTACGAATTCTCTGCATTATATTCACACCACACATTGCCCTCATACATGACATCTCCACTGCCTCCAGCCTTCTCCTCGCTGCAACATTCATCACCCATGCTTCACACTCATATAAGAGTGTTGGTAAAACTATACTCTCATACATTTCCCTCTTTGCCTCCAAGGACAAAGTTCTGTCTCCACAGACTCCTAAGAGCACCGCTCACCCTTTTCCCCTCATCAATTCTATGATTCATCTCATCTTTCCTAGACCCATCCTCTGACACATCCACTCCCAAATATCTGAATACATTCACCTCCTCCATACTCTCTCCCTCCACTCTGATATCCAATCTTTCATCACCTAATCTTTTTGTTATCCTCATAACCTTACTCTTTCCTGTATTCACTTTTAATTTTCTTCTTTTACATACCCTACCAAATTCATCCACCAACCTTTGCAACTTCTCTTCAGAATCTCCCAAGAGCACAGTGTCATCAGCAAAGAGCAACTGTGACAACTCCCACTTTATGTGTAATTCTTTATCTTTTAACTCCACGCCTCGTGCCAAGACCCTCGCATTTACTTCTCTTATAACACCATCTATAAATATATTAAACAACCACGGTGACATCACACATCCTTGTCTAAGGCCTACTTTTACTGGGAAATAATCTCCCTCTTTCCTACATACTCTAACTTGAGCCTCACTGTCCTCATAAAAACTCTTCACTGCTTTCAGTAACCTACCTCCTATACCATGCACCTGCAACATCTGCCACATTGCTCCCCTATCCACCCTATCATATGCCTTTTCCAAATCCATAAATGCCACAAAAACCTCTTTAGCCTTATCTAAATACTGTTCACTTATATTTTTTTATTTTTTTTATTATCACACCGGCCGATTCCCACCAAGGCAGGGTGGCCCGAAAAAGAAAAACTTTCACCATCATTCACTCCATCACTGTCTTGCCAGAAGGGTGCTTTACACTACAGTTTTTAAACTGCAACATTAACACCCCTCCTTCAGAGTGCAGGCACTGTACTTCCCATCTCCAGGACTCAAGTCCGGCCCGCCGGTTTCCCTGAATCCCTTCATAAATGTTACCTTGCTCACACTCCAACAGCACGTCAAGTATTAAAAACCATTTGTCTCCATTCACTCCTATCAAACACGCTCACGCATGCCTGCTGGAAGTCCAAGCCCTCTCGCACACAAAACCTCCTTTACCCCTCCCTCCAACCCTTCCTAGGCCGACCCCTACCCCGCCTTCCTTCCACTACAGACTGATACACTCTTGAAGTCATTCTGTTTCGCTCCATTCTCTCTACATGTCGAACCACCTCAACAAACCCTTCCTCAGCCCTCTGGACAACAGTTTTGGTAATCCCGCACCTCCTCCTAACTTCCAAACTACGAATTCTCTGCATTATATTCACACCACACATTGCCTCAGACATGACATCTCCACTGCCTCCAGCCTTCTCCTCGCTGCAACATTCATCACCCACGCTTCACACCCATATAAGAGCGTTGGTAAAACTATACTCTCATACATTCCCTCTTTGCCTCCAAGGACAAAGTTCTTTGTCTCCACAGACTCCTAAGTGCACCACTCACTCTTTTTCCCTCATCAATTCTATGATTCACCTCATCTTTCATAGACCCATCCGCTGACACGTCCACTCCCAAATATCTGAATACATTCACCTCCTCCATACTCTCTCCCTCCAATCTGATATTCAATCTTTCATCACCTAATCTTTTTGTTATCCTCATAACCTTACTCTTTCCTGTATTCACCTTTAATTTTCTTCTTTTGCACACCCTAACCAAATTCATCCACCAATCTCTGCAACTTCTCTTCAGAATCTCCCAAGAGCACAGTGTCATCAGCAAAGAGCAGCTGTGACAATCCCACTTTGTGTGTGATTCTTTATCTTTTAACTCCACGCCTCTTGCCAGACCTCGCATTTACTTCTCTTACAACCCCATCTATAAATATATTAAAAACCACGGTGACATCACACATCCTTGTCTAAGGCCTACTTTTACTGGGAAAAAATTTCCTTCTTTCCTACATACTCTAACTTGAGCCTCACTATCCTCGTAAAAACTCTTCACTGCTTTCAGTACCTACCTCCTACACCATACACTTGCAACATCTGCCACATTGCCCCCCTATCCACCCTGTCATATGCCTTTTCCAAATCCATAAATGCCACAAAGACCTCTTTAGCCTTATCTAAATACTGTTCACTTATATGTTTCACTGTAAACACCTGGTCCACACACCCCCTACCTTTCCTAAAGCTCCTTGTTCATCTGCTATCCTATTCTCCGTCTTACTCTTAATTCTTTCAATTATAACTCTACCATACACTTTACCAGGTACACTCAACAGACTTATCCCCTATAATTTTTTGCACTCTCTTTTATCCCCTTTGCCTTTATACAAAGGAACTATGCATGCTCTCTGCCAATCCCTAGGGACCTTACCCTCTTCCATACATTTATTAAATAATTGCACCAACCACTCCAAAACTATATCCCCACCTGCTTTTAACATTTCTATCTTTATCCCATCAATCCCGGCTGCCTTACCCCCTTTCATTTTGCCTTACTGCCTCACGAACTTCCCCACACTCACAACTGGCTCTTCCTCACTCCTACAGATGTTATTCCTCCTTGCCTATACACGAAATCACAGCTTCCCTATCTTCATCAATATTTAACAATTCCTCAAAATATTCCCTCCATCTTCCCAATACCTCTAACTCTCCATTTAATAATTCTCCTCTTCTATTTTTAACTGACAAATCCATTTGTTCTCTAGGCTTCCTTAACTTGTTAATCTCACTCCAAAACTTTTTCTTATTTTCAACAAAATTTGTTGATAACATCTCACCTACTCTCTTATTTGCTCTCTTTTTACATTGCTTCACCGCTCTCTTAACCTCTCTCTTTTTCTCCATATACTCTTCCCTCCTTGCATCACTTCTACTTTGTAAAAACTTCTCATATGCTAACTTTTTCTCCCTTACTACTCTCTTTACATCATCATTCCATCAATCGCTCCTCTTCCCTCCCGCACCCACTTTCCTGTAACCACAAACTTCTGCTGAACACTCTAACATTACATTTTTAAACCTACCGCATACCTCTTCGACCCATTGCCTATGCTCTTATTAGCCATCTATCCTCCAATAGCTGTTTATATTTACCCTAACTGCCTCCTCTTTTAGTTTATAAACCTTCACCTCTCTCTTCCCTGATGCTTCTATTCTCCTTGTATCCCATCTACCTTTTACTCTCAGTGTAGCTACAACTAGAAAGTGATCTGATATATCTGTGGCCCCTCTATAAACATGTACATCCTGAAGTCTACTCAACAGTCTTTTATCTACCAATACATAATCCAACAAACTACTGTCATTTCGCCCTACATCATATCTTGTATACTTATTTATCCTCTTTTTCTTAAAAATGTATTACCTATACTAAACCCCTTTCTATACAAAGTTCAATCAAAGGGCTCCCATTATCATTTACACCTGGCACCCCAAACTTACCTACCACACCCTCTCTAAAAGTTTCTCCTACTTTAGCATTCAGGTCCCCTACCACAATTACTTTCTCACTTGGTTCAAAGGTTCCTATACATTCACTTAACATCTCCCAAAATCTCTCTCTCTCCTCTACATTCCTCTCTTCTCCAGGTGCATACATGCTTATTATGACCCACTTTTTGCATCCAACCTTTACTTTAATCCACATAATCCTTGAATTTACACATTCATATTCTCTTTTCTCCTTCCATGACTGATCCTTCAACATTATTGCTACCCCTTCCTTAGCTCTAACTCTCTCAGATACTCCAGATTTAATCCCATTTATTTCCCCCCACCGAAACTCCCCTACCCCCTTCAGCTTTGTTTCGCTTAGGGCCAGGACATCCAACTTCTTTTCATTCATAACAACAGCAATCATCTGTTTCTTGTCATCCGCACTACATCCACACACATTTAAGCATCCCAGTTTTATAAAGTTTTTCTTCTTCTCTTTTTTAGTAAATATTTACAGGAGAAGGGATTACTAACCCATTGCTCCTGGCATTTTAGTCGCCTCATACGACGCGCATGGCTTACGGAGGAAAGATTCTTTTCCACTTCCCCATGGACAATAGAAGAAATATAGAAGAACAAGAGCTATTGAGAAAAAGGAGAAAAACCTAGATGTATGTATGTATATATGCATGTGCGTGTCTGTGAAGTGTGACCAAAGTTTAAGTAGGAGTAGCAAGATATCCCTCTTATCTAGCATTTTTATGAGACAGAAAAAGACACCAGCAATCCTACCATCATGTAAAACAGTTACAGGTTTCTGTTTCACAGTCATCTGGCAGGACGGTAGTACTTCCCTGGGTGGTTGCCGTCTACCAACCTACTATCTACAATTGTAATAATTGTAATAATTGTATTAATAATATTAGTGCATTTATGAGTGCATATTAGACTGGCCAGTTGACGTGTGTTGGACACGTTATGTGATTTGTTTACTCTTGAACATCGACAAAAATCAAACATTTCCGGTACTTTGAGCTCAATTTCAAGCTACTTTTGGTCTGTAAACTATTCAAAATCATCTCTATATCTTCCATTCTATCAAATGAGACCAAGAATACAACCATAAAAACAATACACCAAAAACATGGTTGCAGTTTTTTTCTCATTATGCACTGCATGATGCATGATTTTTTATACTGTGCACACTGGCTTCAAAGCCATAATATTACAGGACCAACCCTGAAAGGGTTAAAGTGTTTTGCTGCCACCACTGCCTGTCTCTTTACTAATCACCACCAACTTGCTGGTAACCAAACTTCCAGGGCATATCCCCACAAAGCTATGACATGCCATATGCTGATTGTATATGCATTGTGAATGTTATATGTATGGATAATCATTTGACTAGTGTTACACAGTATATTTGTATGAATAAACTCAAAATCCTTGAGTTTGCTTTGACTGCATAATGACTCAACATCATCATCTCACAAGATCAGTGGAAACCTGATGCTATAACTACCTAGCCCTAAAGGCATTCATTCAGGCACCTGGCTTAGTCCCTAAACCTGATGTAGCTCCTGCACCATACCTGTTCCTGCACTTGCCTTAAATCAGTTGTCTACTATTGTTTTTAAGCTGCTATTCTTGTATTTTTTTAATCTGTTGAAGAAGACTTTAGTGTGAGACAAAAATTTACAGTAATAATTTAAATTGGATATCACATTGGAGGGAGGGAGTATGGAAGAAGTGAATGTTTTCAGATATTTGGGAGTTGACTTGTCAGTGGATTGGTTTATGAAGGATGAGGTTAACTATATTACTGATGGAGGAAAAAAGGTGAGTGGTGCATTGAGGTATCTGTGGAGACAAAAAACGTTATCCATGGAGACAAAGAAGGGAATGTATGAGAGTATAGTGGTACCAACACTCTTATATGGGTGTGATGCATTGGTTGTAAATGCTGCAGCGAGGAGGTGGCTGGAGGGAGTGGAGATGTTGATGTTGTATCTAAGTGCAATGTGTGGTGTAAATATTATGCAGAGAATTTGTAGTGTGGAAATTAGGAGGAAGTGTAGAGTTACTAGAAGTACTAGTCAGAAGTCGTTTACATGACTCACGAAATCGTAATGACACGATTGCGACTCTCTGATTGCGGGTTCTATCCCCGCCCGTGGTATGGTTTACTAGTCAGAAGGCTGAGGAGGGGCTGTTGAGATGGTTTGGTCATTTAGAGAGAATGGAACAAAGTAGAATGACTTGGAGAGCGTCTGTAGGGGAAGGAAGGTGGAGTAAGGGCTGGCTCCGAAAAGGTTAGGGGGTAAAGGAGGTTTTGTGGGCGAGGGGCTTGGACTTCCAGCAAGTGTGTGTGAGCGTGTTAGATAGGAGTGAATGGAGATGAATGGTTTTTGGGACCTGACGAGCTGTTGGAATTTGAGCAAGGTAATATTTTGTGAAGGGATTCAGGGAAACCGTTTAGCCAAACTTGAGTACTGGAAATGGAAGGTACAATGCCTGCACTTTAACAGAGGGGTTTGGGATATTGGCAGTTTGAAGGGACATCTGAACTGTTGTATCTGGGTGCCTCTGCAAAGACAGTGATTATGTAAGAGTGATGGTGAAAGTATTGAATGATGATGAAAGTTCTTTCTTTTTGGGTTTTTTCTTTCTTTTTGGGTCACCCTGCCTCGGTGGGAAATGGCTGACATGTTAAAAAAAAATGAATTGCTGTTTAATGTGGGTTCATGTATGCCATACGTAAGTAAATTTAGTCTGATAGTTTATTATTTTAAACCTTGATTTTCTGCTAAGAATTCCTAACCCAAGTAGAGATTACCTGTACAGCCTTTCCTCACTTAGCAACGTACTCGTTTATCGATGACTCGGACTTACAACTGGCTCTCTGAACAGTGTGCATACCTAAATAATGAATATTAGAGCTGATTTCCTCTATTCTATTTATTACAGTATACAATACACTACTGTATAAACATCAAAAAATATACCAGAAATGTTATAAATGATGCAAAGGTAACATTAAAACAATATCAAAGATGGTAGACACAAACCCACTATTATTATAGTGTGCTCCTCACTTAGCGATGAATTCGATTTCGATACCGATGTGGTTTTAGGAACAGAACTCCATTGTTAAATGAGGAAAGGCTGTATAACATTCAGAATTATTATAATAATTATTAATATAATATAATTATTATTATAGTAATTATTTTGTTATTATTACATTCAGATCACTTTTTAGTTGTAGCTACACTGAGAGTAAAAGGTAGATGGGATACAAGGAGAATAGAAGCATCAGGGAAGAGAGAGGTGAAGGTTTATAAAGTAAATGAGGAGGCAGTTAGGGTAAGATATAAACAGCTATTGGAGGATAGATAGGCTAATGAGAGCATAGGCAATGGGGTCGAAGTGGTATGGGGTAGGTTTAAAAATGTAATGTTAGAGTGTTCAGCAGAAGTTTGCGGTTACAGGAAAGTGGGTGCAGGAGGGAAGAGGAGCGATTGGTGGAATGATGATGTAAAGAAAGTAGTAAGGGAGAAAAAGTTAGCATATGAGAAGTTTTTACAAAGTAGAAGTGAGGCAAGGAGGGAAGAGTATATGGAGAAAAAGAGAGAGGTTAAGAGAGTGGTGAAGCAATGTAAAAAGAGAGCAAATGAGAGAGTGGGTGAGATGTTATCAACAAATTTTGTTGAAAATAAGAAAAAGTTTTGGAGTGAGATTAACAAGTTAAGGAAGCCTAGAGAACAAATGGATTTGTCAGTTAAAAATAGAAGAGGAGAGTTATTAAATGGAGAGTTAGAGGTATTGGGAAGATGGAGGGAATATTTTGAGGAATTGTTAAATGTTGATGAAGATAGGGAAGCTGTGATTTTGTGTATAGGGCAAGGAGGAATAACATCTTGTAGGAGTGAGGAAGAGCCAGTTGTGAGTGTGGGACAAGTTTGTGAGGCAGTAGGTAAAATGAAAGGGGATAAGGCAACTGGGATTGATGGGATAAAGATAGAAATGTTAAAAGCAGGTGGGGTAAGGTACCTAGGGATTGGCAGAGAGCATGCATAGTTCCTTTGCATAAAGGCAAAGGGGACAAAAGAGAGTGCAAAAATTATAGGGGGATAAGTCTGTTGAGTATATCTGGTAAAGTGTATGGTAGAGTTTTTATTGAAAATATTAAGAGTAAGACGGATAATAGGATAGCAGATGAACAAGGAGGCTTTAGGAAAGGTAGGGGGTGTGTGGACCAGGTGTTTACAGTGAAACATGTAAGTGAACAGTATTTAGATAAGGCTAAAGAGGTTTTTGTGGCATTTATGGATTTGGAAAAGGCATATGACAGGGTGGATAGGAGGGCAATGTGGCAGATGTTGCAGGTGTGTGGTATAGGAGGTAGGTTACTGAAAGCAGTGAAGAGTTTTTATGAGGATAGTGAGGCTCAAGTTAGAGTATGTAGGAAAGAGGGAGATTATTTCCCAGTAAAAGTAGGCCTTAGACAAGGATGTGTGATGTCACCATGGTTGTTTAATATATTTATAGATGGGGTTGTAAGAGAAGTAAATGCGAGGGTCTTGGCAAGAGGCGTGGAGTTAAAAGATAAAGAATCACACATAAAGTGGGAGTTGTCACAGTTGCTCTTTGCTGATGACACTGTGCTCTTGGGAAATTCTGAAGAGAAGTTGCAGAGGTTGGTGGATGAATTTGGTAGGGTATGTAAAAGAAGAAAATTAAAAGTGAATACAGGAAAGAGTAAGGTTATGAGGATAACAAAAAGATTAAGTGATGAAAGATTGGATATCAGATTGGAGGGAGAGAGTATGGAGGAGGTGAATGTATTCAGATATTTGGGAGTGGACGTGTCAGCGGATGGGTCTATGAAAGATGAGGTGAATCATAGAATTGATGAGGGGAAAAGGGTGAGTGGTGCACTTAGGAGTCTGTGGAGACAAAGAACTTTGTCCGTGGAGGCAAAGAGGGGAATGTATGAGAGTATAGTTTTACCAACGCTCTTATATGGGTGTGAAGCATGGGTGATGAATGCTGCAGCGAGGAGAAGGCTGGAGGAAGTGGAGATGTCATGTCTGAGGGCAATGTGTGGTGTGAATATAATGCAGAGAATTCATAGTTTTGAAGTTAGGAGGAGGTGCGGGATTGCCAAAACTGTTGTCCAGAGGGCTGAGGAAGGGTTGTTGAGGTGGTTCAGACATGTAGAGAGAATGGAGCGAAACAGAATGACTTCAAGAGTGTATCAGTCTGTAGTGGAAGGAAGGCAGGGTAGGGGTCAGCCTAGGAAAGGTTGGAGGGAGGGGGTGATGGAGGTTTTGTGTGTGAGGGGCTTGGACTTCCAGCGGGCATGCATGAGCATGTTTGATAGGAGTGAATGGAGACAAATGGTTTTTAATATTTGATGTACTGTTGGAGTGTGAGCAAAGTAACATTTGTGAAGGGATTCAGGGAAACTGGCAGGCCGGACTTGAGTCCTGGAGATGGGAAGTACAATGTCTGCAATCTGAAGGAGGGGTGTTAATGTTGCAGTTTAAAAACTGTAGTGTAAAGCACCCTTCTGGCAAGACAGTGATGGAGTGAATGATGGTGAAAGTTTTTCTTTTTCAGGTCACCCTGCCTTGGTGGGAATCGGCCAGTGTGTTAATAATAAAAAATATTACATTCAGGGGAAAGGGGAACACTAAACCTGTAGGGGTCATACAGCACCTGGGGGAATGGAAAACATTCATGATTGATTGAAGGAATTGGAGCACATGTCCAATTCTTTAGAACAAGAGCCCTTCACCAAGACAACCCTCAGCATTAAGTGAAGTATGCCTCCTCAGTACTTTCATTATATGTCCTATAAACTGTGTACAGAGTGGAGCAGTAACAACACTGCAGTGGGTAGTCTTTTTATTATTATTTTTCTTATAGAAATAAAAAAATATATACAAAACTTGATATAAATACAAGTTTAAGTGTACTGTATATAAGTTTGTATTGCCTGTTTAGTTGCACTGTTGTAAGCATGGGATAATGTAGTCTTGCAAAGCACCATAATGTTATTTCTATTAAAATTCATTTATTTTGTTATTTTTTACAATACCTAGTTATATACACTAAAAAAGCTGTCAAATCATGAGTGTGTTTCAGGGCATGGTACTCCATAAAACATGGGTGGAAGCACAACACTACATCACAGCTCTTACACCAGTACTGTGTGTCTTTATGCTGTCTGCTTTTTTTGTGTGAGAGTGAAGAAATAACACCTTTGAGCAGTTTTCTTGCTTTTTTGTAGGAGGAATAAGCTTAGAAAAAGTTTACTTGAGTCTGTATCACCGAATCACCCTCCTCTTGCAGGTATGGCCTGCTGGTAGCTTTCTAGAACTTGTATGATGGCAGGTACATGAAATTCTCCTAGTTTTGGTTTACTTGCTTGATACATGAGTTAATACTGAATGCTTTTATCTTCATATATACCCTTATGTATGCCACCTGCACCACTTTCTAACATATTCCACAGAACTAATTTGCATATTTTATTTATATTAATGTTTGTAGAATTACCAACAATATATTAGGTAAAGAAGATACAAGTTCAACTAAGGCGACATTTTGTTGTGGCAATGATTTGTTCTCTAGGAGCTTTGTCAAGCCATTAGAAACAATACATGGACACATAGGTATTAAAGTGAGGTGCATAATATAATTGTAGTAGTAGTTGTAGCACTTGTGGTAGTAGTAGTATTGTGGTGGTAATAGTACTTGTGGTAGTAGTAGCAGTAGTACTTGTGGTGGTAGTAGTAGTAGTAATAGTAGTACTTGTGGTGGTAGTAGTAGTAATAGTAGTAGTACTTGTGGTAGTGATAATAGAAATGAGATGAGGAAAGTAAGTAGAAGGATAGACAGCTGGTAAGTTGGATAGACAGTATGTTAAGTATGAAGGCTGTCACATTTGGGAAATATATGTTTGTTGACATATGTAGTCTAGGAAATTCTGCATTGGCATATATTCTGTGGAGTAGGAAAAGCTCCAAGAGATACTTTACTTGCACCATACTTCTAAGTGTCCATGCAGCTTATACCATAATATGGTTTACTGTGTGGGTTAGCTTTCACAAAATAGAAATTGCATAGCTTTACATTTTGTATACAGTAATTCTGTCTGTGTGATCTCAGTATTATCATCCTGCCATACATCTTAACATCTGTTGAACAAATCAGTTCCTCGCTTAGTATCTTATACACAGTATTGTTAATTCATTATTGGTTTGTAATATACATTGTACCGAAAGTTGACATGTGTGTATGGTTACTCTCCTTTTGTGTGGGCTTCACTAAATGTATAATAATAAAGATAATCTTCAGTTTATCTTGTGTACATATCACATAATTCTGGTTAAAAGGTGATTTCTTGTAAATTATTCAATAATTATCTATCAACGTATTTAGGTCTAGTCTAAGGATGGACCAAGTAGACATAATGCATGATGGTCCACACATGTCATCTGTTGATACAAATCTCTCTCTTTCCTTTTTAGCATTCCTAAATCAAATGGCACCGATTACTAGGTTCATCGATAAATTTGTGCCAATACTCCATGCCCAACAGGAATACATGAGTGGAGGTAGGGATTGCATTGTTCGGGCTTTATCAAATTCTTTGCTACAGAGTGAGCCAGTTCTGTCAATGGGACCTGAGAGGCTTCATCTTGTTAGGCCTGCTGGTAACCCTATTTTTGTGCTTTGAGTTGCTCTGATGTTTGGCAACATTCTGAGCTGGCTCTTTCTATAGTGCTTCTTTAAACTTTTATGTAAATAGGCACACATACAGTATATTCATCCCATTAACAGATTTTTCCATAGGTCCCATTTGTAATGTACTCATGAATGTTGTAATGCCTGTTTTTATGCCTAAATGTTGTCAAACATGTCCAGACTATTTTTTATTTATTTTAAAATACCTGTAAAATAATCTTGGATATTATTGGTTAAAGAACATAAAGTATTTCCCTTCAGGTGCTGGCTATGTGTTAAGCCGGGAAGCCTTGAAGAAATTTGTTGAGGAAGCAATACCCAATCCGAAGAAGTGTCGACAAGACCATGCCGGAGCAGAAGATGTTGAAATAGGTATGTGGTAAATATTTTTAAGTTACTGTAATTAAAAATTTATTTCTCTTGTTTACTAACAGCTGTGAGGGCCTGGAGTTCCAGCAAGTGTGCGTGAGCATGTTAGATAGAAGTGAATGGTTTTTGGGATCTGATGAGCTGTTGGAATGTGAGCATGGTAATATTTTATGAAGGGATTCAGGGAAATCGGTTAGCTGGACTTGAGTCCTGGATGTGGGAAGTACAATGCCTGCACTTTAAAGGAAGGGTTTTGGATATTGGCTGTTTGGAGTGACATATAAACTGTCGTACCTGAGCGCCTCTGCAAACACAACGATTATGTATTAATGATGGTGAAAGTGTTGAAAAGTTTTTACGAGGATAGTGAGGCTCAGCTTAGAGTATGTAGGCAAGAGGGAGATTATTTCCCAGTATAAGTAGGCCATAGACAGGGATGTGTGATGTCACCATGGTTGTTCAGTATATTTATAGATAGAGTTGTAAGAGAAGTGAATGCTTGGGTGTTGGCAAGAGGTGTGGGGTTAAAAGATAAAGAATCTAACATAAAGTGGGAATTATCACAGTTGGTCTTTGTTGATGACACTGTGCTTTTGGGAAATTCTAAAGAGAAGTTGCAGAGGTTGATTGATGAGTTTGGTAGGGTGAAATATAGGTGAATATAGGAAAGAGTAAGGTGATGAGGATAACAAAAAAATTAGGTAACAGAATATTGGATATCAGATTGGAGGGAGAGAGTATGGAGGAGGTGAATACGTTCAGATATTTAGTAGTAGGTTGGTAGACAGTAACCGCCCAGGGAGGTACTACCGTCCTGCCAAGTGAGTGTAAAACGGAATCCTGTAATTGTTTTACATGATGGTAGGATTGCTGGTGTCTTTTTTCTGCCCCTAAAACATGCAAGATTTCACGTACATCTTGCTACTTCTACTTACACTTAGGTCACACTACACATACATGTACAAGCATATATATATACACACCCCTCTGGGTTTTCTTCTATTTTCTTTCTAGTTCTTGTTCTTGTTTATTTCCTCTTATCTCCATGGGGAAGTGGAACAGAATTCTTCCTCCGTAAGCCATGCGTGTTGTAAGAGGCGACTAAAATGCCAGGAGCAAGGGCCTAGTAACCCTTTCTCCTGTATAAATTACTAAATTTAAAAAGAGAAACGTTCGTTTTTCTTTTTGGGGCACCCTGCCTTGGTGGGATATGGCCGGTTTGTTGAAAAAAAATAAAAACAAAATTTAGTAGTAGGTTGGTAGACAGCAACCACCCTGGGAGGTACTACCATCCTGCCAAGTGAGTGTAAAACGAAAGCCTGTAATTGTTTTACATGATGGTAGGATTGCTGGTGTCTTTTGTCTATCTCATAAATATGCAAGATTACAGGTACATCTTGCTACTTCTACTTACACTTAGGTCACACTACACATACATATACATATTTATTTATAAATACTCATCTGAGTTTTCTTTGATTTTATCTTAATAGTTCTTGTTCTTATTACTTTTCCTTTTATATCCATGGGGAAGTGGAATAAGAATCTTTCCTCCGTAAGCCATGCGTGTTGTAAAAGTCAACTAAAATGCCAGGAACAATGGGCTAGTAACCCCTTTTCCTGTAATAATTACTAAAAAGAATAAGAAGAAAATTGTCAAATTGGGATGTCTGAATGTGTGTGGATGTTGTGCGAATGATAAGAAAGAGATGATTGAGGATGTTATGAATGAGAAGAAACTGGATGTCCTGGCTTTAAGTGAAACAAAGCTGAAGGGAATGGGAGAGTTTCTGTGGAGAGGAATAAATGGGATTAGGTTAGGGGTTTCAAATAAAGTTAGAGCTAAAGAAGGGGTAGCAATAATGTTGAAGGATAAGCTATGGCAGGAAAAGAGGGACTATAAATGTATTAATTCAAGGATTATGTGGAGTAAAATAAAGGTTGGATGTGAAAAGTGGGTTATAGTAAGTGTATATGCACCTGGAGAAGAGAGAAGTGTAGAGGAGAGAGAGGGATTTTGGAAATTTTGAGTGAATGTGTGGGGAATTTTGAACCAAGTGTGACAGTACTTGTGGTTGGGGATTTCAATGTTAAAGTGGGTAAAAATGTTGTAGAGGGAGTAGTAGGTAAATTTGGGGTGCCAGGGGTAAATGAAAATGGAGAGCCTTTAACCCTTTGAGGGTCGACAGGCCCTCTCCGAAACTCGTTCTCAGGGTCGGCCAAATTTAAAAAAAAAAAAATTATTTTCTCTTATGAAAAGATAGAGAATCTTTTCCCGATCATAAAGACACCAAAAGTTTGAAATTTGATAGAAAACTTACGGAATTATGCTCTCGCAAAGTTAGTGGTCTCGGCGATGTTTACGCATCGGCGATTTTGCCCACTTTGAGCCCCATTTTCGGCCAATTTCGCTGTACTAGTCGACAAAAAACATGAATATTTCGCTAGAACTCCATTTTTTCTATCGAATGGGTGCAAGAAACCACCCATTTATGAAATTCAACTATCCAGTACAGTGGTCAGAATTTAGCAATTTTGCCAATTTCACACAAATTTCAAAAGATGCCAATTTCCGAATAGGGTCCAGAATAAACAAGAAAGACATTCCTGGCACTAAAATGACATTTCCTCTAGTCATTAGTCACGTCTCAAGGCCCCTCTTATATTCTTTTGCTTTCCACTTTGAATTTTTATTCTCACAAAAAATATAAGATTTACTGTTATGCAGACTACTGCATTAGTGTAAAAAATGGTATAAATATTATTGGTGCACTTGTGAAAGAATATTAGACTCACCAGTTGACGTGTATTGCACGCTTGGCACGATTTGTTTACTTTTGAAGTTTGGTAAAAATCGAACATTTCTGCTACTTTAAGCTCAATTTCAAGGCACCTTTCATTGTAAAACCAGCCAAAATCATCTCAATTTCTGTAATATGTCTTCCATTCTATAAAATGAGACCAAGAAAACTAGAATACAACAATAAATACCATACGAAAATACACTGCAAAGTCGCTGATTTATTCCAAAAAAATGGTCAAAGTTTTTTTTTTCTCATTATGCACTGTGTGCTGCAGGATTTTTTTTAGACTGTGCACACTGACCACATAGACCCATTCTTTCATATGAAGGCCTACCAGCTTTCTCCCACTAGATTTGAGGCCGCTAGAATTTATGCGTACTAGTACGTCAAAAACCCCTACGCGTAAGACGTACTAGTACGACGAAAACCCTCAAAGGGTTAATTGAGCTATGTGTAGAAAGAGGTTTGGTAATAAGTAATACATATTTTATGAAAAAGGGGATAAATAAATATACAAGGTTAGATATAGCACATAATTAAAGTAGTTTGTTAGATTATGTATTGGTGGATAAAAGGTTGATGGGTAGGTTCCAGGATGTACACATTTATAGAGGGGCAACTGATATATCGCATCATTTTTAGTTGTAGCTACAGTTAGAGTAAGAGGTAGATGGGACAAGAGGAAAATGGCAACAACAAGTAAGAGGGAGGTGAAAGTGTATAAACTAAGGGAGGAAGAAGTTTGGGTGAGATATAAGCAACTATTGGCAGAAAGGTGGACTGGTGCAAATATGAGTAGTGGGGGGGTTGAAGAGGGTTGAAATGGTTTTAAAAATGCAGTATTAGAATGTGGGGCAGAAGTTTGCGGTTATAGGAGGGTGGGTGCAGGAGGAAAGAGGAGTGATTGGTGGAATGATGAAGTAAAGGGTGTAATAAAAAAAGAAAAATGTAGCTTATGAGAGGTTTTTAGAAAGCAGAAGTGTTATAAGAAGAATTGAGTATATGGAGAGTAAAAGAAAGGTGACGAGAGTGGTGAGAGAGTACAAAAGGAGAGCAGATGATAGAGTGAGAGAGGCACTGTCAAGAAATTTTAATGAAAATAAGAAAAAAATATGGAGTGAGTTAAACAAGTTAAGAAAGCCTAGGGAACGAATAGATTTGTCAGTTAAAAACAGAGTAGGGGAGTTAGTAGATGGGGAGATGGAGGTATTGGGTAGATGGCAAGAATATTTTGAGGAACTTTTAAATGCTGAGGAAGAAAGGGAGGCGGTAATTTCATGCACTGGCTAGGGAGGTATACCATCTTTTGTGGGTGAAGAAGAGCAGGATGTGAGTGTGGGGGAGGTGCGTGAGGCATTATGTAGAATGAAAGGGGGTAAAGCAGCTTGAACTGATGGGATCATGACAGAAATGTTAAAAGCAGGGGGGGATATAGTGTTGGAGTGGTTGGTATTTTTGTTTAATAAATGTATGAAAGAGGGGAAGGTACCTAGGGATTGGTGGAGAGCATGTATAGTCCCCTTTTATAAAGGGAAGGGAGACAAAAGAGATTGTAAAAATTATAGAGGAATAAGTTTACTGAGTATACCAGGAAAAGTGTATGGTAGGGTTATTATTGAAAGAATTAGAAGTAAGACAGAATGTAGGATTGCGGATGGGCAAGGAGGCTTTAGAGTGGGTTGGGGATGTGTAGATCAAGTGTTTACACTGAAGCATATATGTGAACAGTATTTAGATAAAGGTAGGGAAGCTTTTATTGCATTTATGGATTTAGAAAAGGCATATGATAGAGTGGATAGGGGAGCAATGTGGCAGATGTTGCAAGTAAATGGAATAGGTGGTAAGTTACTAAATGCTGTAAAAAGTTTTTATGAGGATAGTGAGGCTCAGGTTAGGGTGTGTAGAAAAGAGGGAGACTACTTCCCAGTAAAAGTAGGTCTTAGACAAGGATGTGTAATGTCACCATGGTTGTTTAATATATTTATATGGGGTTGTAAAAGAAGTAAATGCTAGGGTGTTTGGGAGAGGGGTGGGATTAAATTATGGGGAATCAAATACAAAATGGGAATTGACACAGTTACTTTTTGCTGATGATACTGTGCTTATGGGAGATTCTGAAGAAAAGTTGCAAAGGTTAGTGGACAAGTTTGGGAGTGTGTGTAAAGGTAGAAAGTTGAAAGTGAACATAGAAAACAGTAAGGTGATAAGGGTATCAAATGATTTAGATAAAGAAAAATTGGTTATCAAATTGGGGAGGAGGGGTATGAAAGAAGTGAATGTTTTCAGATATTTGGGAGTTGACGTGTCGGCAGATGGATTTATGAAGGATGAGGTTAATCATAGAATTGATGAAGGAAAAAAGGTGAGTGGTGCGTTGAGATATATGTGGAGACAAAAAAACGTTATCTATGGAGGCAAAGAAGGGAATGTATGAAAGTATAGTAGTACTAACACTCTTATATGGGTGTGAAGCTTGGGTTGTAAATGTTGCAGCGAGGAGGCAGTGGAGATGTCCTGTCTAAGGGCAATGTGTGGTGTAAATATTATGCAGAAAATTTCGAGTGCAGAAATTAGGAGAAGGTGTGGAGTTAATGAATGTATTAGTCAGAGGGCTGAAGAGGGGTTGTTGAGGTGGTTCGATCATTTAGAGAGAATGGATCAAAGTAGAATGACATGGAGAGCGTATAAATCTGTAGGGGAAGGAAGGCGGGGTATGGGTCGTCCTCATAAAGGTTGGAGCGACAGGGTAAAGGAGGTTTTGTGGGCGAGGGGCTTGAACTTCCAGCAAGCATGTGTGAGCGTGTTAGATACGAGTGAATGGAGACGAATGGTATTTGGGACCTGACAACCTGTTGGAGCGTGAACAGGGTAATATTTAGTGAAAGGGTTCAGGGAAACCAGTTATTTTTATATAGCCATACTTGAGTCCTGGAAATGGGAAATACAGTGCCTGCACTTTAAAGGAAGGGTTTGGGATATTGGCAGTTTGGAGGGATATGTTGTGTATCTTTATACGTATATGCTTCTAAACTGTTGTATTCTGAGCGCCTCTGCTAAAACAGTGATTATGTGTGAGGTGAAAGTTGAAAATATTGAATGATGAAAGTATTTTCTTTTTGAGGATTTTCTTTCTTTTTGGGTCACCCTGCCTCGGTGGGAGACATCCGATTTGTTAAAAAAAAAAAAATGGGAGTGGATATGTCAGCAAATAGGTCTATGAAGGATGAGGTGAATCATAGAACTGACGAGTGGAAAAAGGTGAGTGGTGCACTTAGGAGTCAGTGGAGACAAAGAACTTTATCCATGAAAGCAAAGAGGGGACTGTATGGAAGTATAGTTATACCAACGCTCTTGTATGTGTGTGAGGCATGCTTTGTGAATGTTGCAACAAGGAAAAGGCTGGAGGCAGTGGAGATGTCATGTCTGAGGGCAATGTGTGGTGTGAATATAATGCAGAGAATCCTGCTTCATGTTGTCTGTCACTGCTACCTCATGATGTTTGCTACTGCTGCTTCATGTTGTCTGCCATTGCTACCTCATGATGTCTGCCACTGTTGCTTCATGTTGTCTGCCACTGCTGCTTCATGTTGTCTGCCACTGCTGCTTCATGTTGTCTGCCACTGCTGCTTCATGTTGTCTGCCATTGCTACCTCATGATGTCTGCCACTGTTGCTTCATGTTGTCTGCCACTGCTGCTTCATGTTGTCTGCCACTGCTGCTTCATGTTGTCTGCCACTGCTACCTCATGATGTCTGCCACTGCTGCTTCATGTTGTCTGCCACTGCTGTTTAAGGTTGTCTGCCACTGCTGCTTCATGTTGTCTGCCACTGCTGCTTCATGTAGTCTGCCACTGCTACCTCATGTCTGCCACTGCTGCTTCATGTAGTCTGCCACTGCTGCTTCATGTTGTCTGCCACTGCTGCTTCATGTTGTCTGCCACTGCTGCTTCATGTTGTCTGCCACTGCTACCTCATGATGTCTACCACTGCTGCTTCATGTTGTCTGCCACTACTACCTCATGATGTCTGCCACTGCTGCTTCATGTTGTCTGCCACTGCTACCTCATGATGTCTGCCACTGCTGCTTCATGTTGTCTGCCACTTCTACCTCATGATGTCTGCCACTGTTACTTCATGTTGTCTGCCACTGATGCTTCATGTTGTCTGCCACTGCTGCTTCATGTTGTCTGCCACTGCTGCTTCATGTTGTCTGCCACTGATGCTTCATGTTGTCTGCCACTGTTACTTCATGTTGTCTGCCACTGCTGCTTCATGTTGTCTGCCACTGCTGCTTCATGTTGTCTGCCACTACTACCTCATGATGTCTGCCACTGCTGCTTCATGTTGTCTGCCACTGCTACCTCATGATGTCTACCACTGCTGCTTCATGTTGTCTGCCACTACTACCTCATGATGTCTGCCACTGCTGCTTCATGTTGTCTGCCACTGTTACTTCATGTTGTCTGCCACTGATGCTTCATGTTGTCTGCCACTGCTGCTTCATGTTGTCTGCCACTACTACCTCATGATGTCTGCCACTGCTGCTTCATGTTGTCTGCCACTGCTACCTCATGATGTCTGCCACTGCTGCTTCATGTTGTCTGCCACTTCTACCTCATGATGTCTGCCACTGTTACTTCATGTTGTCTGCCACTGATGCTTCATGTTGTCTGCCACTGCTGCCTCATGATGTCTGCTACTGCTGCTTCATGTTGTCTGCCACTGCTACCTCATAATGTCTGCCACTGCTGCTTCATATCATCTGCCACTGCTACCTCATGATGTCTGCCACTGTTGCTTACTGTTGTCTGCCACTGCTGCTTCATGTCTGCCACTGCTGCTTCAGTCTGTCACTGCTGCTTCATGTTGTCTGCCACTGCTACCTCATGATGTCTGCCACTGCTGCTTCATGTTGTCTGCCACTGCTGCCTCATGATGTCTGCCACTGATGCTTCATGTTGTCTCCCACTGCTGCTTCATGTTGTCTGCCACTGCTGTTTCATGTTGTCTGCCACTGCTACCTCATGATGTCTGCCACTGCTGCTTCATGTTGTCTCCCACTGCTGCTTCATGTTGTCTGCCACTGCTGTTTCATGTTGTCTGCCACTGCTACCTCATGATGTCTGCCACTGCTACCTCATGATGTCTGCCACTGCTGCTTCATATTGTCTACCACTGCTGCTTCATGCTGTCTGCCACTGCTACCTCATGATGTCTGCCTCTGCTGCTTCATGTTGTCTGTCACTGCTACCTCATGATGTCTGCTACTGCTGCTTCATGTTATCTGCCACTGCTACCTCATGATGTTTGCCACTGCTGCTTCATGTTGTCTGCCACTGCTACCTCATGATGTCTGCCACTGTTGCTTCATGTAGTCTGCCACTGCTGCTTCATTTTGTCTGCCACTGCTACCTCATGTCTGCCACTGCTGCTTCATGTTGTCTGCCACTGCTGCCTCATGATGTCTGCCACTGCTACCTCATGATGTCTGCCACTGCTGCTTCATGTTGTCTCTTGCTGCTGCTTCATGTTGTCTGCCACTGCTACCTCATGATGTCTGCCACTGCTGCTTCATGTTGTCTGCCACTGCTACCTCATGATGTCTGCCACTGCTGCTTCATGTTGTCTGCCACTGCTGCCTCATGATATCTGCCACTGCTGCTTCATGTTTTCTGCCACTGCTACCTCATGATGTCTTCCACTACTGCTTCATGTTGTCTGCCACTGCTACCTCATGATGTCTGCCACTGCTGCTTCATGTTGTCTGCCACTGCTACCTCATGATGTCTGCCACTGTTACTTCATGTTGTCTGCCACTGCTGCTTCATGTTGTCTGCCACTGCTGCTTCATGTTGTCTGCCACTACTACCTCATGATGTCTGCCACTGTTGCTTCGTGTTGTCTGCCACTGCTGCTTCATGTTGTCTGCCACTGCTACCTCATGTTGTCTGCCACAGCTGCTTCATGTTGTCTGCCACTGCTTCCTCATGATGTCTGCCACTGCTGCTTCATGTTGTCTGCCACTGCTACCTCATGAAAGGCCTGAGCTTGCTACCACCTGCAGCTCACAAGACTGCCATCCCCACGAGCCCCTTTGGGGCGGGGCAGATGGCAGTCCAGAGGCCTAGCTTCTCCCTACGAGCCCCGTGAGGGCGGGGAATGTGGCTAGGCCTGGGGACAGTTGGTCCCAAAGATGAGGGGGTACTTGTACCTCCTCCCATGGGAGACTTAAGTCTCGAGACACTCCCCAGATAGGGAGCCAAGGCTGGGTCACCACTACTTGGAAAAGACCCGGGCCGGGAGAATACCGGCGAATAAAAAAAAAAAAAAAACTGCTACCTTATGATGTCTGCCACTGCTGCTTTATATTGTCTGCCACTGCTGCTTCATGTTGTCTGCCACTGCTACCTCATGATGTCTGCCACTGCTGCTTCATGTTGTCTGCCACTGCTACATCATGATGTTTGCCACTGCTACCTCATGATGTCTACCACTGATGTCGCCAAAGAACTGAACATTTCTGCTATTTTGAGCTCAATTTCAAGGTACTTTTCATTGTGAAACTAATTAAAATCATACTTTTGTGGTATATCTTCCATTCTATCACGTGAGAACAAATAAAACGAGAATACAACCTTAAAAACCATACGAAAATATACCACTATGGGGAGGCTAAAGGCTGAGAAGTGAACTCCGTTATGTATGGTCCGATATCTTTCATTTTTGGTGTACGTTAAGAGGTATCTTTTCATTATACATTGCCCAAGTTTCAATAAGATAGTCCAACAAATAATTGAGACCCAATTCCCTAGATCAAGAGCAAGAGCCCCCTCACTACTGTCAATAAAATAGGCCATAATATGGCAAGTGATGGCGACACCGGCAGCGGCAGAAAGCATCCATCATTTACTCTCCCACTCTAGTATCTTCCCAGTCCATAACCCCACACCTAGCTTGTGTTTATCTATGATTAGTGGTGAGGCTGTCACATATGTAACCACAGGTGTAGTCAAGACAGATGTATATATAGATGAAGACATGATCACTGTGGCCACAGTAGTGGTGGTGGTGTCCAGCTGCCCACTCTGTGCTGCTGCCTTCTTCGTTTCTCTAGCTCTTTTCATAGTTTCTAATCGCATCTTGCTGATTGTACGCAAATAATGTCTTTTTGGGTGAAGCATTGTGTGAGAAATTTGTACAATATAAGACAAAATTACGCATCCCAAGGGTCTGCTGCGATCACTCAGAGCGGCATAACTCCTCTTTCTTTTGACTCTTGGTTGGCACTTGTAGCAGCTGTACCTACAGCCACCCAGAGGGTTATCAATTTCTATTTTGAAGCATTTGGGACAAAAATATAAAAAAAAAAAAAGATGAAAAATGTTTAGAAATGATAACATTATTATTATTATTGCTATTATATTGTATTATTATTATTATTATTATTATTATGTTTTATTATTATTATTATTATTATTATTATTATTATTATTATTATTATTAATTTAGGGAACTGGAGCACAGATCCAATTCCATAGATCAAGAGCCCATCACCACGTACATACTAATACTAATAATAATAATAATAATAATAATAATAATAATAATAATAATAATAATAATAATAATAATGATAATAATAATAATAATAATAATTATTATTATAATAATAATAATGATAATAATAATAATACAATATAAAATTAATAATAATACAATGTAATAATAATAATAATAGCAACAGTAAGGAGAAACTTCAAAAGGCTGCCAGTAGATGGCAACACCATCAGCAAAACATTGGTAACCACTTCTAGTATTAGGTTAAATCTGCCTGAAATGCCTCAGCATGATAGTGGCTGTCTTTGTTCCAATTATATTATGATATGTAAACACACCCTTTCTCCTGTATATAGTGGACCCCCGCATACCGTTGGCATCACATAACGATTAATCCGCATACCGCTTGCTTTAATCGCAAAAATTTTGCCTCGCATACCGCTTAAAAACCCGCTCACCACTGTTCATCCAAGACGCGTCCAATGTGCGCCTTAGCCAGCCTCACATGTTCCGCCGGTGGCATTGTTTACCAGCCAGCCTCCGCGGTAGCATCCAAGCATACAATCGTAACATTTCATATTATTACAGTGTTTTTGGTGATTTTATCTGGAAAATAAGTGACCATGGGCCCCAAGAAAGCTTCTAGTGCCAACCCTACAGCAATAAGGGTGAGAATTACTATAGAGATGAAGAAAAAGATCATTGATAAGTATGAAAGTGGAGTGCGTGTCTCCGAGCTGGCCAGGTTGTATAATAAACCCCAATCAACCATCGCTACTATTGGTGGTACAGCTGCTGCTGCTGCACTGTCAGCTGCTGCTGCTGCTGCACTGTCAGCTGCTGCTGCTGCTGCTGCTGCTGTAGCATCGTCTGCTGCTGCTGTAGCATCATCTGCTGCTGCTGTAGCATCGTCTGCTGCTGCTGCTGCTGCTGCTATAGCATTGTCTGCTGCTGCTGTAGCATCGTCTGCTGCTGCTGTAGCATCATCTGCTGCTGCTGTAGCATCGTCTGCTGCTGCTGTAGCATCGTCTGCTGCTGCTGCTGCTGCTGTAGCATCGTCTGCTGCTGCTGTAGCATCGTCTGCTGCTGCTGTAGCATCATCTGCTGCTGCTGTAGCATCGTCTGCTGCTGCTGCTGCTGTAGCATCGTCTGCTGCTGCTGTAGCATCGTCTGCTGCTGCTGTAGCATCGTCTGCTGCTGCTGTAGCACTGTTGTTGGTGTGGCTTATTGAGAATATACCAAGAAACAATTAACCCAGAGGATTTGCCACCCAGGATAACCCAAAAAAGTCAGTGTCATCGAAGACTGTCTAACTTATTTCCATTGGGGTCCTTAATCTTGTCTCCCAGGATGCAACCCACACCAGTCGACTAACACCCAGGTGAACAGGGAAAAATGCCTGGAACTAGTGCTCATATTGGTGAATTTAAAGCCAGCAAAGGTTGGTTTGAGAGATTTAAGAATCGTAGTGACATACACAGAGTGATAAGGCATGTTCTGGAAGAAAATACCAAACAGGACCTACAGTACTCAGGAGGAAAAGGCACTCCCAGGACACAGTGTCTCATCAGTCATTGCTGCATCTTCAATAAAGGTAAGTGTCATTTATTCTTCATTTAGTAGACTAGTACATGCACAATATATACTGTGCATGTACTACTCTACTATTGTGCATTTATCCTTCTCTTTGTGTGTAGGAAAATGTATATTTCACGTGGTAAAATTTTTTTTTTCATACTTTTGGGTGTCTTGCACGGATTAATTTGATTTCCATTACTTCTTATGGGGAAAATTCATTCGCATACCGATTATTTCGCATACCAATGAGCCCTCTTGCACGGATTAAAATCGGTATGCGGGGGTCCACTGTATATTACTAAATGTAAAAGGAGAAACTTTCGTTTTTTCTTTTGGGCCACCCCGCCTTGGTGGGATACAGCTGGTGTGTTGAAAAGATGTAAACACACATTGTAACCTTTGCAAAGAAATAAATATTTTATTTATTTATTTATTTATTTAAGGAACCTCCCTTGAGGGGGAAGTTCGCATCGTGAAATTTCCTTCGTATCCAGAAGCAAAAAATAGACCAAATGACGGTTTGTATCCTGAAAAATTCACATGGTGGGATGTTCGTAAGCCGAGGTTCCACTGTGTGTGTACACACACACACACACACACACACACACACACACACACACACACACACACACACACACACTCACACTCACACTCACACTCACACTCACACTCACACTCTCACTCACTCACTGGACCCTCAACCAGCGATGGCATCGATTAACGATAAATCTGACTAGCGATACATTTTAACGCAAAAATTTTGCCTCGACTAGCGCTTAAAAACCCGACCAGCGCTTTTCATTCTGTACGAGACGCGTCCACTTTGGCCTGAGCGCGCCTCACTTGTCCCCTGGGTGCCAGTGTTTACAAGCCAGCCACCCGGTCACTTCCAAACATACAACTGGAACATTTCATAGTATCACAGCCTTTGTAGTGATTGCACCTGCAAAATAAGTCACCATGGGCCCCAAGAAAGCTTCTAGTGCCAACCCTACAGCAAAAAGGGTGAGAATTACTATGGAGATGAAGAAAGAGATCATTGCTAAGTATGAAAGTGGAGTGCGTGTCTCTGAGCTGGTCAGGTTGTATAATAAACCCCAATCAACCATCGCTACTATTGTGGGCAAGAAAACGGCAATCAAGGAAGCTGTTCTTGCCAAAGGTGTAACTATGTTTTCGAAACTGAGATCGCAAGCGGTAGAAGATGTTGAGAGACTCTTATTGGTGTGGATAAACGAGAAACAGATAGCAGGAGATAGCATCTCTCAAGCGATCATATGTGAAAAGGCTAGGAAGTTGCATGACGATTTAATTAAAAAAATGCCAGCAACTAGTGATGTGAGTGAATTTAAGGCCAGCAAAGGTTGGTTTGAGAGATTTAAGAAGCGTAGTGGCATTCATAGTGTGATAAGGCATGGTGAGGCTGCCAGTTTGGACCACAAACGGCTGAAAAATATGTGCAGGAATTCAAGGAGTACATAGACAGTGAAGGACTAAAACCTGAACAAGTGTTTAATTGTGACGAAACAGGCCTGTTTTGGAAGAAAATGCCAAGCAGGACCTACATTACTCAGGAGGAAAAGGCACTAACAGGAAATAAGCCTATGAAAGACAGGCTTACTCTGTTGATGTGTGCCAATGCTAGTGGTGATTGCAAAGTGAAGCCTTTATTGGTGTATCACTCTGAAACTCCCAGAGTGTTCAGGAAAAACAATGTCGTCAAGGCTAATTTGTGTGTGCTGTGGAGGGCAAACAGTAAGGCATGGGTCATTAGGGACTTTTTCTATGACTGGTTACACCATGCATTTGCCTCCAATGTGAAAAATTACCTAATTGAAAAGAAATTAGACCTTAAGTGCCTCCTGGTATTAGACAATGCTCCTGGTCATCCTTCAGACTTGGCACTTTCTAGGGACATGAGCTTCATTAAGGTGAAGTTTTTGCCTCCTAATACCACTCCTCTCCTGCAGCCCATGGACCAGCAGGTCATTTCCAACTTCAAGAAACTGTACACAAAAGCTATGTTTGAAAGGTGCTTTGTAGTGACCTCAGAAACTCAACTGACTCTAAGAGAGTTTTGGAAAAGATCATTTTACATCCTCAATTGTGTAAAATTATAGGTAAGGTTTGGGGAGGAAGTGACTAAGGGACCTTGAACTCTGTTGGAAAAAATGTGGCCAGAATGTGTAGACAAAAGGGATTTTGAAGGGTTTGAGGCTAACCCTGAGAATCCTATGCCAGTTGAGGAATCCATTGTGGCATTTGGGGAAGTCCTTGGGGTTGGAGGTTAGTGGGGAGGATGTGGAAGGGGGGGCTGGTGGAGGAGGACAATGATGAACTAACCACTGATGAGCTGCCTAGTTTCATCTTGAACAGCAAGAGGGAAAACCTGAGGAAACTGCTTCGGAGGAGGGGAGAGAGAAATTGAAGAAGTTGTCTTCTTCTAAGATTAAGGAATGTGTGCAAAGTGGCTTGAAGTGCAAACCTTTTTTGATGAAAATCACCCTGACACGCTACTGCAAGCCGTTTTTTGGCAACCTGTACACTGACAATGTGTGAACCACTTTAGGAAAGTCAAAAAGGAACGAGAGGTACAGGTATCTATGGACAGATATGTTGTGCAACAGAAGTCCAGTGACTCTCAAGCTGGTCCTAATGGCATTAAAAGAACAAGGGAAGTAACCCCAGAAAAAGACTTGCTACCTCAAGTGCAATTTGGAGGGGTTCCCCTTCTAAACACTAAGAAGATCAACAGTCTCCCCTCCTCCCATCCCATCAATCGTCACCAGATCTTCAATAAAGGTAAGTGTCATGTAACTGTGCATGCCTTCTTCAGTTTGTGTGTATTAAAATTAATATTTCATGTGGTAAAATTTTTTTTTTTCAATACTTTGGGGTGTCTTGCACGGATTAATTTGATTTCCATTATTTCTTATGGGGAAAATTAATTTGACTAACGATTATTTCAATTAACAATGGGCTCTCAGGAACGGATTAATATCACTGGTTGAGGGTCCACTGTATATAGGTACCATCCGACTTACGAACGAGTTCGGTTCCGACAAACTGGTTGTCAGTCGAAATGGACGTAAGTCAAACCTTACTAGTGAATATCAACATCACATTTTTTTAATGACTTTGTTTTATTGTTTTATTTTGGTATTTCATTTTTTACTTTACTTTTTATGCTGTTAGTACTACATTTTATACTGTAAGGTTTAGGATAAACACTGTGTACAACACAAAAAGTTGTTTATTTCCCAAAAATCTGGCATAGAAGACACGGTCGTAAGTCGAATGTTCGTATGTCGAGCAGGTCTTGAGTTGGATGGTAGGTGTATATATTTTTTTTTTAACAAGTTGGCCATCTCCCACCGAGGCAGGGTGACCCGAAAAGAAAGAAAATCCCCAAAAAGAAAATACTTTCATCATCATTCAACACTTTCACCTCACTCATACACAATCACTCTCTTTGCAGAGGTGCTCAGATATAATAGTTTAGAAGCATATATAAAGAAATATAACATCCCTCCAAACTGCCAATATCTCAACCCCCTCCTTTAAAGTGCAGACATTGTACTTCCCATTTCCAGGACTCAAGTCCGGCTATATAAAAATAACCAGTTTTCCTGAATCCCTTCACTAAGTATTACCCTGCTCATACTACCACAGCTCGTCAGGTCCCAAACCATTCATCTCCATTCACTCCTATCTAACACGCTCACACACGCTTGCTTGCTGGAAGTCCAAACCCCTCGCCCACAAAACCTCCTTTACCCCCTCCCTCTTTAAACCCTTTTTGAGGGTGTACCCCCGACCCCGCCTTCCTTCCCATACAGATTTATACGCTCTCTGTCATTCTACTTGATCCCTTCTCCTTTAATGACCAAACCCCCTTAACAACCCCTTTCAGCCTCTGACTAATATTTTTTAACCCCCACCTCTAATTTCCACATCCAATTCTCTGCATAATATTTAACCCACATTGCCTTAGACAGGACATCTCCACTGCCCCCAACCGCTCCTCGCTGCAGCTTTACAACCCATGCTTTCATACCCATGTAAGAGTGTTGGTACCACTATTTCTTTCATACTTCCCTTCTTTCCCTCCATAGATAACATTTTTTTGTCTCCACTGTACCTCAGTGCACCACTCAACCTTTTTTCTACATCAATCTATGGTTTACCTCATCCTTCATACATCCATCCGCTGACATGTCAGCTCCCAAATATCTGAAAACATTCACTTCTTCCATACTCCCTCTCTCCAATGTGATATCCAGTTTTTCTTTATCTAATCGTTTGATACCTCATTTACCTTTCTCTTCTATGTTCACTTTCAACTTTCTACCTTTACACACCCTCCTAAACTTGTCCACTAACCTTTGCAACTTTTCTTTAGAATCTCCATAAGCACAGTATCATCAGCAAAAAGCAACTGTGTCCACTCCCATTTTGTACTTGATTCCCCATAATTTAATCCCACCCCTCTCCTCAACACCCTAGCATTTACTTCTTTCACAACCCCATCTATAAATATTTTAAACAACCATGATGACATTACACATCCTTGTCTAAGACCTACTTTTACTGGGAAGTAATGAACAAGGAGGCTTTAGGAAAGGTAGGGGGTGTGTGGACCAGGTGTTTACAGTGAAACATATAAGTGAACAGTATTTAGATAAGGCTAAAGAGGTCTTTGTGGCATTTATGGATTTGGAAAAGGCGTATGACAGGGTGGATAGGGGGGCAATGTGGCAGATGTTGCAAGTGTATGGTGTAGGAGGTAGGTTACTGAAAGCAGTGAAGAGTTTTTACGAGGATAGTGAGGCTCAAGTTAGAGTATGTAGGAAAGAGGGAAATTATTTCCCAGTAAAAGTAGGCCTTAGACAAGGATGTGTGATGTCACCGTGGTTGTTTAATATATTTATAGATGGGGTTGTAAGAGAAGTAAATGCGAGGGTCTTGACAAGAGGCGTGGAGTTAAAAGATAAAGAATCACACACAAAGTGGGAGTTGTCACAGCTGCTCTTTGCTGATGACACTGTGCTCTTGGGAGATTCTGAAGAGAAGTTGCAGAGATTGGTGGATGAATTTGGTAGGGTGTGCAAAAGAAGAAAATTAAAGGTGAATACAGGAAAGAGTAAGGTTATGAGGATAACAAAAAGATTAGGTGATGAAAGATTGAATATCAGATTCGAGGGAGAGAGTATGGAGGAGGTGAATGTATTCAGATATTTGGGAGTGGACGTGTCAGCGGATGGGTCTATGAAAGATGAGGTGAATCATAGAATTGATGAGGGAAAAAGAGTGAGTGGTGCACTTAGGAGTCTGTGGAGACAAAGAACTTTGTCCTTGGAGGCAAAGAGGGGAATGTATGAGAGTATAGTTTTACCAATGCTCTTATATGGGTGTGAAGCATGGGTGATGAATGTTGCAGCGAGGAGAAGGCTGGAGGCAGTGGAGATGTCATGTCTGAGGGCAATGTGTGGTGTGAATATAATGCAGAGAATTCGTAGTTTGGAAGTTAGGAGGAGGTGCGGGATTACCAAAACTGTTGTCCAGAGGGCTGAGGAAGGGTTGTTGAGGTGGTTCGGACATGTAGAGAGAATGGAGCGAAACAGAATGACTTCAAGAGTGTATCAGTCTGTAGTGGAAGGAAGGCGGGGTAGGGGTCGGCCTAGGAAAGGTTGGAGAGAGGGGGTAAAGGAGGTTTTGTGTGCGAGGGGCTTGGACTTCCAGCAGGTATGCATGAGCGTGTTTGATAGGAGTGAATGGAGACAAATGGTTTTTAATACTTGACGTGCTGTTGGAGTGTGAGCAAAGTAACATTTATGAAGGGGTTCAGAGAAACCGGCAGGCCGGACTTGAGTCCTGGAGATGGGAAGTACAGTGCCTGCACTCTGAAGGAGGGGTGTTAATGTTGCAGTTTAAAAACTGTAGTGTAAAGCACCCTTCTGGCAAGACAGTGATGGAGTGAATGATGGTGAAAGTTTTTCTTTTTCGGGCCACCCTGCCTTGGTGGGAATCGGCCAGTGTGATAATAAAAAAAAAAATAATAAAAATAATTTTCCTCTCACCTACACACCCTAACCTGAGCCTCACTATCCCCATAAAAACTCTGTACAGCATTTAGTAACTTATTACCTATTTCATACACTTGCAACATCTGCCACACTGCGCCCCTATCCACTCTGTCATATGCCTTTTCTAAATCCATAAATGCAGTCAAAAACTTCCCTGCCTTTATCTAAATACTGTTCACACATATGCTTCAGTGTAAACACTTGATCTACACATCCCCTACCCACTCTAAAGCCTCCTTGCTCATCTGCAATCCTACTCTCTGTCTTACCTCTAATTCTCTCAATAATAAATCTACTGTACACTTTTCCTGGTATACTCAGTAAACTTTTTCCCCTTTAATTTTTACAATCTCTTTTGTCCTTCCCTTTCTATAAAGGAACTATATGTGCTTCCTGCCAATCTCTAGGTACCTTCCCCTCTTTCATACATTTATTAAACAAAAATACCAACCACTCCCATCAATTCCAGCTGCTTTACCCCCTTTCATTCTACGTAATGCCTCACACACCTTCCCCACACTCACATCCCGCTCTTCTTCACTCCTAAAAGATGTTATTCCTCCCTGGCCAGTGTATGAAATTACTGCCTTGCTTTCTTCATCGATGTTTAAAAGTTCCTGAAGATATTCCTGCCATCTACCCAATACGTACCTCCAGCTCCCCATCTACTAACTCCCCTACACTGTTTTTAACATTTCTATCATTTCTTTCATCCTGATAAAGAGTCTTTCACTATGATGTTTTTTCAGCTGATATTTGTGATACTTGTTCTCCAGATACTTATCAAATAAGTCAGATTGAACACTTAGAAGTCTCATAGAGTATGGTTTTAAAAATTGATGTATTTAGCACTGGCAGTTCACACACATAGATGTATAAATGTGTCTTAGAGAAGCCCGTCCATCTCACGGGCAATTTTATTCCTCCACCACTGGTCAGAAACACCATCAGAGCCATTTTCCTTGGGAACTACAGACCTCATGCATAATATGGTTTCAGTATGATTACTTGAAATGGTTCTGAACTACATCAGGTTAAATGCCACATTAACATTACCTAAGACACAACACATCTTTAAGACCAATAAGAGGTCATCCTGCTTTCATATCTTTTGGTACATAAGTTGGCACAGTACAGACAATGCCAAAACACTTCTGGTTCCAGGAGAAGATGCAAGGGTTTCTTTTAGTTGAAGGCTGGACTGTCTGCTCAAAAATAGCACACTCTACAATACTCACCAATTACAGATAAAATTAATCAGCCTGCCACAGAAACTCCTTTGCCCAGTGAAAGCTTTGAAGAGTCTTCCTTATGCTATCTGCAGATTGGCTATACACTCTGACAGATCTCTTTATTAACTCCTCATTGGCCCCTCAGTGTTACTGCATGTCTCCTGTTAACTTTCAACTGTCCATATACATGACACCAGAGGTGTTTCTTACTCCCTGGCTTTGATAGCCCATATAGTGTCAATTATATAAGGCATACACAAATAACCTGCACATAGGAGAGGGGAGCTTACGATGACGTTTTGGTCTGACTTGGACCAAAACATTTTGTCTCTGTACATGCCTTCCTTTCCCGTTACATTGTAAAATGCTCCTAACTTCAGAACACCCGTGACTTAACCTGATTCTTTTTTCCCCTTCTCCCGCTTCCCCTTTCCTTTTTCCTCTTTCTCCTTTGAGTTTTCTTTCTTCTGCCTTGGGTGTTTGGTTCATTATTAGGAACACATCGCGTTACATTAAATCTGCCATACGAAGCATTTGAACGCAAAAATTTTGCCTCGCCTCACGATAAAAAACTCGCCTTATGTGATTTGTCTGGGACACATCCCACATGTGGCCTCAGCGCCAGTGTTTACAAGCCAGCCAGTGCGGTTGCATCTATGAATGCATTCGGTACATTTCACATTATTCCAGTGTTTTTAGTGCTTGTAACTGCAAAATAAGTCACCATGGACCCCAAGAAAGCTTCTAGTGCCATCCCTGTGGTAAAAAGGGCGAGAATTAGTATGGAATTGAAAAAAGAGATTAAGAAAATGTGTGCAAAGTGGGTTGAACTGCAACCCTTTATGGATGAAAATCACCCTGACAGAGCTACTGCAAGCCGTGTTGGCAACCTGTACAAGGACAATGTTATGGCCCATTTTAGGAAAGTCTTAAAGGAATGGGAGGTACAGAGCTCTATGGACAGATTTGTTGTGCTACAGAGGTCCAGTGCCTCTCAAGCTGGTCCTAGTGGCATTAAAAGAAGAAGGGAAGTAACCCCAGAAAAGGACGCTACCTCAAGTCCTAATGGAAGGGGATTCCCCTTCTAAACAATAACTTCCACACTCTTCCCTCCTCCCATCCCATCAATCACCACCAGATCTTCAATAAAGGTTTTGTATTCTATTCTTAGTAGAGTAGTAATTGTGCATGTCTTCTTCAGTTTGTGTGTATTAAAATTAATATTTCATGTGGTAAAATTTTTTTTTTTTTTCAAACTTTGTGGTGTCAGGAACGGATTAATTTGATTTCCATTATTTCTTATGGGGAAAATTAATTCGGCTAACAATAATTTCGGCTTATGATGAGCTCTCAGGAACGGATTAATATCTTAAGGCAGGGTCCACTGTATTTTTTCCTCCCCTCTGTTTTTGTTCCTACCCTTTGTAGGCCCTAGTTCCCTTGCAGTGCTCCTCTTTCTTAGTCTTCAGTTGACTCCACTACTACTTCTGCTGCCTCCTCCTCCGCCTCTGCCTCTGCTGCCGCCTCCGCCTCTGCTGCCGCCTCCGCCGCCGCCACTTCTGCCGCCGCCTCTGCCGCCGCCGCCTCCTCTACTGCCTCCTCCTCCTCCTCTCCTACTACCTCTCTTGTCCCGTCCCTGGCCTATATATACTCCCTCCTCTCCATTCTGTTAGTGTGACTTTGTAAATGGTCCAGGTCGGACCAAAACATTGTTGTAATCTCCCCTCTCCTAAGTGCTGGTTATTTGTGTATTGTTCCAGTCGTGGTATTGTGCCTTTTTGTTATTTATATAAGGCATGCACCTACTACTACCACCTGTTGCTACAATCGCAGTAGTATATGTAGTATTCAACACAGTACTTGTGAGCTGATAGATCCATTTTGAAATGGAGAGAACATGGAGATTATTTTTAGCACATCAGGAAGTTTTATTAAGAAGAAGCCACAAAGCCTCTTAACCCCTCCCCCATACCTATGATTGATTTCAGATTTTTTTTTATACCCCTGCAGCCCATTCTGAGGCCAGCCTGTTTAGCCAGCTTGCTGCTGTTAGCAGTCCACAGCCCACATAGCCATCACGGCCTAGTTGATTTAGCACTTGGCATATACTAGGTAGTGGTCCAATTTCTTCTGGAAGGCTTCTGCCATTGTTCCAGTAATATTACTGATATTTTTGGATACAGATTGTTGACACATTTGGCTAAAAGTCAATTAGACATTGGCCAGGCACATTTTGCACTCAGTTTTCAGATCAGTGTTGTCTCTAGTGAGGAAAAAATAAATGCAGTTTGTTTATCCATTTAATTCTTGAACAATTTTTGTGGCTGTTACAGTAGCTTAATAGATCTGATATACACAAATTTGCAGATCAAGTGACCTATGTTATTGGGGCACTACTGCCTGTGTGCTGTGGGTACTGCTAGGGCATAAGTACTATGCTGAGATATATGTACCTTGGGGTAAAAATGTTTCTTTTGTTAACCTGTCACAGCTCCATAGCATCCTGTAGCACTTGATACATGGAACACAAAATATTTCTAAAGAAAGTAATGAAAAGCAGCTTTCTGACCAGCATTTGATGAGTATTACTTTATTGCAATACAGTATTTTATAGCTTATTCAGTATACAGTACATACAGTATATGAAATTTGGAATGTTTTCAGTTTTCATTGTGCAAGTTTTGTAAGACAATACAAATACTTGCCAGGCTTTATGTATCATTGACATTCAGTGAATGAAAACTTTTTCCCAGGATGCTTTGAGATAGACATCTTTCTGCTAAATATTTGGTGAATAGATTGCAGTATTGAAGTGTAGTTCCTATAGGATTAGTCATCTCTCAATGAAGGTTCATGGAACATAATTTTGAATGGACAAAAGAATCCTAGGAGTTACTTTTGTAGAACTGGGTTTTTCACCTAGGAAAAAGCTTTCCTAGGCACACGCCACATATCTAAAGTACTATTAGGTACTCGTAACTTCCAGAATGGTGACATTGAAGTTTCTCATTTTATCTCCATTCTCAGCTGCATATAGACAATGACTGCTGTGCTTTGGAAATTGGAGGTCTCACAGTACATATACAATAGGGCCCCACTTTACGGCATTTTGCCTTACGGCATTCTGCTAATACAGCAGTTTCAAATTATGACCAAAACTTGCTATATGGCGAGCGGTCTTTCAAATACGGCACACCCCACCCGGTTTGTTTACATTCTCTGTGAGCACATCTCTATTATATCTGGAAATTTTCCAGAATTTCAAGTGTTTTAAAGTTACTGTATTGGGTATTTTATATATACAGTGGACCCTTGAATTTCATCATCCCTTTGCAGTATGTAAAACTGTAGTTATTCTCTATAAAATGTATTTTTTGTTAATATTTCCTATTAGAAATAACATAAATCCAATTAATCCATTCCAGACACCCAAAAATATTAACAAAAAATACATTTTATAGAGAATAACTATAGTTTTACATTCAGAAAAGGGATGATAAAATTTGAGTGTCCACTACTCTGATAATTATACTTATGTATACCTGTACCTAAATATACTTACACACTGTGCTGGTGTGCAGGTACACATTAAAATCACTAAGAGTCTCTCTACTCTTGACACCATATAATCTCTTGGGCACATTAAATGTCGTATATTACGTTAATACAGTGGACCCCCGAGTTTCATGAATAATCCGTTCCAAAGAGTCTGGCGAATGGCGAAATTCACGAATGGAGAAACCATTTTCCCCATAAGAAATAGTGTAAATCCAATTAATCTGTTTCAGACATCCAAAAGTATTAACAAAAAATAATTTTTTTTTAAAGATTAAATATAGATTTACATACAAAAACAATGACAAATATAAAGCACTAATAAAATGGATAAATGAACATTTAACATCACACCTTCATTGAAGACTTGTTGGTGTATGGAAGACAGGTAGGAAGGGAGAGGGAGGCGAGTTTATTATGCTTCAACATGACTCTAATAACATCTCTACGGCTTATTTATCTATCACAATTCATCTAATATGACATATTAAACAATATTAATAACATAGAAACATGATATATACTCTAGAATGAATAAAATATGTCATAACATATGTGAGGAGTAAGTGGTGGTGGTGTTGTTGTTGGGTTTATAAGGGCCACTGAGAGAAGCCGTACATATTAGTGGTAGTGGAGGCGGCAGCAGAAGCCGCCACCACCACTATTCACACTGAAACAATGTACGTAATTTATAAATAAGAAATATTTACACTTTAATTTATAAATAAGAAATATTTACACTTTAATTTATAAATAAGAAATATTTACACTTTGTAAATAAGAAATATTTACACTTACCTTGGAGGAGATCTTAGTTTAATTAGTTAGTTTGATGGAGGAGATGCTGGCAGAGGTTTAGGGTGGTGGAAGATAGCAGGGCGGCATATACACTTCCAACAACATTGGAAAGTTACTTTCGTGTCATTTTTTTATCGCTTAATTGCTTAACATACTTGCTACGCTGTTAATGCTACACTTTATTGCTGGCTGGCACTATAGCCTTTATCGATACCTGCTGCTTTAGTATTATACATATTGTAGAATCACTGAATCACTGAAGAAGGCACATTCTCCCCTCTCTCTTCCTCCTCCACTTTGGTACTTTGCTATAGTTTTTTCTTGTATTCTATCTTGTTTCTTTCCTTTTTTGCCAAAGGGCTGGCAATATGAACTTTCTTTGGGCCCATGGTGGCTTATTTAGCAGTTGCAAGCACAAAGAACAATGGATTATTATGAAATGTATCGTATGAACCCGTGGGGTGATGGTCACTCACCCACAAATCATGCCACACTGACTCTCTGAATGCTGTGTGGGAGCCTTTGTGTACACTCGGCCGCACGGACACATCCCATACGATGGATGAATTGTGAGGCAAATCACGAACTCGAGGCTTTATTTTGATGAAAAAAGTTGCCGAAAGTCGAAATTTGGGGATCCACTGTATAGACATTTCCATTAATCAATCAATTTTTATTTCCTTGCAAGATTACAGTAACATTATGAAATTACAAAAATGAGGTGCAGCGCAAAGAGAGCCACTATCGTGCCTAGGCATTATGGACAGACTTAATTTAATGGCTTACAGACCACAGTGGACCCTCGGGTAATGATTTTAATCCGTTCCAGAGAGCTTGTCCTTAACTGATTTTATCGTTATCCGATTTAATTTTTCCATAAGAAATAATGGAAATCCAATTAATCCATTCCACACACCCAAAAGTATTAAATTTTTTTTTTCACATGAAATATACATTTTCCTACACAGAAAACAATGAGACATGAAGAATAAATACATGAAGAATAAATGACACTTACCTTTATTGAAGATTTATTGATGAGTGATGAGATGGGAGGAGGGGAGATGATGGAGGTGTATTATTGTTTGGAAGGGGAATCCCCTTTCATAAGGACTTTAGTTAGCAAGTCCTTTTCCTCCTGAGTAATGTAGGTCCTGTTTGGCATTTTCTTCCAAAACGGGCCTGTTTCGTCATAATTGAACACCTGTTGGGGTTTTAATTTTTCAGCCTCTATGTACCCCTTAACCCTTTGACTGTTTCCGTTTGATGTATTAAAAGGCATAAATTCTAGTGGCTTCAAATCAAGCAGGAGAAAGCTGGTAGGCCCACATGTGAGAGAATGGGTCTCCATGGTCAGTGTGCACCATATAAAAAAAATCGGGGAGCCAGTGGTGCATTGTGAGAATGCCATTTCAGTAGTCCTTGTTCAGCATGCCTAGCGGTAAGAAATATGTGACTCCCCGACAAATCTGGGACTCTACTCTTCCCAAGTGATGCTCTAACACTGATGGAAGTGTCAGTGAAGATCAGTTTCATGGTTTTGAGGAGTTTTGTGACCAAAAGTAATGCCCACGATACCAGAAGAATGCAAGAGAATGAAGAATGAAGGAGAATGAAGAATGAAGGAGAAAGAGAGAGAATGAGGGAAAAAGATAATTAGATAGGATGGAGGGGAAGCAAGCATCCAACCCCATTGTTTTGACAGGCAGTAGAGGGAGTAACTAATGAGACAGTATTTCATTTTGACAGCTGCAGACCCTAGCTCAAAACAGATAGAAGCTTGCTGAATGAAGATAATAACCCAGGATACCAGAAGAATGAAGGAGAATGAAGAATGAAAGATAATGAAGGAGAATGAAGAATGAAAGATAATGAAGATGAAGGAGAATGAAGAATGAAGGAGAATGAAGAATAAAGGAGAATGAAGAATGAAGGAGAATGAAAAATGAAGGAGAAAGAGAGAGAATGAGGGAGAAAGATAATTAGATAGGATGGAGGGGAAGCATCCAACCCCATTGTTTTGACAGCCAGTAGGGGGAGTGAGTAATGAGACAGTATGTCATTTTGACAGCTGCAGACTCTAGCTCAAAAAATTAGAAGCTTGCTGAATGAAGATAATAGCCCAGGATACCAGAAGAATGAAGAATGAAGGAGAATGAAGAATGAGGAATGAAGGAGAATGAAGAATGAAGGAGAGAGAGAGAGAATGAGGGAGAAAGATAATTAGATAGGATGGAGGGGAAGGGAGCATCAGACCCCATTGTTTTGACAGGCAGTAGGGGGAGTGAGTAATGAGACAATATGTCATTTTGACAGCTGACACAAAACAGTTAGAAGCCACACACTCACACACAAGACAAGCTTTCTGAATTAAGATAATAGCAGTTATATGAAAGTATCCAGTGACTATATATGTGTATATATATTATAGAAACCAGAAGGAAGGAAGGAGGGAAGGCAAGAAGGAAGGACGAGATGAAAGGAAGGAAGGAAAGATGAAAGAAGGTAGGAAAGGAATGCAGGAAGGTAGGAAGGATGGAGTGATGACACACGACCATTTACCTAGGATAACTACATAACACAACTGCCTGCTAATGCCCACAAAAATGCAGACACGTTTTATGTGTAAGGAGTGTAAAACACCATTATGTATGAAACCATGTTTCAAAAAGTTCCACAAGCTGCAAAACTTTTAGGAACATGTCTAGTGACTGTACATATGTTTACCTGGAGAGAGTTCCGGGGGTCAACGCCCCCGCGGCCCGGTCTGTGACCAAGCCTCCTGGTGGATCAGAGCCTGATCAACCAGGCTGTTGCTGCTGGCTGCACGCAAACCAACGTACGAACCACAGCCCGGCTGATCAGGAACTGACTTTAGGTGCTTGTCCAGTGCCAGCTTGAAGACTGCCAGGGGTCTGTTGGTATATACATGTATATTATAAAACAATAGTAATAAACAATTTTTATTGTTTGTTTGTGTAAACAAGTTTTGGTAACAATATACAGTAGGGCCCCACTTATACGGCGGGTTTGGTTCCAGGCTGTCACCGGAAAGCAGACATCGCCGGAAGGCAGAACGCCATTTTTTTCCATTTATAAATGCATATAAATGCTAGACAACAAGTTTACACTAAATTATATTGTTAGTAATAGAACTAGGCATTAAAAACACACAAAGTAAAATACATTCACAGTAAATTCATTACTTATCTTAAAGTATTTGTAAACTTAAGTAGTACTTATTTGTAGGAAGTCAGGTGCAGGTAGCCCAGGTGTAGGTAGCCCTGGCTCCCCGTCTCATACTTAATATACGATATTTAAAACATCCCAGAGAGGTAAAATACACATACAGTACACTCATTATTTACCTTAAAATATGTGTAGTCTTAATATAGGAAGAGAGGTGAGTAGTATTTATTTGTAGGAAGTCACTGTAGGTAGCAGGTAGGTGTAGCCCACCTGGGCTACACCTACCGGCTACCTACACTGTGGCCCAGAGCCATATTATTAACATCGACATGCCTTGTTCACTGAATTTAATCATTTCTAACAACTACCTTTAGATGCCATCATAAACGAAGGTAAAAGTAATGAATAATTCATGCCGAAAATTGTAAACAAAAGCGGAGTGAGGGAGTGGCTGGGCCAAACGCAGATTCATACACGTTTTCTCTGATGGCTGAACAGAGAAAATGTAATGTTGTCCCTCCACCCAGCTACCACACAGCTCCACAAGTATTATTATCAGAGCACACATAAAATATGCAATAAATGCCAGACAACAAGTTTACACTAACTTATATTAAGTTAGCAATAGAAATAGGCATTGAAAACACAATAAAAGGTAAGATACACACAGAGTACACTTATTACCTACCTTAAAATATTAATATTAATGTGTGAGAGGTGAGTGGCAGGGTGATTATTGAATAAAATCAGAATGGCACACCATCATCCTCTAACTTGGCACTTAAAGCAAGAGGCTTACGTCTTCTCTTTTTATTACAGCTAATCTTAGACGCCACAGTCAATGAGAGCCAACTAGTTAACGAAAGAGTAAATGAGAGAGAGAACGAGATACAGAGTTGAGACAATGTAAGAACACAAACTGAACAGGTAGTGGATGATCACTTGGCCATGCGAAATAAATGCGTATTAATATGTGTGTACTTTTAGTTCATTCACGTCCATTTGTAAGAGTTTGTAAAACATTTACCTCAATATTTTTTTATTTTAATAATAATTACCTCACAATACAAATACTCTTACATTGTGTACAAGTTGTACAAGTTAGTTCAGAATAAACAAACAGCAACACACCATTTTTAGAGTGAATGAAGATAATATTAATAACAATAACAATAATAATAATAATAATATTATTATTATTATTATTATTATTATTATTAATAATATTATTATTATTATTATTATTAATAATATTATTATTATTATTTATTATAAAAAGCACTAAACCCACAAGGGTCATGAATTGCTATATATAGAGTAAAGGCATACGAAAAGAATATTTTTCTACAGTTATCCCCAAAATAAATAACAAAAAGGCACAATACCGTGACTGGAACGATACACAAATAACCCGCACATAAAAGACAGAAGCTTACGACGACGTTCGGTCCGACTTGGACCATTGACAAAGTCACACTAACAGAGGAGGAGCGGGACGGATATATATAGGCAGGAGAGGTGGAGGTAGTAGTAGTGGTAGTAGTAGTGGTGGTAGTAGTACAAGAATTGTATATAATACCGACAGGATGAAATGAACATGCACAACACCCGGGCATCCCCACCGTAGACGTTTCGCCATCCAGCCAGCCACTGGATGGCAAAAACGTCCACAACAAAGACAACCAGACGCCGCACATGTGTCAAATTTTCATCAGGAAGATGTAGTAGAAGAAGAAGAGGAAGTAGTACTGTGTAGGTAGAAGTGGGAAAATAAGGAAGACGAGCCAGTCAAATACAAAGGAAGGGGAGCACTGAAAGAGAGCTAGAAACCCACAGGGGGAAAGGCAAGCGCACCGAGGTGCGTGAAAGGGGAAAGTGGTGAAATAAAATAAAGAAGGAACAGAAACACGAGACAGGAGAGAGAAAGGACAACCCAGAGGAGAAAAGGAGAGAGGAAAGGGGAAGAGGAAGAAAAAAAGAAGAAGAAGAAGAAAAAATGAGGATTCAGGTTAAGTCACGGGTGTTCGAAGTTTGGAGCATTTTACAATGTATGGGAGAGGAAGGCTCTACAGAGACGAAGCCAGGGCTAAGGTTCATACAAGGAAAGTTGTGTATAAGAGAGGATTAACTAACCGGCGACTGTTCGAGTTGGAATAGGGAAGACAGTTTTAGCAGAAGACCAGTCAATAGGATGCTATGATCTCTGACGTGACAGAAAAGGACATTGTTAGTGTCGGCAAGCCTAACACTATTTTTTGTGCCCCCTAAGTTTTGTCAGAAAGAGATCGACCAGTTTCTCCAAAGTATTGAAGAGGACAGGAGGAGCAAGAAATAGAGTAGACACCAGGAACATCTGTAGAGGGAGGAGAGGTATGAACGAGATTAGTGCGAAGAGTGTTAGTCTGGCGGAAGGTAATTTGATGTCTAAGGGACGGAGAGAATTGTTGAGATTAGAAAGACCGGAAATGTAGGGAAGGCAGAGGATAGAAGAGTTCCCATGAGTAGAGAGTTTGGGAGAGAAGAATTGCGTTTAGCACGTGAGAGGGCAGAGTCTATGAAATGGGAAGGGTAGCCAAAGACGGGAGAACGAATTATAAAGAGTGGAAATTTCTGCGGGAAAGGAAAACTGAGGATCACAGATGCGGAGGGCACGGAGAAAGAGGGAGATTAAGAACACTTTTCTTGACAGGGAAGCATGATAGGAAAAGTAGTGAATGAAACATGCCACTGTGCATAGTTTTACGGTAAACGGAAAAGAAAAACCTGTATCTGACCCGGTGGACATGGACATCAAGGAAAGGAAGTAAGGAATTAGATTCCCATTCAGCTTTAAACTTAATGGAAGGGGCAAGTTTGTTAAGAGCTTTCAAGAAAAGGTTGGAAGAGACTGGAGTCATGAGGCCACAGAGAAAAGATGTCATCCACATAGCGGACCCAAAGGTAAAGGGTTGCACATCGAGGGTAGGAAGAAGAACAGTCTCGAAGTATTCCATGTAAAGATTAGCAAGGACAGGAGAGAGAGGAGAGCCCATAGCGACACCGAAGGTTTGGGAATAATATTTCCCTTGGAAGGAAAAGGAGTTAGAGCCCCACACAGAGGCGGATCAGATCAAGAAAGACATCAGTGGGATAGGGAGATGAAGAAACCCTTCATGGGCCTCTCTCTAAGGAAATCAAGGACATCATCAAGGGGGACATTGGTGAAGAGGGACTCCAACGTCAAGAAAGCATCTTACGGGTTTTGGAGAGAGCGAACCCGTTCAATGAAGTCTTGAGAGTGACGGAGGTGGGCAGGAGAAAAAGTACCAAGAAAGGGGAGTGAGGGTTTTGGCCAGCCAAGAAGCAAGAGAATAAGAGACAGAACTCTAGAGGATATGATAGGACGAAGAGGAATATCAGGTTTAAATGAGTTTTGGGAAGGCCATAGAAATAGGGAAGAGAGGGACGAGATGACACGAAACCGTTGAACAAGGTCAAAGTCAGGAGGACAGGGGTCGGAGAAGTCCTTAGTTTTTTGTTGAAAGTTCTCTTGATGCGATCAAGAGGGTTGGAAACGAGAGGAGTGTAGGTGCGTGAGTCAGAGAGCAGACATCAGCTTTACGAGGTAATCCTCGCGATCAAGGATAACTACCGAATTACCTTTGTCAGAAGTTTAGTATGACAATGTTGTGTTAGTTTTAAAGAGAAGAAAGGGCAAGTTGGTAACGGCGTGGAAGGTGGTGATTTTTGGGAAAACAGACTAACAAGAGCAGGAAGGAGAGCACACGAAAAGTGGACAAGTCAGGAAATTAAGGAAGCGAGATTGACGAAAGGATTCAAACGAGCTAATCAGGGAATACCAGCGCGAGGAGTAGGCGAAGTGGCAAAGGAAAGACCAAACCAAGAAGTTAAAGCTCATACTGAGAGAGTGAGAACAGAAGACAGATTAGTAACACAGTCAGTGAGGGAGAATTTAGCCCAAAGGGGGCTAGCTGAGATGAGACGTTGAAGTTTATTTTGTAGTTTGGAAGAATGAATTTGCGCATTCAGGCGAGCAGTGTCAAAGGCAAGGGTAGAGAGAAGGTTACAGAGATCCTGTGGTAGAGCCGCAAAGAGAGCACGTTGACGTTGACGGAGAGTAAAGAAGGCATCTTAAACCCTTTGTGATTTAGTAGAAAGAATGAGCTTTTTGAAGTAGGAGACGGGCATGATCAGGAAAGGGAGTTGCCCAGGGGGTTTGGGTTTTTTCAGGAAGTGGAAAAGGGAAAAGGTGGCAGAATTTTGTTCAGCAAGACAGTCACGTAGGAAGCGAAGCTGATTCTTACGACGCCGGGTAGAAATTAAGAGCAGCCTCATAAGATCGAAAAGAGGGGTTTAAAAGAGGGAAGAACATTAAAAAAGTTGGAGAGAATATGACGCTTAACTGCGGGGTCCATAAATAAATAACAAAAAGGCACAATACCGTGTCCCTCTTCACCAATGTCCCTCTTGATGATGTCCTTGATTTCCTTAGAGAGAAGGCCCATGAAGGGTTTCTTCATCTCCCTATCCCCACTGATGTCTTTCTTGATCTGATCCGCCTCTGTGTGGACTCTAACTCCTTTTCCTTCCAAGGGAAATATTATTCCCAAACCTTCGGTGTCGCTATGGGCTCTCCTCTCTCTCCTGTCCTTGCTAATCTTTACATGGAATACTTCGAGACTGTTCTTCTTCCTACCCTCGATGTGCAACCTTCACTCTGGCTCCGCTATGTGGATGAATCTTTGCTCTGTGGCCTCATGACTCCAGTCTCTTCCAACCTTTTCTTGAAGCTCTTAACAATCTTGCCCCTTCCATTTAAATTTAAAGCTGAATGGGAATCTAATTCCTTACTTCCTTTCCCTTGATGTCCCATGTCCACCGCTCAGATACAGGTTTTTTCCTTTTCCGTTTACCGTTTAAAACCCATGCACAGTGGCATGTACATTCACTACTTTTCCTATCATGCTTCCCCTGTCCCAAAAAAAGTGTTCTTATCTCCCTCTTTCTCCGTGCCCTCCGCATCTGTGATCCTCAGTTCCTTCCAGCAGAAATTTTCCACTCTTTATAATTCGTTCTCCCGTCTTGGCTACCCTTCCCATTTCATAGCTCTGCCCTCTCACGTGCTAAACGCAATTTCTTCTCTCCCAAACTCTCTACTCATGGGAACTCTTCTATCCTCTGCCTTCCCTACATTTCCGGGCTTTTTAATCTCAACAATTCTCTCCGTCCCTTAGACATCAAGCTTACCTTCCGCCAGACTAACACTCTTCGCACTAATTCGTTCATACCTTCCTCCCTCTACAGATGTTCCTGGTGTCTACTCTATTTCTTGCTCCTCCTGTCCTCTTCAATACTTTGGAGAAACTGGTCGATCTCTTTCTGACAGACTTAGGGAGCACAAAAATAGTGTTAGGCTTGCCCACACTAACAATGCTCTTTTTTGTCACGTCCCGAGATCATAGCCATCCTATTGCTGGTCTTCTGCTAAAACTGTCTTCCCTACTTCCAAACTCGAACAGTCGCCGTTTAGTTGATCCTCTCTTATACACAAACTTTCCTTGTATGAACCTTAGCCCTGGGTTCGTCTCTGTAGATGCCTTCCTCTCCCCCTACATTGTAAAATGCTCCAAACTTCAGAAACCCCGTGACTTAACCTGAATCCTTTATTTTTTCTTCTTCTTCTTCTTTTTCTTCTTCCTCTTCCCCCTTTTCCCCTCTCCTTTTCTCCTCTGGTTGTCTTTCTCTCTCCTGTCTCGTGTTTCTGTTCCCTTTTTTATTTTATTTCACCACTTCCCCTTTCACGCACCTCGGTGCGCTGCTCTCCCTCTGTGGGTTTCTAGCTCTCTTGCAGGCTCCCCTTCCTTTGTATTTGACTGGCTCGTCTTCCTTATTTCCCACTTCTACCACTACCAGTACTACTTCCTCTTCTTCTTCTACTACATCTACGATGAAATTAGACACATGTGCGGCGTCTGGTTGTCTTTGTTGTGGACGTTTCGCCATCCAGTGGCTGGCTGGATGGCGAAACGTCTACGGTGGGGATGCCCGGGTGTTGTGCATGTTTTCATTTCATCCTGTCGGGATTTTATACAATTCTTGTACTACTACCACCACTACTACTACCACAACTACTACCTCCACCTCTTCCTGCCTATATATAGCCGTCCTGCTCCTCCTCTGTTAGTGTGACTTTGTCAATGGTCCAAGTCGGACCGAAACGTCGTCGTAAGCTTCTGTCTTTTATGTGCGGGTTATTTGTGTAGTTATCCCCCAGTTTGACTAGAGAAAGCGTAATTCTTCCGACACTACCTACACAGCTGCTTTGTAAACAAATCTCATATTTACGTCAATTCTTATTCTGTGAGTGACTGTATCATGTTTATATGCTATGTAATGGGTTTCATATATAATTTTGAGGAAAATATCATAGATAGATTAATGAAAATGCCTGTATTGATGTAAAATAAGACATTTAGTGTGCCCAAGAGTGATTATTATTACGTAGTATTGGCGTCATGAGTAGAGAGAGACTTAGTGATTTTAATGTGTACCTGCACACCAGCACAGTATGTAAGTATATTTAGGTACAGGTACACATAAGTATAATTATTAGAGTACATATAAAATATGCAGTAACTTTAAAATACTTGAAATTTTGGAAAGTTTCCTGACATAATAGATGTGGTCGTGGAAAATGTAAACAAACCGGGTGGGGGGCACTGTATTTGAAAGACCGCTTGCTGTATAGCAAATTTTGGTCATAATTTGACATCGCCGTATTAGCAGAACGGCGTAAAGCGGGGCCTTACTGTATTGATAATTATGTTTGTGCGCTTATTGTGTTGTATACAAGTGTATGTATGTTGCACCTTACTTTGGACACACAGGCTACATAAGTTATGTGAAAAAATAAAATAGTGAAAAAAACAAGAAACCTTCGAATACAAGTAAACCAAAGTTTACCTGGTGAGGGCAGTCACCACTGTTGCCATACGTGGCTCATTTTCTACCAACTTCATGCCTTTGTATCTCAGTAAGCATTGACGGCAATTTTTTTTTTTGGACTAAAACAATCAGAAAAGTAATCTTAACATTTTCATTAGAAAAAATAATTTTTTTTTTAATGTTTCTCGACACCAGGAGACACTTCAGGATTGGGTCTTGCGACAGTCAAAGGGTTAAAGTCCTGCACATATTTTTCAGCCACTTTTTGGCCAGAACTGGCAGCTTCACCTTGCCTTATCACACTGTGTATGCCACTACGATTCTTAACCCTTTGAGGGTCGACAGGCCCTCTCCGAAACTCGTTCTCAGGGTCGGCCAAATTTAAAAAAAAAAAAAAATTATTTTCTCTTATGAAAAGATAGAGAATCTTTTCCCGATCATAAAGACACCAAAAGTTTGAAATTTGATAGAAAACTTACGGAATTATGCTCTCGCAAAGTTAGCGGTCTCGGCGATGTTTACGCATCGGCAATTTTGCCCACTTTGAGCCCCATTTTCGGCCAATTTCACTGTACTAGTCGACAAAAAACATGAATATTTCGCTAGAACTCCATTTTTTCTATCGAATGGGTGCAAGAAACCACCCCATTTATGAAATTCAACTATCCAGTACAGTGGTCAGAATTTAGCAATTTTGCCAATTTCACACAAATTTCAAAAGATGCCAATTTCCGAATAGGGTCCAGAATAAACAAGAAAGACATTCCTGGCACTAAAATGACATTTCCTCTAGTCATTAGTCACGTCTCAAGGCCCCTCTTATATTCTTTTGCTTTCCACTTTGAATTTTTATTCTCACAAAAAATATAAGATTTACTGTTATGCAGACTACTGCATTAGTGTAAAAAAATGGTATAAATATTATTGGTGCACTTGTGAAAGAATATTAGACTCACCAGTTGACGTGTATTGCACGCTTGGCACGATTTGTTTACTTTTGAAGTTTGGTAAAAATCGAACATTTCTGCTACTTTGAGCTCAATTTCAAGGCACCTTTCATTGTAAAAACCAGTCAAAATCATCTCAATTTCTGTAATATGTCTTCCATTCTATAAAATGAGACCAAGAAAACTAGAATACAACAATAAATACCATACGAAAATACACTGCAAAGTCGCTGATTTATTCCAAAAAAATGGTCAAAGTTTTTTTTTTCTCATTATGCACTGTGTGCTGCAGGATTTTTTTTAGACTGTGCACACTGACCACATAGACCCATTCTTTCATATGAAGGCCTACCAGCTTTCTCCCACTAGATTTGAGGCCGCTAGAATTTATGCGTACTAGTACGTCAAAAATCCCTACTCGTAAGACGTACTAGTACGACCAAAACCCTCAAAGGGTTAAATCTCTCGAATCAACCTTTGCTGGCCTTAAATTCACTAACATCAGCACTAGTTCCTGGCATTTTCTTAATGAGATCCACATGCAACTGCCTTGCCTTTTCACAGATGATTGACTGTGAAACACCACCTCTTGATAATTGTTTGTCGTTGATCCACACCAATAACAGTCTCTCCACATCTTCAAGTATTTACGATCTCTGTTTTGTAAGCATACTTGCACCTTTTGCAACAACAGCTTCTTTGATTGCCTTTCTGTTGGCCAAGATAGTAGTGATGGTTGATTGGGGTTTATTATACAACTGCGCCAGCTCGGAGGCATGCACTCCACTTTCATACTTTGCGATTATCTCTTTCTTCAGTTCAATAGTATTTCTCACCCTTTTTACCACAGGGTTGGCACTAGAAGTTTTCTTTGGGCCCATGGTGGCTTATTTAGCAGTTACAAGCACTAAAAACAATGGAATAATACAAAATGTATCACATGTATATGTGGAACCATCTGCCCTGGCTTGTAAACAATGGCACAATGGCTGTACATAGTGGCCAGGCAGCCATGGGCAGCCAAGGCCCCGTGCACGTTCGGGACAAATGTCCCTAACCGAGTTTTTCATTGGCTGAGCCAGTATTTTTACGAAAAGATGCATCGATATCCGATTTTATCACTATCCGATGGCATTGTTACCCGAGAGTCCACTGTACTTAATACTCAAGAAATTGAATATAGTTTGTTTAAGTTGTACATCTTGTTTATTTGTAGTACACAGTAATTTTACTCAAATTACAATAGTTTTAGTAGTAAATATTGAAATTATATTATGGGAATATAACATTGTGAGTTGATATTTTTTTCAAAATTATGTAATAAACACGCTATGTAACATATAAACATGATACATACACCCACTGTATAAAAATTGACATAAATATGAGATTTCTTTATCAAGCAGTTTGTATGAGTGCCAGAAGAATTATGTTTTCTCTAGTCAAACACCAGTTACTTATCTTTAGAAAAATATTCCTTTCATACACCTTCACTCTACCTATAGCTATTCATGACCCTTGTTGGTTTGGTGCTTCTTTTTTATTATAATTATAATAATGATAACTTGTAATAATAATAATAACTTGTAAAAAATAGAAATAATGATAACTTGTAATAATAATAATTTGTAGTAATAATAATTTGTAATAATGATAATTTGTAATAATAATAATTTGTAATAATAATAATAATAATAATAATAATAATAATAATAATAATAATGATTTGTCAGAACATCATTCCTTCTAAAAATTACATGAAAATGGAACTGTTGGTCTTTATATATTCTGTTCTCTCTCTCTCGTTTACATGTACAGTGGAACCTTGACTTACGAGTTTAATCCATTCCAGGAGCTAGCTCATAACTCAATTTACTCGTATATCAAATTAATTTTCCTCATTTAAATTAATTGAAAAGCCATTAATTCATTCCTGGACTCTGGAGAGATGAGAAAAAATATACTTGAATATGATGCTGTTATCAACTGTGCAGCTTATTTATCTATCACAATTCATCAAATTTGACATAATAAACAATATAATTAACACAGAACGTATGATATACTCTAGAATGAGTAAAATAGGCCATAATATGGTGGCAGAAGCAGCGGCGGAAGTGTCTGCCATTTCTGTCCCAGTTTGGCTATAGTACCTTCCCATGTTCTTAATGTAAGAGAAAACAGTATTTTTGAGGCTAACTGCAGTAGATTACTAGTTTTCTAAGGAAAACACTGAAACAATGTATTTATAAATAAGAAATATCGTATAAAAACTGTTTATATAAAGTGTATATGTACACCTACCATCCGACTTACGACCGAGTTCGGTTCCGAGAAACCGGTCGTAAGTCGAAATGGTTGTAAGTCGAACTTTACTACTGAATATCAACAAAACATTTTTGTAATGACTTTATTTTATTGTTTTATTTTGGTATTTCATGTTTTACTTTACTTTTTAAGCTGTTAGTACTGTATTTTATACTGTAAGGTTTAGGATAAACACTGTGTACAACACAAATAGTTGTTTATTTCCCAGAAATTTGGCATAAAAAACACGGTCGTAAGTCGAGTGGTCGTAAGTCGAGCAGGTCATAAGTCGGATGGTAGGTGTACTTACACACTTGGAGCAGAGATGGTGGGGGAGGTTGAGGTGGGGGATGTTGAGGGTGGAGATGCTGAGGGTAGGGGATGTTGAGGGTGGAGGATGTTGAGGGTGGGGGATGCTGAGGGTTGGGGGATACTGAGGGTGGGGGATGTTGAGGGTGCAGCGTATGATATATTGCTTGGTTAAGTCCATGGAAATTATTGGCTTTTTCTTCTCAGCCCTGTTCTTTGCACTTATTTTCTTAGGACCCATGGTTAGAAAAAAGAAATTTGGCCAAATGACTGTAAAAAATGCAAATAAGCACGAGAGAACTTCTCCCATAGTGATGTAAACACATGTACGATGTTTTGGAATCAGTTGTGCCATCTAGCGGCAGGATTCTGAATTATTATTACGTATTATTATTATTATTATTATTAATTTAGGGAACTGGAGCACAGATCCAATTCCCTAGATCAAGAGCCCCTCACCAGCATCAAAGAACCTTGATGCTGGTGAGGAGCTCTTGATCTAGGGAACTGAATCTGTGCTCTAGTCACTTAAATTGATAATAATAATAGCAATAATAATAATAATAATTAATTATCATTATTATTATTATTATTATTATATTTATTATTATTATTATTATTATTATATTATTATATTTATTATTATTATTATTATTATTATTGTAATTATTATAATAACGAACGCCGTCAACTCACTGCACTGTTTACCTCACTGTGGAAGCAGTTCTCTCCTGCTTTTCTTACATTTTTGGCAGTCACTTGGCCAAATTTCATTTTTCTAAGCATGGGTCCTAAGAAAGTAAGTGTAAAGGACAGTGCTGAGAAGAAAAAGAGAATGATTTCCATGGAATTCAAGCATTAACCCTTTGGGGGTCGGCAGGTCCTCTCAGAGACTTGTTCTCAGGGTTGCCCAAATTTAACCCTTTGAGGGTTTCGGCCATACTAGTACGGCTTACGACCCAGGGTTTTTGATGTACTAGTACTTACGCCTAAATTCTAGCGCCCTCAAATCTAGTGGGAGAAAGCTGGTAGGCATACATATGAAAGAATGGGTCTATGTGGTTAGTGTGCATGGTATAAAAAAATCCTGCAGCACACAGTGCATAAAGAGAAAAAAAAAAATTGACCGTTTTTTTGGAATAAAACAGCGACTTTGCACTGTATTTTTGTATGGTATTTATTGTTGTATTTTAGTTTTCTTAGTCTCATTTTATAGAATGGAAAGCATATCATAGAAATTGAGATGATTTTGACTGGTTTTACAATGAAAAGTACCTTGAAATTGAGCTCAAAGTAGCAGAAATGTTCGATTTTTACCAAAGTTCAAAAGTAAACAAATCATGCCAAGCGTCCAATACACGTCAACTGGTGAGTCTAATATTCTTTTACAAGTGCGCCAATATGATTCATACCATTTTTTACACTAATGCAGTAGTCTGCATAACAGTAAATCTTCTATCTTTTGTGAGAATAAAAATTCAAAGTGGAAAGCAAAAGAATAATGTAAGAGGGGTCTTGAGACGTGACTAATGAACAGAGGAAATGTCATTTTAGTGCCAGGAATGTATTTCTTGTTTGTTCTGGACCCTATTCGGAAATTGGCATCTTTTGAAATTTGTGTGAAATTGGCAAAATTGCTAAATTCTGACCACTGTATTGGATAGTTGAAATTGGTAAATGGGTGGTTTCTTGCACTCATTCAATAGAAAAAATGGAGTTCTAGCGAAATATTCATGTTTTTTGTCGACTAGTACAGTGGAACTGGCCGAAAATGGGGCTCAAAGTGGGCAAAATCGCCGATCCATAAACATCGCCGAGACCGCTAACTTCGCGAGAGCATAATTCCGTAAGTTTTCCATCAAATTTCAGATTTTTGGTGTCATTATGATCGGGAAAAGATTCTCTATCTTTTCATAAGAAAAAATTATTTTTTTTTTTTTAAATTTGGCCAACCCTGAGAACGAGTCTCGGAGAGGGCCTGTCGACCCTCAAAGGGTTAAAGACAGTGACAAAATTCTTTTTTAAAATTAATAAAATAAAAAATATTTCTTACGAGCCATACAAGGCATTTACAGTAATTAGTTTAACATTCCATTTGATTACATTTGTTATTTTGATATAATCATAGTACAAATGTAATTTGTTACATTTGCCAGCTCAGAAGAAAACCACTTGTTATGCAATGCATTTTGGGCAAGCTAATCATATAGCTTACATACTATGTACTTAAATCTAGGCCTAGCATATAATTTTAATCATTGTTATCAGTACAGCTGGAGTCATTCATCGCAATCACAACTACAGTAGAATGAGATAGGTTGCAATTGACAAACTGGACGATTACAAATACATTACATCAAGGAAGAAATCACAATATTACATCTAATTTATATCAGTTCAATGATCTGTATTATATGGAGTGGTTGAATTAAAGTGGTGAAATCAAAGCATTGTTAATTTGCAAATAGTTAATGGATATGATATTTATGTGAAATTTAACAGGTGATTTTTAACAGTATTAGTAAAGATGTTGGCTGGAAGGGAACTTTTGGCATGTTTGGGAAGTGAGTTCCATATTTTTGGGGCCTTTTATTTGCATGGAGTTTTGAACAGGTTCAGTCACACACATGGAATATCAAAGAGATACCTGTTCATTGTATTGTTTCCATATGTTCTGTTGCAGCTCTCCAGATAGAGTTTAAGCTCTGGGTTAATGTTTGTATTGAGTGTCATATGGATATGCACAGTACAGAGTGTGAATATTGTGTAGTATGTTAATTAAATATAAACTTTTAAGGTGGGCTATGGTTCCTGGAGCCTGAACGAAAGTTTATTCTGAAAGTTGAGTTTTGCTGAGTAACAACAGGTTTAAGATGATTCATTAACTGTTGTTGATCCCCATTCACAGATATCATAGGTGAGGAATAGATAGATTAGAACAAAGTAAGCAGGAATGTTTGAGGTACATAATAGCATATTTCTGAGAGAAAGCTCACTGTTTTGGAAATTTGTTTACCAGTGTTCTGGCTGTGTGTGTTGAATTTTTGTTTTCTCTCCAAGTGTATTTCCAAGAATTTACCTTGTCCTTCCTAATGATTAGTATATTGTTTTTCTTTATGTTCAAATTAACATTTTAAGCTTTATTCCCAAAGATTATATAAAAGTTCTTGTCACTATTGAATGGGAGTTTGTTAATTGCAAATCAAGTAGATATTTTTGGAAGTTTGGCATTTACTGTGTTGTTGAATGCAGCCAGATCAGATTTCAAATGACAAATGTTGTGTCATCTGCAAATAGAGCTGGTTTAAATTCCCATGCCTCATTAGGATGGTCATTAGTGTAGGTAAAGAATAGTAAAAGACCCAGGACACCACCTAGTAGAACTCCTATATTGATCAATTGGGTTGATGAAGAACAGTCATTAAGGGTCATATGTTGGTGTCTGTCACTTAGACAAGATTTCACATATGAAGGAGCATGTCCTCTGATTCCATAATGTTTTAATTTGAGCAGCAGAATGTTGTGGTTTATTATATTGAAGGCTTTTTTTTTTTTAGGCCGATAAACAGGCTTATTGAATATTCATTATTTTCAAAAGAGGAATATATTTAGCTGAACACTTTCATTATTGCATCATTGGTACTTTGCCCCAATCTGAAGCCAAACTGACATGGGTTAAAGATACTGTGTGTGGTTAAGAATTTGTTATTTTTTTTATGTTATTTTTTTTATTGTTATCACACTGGCCGATTCCCACCAAGGCAGGGTGGCCCGAAAAAGAAAAACTTTCACCATCATTCACTCCATCACTGTCTTGCCAGAAGGATGCTTTACACTACAGTTTTTAAACTGCAACATTAACACCCCTCCTTCAGAGTGCAGGCACTGTACTTCCCATCTCCAGGACTCAAGTCCGGCCTGCTGGTTTCCCTGAACTCCTTCATAAATTTGTATATTTGTTTAAATGCGGTATTTTTTTTTTTTATCAACTTTAGACACCAATGGGAAGTTTGACAATGACTTGTGCATAATTATTGACTTTCTGTTGGGTCACCACTTTTGTAAATTTGTTGTAACTTTTGCTAGTTTAAGAATGTTAGGGAACATTTTGGCTAATTTATTGAACATTGCTGCAGTTGTTGTGGTAGCACATAAGAAGCTTTCTTATACAGTGGACCCCCGGATTACGTAGTTGTCAGATTTCGTAATACACCTACCATCCGACTTAGGACCGAGCTTGGTTCCGACCAACCGGTTGTAAGTCAAAATGGATGTAAGTCGAACTTTACTACTGAATATCAACATCACATTTTTGTAATGACTTTATATTATTGTTTTATTTTGGTATTTAATTTTTTACTTTACTTTTTATGCTGTTAGTACTGTATTTTGTACTGTAAGATTTAGGATAAACACTGTGTATAACACAAACAGTTGTTTATTTCCCAGAAATTTGGTATAAAAAACACGGTCGTAAGTCGAGTGGTCGTATGTCGAGCAGGTTGTAAGTCGGATGGTAGGTGTATTTGGAATAAGTAGCTTTTTTTGTCAAAATATTGGCTCGGTGATCATCATTGAACAAGGTAATAGTCGTTCATCCTGAATGTGTCCGCACAGCCCGAGCAGCCCGACACACCATTTACAGCCAGTGTGCCATTGTTTGTCAGCCAGTGAAGACGATCCCACGTGTTCATACGATACATTTTGTATTCCATTCTTTTTAGTGGTTGCAACTGCTAAATAAGCCACCATGGGCCAAAAGAAAGCTCCTAGTGCCAGCCCTTTGGTAAAGAAGGCAATAAACACGATAGAAATCAAGAAAGAACACACCAGCCAGGGTACTTCCCCACACACCAGACAGGATACTTCCCCCACACGATTTGATTTGAGCGGGACTTGCACATGAGTGAATAGAACAATCAAAGCTTATTTCTTAGGTAGCATTGAAAATTGGGTTGGACACATATTCTGTTAGTGGGATGGTTTGTGAAGGAACTGCCTAGTATGGGCCAGCAGGTCTGCTGCAGTGTTCCTGCTTTTTTATGTACACCAGCCAGGGTACTTCCTCACACACATCAGCCAGGGCACCTCCCCACACACCAGCCAGGGTACTTACCACACACCGCCCAGGGTATTTCTCCACACACCAGGCAGGGTACTTCCCCACACACACGATTTGATTTGAGTTGGACTCGCACATGAGTGAATAGAATTATCAAATCTTATTGCTTGGGAAGCATTGAAAATTGGGTTGGGCAAATACGATTCTGTTAGTGGGATGGTTTGTGAAGGACCTGCCTAGTATGGGCCAACAGGCCTGCTGCAGTGTTCCTGCTTTCTTATGTTCTTATGTATACCAGCTGAGGAAATTGCTTCAGAGGAAGAGAGAGAGAGAGAGAGAGGGAAGAAGGTGCCTTCTTCCATGATTAAGGACATTTGTGCAAAGTGGAGTGAGATGCAAACATTTGTGGAGGAACATCACCCTAACTCTGGTGGCCTGGTGGTTAACGCTCTCGCTTCACACGGTGAGGGCCTGGGTTCGATTCCCAGCCAGAGTAGAAACATTGGACGTGTTTCTTTCCACCTGTTGTCTATGTTCCCCATCAGTAAAATGGGTACCTGGGTGTAAGTCGACTGGTGTGGGTCGCATCCTGGGACACTGACCTAAGGAGGCCTGGTCACAGACCGGGCCGTGGGGGCGTTGACCCCCGGAACCCTCTCCAGATAAACTCCAGATAAACTCCAGATAACCCTCTCCCCTCCTCCCATCTTCCATACACCAACAAGAGTCTTCAATAAAGGTAAGTGTGATATTATTGTTTTATACTCGATTTCTCATTCTTTCCTGTGTGTAAATCTATATTTGTAGATGAATGGTTCAAAGAACCGACACGTTGTTAAATTAGACACGTGTCGGTTCTTTGAACCATCCATGTACAATCCTGTCAGACACTGCAACTTCTTGGGATCTTAATGCTACTTGGGAATTCTTTGCTTGCCTTAACCTTGGGCACGACCTACTTCCACATTGGACAAATGTGACACCACCTACGACTGCTGCACCTCTCCTGCCATATGGTTTATAAGCTGCTTCTCCGTTCATATGCCGTATTCTATTCAAGATTGATGGACTGACCACATCGACTCAAGGTCGAGGGACTGATTACCTCATTCTCCTCCTGTTCTTCAAGTTTATCCTTTGTATGGACTGATGAAGCCACTGTGTGGCGAAACGTTTCCTCAGTAAAGATACCCAAGAGTTGCACATGTGTCTAATTTAACAAATCTATATTTAATCTTTAAAAAAAATAATTTTTGTTAATACTTTTGGGTGTCTGGAACGGATTAATCAGATTTACGTACATTTTTTCTTATGGGGAAAATGAATTCGGAAATCGTCAGCTTTGGGTTTAGTCACTCTTTCTGGAACGGATTAATTACGGAAACCAGGGGTCCACTGTATATTAGTGGTGGTATATGTGCTGTTGGAGTGTGAGCAAGATAATTTTATAAAGGGATTCAGGGAAACTTGTTAGCCAGGCTCCAGTCCTGGAGGTGGGAAAGGTAGTACCTACTCTTTGAAGAAGTAATGATGTTGCAGTTGGAGAGTAATCAGAGTCAGCACACTTCTAGCAAGACAGAGATTGCATGAATTATGGTGTGAATGTATTTTCTTCTTTGGGTCACCCTGCTTTGGCAGGAGGTAAAAAAAAAAATCAATAGTTATATTTTCTTTGTAATCTATATTCAAGGAATTATTAATTTATAAGAATTTAGTGGAGTATTGTGCAACAATATGAACAAAGTAGAATGACTTGGAGAGCATATAAATCTGTAGTGGGAGGAAGGTGGGGTAGGGGCCAGCCTAGGAAAGGTTGGAAAGAGGGGGTAAAAGAGGTATTGTGGGTGAGGGGGCTTGTAAGTGTACGTGAGCATGTTAGATAGGAATGAATGGAGATGAATAGTTTTTGGGCTCTGATGAGCTGTTGGAATGTGAGCAGGGTAATATTTTCTGAAGGGATTCAGGGAAATCAGTTAAAACTGCACTTTAAAGGAGGGGTTTGGGATATTGGCAGTTTGGATGGACATCTAAATTGTCATATCTGAGCGCCTCTGCAGAGACAGTGATTTTGCATGAGTGATGATGAAAGTGTTGAATGATGATAAAAGTTTTATCTTTCTTTTTGGGGTTTTCTTTCTTTTTGGGTCACCCTACCTTAGTGGGAAATGGCCGATGTGTTAAAAAAAATTATACAAAGATTTTTTTCTTTATCAAATGTTATTAATCATTAGAATTTAATACAGTGGAACCTCAAATATCGAACTTTCTTTGGTCCAGAAGGCTGTTTGAGTGCCTTTACCGAATGAATTCATTCCCCTGAGGAATAATGTAAATTAGGTTAGTCCATTTCAGACCCTCAAAAATACACTTATAAAAGCACTTACAAAAATACACTTACATAATTGGTTGTGTTGGGAGCAGTTCGATTTTTGAGGTTCCACTGTATCTTTATACTGTAAAGGTATGACTGTAGATATTAATGTTCTTCTCATGAGCAGTGCTTTTTATATTTTGGAGTTAATACTGTATTTCGTGGTTTATAAGACACTCCGATGCATTAGGTGCATCCCAATTTAGAAGGTAACTGGGACGTAACTGGGAGAGCTACAGCCCACCTCACACCCCAAACTTATAGCTCCCATCACTGACCTTCAGTTTATAGGACGCAGGATGGTTTTTGGAGACATTTTATGGACAAAAAGCCTGCGTCTAATAAGCCGCGAAATACGGTAATACAGTGGACCCCCGGTTTACGATCAGCTCCCAATGCGACCAATTATGTAAGTGTATTTATGTAAGTGCGTTTGTATGTGTATGTTTGGGGGTCTGAAATGGACTAATCTAATTCACAATATTCCTTATGGGAACAAATTCAGTCAGTACTGGCACCTGAACATACTTCTGGAATGAACTAATATCGTAAACCGGGGGTCCACTGTATATTTTTAGTTTGTGACTTATACAGTGCCTGCACTGAAGGAGGGGTGTTGTTGTTGCAGTTTTATAACTGTAAATGCACCTCTGGGAAGATAGTGATGGAGTGAATGATGATGAAGGTTTTTCTTTTTCGGGCCACCCTACCTTGATGGGAAACGGCCGATGTGTTAATAATAAAAAATAATGTACATATTATTTTTGTTATGGCTGACTTGCAGGTAAATGTATGCAGAATGTAGGGGTTCACGCAGGAGACTCAAGAGATAGTTTGGGACGTGGTCGTTTCTTCCCTTTTGTTCCTGAACATCATCTGGTTCCTGGTCATATTGGTCCTAAAAACTGGTACTGGGACTGGATATATTATCCATCTAAAGTTGTGAGTGTCAACTCTGCAGAAAGTACTGAACAAAATTTAGTTTTATGTTTCACTGCAGATTAACGTGTGCAAAACCTCCAATTCATTCCATCAGACATATGTTGTAGATTTTCTTATTAATATATATATGAAGTATATATTTTTTTTACCTTCCTCTTACTATAAATCTAGCACTGTTTCTGTATTCAGGTTCCATGAACCAGTAGTTGAATAGCAACCTGCCAGTAGACCTTCTTATTACAATAGAAATATACTCTATAATCACTTGTAATCCAATCAAGTAAATAGTTATGAATAAGGGATAGATAAATCTAAAGTAAAATATGAAGCAAATGTATACTGAAGCCCAAGAAAATCAAGTGAAAACAGCCATAAAACACTAAATTTTATACCACTCCTTCTTTACCTTATCACATCACATATAACCACATTTAACTAATATGACACCTCACCCTACAAGCCATATCACTAGTTGTCTTTTGTTTGAAGTATTTCACATTAATATCTATTAGGGTAAGTTATAAACAACTACAGTGGACCCCCGCTTAACGATCACCTCCAAATGCGACCAATTATGGAAGTGTATTTATGTAAGTGCGTTTGTACGTGTATGTTTGGGGGTCTGAAATGGACTAATCTACTTCACAATATTCATTTTGGGAACAAATTTGGTCAGTACTGGCACCTGAACATACTTCTAGAATGAAAAAATATCGTTAACCGGGGGTCCACTGTATTATTATCCAGAGGACTGAGGAGGGGTTATTGAAGTGGCTCAGACATGTAGAGAGGATGGAACAAAATTGAGAGTGTATAAGTCTGTAGTGGAGGGAAGGTTGAGTAGGGGTCAGCCTAGGAAAGATTGGAGGGAGGGGGGTAAAGGAGGTTTTGTGCGTGAGGGGCTTGGACTTACAGCAAGCATGCGTGAGCATGTTAGATATGAGCGAATGGAGACAAATGATTTTTAGGATTTGATATGCTGTTGGGGTGTGAGCAAGGTAACATTTATGAAGGACTTCAGGGAAACTGGCAGGCCAGACTTGAGCCCTGGAGATGGGAAATACAGTGCCTGCACTCTGAAGGAAGTGTGTTAATGTTGCAGTTTTATAACTGTAGTGCAAGCATGCCTCTTGCAAGACAGTGATGGACTGAATGGTGATGAAAGTTTTTCTTTTTCTGGCCACCCTGCCTTGGTGGGAAATGGCTTATGTGTTAATAATAATTAAAAATAAACAACTACTGGAGGATAAATGGGCTAGTGAGAGTATAAGCAATAAGGTTGAAGATGTATGGGGTAGGTTTAACCCTTTCCCCTTCAGTAACATAATATTGTGGCTTGCAAACCAGTTGTCGGCCCTGTAATACTACGCCAAAATTCTAGTGGCTTCCAGTCTTGCAGGAGAAAGCTGGTAGGCCTTCATATGAAAGAATGGGTCTGAGTGGTCAGTGTGTGCAATATAAAACAATCCTGCACCATGCAGTGCATAATGAAAAAAAAAACTGACTGTTTTTTTGGTTTAAAACAATGACTTTGCAATGTATTTTTGTATGGTATTTATGGTTGTATTCTCGTTTTCTTGGTCTCATTTGATAGAATGGAAGATATATTACAGAAATAGGGATGATTTTGAATGGTTTATGGAAACTGAGCTCGAAGTACCAAAAATGTTCTATTTTTGTTGATGTTCAAGAGTAAACAAATCACATCACACATCCAATACACGTCAGCTGGTGGGTCTAATATACTTTCACAAATATGCTGATATTATTAATACCATTTTTACAATAATGCAGTAGTCTGCATAACAGTAAATCTTCTATTTTTTGTGTGAATAAAAATTCAAAATGGAAAGCAAGCGTAATATCAGAGGGGCCTGGAGACATGACTAATGAACAGAGAAAATGTTATTTTAGTGCTAGGAATGTTTGTGTTGTTAATTCTGAACCCTATTTTGTAATTGGCCTTGAATTGTGTATAAAATTTGCCAAATTACCAATATCTGATCACTTTATTGGGTAGCTGAAATTGGTAAATGGGCAGTTTCTTGTACTACTTGATAGAACAAAAAGAGTTCTAGTAAAATAGCTATGAGTTAGGTCAACTGGTACAGTGGAATTGGCTGAAAATAGGGCTTAAATTGGGCGAAATTGCCCAATTTAATATCGCCGAGACCACTAACTTCGCAAGAGTGTAAGTCTATAAACTTTTCAAAAAATTTTGTACTTTTGGTTTCATGCCATTGGAAAAAGATTCTGTATCATTTCATAAGATTTTTTTTTTTTTTTTTTTTTTTTTTTGAGAATTCTTCGACACAGAGCAAGTTTGTGAGCAGGGTTCTTGACAGTGAAAGGGTTAAGAATGTAGTGTTAGAGTGTTCAGCAGAAGTTTGTGGTTACAGGAAAGTGGGTATGGGAGGTAAGAAAAGCAATTGGTGGAATGATGAGGTAAAGAGAACAGTAAAAGAGAAAAAGTTAGCATATGAGAGAAACGTCGTCGTAAGCTTCTCTCTTTTATGTGCGGGTTATTTGTGTATCGTTCCAGTCATGGTATTGTGCCTTTTTGTTATTTATATGAGAGTGTTTACAAAATAGAAGTGATACAAGGAGGGAGGAATATATGGAGAAAAAAAGAGAGGTTAAGAGAGTGGTGAAGAAATGTAAAAAAAGAGCAAATGAGAGAGTGGGTGAGATGTTATCAGGAAATTTTGTTGAAAATAAGAAAATGTTTTGGAGGGAGGTTAATAAGTTGAGAAAGCCTGGGGAACGTATGGATTTGACAGTTAAAAATAGGAGAGGAGACTTGTTAGATGGAAGGAATATTTTGAGGAATTGTTAACCCTTTCAGGGTCCAGAGGCCAAATTTCAAAGTGTGCACCAGTGTCCAAGAATTTTCAAAAAAAATTATGTTTTTTTTTTCTTATGATATGGTAGAGAATCTTTTTCTGAAGGTAATAAAACAAAAAGTACAAAATTTGATGGAAAATTGACGAAATTATGCTCTTGCGAATTTTGATGTGTCAGCAAAATTTACACATCAGCGATTTTGCCGAATTTGACTCCCATTTTAGGCCAATTACCTTATTCCAGTTGATGAAATTCTTAGCTATTTCACAAGTATTACTTCTATTCTATCGATTGAGCACAAGAAATCGCCAACTCAGCTGTTTCAACTACAAAATAAGTGATTGAAAATTGGTAATTTGGCCAATTTAGTGCAAAGTTCAAAATGTTCCAATTTCAAAATAGGGTCCAGAATAAACAATGCAGGCATTCCTGGCACTAAGCTAACATTTCCTCTGTTCATTAGTTATGTTTTCAAGCTTTACAAATGAATTCCATTTTGATTTTTTAATTCACATAATGAATTTTTATTCAAACCAAAAAATAGAAGATTTACTGTCATGCAATATTGTAATAATTGTATAAATAATATCAGCACATTTGTGAACGTATATTAGACCCACCAGCTGGCATGTATTAGACGTGTGAGGTCATTTGTTTACTCTTGAACATCGGCAAAAATTTAACATTTCTGCTATTTTGAGCTCAGTTTCAAGCCATTTTTTAATATTAAAACCAATCAAAATCATCTCTATTTCTGTAATATACTTTCAATTCTATCAAATGAGACCAAGAAATCACAAATACAACTATAAAAAACATACGAAAAAACACTGTAAAGTTGCTGTTTTAATAAAAAAATTACGGTCTCAGTTTTTTTTCTCTCATTATGCACTGTGTGCTGCAGGATTTGTTTTATGTGGTGCACACATCCCACATAAAGGTATTCTCTCAAATCTAGGCCAAAATTTACCGCTCACAACTTATCAGAGTGAACTGAGCTCATGGCATAGATCTACGGTTTGGACCCTCAACGTAAAGCCGTAGATCTACGGCACGGACCCTGAAAGGGTTAAATGTTGATGAGGATAGGGAAGCTGTTATTTTGTGTATTGGGCAGGGAGGAATAACATCTTATAGGAATGAGGAAGAGCCAGTTGTGAGTGTGGGGGAAGTGCAAGAGGTAGTGGGTAGAATGAAAGAGGGTAAAGCAGCCAGGATTGATGGGTTAAAGACAGAAATATTAAAAGCAGGGGGGGGATATAGTTTTGGAATGGTTAGTTCTTTTATTTAATAAATGTATGGTAAAGGGTAAGGTTCCTAGGGATTGGCAGAGAGCATGCATAGATCCTTTGTATAAAGACAAAGGGGATGGAAGAGAGTGTCAAAATTATAGGGAAATAAGCCTGAAGAGTATACCTGTTAAAGTGTATGGAAGAGTTATTATTGAAAGAATTAAGAGTAAGACGGAGAGCAGGATAGCAGATGAACAAGGAGGCTTTAGGAAGGGTAGACCAACTGTTTATAGTGAAACATATAGGTGAACAGTATTTAGATAAGGGTAGAGAGGTTTTTATGGCATTTATGGATTTGGAAAAGGCATATGATAGGGTGGATAGGGGGCACTGTGGCAGGTGTTGCAAATGTATGAATAGGAGGTAAGTTTCCCGAAATGCTCTGCATACAAAGGGGCTTTTGGCATGTACACTCAACTATTATATTCCTCTGTACAATCATGTATCATGTCAAAATAAACATCTTAATCTTAAGCAGTGAAGTTGATACGAGGATAGCAAGGCTCAGGCTAGAGTATGTAGGAGAGAGGGAGATTATTTCCAAGTAAAGGTAGGCATTAAACAGGGATGTGTGATGTCACCATGGTTGTTCAGTATATTTATAGATGGGGTTGTAAGAGAAGTGAATGCTCGGGTGTTGGCATGGGGTGAAAGATAAAGAATCTAACACAAAGTGGGAGTTGTCACAGTTGCTCTTTGCTTATTGTTTATAACACTGTGCTCTTGGGAGATTTTGAAGAGAAGTTGCAGAGGTTGGTGGATGAGTTTGGTAGGGTGTGTAAAAGAAGGAAATTAAAAGTGAATACAGTGGTACTTCGGGATACAAATTTATTTCATTCCAGAAGGCTGTTCGAGTGCCAATACCGAACGAATTTGTTCCCATAAGAAATAATGTAAATTAGATTAATCTGTTTCAGACCCTCAAAAATACACTTACAAAAGTATTAAAATAAACACACTTACATAATATAATTGTTTGAGTTTTGAGCTGCTCGTATCCCAAGGTATAGGAAAGAATAAGGTGATGAGGATAACAAAAAATTTAGGTAAAGAAAGACTGGATATCAAATTGGAGGGAAGGAGTTTGGAGGAGGCGAATGTATTCAGATGTATTTGGGAGTGGATATGTCAGCAGATGGGTCTGTAAAAGATGAGGTGAGTCATAGAATTGATAAGGGGAAAAAGGTGAGTGGTGCACTTAGAAGTCTCTGGAGACAAAGAACATTATCCATGGAAGCATAGAGGGGAATGTATGAGAGCATAGTTATACCAACGCTCTTATATAGGTGTGAAGCATGGGTGGTGAATGTTGCAACAAGGAGAAGGCTAGAGGCAGTGGAGATGTCATGTTTGAGGGCAATGTGTGGTGTGACTATAGTGCAGAGAATCCATAGTGTGGAAATTAGAAGGAGGTGTGGGGTTACTAAAAGTATTATCCAGAGGGCCGAGGAGGGGTTGTTGAGGTGGTTCGGACATTTGGAGAGGATAGAATGAAATAGAATGACTTGGAGAGCGTATAAATCTGTAGTGGAAGGAAGGCGGGGTAGGGGTCAGCCTAGGAAAGGTTGGAGGGTGGAGGTAAATGAGGTCTTGTATGCGAGGTGCTTGGACTTCCAGGAAGTATGCACGGGCATGTTAGATAGGAGAGAGTGGAGACAAATGGTTAATAATAATAATAATAATATAATAATAATAATATCTTTATTTACTACAAGTACTTGTACATGGTATACAGGCCTAACTGACAGCAATGACATACTGCTATATAGAAAGCCCCTTGTTATGCTGAACATTTCAAGCAAATTAGGTCAGTGTCCCAGGATACAACCCACACCAGTCAACTAACACCCAGGTACCCATTTTACTGATGGGGAACATAGGCAACAGGTAGAAAGAAACACACCCAATGTTTCTACTCTGGCTGGGAATTGAACCCAGGCCCTCGCCATGTGCAGCGAGAGCTTTAACCACCAGGCCACCAGAGCCCAGTAGGACTTGATGTGCTGTTGGAGTGTGAGCAAGGTAACATTTATGAAGGGATTCAGGGAAACCAGCAGGCTGGCCTTGAGTCCTGGAGGTGGGAAGTACAGTGCCTTCACTCTGAAGGAGGGGTGTTAATGTTGCAGTTTTATAACATAAGAATAGAGGAATACTGCAGAAGGCCTACTGGCCCATACAAAGCAGGTCCTTATCAAAATGACCTCTACCCAAAGCTACCCAAGAATTAACTCCTGTACCCAATGACACCAATCAAACCCAGCTCCTCCCACTCATATATTTGTCCAATCTCTTCTTAAAGCTACCCAAGGTCCTAGCCTCTGTCACCCTACTGGGAAGATTGTTCCACACATCCACAACTCTGTTAGAAAACCAGTACTTACCTGTGTCCTTTCTAAATCTAAATTTATCCAACTTAAATCCATTATTTCTGGTTCTTAACTGGTTCGACACCCTCAGTACTTTATTAATATCTCCTTTGTTTATGCCCGTCATCCACTTATACACTTCAATGATATCTCCCCTCATTCTACATCTGTCCAGAGAGTGGAGATTTAAGGCTTTAAGTCTATCTTCATATGGGTGTATGAAGATAGAAGCACACCTCTGGCAAGACAGTGATGGAATGAATGACAGTGAAAGTTTTTCTTTTTCTGGCCACCCTACCTTGGTGGGAGACAGCTGATGTTTTAATAAAAAAAATAATAAAATCTATTATACTATACCAGTAGCCATACCGTATTGATCACATACTACCACCATTCTCGAGGTACAGTATATTATGCACTAATACTATTCTGTACTTCATCAGTCATGCTTCATGCTAATTGTATAATTTCATCCACATGACTTTTGACAAGTCATTCTTGCAGCTAATTTCATTAATACAAATTTGAAAAATGTAATATTGAAAATTGTTGAATGCTATCTTCACTTTTTCAGGGTTTAGAATGTTGCTCAGACACAGCAGTTTCTTTTCATTATGTACCACCAAACAAAATGTATGAACTGGAATATTTTCTCTACCATCTACGGCCATATGGAATCAATCACTTGGATCCTTTCCCACCACCACTTCCACCTGACACCAAGAGCATCCCTCAAGAGGTAAGTGCATTCCTCTTTATTATTCATGGTTATTAGTGATTTTTTTTTAACACATCAGCCATTTCCCACTGAGGCAGGGTGACCCATAAAGAAAGAAAAAAACCCTCAAAAAAGAAAAAAGTTATATCATCGTTCAGCACTTTCACCATCATTCATGCATAATCACTGTCTTTGCAGAGGTGTTCAAATATGACAGTTTAGATGTCTCTCCAAACAGCCAATATCCCAAACCCATCCTTTAAAGTGCAGGCATTGTACTTCCCACCTCCAGGGCTCAAGTCCGGCTAACCAATTTCCCTGAATCCCTTCACAAAATATTACCCTGCTCACACTCCAACAGCTTGTCAGGTCCCAAAAACCATTTGTCTCCATTCACTGCTATCTAACACGCTCAGGCACACTTGCTGGAAGTCCAAGCCCCTTGCTCACAAAACCTCCTTTACCCCCTCCCTCCAGCCTTTCCTAGGACGACACCTACCCTGCCTTCATTCCCTAGAGATTTATACACTCTTCAAGTCATTCTACTCTGTTCCATCCTCCTCCTGCAGCACTGCATGCTGCAGGATTTTTTTTTATACTGTGCACATTGACTGCACAGACCCATTCTCTCACATGTAGGTCTACCAGCTTTCTCCCGCTAGATTTGAAGCCGCTAGAATTTTGGTGTAATACCACTGCACAAACACTGGCTTGCAAGCCGTAATACTACGGCACCAACAGTGAAAGGGTTAATTATAACTTAAAATTGCAATTTCTTCATTCAGTGGTGTCATTATTATTGCTTTTAAATCATTTAAAATAAAGGTTCCAAGGTAGCAGATATGGTTGGAGGGAATTTTGAATACACTGTATAGATCAGAGAACAATCTATTAACATGTTTATGAATTTGATGAATGTTTTTCATTCTATAAATTTAATTGCTTCAAAATAACTGTAATTGTAACTAAAGCATTTGAGCACTTACAGGTTATAGAAAAGTACAAAAAGGTCACTGCAAGTACTAAGCCACTTTCACCTACTCCACTTGAGGACATACAGCATCTAGGACAAGAAAAGCAAGGAGGGACAGAGCAGCAACAGTCTGATAAAATTTACACTAATTTAGAGAAAAAGGAGAAATCAGAATTAGTGTAATATTATTGGTTGTTTGTATATATACCATATTATTCTTTCTGTGAGTTTTTAATGTATTATAATTGTACATTTTTCTAGGTAGTAGGTTGGTAGACAGCAGCTGCCCAGGGAGGTACTACCGTCCTGCCAAGTGAGTGTAAAACGGAAACCTGTAATTGTTTTACATGGTAGGATTGCTGGTGTCCATTTTTCTGTCTCATAAACATGCAAGGTTTCAGGTACGTCTTGCTACTTCTACTTACACTTAGGTCACACTACACATACATGTACAAGCATATATGTATATACACACCCCTCTGGGTTTTCTCCCATTTTTCTTACTAGTTCTTGTTCTTGTTTATTTCCCCTTACCTCCATGGGGAAGTGGAACAGAATTCTTCCTCCGTAAGCCATGCGTGTTGTAAGAGGCGACTAAAATTCCGGGAGCAAGGGGCTCGTAACCTCTTCTCCTGTATATATTACTAAATGTAATATGTCCCACCTCGGTGGGATACGGCCGGTGTGTTGAAAGAAGAAAGAAGAATTGTACATTTTGATGAGCAGTATCTGCTCTTTGATATACTTCAGATTTAGTTGAATTTGCATCTAAGATGCAAAGTTACAATTATATTTTAGTGCTATTCAAATATGTACCTAACATTTATTTAATTTATCCTTTCATATTGCTGATGTGAAGTATTGCCATTAAGAATATTTTAAATAAAAAAGATCTTCATTAGGAATTACATATATCTTTAGTTATGCAAAACAAACAATGAAACTTTGTGACAGATTTTTGTAAAGATAGTTAAATTACATTTAGGTACAGTAGACCATTATATTACACGGTAGTTACATTCCTGAAAACGCTGTGTTGGGTAAATCCGTGTTAGATAAGCTGAAGAACTTATGGGAAAAATAGTGTTACATTCCTGGGAGCCCCCAAAAAAGCCAGACAATTTTTTTTTTTTAGACTCCAGATCGTACAAAAATAAAAGTGAATATGTAATTGTTGTTCATTGTCATGATGTATTATGTTTTTTACTGCTTAAGACTACAATTGCAGCAGAAATAATAGTATTTCTTACCTTAAATTGTGGATGCTTGTGTTTGTTGATGATTGTGAAGAAAGTGAAGAGTTATGCTGTGGCCCTACTGGGCTGAGGTGGATGGTAGAGGTTCTGGTACTGAAGCTGATGGTTGCACTGGAGTGTGCACAAATTCTGTAATTGATTTCTGGGTTATTTTATCCTGCAGTACATTATACAGCTGATAGTAAGATATCAGCTGCTCTAGACACTGTTTCAGAGCATTGCTTCTAGATTTGTCAGGGTCCTCTTCAGTGAAAAAGACTAAGTCAAGTCAGTCAAGTAGGTCAGTAAGTCAGGTGAGTCTGTCAGTCAGTCAAGTAAGTCATTCCAGTCAGTACTTCAGTCAAGTCAATAAGTCAGTCAGTCAAGTAAGTCATTCCAGTCAGTACATCAGTCAAGTAAGTCTTTTAGCAAGCCAGTCAAGTCAGTTAGTAAGTCAGTAAGTCAGTAAATGAGATGACATTCTGGGTTATTCATTACACAAACTCATATATTTATCTCATTCTTTTAAATTTTGCAAACAGATACTTCATTAAGGCCACAAGCTCTTGCTGTATCCACCACACGTGAGCCACTCTTATGCTTGTCTAATATATTGGTTTTCTTCCTAACTCCAAGACTTTAATGCTTAAACTTTTTCTTGCCACTTTCAGCAATACTGTATGCCTACTGGGTGCCATGATTGCTTGACAGATACAAGATATGGCAATTAAAAAATCGAAACACAATTCACAAACACAGCTAGCTCCTAGGAGAGAATTGTACTAGACATGTATGCACAAAAGGCTGGGACGGGGGTGCCGGGGTATTGGGGGTGGCAGGGGTGTTGGGGTGGCAGGGGTGTTGGGGTGGCAGGGGATGGCAGTAGGTCTCCCCCACTGACACAGTAGTCTGACCCACAGCCAGGTGGCAGCCTGAGCTAGGAGAATATCCCATGGGTGATGCTCCAAATTTTTTCCCCCACTTGCAAATGGAACCATGTTAAGTAAATTTTACAAAGTGTTGTATAAAATTATGCCACAATTTTTCAAGTGTAATAATAAAAATATGGCAAATAAATGTGTGATATAACAGTCTACTGTAAATCAAAAGAAACAATAAATTGAATATGTATTTTTGGTATATTTTTGTAAAACTAGTCAAAGTACCCTGTGTATTTACTTTCCATTATAGAAAATTTTAAACATTTGAAATAGAAATTTTTTATTTTTTAGCTGCTTTATTTTTCTTTACTAAAGATATTTTGCTTAGAAAAACTTTAGTACTTACAGTTGAGAAGTTCAAATCTATATACAATATACTATTTATTTATTTATGTATCAGCTTATTCTCAAGGCTGTTTCCAAACATTAAGAAGTAGGTCACACAAAATCTATAAAAATTTTACTTTTCTTCTCTACTTTCTAAAAGCTTATATACTCACAAAATCTTTGTGTGTCAGTCATATTTCCTTAGCAATAGAGATTTTGTTTGTTATTGCCTAATTGTTAAATGTTAAACAATTTTATTGTAAATGCCCATATAACATTTACACCATTGGATAACAATCATATCGATAATTTTGTATGGCTCTTCTCTTTATAGAAAGTCTACTTAACTGGCTTGAATTTTGTCATTTTTAGTGCTGTACAATTTTTTGGCTCACATATAAAACTTGTATGGTAAACTTACCCTTTAAATTTATGTTGCATAATTTGTTTCAATTTTATTTAGAATTTTGCCATTCATCATGAATTTTAATTTGCGTTTTAAAAAAGAATCTGCCCATTAACTTTTTGTCTGCACCTAGTCTTGCCTTTATAATTTTGTATTTGGCTTGTATATGTATCTCAGAGTAGCTTGTATTCCTTTTCACACATTTGAAAGCAGAGGTAGCATATTGTATCCATGAATCATTTTCATATTATATGGAAAAATCATTTGATAGAATACTGAGGCCCTCCAACATTTTTTCTAGACGAAAAACATTTTAGTAAATGAGATGAATCCAGTTGCATTAACTTTTTTATAGCAGTTGATCTGATTATGCTTTGGACACTAAATACATAATCAAGACTTTGAATATTATACTTCAAGAGTCCCATGAGGTATTCTATCCTAACAAAGAGAATCTTAATAGAAAGAATATATATGAAAATAGAAATACAGTAATCTATCTTTATACTGTCTCCCGCATATATACTGTACAATAAATTACAATGGGATTTCAGAAACTACATATAGAGTGGACCCCTGGATTTTGTAGTTGTCGGATTTCGTAATATTTGGAAATAGTAATGTTTTTTCGTCAAAATGGCTCGGTGATTGTCATTTAGCTCAGTAATAGTCATTCATCCCGAACGTTACCGAGCGGCCCGACACACCATTTACAATCAGTGTCATTGTTTATCAGCCAGTGAGCACAATCCCATGCATTTATACATTTTGTAATATTCCATTCGTTTTAGTGCTTGCAACTGCCAAATAAGCCACCATGGGCCAAAAGAAAGCTCCTAGTGCCAGCCCTTTGGTAAAGAAGGCAATAAACATGATAGAATTCAAGAAAGAACACACCAGCCAGGGTACTTCCCCACACACCAGTCAGGGTACTTCCCCACACACCAGCCAGGGTACTTCCCCAAACACACGATTTGATTTGAGTGGGACTTGCGCATGAGTGAATAGAATTATCAAAGCTTATTGCTTGGGAAACACTGAAAATTGGGTTGGGCAAATACGATTCTGTTTGTGGGATGGTTTGTGAAGGACCTGCCTAGTATGGGCCAACAGGTCTGCTGCAGTGTTCCTGCTTTCTTATGTATACCAGCCAGGGTACTTGCCCACACACCACCCAGGGTACTTCCCTACACACACCAACCAGGGCACTTCCCCACACACCAATCAGGGCACTTCCCCCCCACACACGATTTGATTTGAATGGGACTTGCACAGGAGTGAATAGAATTTTCAGTGCTTGGGAAGCATTGAAAATTGAGTTGGGCAAATACGATTCTGTTAGTGGGATGGTTTGTGAAGGACCTGCCTATTATGGGCCAACAGGCCTACTGCAGTGTTCCTGTTTTCTTATGTTCTTATGTATACCAGCTGAGGAAATTGCTTCAGAGGAGGAGAAAGAGAGAGGGAAGAAGGTGCCTGTTGCAACCCAGGAGTCCCAAAGGCCTGTTATCCTGGGTGTAAAGGGAGCAGAATAAACACACCAATTTAGAACAGAAGTATGTACACTATATACACTATGTACAACAATAGGTATTAGTGCACTCCACGGTAAGCAAGGCAGAATAGAAGCCACTAGAGAGCAGACCGTGCTTCAACCAGCTCTAGAATGGGAATGACAAGGGCAGACAGGAGAGTGGTACCCACATAACCTCTGCGATTGCCAAAACCATCTTCTCATTGGCTGGAACCTGGGTACTGGTTGAACGACGGGGCCCCCATCACCAACCCTTAGTCCCTGGTTTGCTGGTTGGGGGAGATAGCCTGTAAATGAGGGTGTGTACATGTGTCGAATAAAGGTTACATACTCTTTGCATGCCACACCCTCACCCCGAGAAGGCTCAGGATTAGGCTCCCACTTCCCAGTGGTAACAGTGCCACCATGGCATCAAATAATGGAACCACCTTCCCTCTCAACCATCCAACTCTTAGATAGAGCTCAGCTTTTCACGTGACAAAAAGCCTAACCCTAAACTCAGAGCGAGACAGCAGACAGTCGGGCTAACATAGGTCCAAGACACGGGTGGACGGTAGCCCGCATCCCCTCACTAAAAAAAAAAAAAACCCACACCAGGGGATAAAAAAAAAAAAAAGAGCTTGAAAGGGGTCACCACAAGTAACCTAACATCCTAAACTAATATATAATTGTAATATTGTTAGACTCTAGATAAAGAGTCTGCCAACATATTTTCTTTGCCAGCAATGTGTAAGATTTTGATAGAATAGGGTTGCAGTCGTAGACTCCATCTCATGAGCCTCGTATTGTGGTTCTTCATGGCTTGGAGATATACTAGAGGGTTGTGGTCACTATAGACAGTGACCACCTGCGAAGTCTGGCCCACGTAAACATCAAAGTGCTCCAAAGCCAGTACCAGCACGAGGGCTTCTTTTTCAATGGTAGAGTAAGCCCTCTGCTGTGGCTGGAACTTGGCAGAGAAGAAGGCTACAGGCTGCAACTCCTCGTCCCCGTTTTGCAACAGTACTGCCCCAACCCCAGACTCACAAGCATCAACCTCTAATGAGAAAGGTTTGGAGAAGTCTGGAGACAAAAGAATGGGTGCAGTACACAATAATCTTTTAGCTTTGTCAAAAGCACCTTGACATTCTGGGGTCCAATTAAAGGGAACTTTGTAACTGGTAAGAGAGGTAAGAGGGGCTACAATATCTGAAAAATTCTTGCAGAATCTTCTGTAAAATCCTATCATGCCTAGGAAACGTTGAAGAGATTTCCTATCATGTGGAACTGGATAATCTTTAATGGCAAGAAGTTTAGCAAATTTAGGAGCAACTTTACCACTACCTACTTCATGGCCCAGAAAAGTAACAGTGGCCTGGCCAAAGGAAGATTTAGATAAGTTAACAGTTAAATGGGAACTCTGAAAGGTCTCAGAAAGAGCCTAAAGTCTAAATAGGTGTTGATCCCAAGTATCAGACACCACAACAATATCATCCAGGTACGCTGCCGTGCCTTCAAGTCCTTTAATAGCCTGATGGATAAGTTTCTGGAATGAAGAGGGGAAGTTTTTCATTCCGAAGGGGGTAACTGTATACATGTATTGATAATGACCTCCTGGAATTACGAAGGCAGAGATTTCCTTCGCCTTATCCATCAAAGGTACGTGATAGTAACCTTTAAGGAGATCTAACTTGGACACAAAAGTAGCCTTACCCACAAAGTCGATTATGTCATCCAGACGAGGAAGAGGGTAAGCATCTGTGATTGTGACCTCATTCACCTTTTGGTAGTCTGTACACATACAAAAACCTCCATCAGCTTTTTTAACGAGGATGCACAGTGAAGCCCATGGACTAGATGACCCCTCCACTAACCCACACTCTAACAGAACTTCTACCGCCTGCTGAAGTAGCTTCTGCTTTTCAGGATTAGCTCTGTAGGGGGAGAGTTTAATAGGTTTAGAGTTTCCCACATCTACATCATGATAACCTAACATACATTTTTTCGGCACATACGAAAAAATATCAGGGTATGACTGTAGAAGCACAGTTAAACTTGTTGCTTGCATTTCAGATAGTCCCTCCATTAAAGGTTGTTGAGGAAGACAGAGTTTGGAAGTTTGATATTAATTTCAGAAATAGAGTGCAAAGAGTCAGAATCGTCCTCAGAGGTAGAGGACAGAGTCATTACTGGGACTTTATCTGGTGTATGGAAAGATTTTAATTGATTAATGTGGTAAGTTTTAGTTTTTGAGGTCTTATCAAGGGGAGCTACCACATAATTTACATCAGATAACTTACTTACAATTTGCATAGGTCCCGTAAATCTAGCTTTCAAGGTGCGGCCAGGTATAGGTTCCTGCACCAACACCTTGTCTCCTGGATGGAAGGAGTGGAATTGTGCATTATCGTCATACCTCGTTCATCTTATTTTGAGCTGCCTTTAGGTTAGCCTTGGCTAACTGACCTGCCACCTGCACCTTGAAGACGGGTTTGTAGAGTGTTGAGCTAACGTCTTCTCCCATCCATCCTTCTTTGAGCACCCAAAGAGGACCTCGTACATTGTGCCCAAAGTTCAGCTCAAACGGACTATACCCAGTAGACTCCTGCACCGTTTCTCTTATTGAAAACAGCAACAAAGGTAGTGATTCATCCCGGTCTGTAGGAAAATGCATGCAAAAAGTTCTCATCATGGGTTTTTAACGTCTGATGGAATCTTTCAAGTGCCTTGGACTGAGGATATAAGGCAGTGGATAAGTTGTGGATTATCCCTAACCTAGTTAATGCTTCCCTAAATGCTTTGGCAGTGAAGTTAGTACCTTGATCACTTTGAATAGTTTTAGGACTGCCAAAACAAGAAATAAATCTGGTTAAAGCTTTGAGAATAGCTTTAGTATTAATACTGCGCATGGGAATTGCTTCAGGGTATCTAGTTACTCTATCAATAATGGTAAATAAATACTGATTTCCAGATTTGACCTAGGTATTGGACCTACACAGTCTATGATTAATTCTGCAAAAGGTTCTCCATCAGCAGATATAGGGTGGAGAGGTGCAGGTTTAATTGAATGTCCAGGTTTCCCTACTTGCTGACATTCTCGGCAACACCGGATATGATTCTTCACATCCTGCTTTAATTTTGGCCAATAAAATTCTTTTGTGATTCTATATAATGTTTTAGTAATTCCTAAGTGACCTCCTAATGAAGTATTATGAGCTATATTCAATATTTGAGGTCTAAACTTCGTTGGAACTACTAACCTGTCTGACAGTTGTCGGCCCTCTATCTCCTTACCAGTCTCAGTGCAGATCAAATAGTCGTTTTTAAGTTTATACTTGACCGGATGATCCGAAAAGGGTTTACCCATGGCTGCCTGAAAAGCGAAATTCAAAGAAGGGTCCTTTCGTTGTTCCTTCCGGAAGGACAGTCCCTCGGGCATGGAAACAGAGATATCTGGCAATCCTGCAACCTTGGAATAGGAAGGCTTGATCTGGGTCTGTTCACTTGATCTACGAGGCCCTGGCCAGTTTTCCTCGTAAAACAAATTGGCTATTCCGAGATCGGAGTCGTCCAAGGATAGGTCAACATTCTCGCCAGACAACCCTTGGGATGTTGCCCAAGTTATGGCCAACACCGGAGAAGAATTAATTATTATGGGTTCAGGACATACACTAACAGTGGTAATGTTATTACCTAGTAATAACATAGCATCTTTCATGGGGAATCCCTCGGATACACCCACAGTCAAGTATCCAGTGTAATATTTGCACTGTACATAAATTCTTTGCAAGGGGACAGAATATATAGCTCCTCCAAATGCTTCCAGCAAAACAGAGGAGTTTAAGGAGGTGTTCTTTGAAAGGGGTAATATTCCCTCTCTTATAAGTGAGCAATATGCTCCAGTATCTCTAAAGGTTTTGACTTCAGTTGTTTTGGAGTTTTCCTGAAGGGAAATAAGACTCTGACAGTAATAAGGGGCCATCCCTTTCTCTACTTCTTTCAGGGACATGTTACTAGGGATATTAGAGATTTTCCCAATGGGTTGGGGTTTGTGGGGGCAGTTGGGACGGATGTGACCTACTTTGTTACAGAGGAAGCAGACGACAGGCTTGCCCTTTACTCCCTGCTGATGTTGCAACTGGTGTCGCTCTGGCTGGTGTCTCTCTGGATACTGTTGTCGAGTTACACCATGTTGAGTGGTTTGTCTCTCACCAGGTGGACCATAAGTTGAGAAGCGTGGCTCACCAGGTGACTTAGTTGGCTGTCGTAGACGTACTCCCTCCGGCTGGCACTTCATCCTTCAAGGTTGACGATCTCTGCTCATGCCAGGCTGTTGAAAAGAGAGATGGGACTGCTCGGACAAGGAGCAGTTAGTTTCAAAGGTATCAGCCAACCTGGCTGCCTCCAATGCAGTGGTTAAGTCATGATCCTGCAGAAAAACTCGAACCTCTGGTCCCACAGACTCCAGCAGGTTGTCAACCAGAATAAGCTGCACAAGATCATTGAAGGTAGCAACACCACTTGATTTATACCAGCTGGTAAAAGCTTTAGTCTGCTGTCGCACAAAATCAACCAGGGATTGACCAAGCTGTCATCTGCCTAACTTGAAGTTTTTCCTATACAGTGGACCCCCGAATAACGATCACCTCCGAATGCGACCAATTATGTAAGTGTATTTATGTAAGTGCATTTGTACGTGTATGTTTGGGGGTCTGAAATGGACTAATCTACTTCACAATATTCATATGGGAACAAATTCGGTCAGTACTGGCACCTGAACATACTTCTGGAGTGAAAAAATATCGTTAACCGGGGGTCCACTGTACTTAGCTGGGATACAAGTATATGCTCTCAAAACTATGGTCTTCACCACTTTATAATCGGAAAATTCAGTGTCATTTAACACTGAGGTAAATTCCTGTGCCTTACCAAACAATGCTGTGTGAACCAATGATGCCCAATGCTGTCCTGGCCACCTCAAGGTTCGAGCCTGATTTTCAGAAGCTTCGAAAAATTGTTCTGGTTCGGCCTCATTGAAGCGGGGAACAAGCTGTACTGCTTTCTGTAAACTAAAGTCATTTACAAGTTGTGAAAACTGCCTTCTTTCTTTTTCCCTATCAAACTCTTCCTTGGCAAATGCCCTCTGCTCTCTACTCTGCTCAAGATTGATTTTTGCCAGCTCAAGTGCCAACGCCGCTGATTCACCTTGAGACAACCCTGCTGCACTAGACTGACGATTTTGCTCCATTGATGTATCATCTTCCTCCTGCGAGAACATCGGAGTTTTATTTCTGGCTCTCGTAGAGGGAGGAGTCTGATGTGCCATCTCCTCTTCCCGAAGTTTGTCAGTGATCAGTGAACGCAGTTCCGCAGCTTTGAAAGCGCGTTCATAATCAATGCCAATGGAACGAGCAATTTGCCAACAACGCTGTAGGGACAATTTAGGCAAGTTAAATAAAGTATATGCCGACACCAGACGTCTGACTCATCTAGGTGGCATACCCCATTGTATAAGTTATTTGCTATGCACAGTACGATTGCAGAATACCCCAACATAACACGTTATTTGCAGAACACACTTAGCTATGCACAGTATGATTGCAGAATACGCATACGCTTACAAGGTGGATACACAATAGCAAAGCTGACTGCAAAATCTTCACACAAGATTGACCGTAGTGAAGCGAGCACACTGAACAAGCTAGTAGCGAGCTGTTGAGCGATCATACAATAGCAAGGCTGACCATAGCAAGGCAATTGACACGCAAAGTTTGTAAAGCGTTGGCAAAGCTAATGCAATGCCAGACAGCAAGCTACACAATGTTCCTGCTTCCAGCGTCACCCTAGGCTCAACCCGTGCTCTAAGTCCAGCTCCAGCTCTCGGACAGGCTACCCATATTACAACCCAGGAGTCCCAAAGGGCTGTTATTCTGGGTGTAAAGGGAGCAAAATATACACAGCAGATAATCTTTTGACTTATATTATCCTTCACCAATTTAGAACAGAAGTATGTACACTATATACACTATGTACAACAATAGGTATTAGTGCACTCCATGGTAAGCAAGGCAGAATAGAAGCCACTAGAGAACAGACCGTGCTTCAACCAGCTCTAGAATGGGAATGACATGGGCAGACAGGAGAGTGGTACCCACATAACCTATGCGATTGCCAAAACCATCTTCTCATTGGCTGGAACCTGGGTACTAGTTGAACGACAGGGCCCCATCGCCAACCCTTAGTCTCTGGTTTGCTGGTTGCAGGAGATAGCCTGTAAATGAGGGTGTGTACATGTGCCGAATAAAGGTTACGTACTCTTTGCATGCCACAGTGCCTTCTTCAAAGATTAAGGACTTTGTGCAAAGTGGAGTGAGGTGCAAACATTTGTGGAGGAACATCACCCTAATCCTCTCCCCTCCTCCCATCTTCCGTGCACCAACAAGAGTCTTCAACAAAGGTAAGTGTAATATTATTGTTTTATACTTGAGTTTTCATTCTTTCCTGTATGTAAATCTATATTTAATCTATAAAAAAAATACTTTTGGGTGTCTGGAATGGATTAATTGGATTTACATTATTTCTTATGGGAAAAATGAATTTGGAAATTGTCAGATTCGAGTTTAGTCACTCTCTAGAACGGATTAATTGCGATAACCAGGGGTCCACTCTATATTTATATTTTATTTGTTATATTGTATATATAACTTTTTATTTGTCAAATTATGTTGATTACTGTATGTGTTAGGTAAAAGGACACAAGCGCAACTAATGTGACATTTTACTTTACATATTGTCAGTAATTCTACCAACTTTATTACTGTATGTGTTGTTTATAATGGCATTAACAAATGAAAATCGGTAACAGAAAATTTGAGCTGATGCAGTCAGCCTGGAGGTTTGATGTACAACAGGTATTTATTATGACTCAAGAAATCGTAATGACACGATTGCAAACAAACCATACCCCCAGCCGGGATTGAACCCGCGGTCATAGAGTCTCAAAACTCCAGCCCGTCGCGTTAGCCACTAGACCAGCTAGCCACAATAAGATTCATGAATCTTATTGTGGCTAGCTGGTCTAGTGGCTAACGCGACGGGCTGGAGTTTTGAGACTCTATGACCGCGGGTTCAATCCCGGCCGGGGGTATGGTTTGGGGAGGTATTTATTATGTGTGACATAATTGCATTTATGAAAGACATCTTGTTATGTTAAAAAATAAAAAAACACTCATACTTCTTTAGTTGGCAAATCAACAAGTTTTACCATAAGTGAGGAAATGGATATTTAATTTATTTTATTCAGATTTGCCTATGAGGATGCAAATGGAAACTGTGAATATTAGGAAACTATGACTATGAGCTGAGATGAGATTTTGTGAATAAGTGGCTGCTAGAGCTCATTGCCAACATGTGTAAAGTACTCAAATTGGGTGCTGGGGAAAGTAGATCAAGTATAGCATGTCACCTTGTAAAGTAGCCACTTACAGGAGCATGTAAAAAATTGGGTTTAATGCTTGAGTATAATACTACACACACACACACACAACATGTTGAGAAACTGGAGTAAGTAAGTTTATTCAGGTATACATAAATACAGTTACATAGATTATCATACATAGCAGCATGTGTGTAGAGAACCTAGGATAACCCGAACAAGTTAGACAGAGTGACTTATTTCCATTGTATGCAACAAGCCTTGTTCCAGAGCTAAGGGGTTTGAACTACAGAAGAGACTAATGGAATAGACTATAATGACCTCGGAGGACAGAAGACCCAAAGGAGACATGATAACAACATACAAAATACAGTGGACCCCCGGTTAACGATATTTTTTCACTCCAGAAGTATGTTCAGGTGCCAGTACTGACCGAATTTGTTCCCATAAGAAATATTGTGAAGTAGATTAGTCCATATCAGACCCCCAAACATACACGTACAAACGCACTTACACAAATACACTTACATAATTGGTCGCATTCGGAGGTAATCGTTATGCGGGGGTCCACTGTAATCAGGAGGAATTTAGAGTTGAGACAGGGACCGGCTGTTTGAGAGGTGAGAAACAAAGCTGAAAACTAAAAACATAGATGAGCCACAATCTCAGAGTAGTTGGGAAGTAGATTGATCTATGTGAAAAAGCGGTGGAGGTAGGCCTCATACATAATTTTAAGAGCAGGTACAATAGGGGCTCACAAGGCTAGGAAGGGGTAACTCTGGCAAGCAGAAAGTTGAGAGGTGGGAGGGAGGGGATTTGTCCCTGCAGCCATTTTTTTTTAACATGGCCATTTCCCACTGAGGCAGGGTGACCTAGAAAGAAAGAAAAAAACTTAAATCATCATTCAACACTTTCACCATCATTCATACATAATCACAGGCAGGACTACAAAGAGACCTGGACAGGCTGGATTCATGGTCCAGCAACTGGCTCCTAGAATTTAACCCCACCAAATGCAAAGTCATGAAGACTGGGGAAGAGCAATGACCACAGACAGAGTATTGGCTAGGTGGCCAAAGACTGCAAACCTCACTCAAGGAGAAAGATCTTCAAATCAGATCAAAGCAAATCAAAGTTTATTCTCTATAAGGATTACAATGCAGGATTTACAGATTTTGGTTATTGTGTGGTTTACATGTAGTAAAATAATAATTACAGAGGGGGCCACTAGAACACCTAGCATGGCTAGGCATTTCGGGCAAACTTAGATTAATTCTTAACCCTAAATTATAACAAATTGTGGAGTAAGTTGACTAAATACTAAGTGACTAAATACTAAGTGACAAATGTTAGTTTGTGAGTTTAGCAATGTGAATGCTTTTGTTTTGGCACAATACATAGTTTCTATATTGGGATGAGTATAATACCAAGCACGTCTCTGGAAGCACACATTAACCAGATAACTGCTGCAGCCTATGGGTGCCTGGCAAACCTGAGAATAGCATTCCAGTACCTTAGTAAGGAATTGTTCAAGACTCTATACACTGTGTATGTCAAGCCCATACTGGAGTATGCAGCACCAATTTGGAATCCACACCTGGTCAGGCACATCAATAAATTAGAAAAAGTGCAGAGGTTTACAACAAAGCTAGTTCCAGAGCTAAGGGGAATATCCTATGAAGAAGGGTTAAGGGAAATCAGCCTGACGACACTGGAGGACAGGAGGGTTAAGGGAGACATGAAAACGACATGCAAAATACTGTGAGGAATAGATAAGGTGGACAGAGACAGGATGTTCCAGAGATGGGACACAGAAACAAGGGGTCACAATTGGAAGTTGAAAACTCAGATGAGTCAAAGGGATGTTAGGAAGTATTTCTTCAGCCATAGAGTTGTCAGGAAGTGGAATAGTCTGGCAAGTGATGTAGTGGAGGCAGGAACCATACATAGTTTTAAGATGAGGTATGATAAAGCTTATGGAGCAGGGAGAGAGAGGATTCAGTAACGGTCAGTGAAGAGGCGGGGCCAGGAGCTCAGTCTCGACCCTTTCAACCACAAATAGGTGAGTACAAATAGGTGAGTACTGTCTTTGCAGAGGCAGTCAGATGTATGTACATAAAACATGTAAAGAAAATGTAGAAATTTGCCACAAAGCTGGTCCATAGATAAAGTGAATAGAGAAGAGAAGACTGAGAAGAGACATGGTCATGATTTAAAAGATACTCCAGGGTTAACAACAGGATGCATAAATACTAGTAATATCTGTAAATGATTCCTGAGATCGTTGTTCATGCAGGCAAGTCTTACACCAATCCTCTTCATTTAGAAAATTAATATTATTGAGCTAACAACTGTTAAGAAATGCACAGAAAAGTACAATGCATACAGTACAGAATGTAAGTAGAGGTTTTTAAGAGACAAAGAAAACATCAATAATCCTGCCAGAATGCGAAATGTAACAGGTTTTTATTTTACACTCGTAAAGCAGAGGAATATTATTTGAAAAAGGTAAGACCAGAATGAGGGAACAAATGGAAGCTTAACAAGAGAGAGATTTTTGACGGAATTCCTTTAATAAGAGCATTGTGAGTGCATCAAACAAGGAAAGGAAGAGTGAAGACTAACTCCATGTATTGATTCAAATGTAAATGTGACATAAAAGTCTTGTTGCTGGGGAATCATCACACCATTTGATTAATAGTTGCTCTTAGTATCTTTTCTTTTATTTTTATTAACACATCGGCCGATTCCCACCAAGGCAGGATGGCCAGAAAAAGAAAAACTTTCATCATCATTCACTCCATCATTGTCTTTCCAGAGGGGTGCTTTACACTACGGTTATAAAACTGCAACATTAACATCCCTCCTTAAGAGTGCAGACACTGTACTTCCCATCTCCAGGACTCAAATCTGGCCTGCTGGTTTCCCTGATTCCCTTCATAAATGTTACTTTACTCACACTACAACAGCACGTCATGTATTAAAAACCATTTGTCTCCATTCACTCCTATCAAATACGTTCACGCATGCTTGCTGGAACTCCAAGCCCCTTGCATACAAAACCTCCTTTACCCCCTTCCCTCCAAGCTTTCCTGGCCGACCCAAACCCCGCCTTCCCTCCTCTTCAGATTTATACACACTCGAAGTCATTCTGTTTTGTTCCATTCTCTCTACATGTCCGAACCACCTCAACAACCCCTTCTCAGCCCTCTGGATAATAGTTTTGGTAATCCCACACCTCCTCCTAATTTCCAAACTACGAATTCTCTGCATTATATTCACACCACACATTGGCCTGAAACATGACATCTCCACTGCCTCCAGCTTTCTCCTTGTTTCAACATACACAAAGCATGCCTCACACACATACAAGAGTGTTGGTATAACTATACTCCCATACATTCCCCTCTTTGCTTTCATGGATAAAGTTCTTTGTCTCCACAGACTCCTAAGTGCACCACTCAACTTTTTTCCCTTGTCAATTCTATGATTCACCTCATCCTTCATAAACCCATCTGCTGACATATCCACTTCCAAATTTCTGAACACATTCACCTCCTCCATACTCTCTCCCTCCAATCTGATATCCAGTATTCCGTTACCTAATTTTTTTTGTTATCCTCATCACCTTACTCTTTCTTTATTCACTTTTAATTTCCTTCTTTTACATACCCTACCAATCTCATCAACCAACCTCTGCAACTTCTCTTCAGAATCTCCCAACAGCACAGTGTCATCAGCAAAAAGAAAATGTGACAACTCCTACTTTGTGTTTGATTCTTTATCTTTTAACTACACCTCTTGCCAAGACCCTCACATTTACTTCTCTTACAGCCCCATCTCTAATTATATTGAACAACCACAGTGACATCACACATCCTTGTCTAAGGCCTACTTTTACTGGGAAATAAGCTCCCTCTCTCCTACATACTCTAACTTGAGCCTCACTATCCTTGTAAAAACTCTTCACTGCTTTCAGTAACCTACCTCCTATACCATACATCTGCAACATCTGCCACATTGTCCCCCTATCCACCCTGTCATACGCCTTTTCCAAATCCATAAATGCCACAAAAATCTCTTTAGTCTTATCTAAATACTGTTCACCTATATGTTTTATTGTATTAGTATATTAGAGAATATTGAAAAATGAACATCACATTATTACATATCCTAACCTGAGCCTTGTGCTTCTTATAAAAACACTATAGCTTTAAATAACTGAATAACTATTCCATACATTTGCCTCACTAGCCACAACCTTCTTATATTCACCATATATCTTCTATAATCCATAAATGCAACAAACAGCTTATCCTTTTCTAGGTACTTTTCATTTGTGCAAAAAAAAACTGACCCACACATCCTTTTTCTTACCAAATTTATCTTGTTTCTCTGCAGTTGCTTCTGTCTTGCTTCTTTTTTCCCCTTGTTACTAAAAATGCGATATCTATTAAGCATAGACATCTCCAGAGAATACTAGAAAGGTCTGCCCCTCTAGCATTCAGCCTGTTACTGGGTTTTTGTAACAAGTAGTCAGTATACTGGTCCAGTTATCCCTTAAAGTTTATCATAAGTATTTTAGGATCACAACTGATAGGATACTAACTGCAGTGGAACCTCCACTTGTGAGCGCATCCACGTGTGAGTTTTTCCAAATACGAGCAGTTACTCGGTTGTTTTTTTGCTTCCATACGTGAGTGAAATTTTGAAAAGCGAGCGGGCCTCAAGGGAGGTTCCTTGACGCTGGTGAGGGGCTCTTGCTCTTGATCTAGGGAATTGGATCTCATTTGTTTGTTGGACTATCTTACTGAAACTTGGGAAATATATGATGGAAAGATGCTTCTTAACGTAAATCAAAAATGAAAGAAATCGGACCATAAATAATGGAGTTCACTTCTCAGCCATTAGTCGCCCCATATCGGTATTTTCGTATGGTTTTTATGGTTGTATTCTCGTTTTTTTGGTCTCATTTGATAGAATGGAAGATATATTACTGAAATAGATGTGATTTTGATTGGTTTTATGACAAAAAGTACCTTGAAATTGAGCTCAAAGTACAGTGGACCCTTGACTAACGATTTTAATCCATTCCAGAGAGCTTGTCCTTAGCCGAATTTATCGTTAGCTGAATTAATTTTCTTCATAAGAAATAATGGAAATCCAATTAATCCGTTCCAGACAGCCAAAAGTATTAAAAAAAATAATTTTAATTACATGAAATATACATTTCCCTACAAAGAAAACAATGAGACATGCACAGTAAATACATAAATAAATACGTACTAAAATGACACTTGCCTTTATTGAAGAATATTGATAAGTGATGAGACACTGTTTTTCTTGAATACTCTGGAATTTTCAGAGTGATACATGAGTAAAGGCTTCACTTTGCAATCCCCACTAGCATTACAACAAAATATGAGAGTTAGCCTGTCTTTCATAGGCTTGTGTCCTGGGAGTGCCTTTTCCTCCAGAGTAATGTAGGTCCTGTTTGGCATTTTCTTCCAGAACAGGCCTGTTTCGTCACAATTGAATACTTGTTGCGGTTGGAATTTTTCAGCTTCGCCATGCCTTATCACACTGTGTATGCCACTACAATTCTTAAATCTCTCAAAACAACCTTTGCTGACCATAAATTCACCAACATGAGCACTAGTTCCAGGCATTTTTTCCTGTTCACCTGGGTGTTAGTCGACTGGTGTGGGTCGCATCCTGGGGGACAAGATTAAGGACTCCAATGGAAATAAGTAAGATAGTCCTCGATGATGCACTGACTTTCTTGGGTTATCCTAGGTGGCTAACCGTCTGGGGTTAATAGTTTCGTGGTAATTGTTTCTTGTTAAGCCACACCAACAACACTCTCCACATCAAGTAGTACAGCTGACGGTGGTGCAGCAGCAGCTGATGGTGGTGCAGCAACAGCTGACAGTGGTACAGCAGCAGCTGATGGTGGTGCAGCAACAGCTGACGGTGGTGTAGAAGCAGCAACAGCTGACTGTGGTACAGTAGCAGCTGACGGTGGTGCAGCAGCAGCTGACCGTGGTATAGCAGCAGCTGACTGTGGTACAGCAGCAGCTGATGGTGGTGCAGCAACAGCTGATTGTGGTATGATAGTATTTCAATAGTATTTCTCACCCTTTTTACCACAGGGTTGGCACTAGAAGCTTTCTTTGGGCCCATGTGGCTTATTTAGCAGTTACAAGTACTAAAAACAAAGGAATAATAGAAAATGTATTGAATGGATGCGTGGAAGCGTCCGCCCTGGCTTGTAAACAATGGCACACTAGCTGAAGGCAGGGCAGCTGAGGCGCTCAGACTGGACAGAGAGGTGGATGCGTTCGGGAAGACTGGCCTTACCTGAGTTTTTCATCGTTGGTCGAACCAGTATTTTGACGCAAAAACGCATTGTTACCCAATTTTATCGTTAGTCGATGCCATTGTTGGTCGAGGGTCCACTGTAGCAGAAATGTTCGATTCTTTGGCGATGTTCAAGAATAAACAAATGACGTCACTGCCCATTCCAATATGCAGTCATGAATGGATTGACATTATTTATACAATTATTACAATAATGCAGTAAGCTGCATAACAGTAAATCTTCTATTTTTTGTGTGAATAAAAATTACAAATTATTTGTATTGTAATAATAATAATAATAATAATAATACATATAATAATAATAGTATAATACATTAATATAATATTAATATAATACGTATAATAACAATACATGTATAATAATAATATACTATACAGTATAATAATAATTATAATAATAGACAGCTTCAAAAGGCCGCCACAACAATGCAGGAGCAGTTGTGGCCACCTCCACCTGTCACATAATGACATATTTTATTCATTCTAGAGTATATATCAGGTTTCTATGTTATTTATATTGTTTATTATGTCATATTAGATGAATTGTGATAGATAAATAAGCCATAGAGTTGATATTAGCGAAATTATTCAAGGAGTATTTTGTCTTGTCTCCAGAAAAACTCGTCCACCGCCAACGCCGTCGATACCTCTACATGAATGACATATTTTATTCATTCTAGAATATATATGAGGTTTCTATGTTATTTATATTGTTTCTTATGTCATATTAGATGAATTGTGATAGATAAATAAGCCATAGAGTTGATATTAGGGAAATTATTGAAGTACAGTGGTCCCTTGCTTTTCATAGTTCTCGGCAATCGTAAATTTCGCCAATCATAGGGGTATTTTCGTATAAACATGGACTCGCTTTTCATAGGTTGGCTCGCGAATAGTAGTTCGTCCGGGACGCGTACGCACGGTGTGAGCCGGGGCGGCCTCCCTACCCAGCCAGTCTGGCATTGTTTACCAGTGAGTGAAGGTCCCCTCAAGTGCTCCTATGAAATGTTTCATAATATTCCACTCAATTTAGTTTACCTGGAGAGAGTTCCGGGGGGTCAACGCCCCCGCGGCCCGGTCTGTGACCAGGCCTCCTTAGGTCAGTGTCCCAGGATGCGACCCACACCAGTCGACTAACACCCAAGTACCCATTTTACTGATGGGGAACATAGACAACAGGTGGAAAGAAACACGTCCAATGTTTCTACTCTGGCTGGGAATCGAACCCAGGCCCTCACCGTGTGAAGCGAGAGCGTTAACCACCAGGCCACTATTACTAAATAATTACTAAATAAGCTACCATGGCTCCAAAGAAAGCTCCTAGTGCCAAGCCTGTGGTAAAGAAGGTGAGAAATATGTACAGTGACAAAGTCTTGGGCCATTTTCGGGAAGTGTTAAAGAGACGCCAGAAACAGTGCTCTCTCCACAGTTACTTTGCGAGACAGGACTAGAGTGACTCTCAAGGTGGTCCTAGTGGCATTAAGAAACAGAGAAGAGAAGCAACCCCAGAGAAGCAATTGGTACCTAAGGTGTTGCTGGAAGGGGATTCCCCTTCCAAACTGTAAACAATCCAATCTCTCTCCTCCTCCAGTCTCCCATACACTAAGAAGAATCTCCAATAAAGCTAAGTGTTATGCAGTTAATGTTTCATTCATCATTTCCAGTTGTATTGTTTATGTACTATATGTATATTTCATGTAAAAAAATTTTTTGTTTTAATACTTCTGGGTGTCAGGAACGGATTAATTGTATTTACATTATTTCTTATGGGGAAAATTGATTCGCAAATCGTAAATTTCGTTTATAGTAACGGCTCCAGGAACGGATTAATTACGAAAAACGAGGGACCACTGTATTTTGTCGTGCCTGGAATTCCATGGGAACGGATTAATTCCATTTCAGTTAATTTAAATGAGGAAAATTGACTCTGCAAATGAGCAAATCTAGATGCAAGGAAGGTCATGGAACAGATTAAACTCATAAGTAGAGGTTCCATTGTATTTTAGTTTCTGCTCTGTATTAGTAATCTTTTGTTGCAAACTATCATTCCTTCATCATGACATATGCTTGTTTTTAAGCAATTCAATAACTTTTTTCTTTTTTGTACATTCTTCTATATTTTTTCAGTATTTGATCTCCATATAGGCTTTCTCAGCAGATTATGGTAAAAATTAGTATACTGTAATATAGTGTAGTGTAATCCTACCAAAACTATTTTGTAATCAGACTGATTTTTGCCAAGTTATTGCATCAATTAATTTATTACATTCTGCTTGTCTGTACAAGCTGAGTGTAATAAAGATAAGATCCTAGGTTCTGCCTCAATAGCATGTATGTATCCATACATATTCATGCAAGGTTCTACACAAAATGTATTCCATTCATAACTACCAGTAACATATATGATTGGTGGACAAACAGAAAATAGAATATAGTTTGAGAGAAGGAACACAGTAAATTCCCTGTCGTAAATTGTGCCGAGTACAAAAAATTATTGGTTAACCCTTAAACAAGAAGCAACATGCATGTATTGTTACTTGAGCAAGTGAGCACAGTGCATGTACAGTTCTATATTGTACAGTAAGGCCCCACTTTATGGCGTTTCGCCTTACGGCGTTCTGCTAATACGGCAATGTCAAATTATGACCAAAATTTGCTATACGGCAAGCGGTCTTTCAAATACGGCACCCCCCACCCGGTTTGTTTACATTTTCCATGACCTCATCTATATGCTGTTCAGTGAGGAGAGGCTGTATACATAAAATATGAAATAACTTTAAAACACTTCAAATTTTGGAAAGTTTCCAGACATAATGGACAGATGTGCTCACGGAGAATGTAAACAAACCAGGTGGCGCATGGTGACTGTATTAGAGTCGGGTGGGGGAGCCATATAGCGAGTTTTGGTCATAATTTGAAATGTCCATATTAGTGGAATGCCCTAAAGCGGGGCCCTACTGTACTGTACATCTAAACATGACAAACCTATCCTCATAATGACATGCACTGTCAACATTACTGTTTTGTTTCCACACCACATGGCTTTTGGTTTTTACATGCAGTACTGGCAAATTATTAGGAAAGATTCTGTATTTCTACAAGTACGTCATAAAAATCTAAAGAGGTAGATACCTACTACCTTTGTATCTCAGTGTGTAGTAGTGACTCAAGACCCCAAGAAAGGCCTGACTCACATGTTGCTCTGGTGTTTACATTAGGTAAACAACCTACCCTTGGTAGGGCTCTAGTCTCATACAAAATACAGAAAAAACAAAATATTGTTAAAAGACCTTGAAGAAAGAGTGGAGACATATTTATCCCATTAATATAAAAATTATACACTGCTGTAACTGATCCTCACTATACAGGTTTAGTGACTAATAATAATGATGACCCTAAGAAAAAGAAATTTTCAGAGTAATGTCTAAAATGTGACCAGATGTCTTCTGCCAGTTTCTTTACCCAAATATACAGTGGAAGATTTGCCAAGAAGGATGTTAGAAGTAAATTTTATCTATTTAGAATTGTTAATATTCCTTGTTCAGATTCCTAATGTTAAACATCCGTAACTTAGTCACATTATCTAAAACAATGACAATTGAATAGCCAAACCTTGTGTTTACCTGGAGAGAGTTCCGGGGGTCAACGCCCCCGTGGCCCGGTCTGTGACCAGGCCTCCTGGTGGATCAGAGCCTGATCAACCAGGCTGTTACTGCTGGCTGCACGCAATCCAACGTACGAGCCACAGCCCGGCTGGTCAGGTACCGACTTTAGGTGCTTGTCCAGTGCCAGCTTGAAGACTGCCAGGGGTCTATTGGTAATCCCCCTTATGTATGCTGGGAGGCAGTTGAACAGTCTCAGGCCCCTGACACTTATTGTATTGTCTCTTAACATGCTAGTGACACCCCTCCTTTTCATTGGGGGGATCTTGCATCGTCTGCCAAGTCTTTTGCTTTTGTTGTGAGTGATTTTCGTGTGCAAGTTCGGTACTAGTCCCTCTAGGATTTTCCAGGTGTATATAATCATGTATCTCTCCCGCCTGCATTCCAGGGAATACAGGTTCAGGAACTTCAAGCGCTCCCAGTAATTGAGGTGTTTTATCTCCGTTATGCGAGCTGTGAAGGTTCTCTGTACATTTTCTAGGACAGCAATTTCACCTGCTTTGAAAGGTGCTGTTAGTGTGCAGCAATACTCCAGCCTAGATAGAACAAGCGACCTGAAGAGTGTCATCATGGGCTTGGCATCCCTAGTTTTGAAGGTTCTCATTATCCTTCCTGTCATTTTTCTAGCAGCTGCGATTGATACAGTGTTATGGTCCTTGAAGGTGAGATCCTCTGACATGATCACTCCCAGGTCTTTGACGTTGGTTTTTCGCTCTATTTTGTGGCCGGAATTTGTTTTGTACTCTGATGAAGTTTTAATTTCCTCGTGTTTACCATATCGGAGTAATTGCAATGTGTCATCATTGAACTTCATATTGTTTTCTGCAGCCCATTGAAAGATGTGATTGATGTCCGCCTGGAGCCTTGCAGTGTCTGCAATGGAAGACACTGTCATGCAGATTCGGGTGTCATCTGCAAAGGAAGACACGGTGCTGTGGCTGACATCCTTGTCTATGTCAGATATGAGGATGAGAAACAAGATGGGAGAGAGTACTGTGCCTTGTGGAACAGAGCTTTTCACCGTAGCCGCCTTGGACTTTACTCTGTTGACTACTACTCTTTGTGTTCTGTTTGTGAGGAAATTATAGATCCATCTACCAACTTTTCCTGTTATTCCTTTAGCACACATTTTGTGCGCTATTACGCCATGGTCACACTTGTCGAAGGCTTTTGCAAAGTCTGTATATATTACATCTGCATTCTTTTTGTCTTCTAGTGCATCTAGGACCTTGTCGTAGTGATCCAATAGTTGAGACAGACAGGGGCGACCTGCTCTAAACCCATGTTGCCCTGGGTTGTGTAATTGATGGGTTTCTAGATGGGTGGCGATCTTGCTTCTTAGGACCCTTTCAAAGATTTTTATGATATGGGGTGTGAGTGCTATCGGTCTGTAGTTCTTTGGTATTGCTTTACTGCCCCCTTTGTGGAGTGGGGCTATGTCTGTTGTTTTTAGTAACTGTGGGACGACCCCCGTGTCCATGCTCCCTCTCCATAGGATGGTAAAAGCAGTTCTTGATGAACATGGAGTTCCATGAGTCTGGCCCTGGGGCAGAGTGCATGGGCATGTCATTTATCGCCTGTTCAAAGTCATTTGGCATCAGGATAACATCAGATAGGCTTTTGTTAACCAAATTCTGTGGCTCTCTCATAAAAAATTCATTTTGATCTTCGACTCTCAGTCTGGTTAGCGGCTTGCTAAAAACTGAGTCATATTGGGACTTGAGTAGCTCACTCACTTCCTTGCTGTCATCTGTGTAGGACCCATCTTGTTTAAGTAGGGCCCAATACTGGACGTTGTTCTCGACTTTGATTTGGCATAGGAAAAGAAATACTTTGGGTTTCTTTCTATTTCATTTATGGCTTTTAGTTCTTCCCGCGATTCCTGACTCCTATAAGATTCCTTTAGCTTAACCCTTTCAGGGTCCAAGGCCCAAATCTGGAGTCACGCACCAGTGTCCAAGAATTTAAAAAAAAAAAATTGTTATTTTTTCTTATGAAATCGTAGAGAATCTTTTTGTGAAGGTAATAAAACAAAAAGTACGAAATTTGGTGGAAAATTGACGAAATTATGCTGTCGCGAATTTTGATGTGTCAGCGACATTTACGAATCGGCGATTTTGCCGACTTTGACTCCCATTTTAGGCCAATTACATTATTCCAATCAACCAAATTCTTAGCTATTTCACTAGTATTACTTCTATTCTATCGATTGAGCACAAGAAATCACCAAGTCAACTGTTTCAACTACAAAATAAAGTGATCGGAAATTGTTAATTTGGCCAATTTAACACAAAGTTCAAAATATTCCAATTTCAAAATAGGGTCCAGAATAAACAATGTAGGCATTCCTGGCACTAAACTAACGTTTCCTCTGTTCATTAGTTATGTTTTGAGGCTTTACAAATAAATTCCATTTTTATTTTTTATTCACATAATGAATTTTTATTCACACCAAAAAATAGAAGATTTACTGTTATGCAATACTGTAATAATTGTATAAATATCATCACCATATTTGTGAATGTATATTAGACCCACCAGCTGACGTGTATTAGACGTGTGAGGTCGTTTGTTTACTCTTGAATATCGGCAAAAATTTAACATTTCCTCTACTTTGAGCTCAGTTTCAAGCCATTTCCAGTGCTAAAACCAATCAAAATCATCTCTATTTCTGTAATATGTCTTCCATTCTATCAAATGAGACCAAGAAATCGCAAATACAACTATAAAAAACATACGAAAAAACACTGCAAAGTTGCTGTTTTAATCGAAAAATCATGATTTAAGTTTTTTCCTCTCATTATACACAGTGTGCTGCAGGATCTGTTTTATGTGGTGCACACATACCACATAGATGTATTCTCTCATATCTAGGCCCAAATGTACCACTCACACTTTATCAGAGTGAGCTGAGCTCATGGCGTAGATCTACGGTTTGGACCCTGAACGTAAAGCCGTAGATCTACGGGACGGACCCTGAAAGGGTTAAGTTTGATGTTTGCTATTTCTCTGACCAGTGACTCCCTACGCATTTCAGATATACAGTGGACCCCCGCATAACGATCACCTCCGAATGCGACAAATTATGTAAGTGTATTTATGTAAGTGCGTTTGTACGTGTATGTTTGGGGGTCTGAAATGGACTAATCTACTTCACAATATTCCTTATGGGAACAAATTCGGTCAGTACTGGCACCTGAACATACTTCTGGAGTGAAAAAATATCGTTAACCGGGGGTCCACTGTATTGGCCTCTTTTAGCCGCTCTGTTATTCTTTTTTGTCACCTGTAAAGGGAGTGCCTGTCTCTTTCTATTTTACATCTACTCCTCCTTTTTCTTATAGGAATAAGCCTTGAGCATACATCGAGTGCCACCGAGTTAATCTGTTCTAGGCATAAGATGGGGTCTGTGTTGCTTAGTCTATCTTCCCAGCTTATATCAGTTAGGACTTGGTTTACTTGGTCCCACTTTATGTTCTTGTTATTGAAGTTGAATTTGGTGAAGGCTCCCTCGTGACTAATCTCATTATGTCGGTCTGGGGCTCCGCATGTACATGTCTGAACCTCGATTATGTTGTGATCTGAGTATATTGTTTTTGATATGGTGACATTTCGTATCAGATCATCATTGTTAGTGAAGATGAGGTCTAGTGTATTCTCCAGTCTAGTAGGCTCTATTATTTGCTGGTTTAAGTTGAATTTTGTGCAGAGATTTAAAAGCTCGTGTGTGTGTGAGTTTTCGTCAGAGCTGCCTCCTGGTGTTATCACTGCAGTAACATTAGTTTTAACTCAGTTCTTTAACAGTGTCAAGAAAAATTTAGAATTGTCCTATTATTTATTTATACCATTTTTACAATGCAGTAGTCTGCATAACAGTAAATCTTCTATTTTTTTTTGTGAATAAAAAATCAGAATAGAAAGCAATAGTAATATAAGAGGGGCCTAGAGACATGGCTAATGAACAGAGGATATGTTATTTTAGTGCCAAGAATGTCTGCATTGTTCATTCTGGACCCAATTTTGAAATTGGCATCTTATTTAATTTGCGTGAAACTGGTCAAATTGCCAATTTCTGACCACTTTATTGGGTAGTTGAAATTGGTAAATGAGCAGTTTCTTGTACTCAGTTGATAGAAAAAATGGAGTTCTAAAGAAATAGCTATGAGCTTGGTTGACTGGAAGAATGGAATTGGCTGAAAATAAGGCTTAAATTCGGCGAAATCGCCGATGCGTATATATCGCCTAGATCTCTAACTTTGTGGGAGCATAATTTCATAAGTTTTCGATCAAATTTTGTACTTTTGGTGTCATTACCGTTGGGAAAAGATTCTCTTATCATTTCATAAGAATTTTTTTTTTTTTGAAAATTTTTTTGACAGAATGACAGTTTCAGAAAGGAGCTTGCAACAGTCAAAAGGTTAAAAAACTATGTGGTCTTCCATCCTCTTTGAATGTAGTAGTGTGTACAGTATTCCTCCTTCCAAAATAATGAGGTAAATATATTACTTGCCTGAAGGTAAAGATCATATACGTATATGTTTTTTTTTTTATCTTAATCTGGATATAATCAAATGATAAATTTTAATAACCTGAGAAACAAAATTGTAAATATTAAGTAAGATTTTATTTTTTCCAATTTGCCTTTCTTTTTCCTTATTTTTATTAGATATTTATTTTAGGCAGACTAATTGTGAGAAATACTATTGTGTTAAGCTTGAGTTTCTCATAAATAAATGAATTTAACAAGAAGGATAGCCTTCCTTTTTTTTGTGTTGGAAAGGCACCTCAAACTCCTGTGTTGACAAAAGCAAGTGGTTGGGCAGAGGGTGTCTCCATGTAATCTATAATACAGGTTGGCCATCAGTAATTCGGTTCCATCAATAATCCAGCACTAATTTTAGCTAGCAAAACTTCAAATTTAAAGGGTCACCACACAACCCTGCTGCTACTGTTTGGTGATGCTACTTGCTGCATAAGTCATTCCAATTTCTTTTTCTCCATTTATTGTTATAACCTGCTCACTTTTAGCTCTAACCATGGTTCCAATGAATAAAAGAAATGCTTCTTGTTGTGTAAAGCACATACACCGTACATTGTCCATTAAAGACAAGGTGTCTTTGAAGCCAGTGCTGTATAGCCCTTGTGGCTTAGCACTTCTTTTTGATTATAATAATAATTTGAGGCCAGTGTCAGTCGCCATGAGCTAAGTTGTGACCAGTAAATTTGGGGCTACATATGAGAGAATAGGTCTGTGGGGGTAAGTGTGAACTATATAAAAAAATCCTGCAGCATGCATAATGAAAGAAAAAGGCGACTGTGCTTTTGGTGTAAAACAGCGATTTTGCGGTGTATTTTTATATGGTTGTATTCTTGTTTTTTTTGGTCTCATATGATAGAATGGAAGATATATGATAGAAATGATAAAATTTTGGTTGGTTTTACACCAGAAAGTACCTTAAGATTGAGCTCAGTGGAAATGTTCGATTGTTGCCGATGTTCAAGAGTAAACAAATGACATCACCATCCAATACATGTCCAACTGGCTGGTCTAATATGCAGTCACAAATGGGTTGACATTATTTATACAATTATTACAATAATGCAGTAGTCTGCATAACAGTAATTCTTCTATTGTTTGTGTGAATAAAAATTCAAAATGGAAAGCAAGCATAATATAAGATGGTTCTGGAGACGTGACTAATGAACAGAGTAAATGTTATTTTAGTGCTAGGAATGTCTGCAGTGTTTATTCTGGACCCTATTTTGAAATTAGCATCTTCTGAAATTTGTGTGAAATTGGCCAAATTACCTATTTCTGGGTAGTTGAAATATGTGAATGAGTGGTTCCTTGTACTCAGTCGACTGAATAGAAGGAATGCTAGCAAAATACCTATGAGTTTGGTAGATTGGAATGGGGCAAAAATAGGGCATAAGTGGATGAAATCACTGATGCGTAAATATCGCCATTGGGTAAGTATATTCTAACCTAATCACTCTGTAATCCAGCAAAATCACTAAAGCGGCACCCTACAGGTCCCAGTGATGGCCAATCTGTACTCCTTTAAATTTTTGTTTCCACGCATGTGGACCATTTATTATATGGTATTTCTTTGTCTAAGGTTTCTAACAAAAACCTTTAGGTTAAACTTTGTTTTTAGTACATTGATGCAGTGGTAGCTGTATTCAAGCTAGTTTAAGAAATGAATGTCTCACACAAAAAACAAACAGCTTTCGTGGTGATAAATATTTGAATATCTATTTAGTCTATTAATAATTATTAAAGAGCATTTGGACTATTACTTAATTTTGTTTATTATAGTCATGCCTTTTGAAATTTTATTTATGGAATAATTTATTCATTGACCTATGACCTCTTTTTTTATTCAATAAAAATACTGTATGAATAATGGATGGTAGAGTCCCTCATGGGGAGGTTACCTTGATGCTGGTGAACGTAATGCATTACATTTATGGTAAGCACTAAGCCCATAACGATAAAACAGTACATATCAAATTTCATACAAGAAAATGGCGGGTGGATTTCAAGGCTCTCAGTTCAAGAAGTGAAGCTACCCTCAGTGACCCTGTGGCCTGGCTGGCAAAGCTCTTGCTTCACACAAGGAGGGCCCAGGTTCAATTCCCAGTGTGGTAGAAACATTTTGACATGTTTCCTTACACGTGCTGTCCTGTTCACCTAGCAGCAAATAGGTGCCTTGATGTTAGTTGACTGGTGTGGGTCGCATCCTGGGGGACAAGATTGAGGATCCCAATGGAAATAAGACAGACAGTCCTCGATGACGCACTGCCTTTTTTGGGTTATCCTGGGTTGCTAACCCTGCAGGGTTAAAAATCCAAATGAAACCTTATCTCAAATCAAACTTGACTGCTTCCTGTTCCTCAGGTGTTGTGTGATCTCTACAGGTTTAGCACTTCTCCATGAATATAGCATCATTTTGATACTAGTAATGTATATCACATTAATTCAGCAGTTTGAAACACCAGCACAGTGCAGTAGAGCCCTGCTTTATGGCATTCCGCTAATGCAGACATTTCAAACTATGACGAAAACTCGCTATACGGCTCCCCCCATCTTACTTTCTAATACGGTCATTGTGCCCTACCTGGTTTGTTTACATTCTCTGTGAACTCCACGAGCACCATGTTTCTCCATTATGTCTGGAAACTTTCCAAAATTTCAAGTGTTTTAAAGATATTTCATGTTTTATATTTTTATTATTATTATCACACTGGCCGATTCCCACCAAGGCAGGGTGGCCCGAAAAAGAAAAACTTTCACCATCATTCACTCCATCACTGTCTTGCCAGAAGGGTGCTTTATATATACTCTGATAATTATACTTATGTGTACTTGTACCTAAGTAAACTTACACACTGTGCTGATATGCAGGTACACATGAAAATCACTAAGATCACACAATAATAATCACTCTGAGGTGCATTAAATGTCATATAAAACATTAATATAGACATTTTGCTTAATCCATTTATATTTTTTCAAAATACAGTGGACCCCCGGTTAACGATATTTTTTCACTCCAGAAGTATGTTCAGGTGCCAGTACTGACCGAATTTGTTCCCATAAGGAATATTGTGAAGTAGATTAGTCCATTTCAGACCCCCAAACATACAAGTACAAACGCACTTACATAAATACACTTACATAATTGGTCGCATTCGGAGGTGATCGTTATGCGGGGGTCCACTGTAATATAATAAACATACTACATAACATATTACCATGATAAATACACCCACAGTAGAATAAATTAACATAAATATGAGATGTTTTCCAGTCGAATGTCAAAAAGAATAACGTTTTCTCTAGTCCAACACTAAAGAAAATGTGTACACAATAGTATTACTGGGGGTAACTGTATAAAATTATTCCTTTTGTATGCCTTCACTCAGCACCTTTCATTTTAAAAATGGTATGTTACATGAGAATGAGAGTGTTTCTCTTTATTTATTCTACTGTACCAACGTGAAGACAACTTGTACACAATGTAAAGTGTTTGTATTATGATATAAGATTTACAGATATGCAAATGAATGTGTATCAACCCACCATCCGCATTCGTCTGTTTGTTTACATTGCTGCTCTGTCCTCTCTCATTTACTTGTTCTCTCTCTCTCTCTTGTTTATTCGTTTTTATCTCGTTTGCTCACATCTCACCCTACATTAAGACTACAAATATTTTAAGGTAAGTAATGAGTGTACTGTATATGCATTTTATTGCTCGAGGGTGCTTTAAATGCCTAGTATATTATGTGTGGGTGGGGTGGCCAGATGGGCTACGATACCTACCACACCTGACTTTCTACAAATAAATACTATTCACCTTGCACCCTATATTTAGACCATAAAGACTACAAATATTTTAACCCTTTGACTGTTTCAGTCATATATATACGTCTTACGAGCCAATGTGTTTGACGTATATATACTCAAAAATTCTAGCGGCTTCAAATCAAATGGGAGAAAGCTGGTAGGCCCACATGTGAGAGAATGGGTCTGTGTGATCAGTGTGCACTGCATAAAAAAATCCTGCAGCACGCAATGCATGAGAAAAAAAAAACTCCGACTGTATTTTTTGGATTAAAATGCCGACTTTGAGGTGTATTTTCATATAGTATTTATGGTTGTATTCTCATTTTCTTGGTCTCATTTGATAGAATGGAAAACATATTACAAAAATAGAGATGATTTTGATTAGTTTTACTATGAAAAGGACCTTAAAATGGGGCTCAAAGTAGGGGAAATGTTTGATTTCTGCCGATGTTCAAGAGTAAACAAATGACGTAACTGTCAATAAATGTCCAACTAGCCATTCTAATATGCAGTCATGAATGGGTTGACATTATTTATACAATTATTACAATATTGCAGTAGTCTGCATAACAGTAAATCTTCTATTTTTTGTTTGAAAAAATTCAAAATAGAAAGCAAGAGTAATATCAGAGGGGCCTGGAGACGTGACTGATGAACAAAGAAAATGTTATTTTAGAGCCAGGAATGTCTGCATTGTTCATTCTGGACCCTATTTTGAAATTGGCATATTTTTTTAATTTGCATGAAATTGGCCAAATTGCCATTTTCTGACCACTTTATTGGGTAGTTGAAATTGGTAAATGGACACTTTCTTGTGCTCAATCAATAGAACAAATGGAGTTCTAAAGAAATAGCTATGAGTTTGGTCGAGTGGAACAATGGAATTAGCCGAAAATAGGGCTCAAAGTGGGTGAAATTGTCGATTCATAAATATCGCCGAGGTCGCTAACTTCACAAGTGTAATTCCATAAGTTTTCTGTCAAATTTCGTACTTTTGGTGTCATTACTATCGGGAAAAGCTCTCTATCATTTCATAAGAAAAATAATTTTTTTTTTTCAAATATTTTGCAAAACCAGGAGACACCTCAGGATTTGGGGTTGTGACAGTCAAAGGGTTAAGATAAGTAATGAGTGTACGCTATATGCATTTTATCGCTCTAGGATGCTTTACATGTCGTATATTACGTGTGGGTGGGGTGGGGTGTGGTAGCCTGGCTGGCTGCCATACCTAACTTTGTACAATAAACACTGCTCACTTCTCACCTTACATTAAGACTACAAATATTTTGAGGTCAGTAATGAGTGTACGTACTGTGTGTGTATTTTACTTTTTATTGTTTTTTAATGGCTAGTTCTATTGCTAACTTAATATATGTTAGTATAAACTTATTAACTGACATTTATAAGTGGAAACAAATGGCGTTCCGCTTTCCGGTGGTAGCCTGGAACCTAACCAGCCGTATAAGTGGGGCCCTACTGTATATGCATTTTATCGCTCTGGGGTGCTTTAAATGTCGTAGTATATTATGTGTGAGTGGGGTGTCCTGGCTGGCTACCATACCTCCCACACCTGACTTCCTACAAATAAATGCACTCACTTTTCATGCTACATTAGGACTACAAATATTTTAAGGTTAGTAATGAGTGTACTGTTTATGCATTTTATTGCTCTGGGGTACCTTAAATGTCATAGTACATTACATATGGGTGGGGTGGCCTGGCTGGCCACCATACCTCCCTCACCTGACTTATTACAATAATTACTACTTACCTCTCACCCTACATTAAAACTACAAATATTTTAAGGTAACTAATGAGTGTACTGTGTGTGTATTTTACTTTTTATTCTTTTTAATGCCTAGTTCTATTGCTAACTTAATAAATGTTAGTGTAAACTTGTTTTCTGGCATTTATATGCATTTATAAGTGGAAAAAATGGTTTTTCTTGCCGCCAATGTCCGCTTTCCGGTGTTAGACTGGAACCTAACCTTTTGTATAAGTGGGGCCCTACTGTACTGTACTCAATCAAGTTACAGCTAGGGCAATATACATTTTTGAGAATTTGTAGAATTGATTATAGGAAGCTTGCTTTTTATGAATTTAGTATAATCATGGGGGGAAAGTGTTAAACCCATAACAGGTCATATAATATCTGGGGAATAGGATATAATTGGGTTCATTCTGATGAAGGGGAAGATAGCTTCATTACCTTGGATTAAGAACCCTTCACCACCACAAAGGTACATCTTGGTGTGAATTTTAATAATATACAGCATTTTGTTTGTCCCCAATGTTTTTAATCACAACTAAAAAGTACAGTACTGTAGTTACATTATACAGTACGGCACTTTTAAACTCCACACCATCATTATACATTTAATTAATGTTTTTTTTATTATTATTGGAGTTATGTGGCAAGATGTGTAATATGTATCAAATGATTAGTTTTTATGTTAACCCTTAAACTGTCCAAACATAGATCTACGTCCATGTGTGGGGGTTCCGAATGTAGATCTATGTTTTTTTTTTTTTACATGCTTTCAACTGGGGAAAATCAAGGTCGGAGCGTTACGCACGTGAACATAGATCTATGTTTGGATAGTTTAAAAGGTTAAATTTAAAGGTTCAGGATGTAATGTGGTCTTGGAAAAAAAAATTCTGTTTGTTGATCAAACTTTGATTATGGAAGTTGAAAAGAGGAGCTAGCCAGGCAGTGGGGTTGATAGCCTGTAAGATAATATGTCCAGCTCTGGTTGCTAAACCATTTCAAGGCCAAAATTTTGTTTACATCACACAGCCTTAGAGGTTAATAAGTACTTAGGGTGAAGGCTTCCTAGTCATGGATCACTGTCTTCTATTAGCAGCAAGATGTAATTCTCATGAGTTTAGAACTACTGGTTAACATTAATTTTGAAGTCTCTTGTTTCTCTGACCTTATCTACTGGATAATAATAATAGACCTTTAAGGATAATTTGGGTAATAGTACTGTATCCTTAAGGCTAGTTTTTCATGTATGACATTACCTTTCCCAGAATATGTTAATCATAAGGCTTAAGTTTCACTACCATTATACCATTTTATTTAGAGTGCCGTATGAGAATGCAGGGTTTGTAGATTTTAGGACTTGGGTTTTAAAAGCATGTTTTATGTTAATAATATTGATCTATAATCTGTAAACTATACATCCCAGTAATGAATAGGAGAACAGAGAGACTTTAGGAGTACAGTGGTACCTCAAGTTATGAACTTAATTCATTCCAGAAGGCTGTTCGAGTCCGATACCGAACGAATTTGTTCCCATTAGGAATAATGTAAATTAGATTAGTCAGTTTCAGACCCCCAAAAATACACTTACAAAAGCACTTACAAAAATACACTTACATAACTGTTCAAGTTGGGAGCTGTTCAAAACTCAAGGTACCACTGTATATACAATCTTTGGTAGCTTATTTTAAAAACAACAGTGTGTAGAATCTTAAAAGCTTAATTTTTAATTTAGCAAAATTCATGCACATGTATAGGTATTTCTGTCTCCAGCATGAGGTTAAATGTTTTCATATTCACTGAGAATACAGTAGACCGTTGTTTAACACTGTAGTTAAGTTCCTGAAAATGCCGTGTTAGACAAAACAAACCATGTTAGACAAACTGAAGAACTTATGGGGAAAATAGGGTTACGTTCCTGGGAGCCCCCAAAAAGCCAAACAACTTTTTTTTAGACCTCCAGATCCTACAAAATAAAAGTGAATATATAATTATAGTGCATTTTCGTAATATATTACTGCTTAAGACTACAAATGCAATAGAAATAATAGCATTTCTTACCTGAAATTGTGGGTAATTGTGAAGCTAGTGGATATGGATGGTGTGGCCCTACTGGGCTGAGGTGGATGGTTGTTGGTTGTCAGCAAAAGTGGATGGTAAAGGTTTTGGTACTGAAGTTGCTGGTTGTATTGGAATGTGCATAAATTCTGTAATGGATCTCTGGGCTCTTTTACCCTGCAGCACATTATACAGCTGACAGTAAGGCATCATCAGCTAGTCTAGACCCCGTTTCAAAGCACTGCTTCTAGATTTGTCAGAGTCTTCTTCAGTGAAAAAGTCTGCTAGTTTAGCAGCAACATGGAACTGCTGCAATGTTAACTATTTTTCTTCAGGTTCTTCTCCATCTTCTTCTGTTATCTCCCTCCCTTGTATCTGTGCATCGAGCTCTGCCAACATTCCTTTGGACTCCTGTCTTCAACATCATCGTCATCACGCTCAAATTTTTTTCCCCCTCATGCAACCATGTTAAACTATTTTTACAAAGTGTTAAACAAAAATATGCCGCAATTCTTCAGTCGTGCTATAACAAAAACGTGCAAGACAAAATCATGTTAAACAACGGTCTAATGTATATAGGTCAAAATTTTTTAGTACAGTAATACATTGCTGTACTGTAATATATGTAGATTAATATATGCACAGTAATATTCGTACATTACTGTAAAATAATATAGAAGATATACATTGTATTATGATTGTTAGTTACTGTACTACAGTAATTCACTGAGGATTTGTTTATTTGTTACTGTATTCACTAAATCTGAGGAATGCATATACAGGTATTTCATAATACTCTGTAGTGTGGCATGCATGACATTTTTTAACATCATATCTTTTATAAAATTTAATATAGAAAAGGTACACAGGTTTTTGTAGGTGTATTGGGTTATATGCATTTTATACCTTAATATGAAAATATTGTAGCAGCTGTTTCTGTGATAAGATGTTCATGTTGACAGGTTTAGAATAAACAGATTTCATTCCGCTTTTTATTTTATACACCTTTTCATGCTCAACAAAATAGTTCGTAAAATATGGCAAAAGAAAAGGGGAGGAGTGCAAATAATGTATTTGATTTCCAAGCAATGGAATAACTCACTGTATTATGTGTACTTGAGAATACCCATACATAGACAAAGTAAATTTTTATTAAATCTGTGAGAATTGATAAATACATAGGATTCATACAGATCATGGGGGTATAGGAGGCAATCAAGCAATCAAGAGCTCCCCTCCAGCTTGAAGGCTTGGGACCAATGAAAGAAAAGAGTATATTTTGATCTCTAAGATCTTCAGCGATAAATCTGAATTATTGTACATTTCAACAATTGGAAGTGCCCACAAGCTCTACCTGCTGTCCAGCTACTCTGCTCATGTTTAATCAAGCTTAGTGGTACTCTTTCCCTCACATATGTGACCTGTAGATTTACTCACTATATAAACTAAGGGTTTTCACTCCTGTACTGAAGACCTCAGGCTGGACATCTAAAGAGTACTGTATACAGTATTGACCCCTTCATTTTTAGCACTTGACTGTATTATTATTATTTTTTAACACACTGGTTGTCTTCCATTGAGGTGGGATGACCCAAAAAAGAAGAAACTTTCACCATCATTCACTCTATCACTGTCTTGCCTGAAGTGTGCTTATTCCATAGATAAGAAGCCTCTCCAAACTGCGATATCCTCACCCCTCCTGTACTTGAATTCAGCTAACTGGTTTTCCTGAACCCTTCACAAATGTTTAATTGTTCACACTCCAACAGCTTATCAAGTCTCAAAAGACATTTGCCTTCATTCCTAACATACTAACACATGCCTACTAGATGTCCAAGCCCCTTGCACACAAAACCTCATTTATCCCCTTCAACCTTTCCTAGGGCAACCCCTATACCTTCCTTCCCTACATTACATTATTATTGATATTATTATTATTCAGTCTCTTACATTATGTTTCTGTCTTTATGAAGGATTTTTACCTCAGTTTATTGACAAGTGTGCACTACACTTTGATATTTCATCACTGCATTATTACATAAACAAGAGCACCAAATCTGTAGGGGAAAACCAGGTTTGATCTAAGAAATGGGAGGGGTAACTACAATTTTGTGAACCTCTCAAGGGAGATACCTAGATGCCAGTGAGGGACTCTTAACCCTTTCGGTGTCGGTCCCATTGTACTATGGCTTTGAAGAAAGGGTCGATCACCCTTGACCATCTCCCTGATGTGATCAGGCATATGGTCACTGTCTTGAACACTATGTGCTTAATTATCCACTTAGAGGAATACAGAGACAGACAGTATAATAACCCATGTGACATGTCAAGACAATACAATATTTTATTTGGACATGATACATAGTTGTACAAGGAATTAAAGTTGGGTGTACATGACAAAAGCCCCTTGTATGCAGAGCATTATGGGCATGCTTAAAATTAACTTAATATTAACTAAGCAATGATATATTCAGTGGCAAAAATTACAGTAAACAAAATACAACATGAAGTACAAATGAGGACTTATTTTAAACAATGAAATTTGAACCTTTCAATTAAGAGGCATTATAGTTTTACAAATTTGTAGCATAACAATGTATAATATAACAAAATGATCAATATACTATTTGTAGTGCAGCAACAGGTCACATGGTCATTAGATGAGTAACTGCGCATTCAAGAGAATGGATTATTCTATTAGGTAATGTAATTAAAAAACATAGTTTGATAGGGACACAGGTTACACTCACGAAATACAGTTATTCAATATTTATTTAGTTGTGGGTGAGTAAGTGGTTTTTAAGAAAAGCATTGAATTGATAAGTGAACTATAGATATATAGACAAAAAAAAACCATTATGTACACCTGTTAACCCTTTTGGGGCATAGTTCCTAGGCTTTTTGTGTATCCATATGCTCTTGCGCTACCGTCCACAGGATGGATATGGAGTGCACAATAAACTAGCCACTTCGGTGGCAAAATCTAAATCTTATCTCCCTGACACACCTCACTGTCAGCTAACTACATGAAAACCACCTAGTCTCTTGTATCATACACACATAAAAACATCCTAGACCTCCCCTCGATGTCTGTGATTCCCCACAATTCACACTTACACTCACCCAATTGACTATATACATCGAAATACGCAATAAAACTATTACCTAATGAATCTTAAACTAGTCATTAGTTTTCCTGTGATACTCCAATATAGGTGCTTCAATAGAAACTATGTATCATACCAAGACAAAACCATTCACATTGCTAAATTGACGAACTGTAATGTAGTTACCTAGCCTTAATATCAACATGTTCCATAATCTGTACCAATGTAGAGTTTTGAATTAATCTTAGTCCGTCTGAAATGCCTAGTTATGCAAGGTGTGATAGTGGCCCTCTCTGTTTATTTATTTATTTATTTATTTATTTAGTAATTTAAGCATACATACAGAGGTACAAAAAATACAGGTAAGAGCAGCATGCCAAAGCCACTTATATGCATAGCATTACAGGCTGGCTTAAAATTAACTTAAGATTAACTAAGCAATGATGAAATCAGTGATAAAACATTATTGTAAACAGATAACTATAAAGCACAAATGAGTATTACAAAGACAGGTCATATGGTTGCATGCATTGCTGTACATTCAGTCGAATGGAGTATTCTGTTAGGTAGTGTCTTTAAAAAATAACAAGTTAGATTGGGTCCCAGGTTTAACATTTGTGTGATATAATTGTGGAGTAACATATAGGATTTTACATTTATAAGGTTCAGTTATTCAGTATTTATTTGGTTTTGAGTGAGTAAGTGATCTTTGAGAAGAGACTTGAATTTATTTAAAAAGGTAGTGTTTCTTTTATATTTAAGGTAATGAATTCCAGATTTTAGGGCCTTTTTGTGCATTGAGTTTTTGCATAGTGTGAGATTTGGGCACGAGGAACATCAAAGAGTGATCTGTGCCCTTTTGTTATGGTCAAGTGTTCTGTTGAGGTTGGCAAGGAGTGTTTGAGGGGGGGTTAATATCAGAGTTAAGTGTTCTATGTATGTAATAGGTGCAGTAATAAGTATGGATGTTTTGTATGGTGAGTAGGTTGAGTGTTTTGAATATTGGTGGAGTGTGCTGCCCGTAGTGAGAATTTGTTATCATTCTAACTGCAGCCTTTAGTTGGGTAATTAGTGGTTGAGATGGTTATTGTTGTTGAGCCCATGCACAAATTCCATAGGTGAGTATAGGGGTAAAATAAGAGTGTGATAGGGCCGGAGGCTGACTGTGGAACATAGTACCGTTATCTTCGATAGTATGTCTACTTATTATTATTATAATCATAGGGGGAAGCTCTAACCCGGAGGATTATACAGCGCTGGGGGGGGGATGTGGAAGGCATTCAGGCTTAATTCGGGGAACTGGAGCACAGATTCCAATTCCTAAATCAAGAGCCCCTCACCAACATCAAGAACCTTCCTTGAGGGGAGTATGCACCCCCCCCCATACTGTCTTGGAAATTTTCTTAGAAATTTGTTGTATATGTGTATTGAAATTTGAGTCTATTTCAAGGGGATTCCTTAAGAATTTTCCTCTGTTAGCTTTGTGATAGGTGATCTGTTTATCGTTATGTTAAGGGTACATCTGTTGCTCGTTACCAAAACTGAATGAAGTAGGTTTTGTCAATGTTTAGTGTAAGTTTGTTAGTTCCTCATCAGGTAGCTATTTTCTGGTAATTCGGTGTTTACAGTATTGGCTAGCGAGACTGTCTCGGGTGAGAGAAGACGTATGTAGTGTCATCTGCCAAAAAGTGGGGTTTGAGTAATTGCGAAGCATGTGGTAGGTCATATATGTAATAGGAGAAAGAGAAGAGGCAAGGACATTTCCCTGTGGGACCACTGTAATTGGTTGGCGAAGAGCTTGCCCCTTTTGCATACACATATGGCTTCTGTTGCTGAGGTATGACTTGAGGTAGTTGAGGGAGTGCCCCTCTAATCCACAGTGTGACAATTTTACGTGGAGCATGTCATGGTCAACTGTTCAAAAGCTTTACGTAAGCATTTGAAGTTCCACAGGGGGACTTCTTCTCCCTCTTTTCTCTATTGCTGTGTATATATGTTCTAGCATATGTATAATAGCTCATTAGTTTTTTTATTAGGCCTGAATCCAAATTGAGCAGGGGTGAGTTTGTTTTGGGAGTGAGGTAGGAGTAGATTCATTTATGAATTAATTTTTCGAAGAATTTTTGAGAGGGCCTCTTCACGGGGGGCTCCTTGGCGTGGTGAAGAGGCTCTTGGTCTAGAATTAGTCCTATCAGTCTCTTCCTCAGGACCGAACCTAATTACCCCACCAATTTCCCCTCCCTATCCATCCTCCCCATCTCCCTTTTTCCTTCCTCCTCCTCTCCCCACTCCGCCCTTTTGCCCTTCCTCTTTTTGTCCATTGGGATTTCTCCACTGGCGCGCTAGTTCCTGGGTAGAGAAAGGTTACCGGTGGCGCCATCCCTTTCCGTTGAGTTCGTAGCGTTGGCGTAGTTGCGTGGAATCTGGATCGCCTGGGATGTCCGATCCCTCTCCGGTATCCCAGGTAGCTTTGGGTGTCTTTCGGCGACGAGTGTATTCTGGAAGCCACTTTCGGATTCCGGGGGTGTGGCCGAAGGGAGGTATGCTTTGTGGCGGATATCCGGCCACCCTCTTTTTGTCACCGAGGTAAGTCGGCAGTTGTTGAGGTTGCTATCGATTGTTAGTTTACTAGCATGATGGGTAGGGTTATGGCACGGGTTCCTGCTGATCTGAGCTACTTGCGGTGCTGAGTCCTTTGGGCGCGGAGGAGATTTCTGGCCCTTTCATATCCTCCTAGGGACTATCCCTCTCCGGTCCCCCTTTTTTTTTTTTTTTATTTTGTATTTTCTTTTCTTCTTTCTTTTTTTTTCTTAAAAACAAAAAGAAAGAAGTAACCTAACCATGGCAGCCTAGTATGAAACCTGGTACCCCCGGGCCCCTTCTTGATACGCACCCGTTTGACCCGCTCGTCTTTGACCCACTCTTCAGACATTCCTATGCTCTGTACCTATTGCCGGTGCTGTTTCCTCACTCGCTTCAGGTAAGAGGCTCGACTGACTCCTTCGATTTATCAGACTTCGCTCTCCTCTGACTATGCTTCCGGCCTCTCCCTCTACGGTGCGAATTTTCAAATCGCCGACCCTTCCACGTCGGACCAACTCTGGTCCCACGGCTAAACGTCATCGGTCAAGTTTCCTGTGATGATACTCTCCACCTTCACCTTCTCGATCTTCTCAGAAACGATCGACCGTCCTTCACTACCTTTCCACGCTCAGTTTCGGACTGAACAGTGGACTAAATCTTCACTTCCGACAATTCCTTATGCCTATCTTTATGGACCATAGTTTGGCAAGGCACTCCTACGCCATGTTGGTAAAATAAAAAAGATATTTCTTTTCACGCTTCTTAGGAACAGCGGTACGCGCCATCATTACCGTACAGAATGCTACCCAGCTCGTGAGTCTCGTCTTTCCATATAGATGACTGTCCGTCACCTTGAAAAACTTCATGCCCTCAATTCTTGTAGTGGTAACGTCATTCTGCCCCATACATAGTTCAAACAAATTTCCAGACATGTGGCACCGAATTCTAGAACAGCTGGAACTCCAGATCTTCCCAATCCTCATGTAGACTACTTACCTTTCTCCTGCCGTGGGGCGGAGCTTTACCCTAGAATGTGGCTCGTTTAACTTTTGACGCCGAGAATCCATTCCTCCGTTTTTATAGCAGGACATCGGTTACAATGTTCGAAAGGTGATCCCTACACCACAAAACAGTGTAGAAATTGCTGGGCGATTTGGCCATCCAGCGAATATTGCTGTCTATCGCGAATGGCCAGTCTGTGGTGCGTTGTCCATTTCTAATTCGTTCTTGCAAAGCGTTCTCCCTCTTGCCTTATCTGTCATGAGGGCTCACCCTTCGTACTCTCGCCGTTGTCATGTCTATTTAAAACGGAGCGGGTAATCCGTTAACTCTAAGAGGGACTGAAGGTCTCCCTTATGCCTTGGCAGTTTCTCATCTCCGCCTCAAGGGAGACTCCCACGTGTTTCTTATTCCGTGTTTCAAAACGTCCCCCACTTCTGGTATCCACTCTTCTACACCCACCTCTGTGGTTACTCTCCCATAATCACACCTGTATTAATCCTTTTGCTGTCCTCGGCTCATGACCGTTACTACTTCATGCCTCAGTTAATCTCGCTTTCTTCGAGTTCTCTCTTACAAAGCCTCATATCGACGAGACCTAGTTACGACACCTCCTCCATCGTCCTCTACTTCTCAAAACGTCAAAAAAGGTCGGTAACAACCTCTACCATCTTCCACCTCCTCATTTTACCCTTCCTTCTCTGTCCCTAGTTCTTCCTCTCACTGGCTCAGTTACAAGTGCAGAGGTACACCCTCTCCTCGTAATGACCTTCCTCCCTGTTCCCTCCCAAGTTTATTCCTCTTCTGCACCTCCAGGTTCCTTTCTTTCTGTCCCTGCCACGTTCTCCAGTTCCTCCACCCTTTCGCCCCCCCTAACCTGGTACAGTCCATTAACAGTTCCAATCTTTACTCATTCTCCCCTACCATTCCCAATATTGTTCCCTTACGACATCTCTGAATTCCGAAACACTTGAAGCAATCTCTGAATATATTTGCAGAGGACCAAACATCAATGGCATGTATCCACCTTCGCTCTTCTCTCTCCTCTGCTCATCTGCGCTACTCCTTTCTTCACAGCGCACGTTTCCTTCGCTGCTTGAAATTGTCACTGCCTCGATTGGGACTTTCTCTAACCTTCTAGTCCGTAGGAACTCTTACTGCGGATTTCTAAGTATCTATATCATTGCCTTTCATGCCTTTTTACAGTGGATATTACGCGGTCAGGGGTAATCGGGGTGAGCTTTCAGATGTTACTTCCAGTTTGCCTGTTGGTGTTTTGCTTTACAGGGACCAAAAAATACACTATGCGGTTATTTCCTCATCTCAGGCTATAATTTATTTGTATTCTTCAGATCCTTTTCCTGATGGGACCTTTAATGAAAGTGCCTTTCTCTCCGCATGAATATTCCGTACCATCAGATATTTGTTCATACTTCGCTGCATTACACTGCAGCCGTATCCTTATAGGTGTATACGCTCTGTCTTTAAGATCTCTCTCCTTCTCGGGCATTATCTATTCCGGATGTTTGCCTCCTTGTTTGTCAATACCACACCGATTTTGTACTTGTGTTTTTAATTTGCCCACCATTCCTCTGGGGGGTTCACTGTGATTCCCGTGGAATTTCAGTTAGAGGCTTTTCTTGCCACCACACACTCCATGTTTTAAATACGGGTACTCAACCCATTTTGATCCTCGTACTCATACTCTCTTTGATCGATCTCTCAGTTGCTTCTTCCTCGCGCTTAGATTTCACTTGAGTTGTCTCCCGGGACTTTTCATGACAGGATCTGTTCCCATTCATTCCTTACTTCCCCTTCTTATTCGCCACCTCTTCGCACCCCACGCTGGCAATTTAAATCGGGGCAAATTGGAACTTTATCACAGTTCTTGTTTTTAAAGAGGTTCTTCTTCGTCTCATCGATGAGCTTTTTCACCTCTTCTCGTCCTCCGTTTTCACCGCAGCTTATCATTCTATACCCCAAACTTCGGGCAGGCATTCTCAGAAATGCGTTGCCTTGGTGGCTCCTGTTGTGATCGGGTGCAGTTACGTTGAAACGCGCTGCATGGGGCAGGTACCGGTACAATAGAAACCACAGAGCGACTCATTGATTTTTAACAGAGCGTGCGCACATAGTCCTATAGTCTCTTGATGCACTTCAATACCTGTGGTTTATCCCAATGCTTACGCCGTGTCATTCTCGTGACTGACTAACGCCACTTGCTGGCGCGATTATTTCCCACCATCACCTCTGCTTCCTTATGAGTGCAGTCTGGAAAAAAGTACGAAAAATGCAAGTGGTAATAAATATTCTCTGACCGGCCTCCTGTTCTGCGGGTTGCCGGTGTGATTATAGCTAACCCACTAGATGTTGCCAATGAATATAGCATTCATTGGTCCGTGATTTCTCAGGGACTCTTTATGCCCCTTCTTTTTCTTTCCTCAAGTCTGCCAGTGAGTTAGCACCCTTGGACTTTTTTCTCTCATGAGAAGAAACGTATAAGTGCCATTTTACAACTTCATGAACTGGAGGCAACACTCTCAGCTTGTCGATCTTCGGCTGCTGGGCCCGACGGTCGTTATTTTCGTATGCTACTACATTTTAAATCAGTTCAGCCTTGCAGTCCTATTACGCCTTTACAATCTTATTTGGTCACTAGGAGTTCTTCCACAGCTGTGGAAATCCGCCATTGTTCTCACTTTCCGCAAACAGGCACTACGGGACATGGTATACTCCCACTATCGTCCCATTGCTCTTACCAGTGCAGTTTGCAAAGTAATGGGCTCTGGTGGTCTGGTGGTTAACGCTCTCGCTTCACACGGTGAGGGCCTGGGTTCAATTCCCAGCCAGAGTAGCAACCTGGACGTGTTTTTTCAACCTGTGTCTATGATTCAACCCCATCAGTAAATGGGTACCGGGTGTTAGTCGACTGGTGTGGGTCGCATCCTGGGACACTGACCTAAGGAGGCCTGATCACAGACCGGGCCGCGGGGGCGTTGACCCCCGGAACTCTCTCCAGGTATCTCCAGGTATCCAGGTAATGGAACGCCTAGTAAATAGACGTTTAGTGTGGTATTTAGAGACACACAACAGTCTCTCCACTCGTCTATTATGGCTTTTCGTAAGGGACGTTCTACCATCAAGAGACCCTTACTACGCGCATAACCACTCAAGTTATTGCCATATTTTTTGACCTTGAGAATGCATATGACCACTTGGAGGTATTATATTTTTGCCCAAGCCCATCTTATGCCTTCGAGGCAAATCTACCATCCTTCCTTAAGAACTTTTTAAACTGACAGGCATTTCCGTGTTCGGGTAATAATGGGTCTCCCGGACTTATCCAAGCTGAAGGTGTCCCCCAGGATGTGTTCTGAGCACAACACTTTTTCTCCTGTATTAATGATTTGGCTCTAGGCTTCCATCAATATTTGGTCATCACTCTATGTTGAGACTTTGCTATTGCTGTGCAGGCGCTGATGGGACTCCTTACAGTTTCTCTCCAACATGGGAGTCGGACCGTGTTTCCATTGGGCCACCACACGTGGGTTTAAATTTTCAGCACTTAAACCCACCAACTCACTTTTAATAGACGCTCTGGTCATTTCCGATCTCCTTTGTACCTTATGGCTCCGTATCCTGAACGTCGTACTAGTTCAAGTTTCTGGGCCTCTCTTTGATGTAGGTTATCTGGAAACCTCACATTACCTATCTGAAGGCAACTTGTCACAGCGGCTGAACCTTCTTAAAACCCTTGTCATCTTTCGTGGGGAGCTGAACGTTCGAAAACTCCTTTCCCTTCTTCCCTCGCTCATTCCACCCTTATTTTATCGAAAATTGATTATGGTGACCAGATCTATTCTGCGGCATCTCTCTACTCTCTCTAGCTTAAACCCCATTCAATCACCAAGATTTAGTGTAGTATGGGGCCCCTTGGGCTTTCCGCTCTTCACAGCTACGTGTCGAGAGCCTCTATGCAGAAGCGATCGTTCATCGTAATCCGATCGCCCGTGATGCCATTGCCTGCGCTTACTATGTAGCTCTTATGATCGCCGCTATCCTTCCTTTATAGATTGGTCTGCATTTTAGTTGACAATTCTTTATTTGTTCGACGCCCTGTTTACTCCGTCCCTTCTCTCTTGCCTTTTTCGCTCTTGTCTTTCTTCATACTACCACCTTTCTATGTACATGTAGCATCTCACTTTTCCCTACCCCCGGGAAGTTCCAGCTGTTCGAGTTCTTGTCTTTCTCCTCCCTTGCTCGGAAAGCCCAACTGTCTACGGTCGCTTCACGCTCTTCTTTTGCTTGACCACTTTCACTCTCATTCTCATGCCCTTGCTGTGATACTCAGATGGCTCTAAGTCTTTTGAAGGGTAGGATTCGCAGCAGTGTTTCCTGACAGAAGTCGTAAAGGGCATTTTCTATCTTCGGCTAGTATTTTACGCTGAATTATATGCCATACTTACAGCATTATCCGTATTGCATCTATGGCCTGTGTCATCTTTGTGGTTGTCTCTGACTCCCTTAGATGCTTTTCAGGCTATCAAAAATTTGTTACACTCACCCCTTAGTCCTCCGATATCCAACTTTGGCTACGCCGCATCGTTTACAAGCATAATGATATTGTTTTTGTTGGGGGTCCCTGGTCATGTGACGTTAAAGGGGCAATGAACAGGCAGACAATGCGGCGCGAGTCAGCAGTCAATGGACCTACCAGTTTCTTATAGAGGTATTCCATTTACGGAATATTTTGCTTGCAATATCTTCCCACCTTCACACGTTGGCTAACAACGTTGGTCTACTATGCTCGCAACAAACTTCAGTCTATTAAACCGAGTATGGTCACTGGCCGTTCTTCTTTATCACCAATGTCGAGTTGGGAGACTACTCTCTCTCGTCTTCGCATTGGCCCATACTCGTCATATCATGGATATCTCATGGAGAGGGTCTTGCTCCTCTCTGTGAGAATTGCCAAGCTCCATTATCAGTCAGCCACATTCTGTTTTGGACTGCCCACTTTAATCAACGAGCACGCAGAGTGTAACTCTGTCGTCGTTTCTTACGCTCCGCTGCTCTCTCGTTACCTTCCCTTCTCGCTGATGGTCCCACCTTTCATCCGGACTTTCATTGACTTTTTGACATCGACTGACTTACTTCACAATTTCTGATTACCTTCGGCCCTTTCTACTTCAATCTCTTGCTACCTTCTACCCCCGTACTATCCCCTGCCCCGCTGTTTTCTGTAACCTGCTGATCATCCCCCCTCCCTTCTGCCATCCAATTCCCTTGCTTCCTTCCCTACCCTGCAGCGCTGTATAGCCCTTGTGGCTTAGGCTTCTTTTGATTGTAATATTAATTTGGAGAGGGTGTAATTGGATTTGGACTATAGTTAATTCACTCTGTTTGGTCTCCTCCTTTATGGATCGGGGTGACCCTTGCTATTTTGAGAGCTGTAGGGAAGATGGAGGATTCAATGGATTTGTTAAAGAGTGTTGCAATGATTGGTGATAGTACTTGTGACACTTTTTTGTATATAAAGGTGGGTAAAGTATTTAATTCTCCTGCCTTTTTTTTTAGTATGTTGATAATAAGGGGAGACTTTGTATGGGTTAAGTCGGAGCTAGGAAACAGTGTGTTTGGGTAGGTTGCCATTGAGGTAGGTGCAATTTGGTGGGGTATCTGAGCTGGGATTTTATTGCCAAGGTTTTGTCCTTAGTGGAGAAGAAAATCATTGAGTCTGTTTGACTCGTTTCTGATGGTGGGAGTTGGGGTTATTGATTTTGCTAATTTTATTCGCTATTTCGTGATATTTTTTTGTTCCCAGAATTTCTGAAGGGTTCTTCCAGGTCTTTTTTATATCACCTCGTATGTTGGATAATGTTCTCATATACAGTTTTTTTGCCCTTCTTATCAGGCTGGTTAGGATTGAGGAGTAACGTTTTGTTTGGGTCTCTGGTTACTGTGACCCATTCTGTACTGTTTTTCATATCGCGTGTTTGGTATTTATGGATTTGAGAATGCTGGGTGTAGCCAGGGACTGTTCAGTCTCTTAGCTGTCATCTGTTTAGTTTTTTAGGGCAGTGCTTGTTATTAGAGGTATTGGGGTCTTTTTTAGAAAAATTATTACAACATTCGTCATATCTGTCCCCGTATAGATTTCTAGCTCAGTGTGAGTCAATGTTTGTTACTTCTGTTGTGAGTTATTTAATGGGCTGCCTCATTGTGAAGTCTGAAGTGACTTTTGTAGTGTCTTGGGGTATATTATCAAGAGTGTTATGAGGAAAGTAGGGTAGTGGTCTGTGGTATTATCTGTAATTATGCCTGATTTTAACCCTTTGACTGTTTCAGACGGTATAAATACGTCTTACGAGCCATTGTTCTAAAAAACGGTATTTATACAAAAATTCTAGCGCTTCCAAATCAAGCAGGAGAAAGCTTGGTAGGCCCACTGTGTGTGAATGGGTCTCCCTTGGTCAGTGTGCACCATATAAAAAAAATCGGGTGCCATGTGTGCATTGTGGGAATGCATTTCAGTTGTCCTTTTTCAGCATGTCTAGCGGTAAGAAATATGTGATTCCCAGCAATCTGGGGACTCTTCTCTTCCCAAGTGATGCTCTAACACAGATGGAAGTGTCAGTGAAGATCAAATTTATGATTTGAGGAGTTTGAGTCCAATAGCAATGGAGGAGTGGTGGAGGGGGAGGGGGAGGAAGAGGAGGAGAGGCAGGTTGAGAGGAGGAGGGGAGAGGAAGAGGAGGAGGAGGAGGAGGAGGAGGAGGAGGAGGAGGAGGAGGAGGAGGAGAAGGGAAGGAGGAGGAGTAGAGGAGGAGGAGGGGAGGAAGAAGAAGAAGAAGAAGAAGATGGAATATATATTGTTCCCTTGAAGCAAGAAAAAAAAAAAAAGTCCACCCCGGGACAGTGACAAGAAATAGGGGAGATAACATCTGATAAGAGCTGACTTTTGAATGAGCGTTTAAGGAGGGTAAATATTACATGACCATTGCCTCCTTTGGTTTTTGTGGTACACAAACATATTCTGTCTGTTATTTGTCTGTCTGTCAAGCTCCCTGTCTGTCCAATCTAGCTCTCTGTCTCAGAGAGAGCCACAAGACTGTGTCATCACGTGTACTCACATCTTCAAGCAGAGTATAGCACTTTGCCTGGATTTCTTTGTTTATTCCTAGGTATTTTACACTAGTATACTTGTATTATGTGTACCTGTGAGACAGAGATAGGGCAGAAGTCAGATAGAAAGAGGAGACAGATTGAAAGATATAGAATGAGGGAGAAATATTATTAGATTTGAATGGGGAGGAGGGGGGAAGCAGCATCGACACCATTGTTTTGGACAGGCAGGTGGGGGGTGGTATTGAGGACAATATGTCACTTTGAAGCGGCCGACTTCTGACTCAAATCAATTATAAGCCAACATCGCAACACCAAGACAAGGAGGAAGCGAAGGAGGAGGAGAAGAGATGGAGGGAGAAGGAGGAGGAGGAGGAGAAGGAGAAGGAGGAGGAGAAAGGAGGAGGAGGAGGAAGAGGAGGAGGAGGATGAGGAGGAGGAGGAGAGGGAGGAGGAGGAGGAGGAGGAGGAGGTGAGGAGGAGGAGAAGGAGAAGGAGAAGGAGAAGGAGGAGGAGGAGGATGGAGGGGAGGAGGAGGAGGAGAAGGTAGAAGGAGAAGGAGAAGGAGAAGGGGCGAGGAAGAAGGAGAAAGAGAAGGAGAATGAGAAGGAGGAGAAGGAGAAGGAGGAGGAGGGAGGAGGAGGAGAAGGAGAAGGAGGCGGAGGAGAAGGAGGAGGAGGGAGAAGGAGGAGGAGGAGAAGGAGAGGAGGAGAAGGAGGAGGAGGTGGAGGAGGAGTAAGGAGGAGGAGGAGAAGGAGGAGGATGATTGTTTGTTTGTTTTTGTAACAAGTGTTTTTGTAAAACAATATATTGCATAATTATGTTGGTTGTGCTTATTGTGTTGTATACAAGGAGTTTATATATTTACATTGCACCTTACTTTGGTGCATCGGCACACAAGTTATGCGAAAAAATAAATAGTGAAAAAAAAAACAAATACTCAAATTACAAGTAAACTAAGTTTACCGGTATTTTGTGAGCGGCAGTCGCGCTGTTGCATACGCGCTCATTTTCTGCAAACTTCACGGTTCTATATCTCGGTAAGTACGTTGGCAAAAAATTTTTTTTTTGGACTAAAACACTAAGAAAATAATCTTAACATTTTCATTAAGAAAAAATAATTTTTTTTTTTTTTTAATCTTTGGCGTCATCACCCCCAACCCTAGAATGACAGTTTAGAGGAGGGGCCTGAAACAGTCAAGGGTTAAAGGGGATATGGTGTTGGTCAGCATGTGGTCATAGTAGGGAAAACAACTAGTCTCCGTAACTCTTGTAGGATTTTGGTACTGTTGGTAGCAACATGGCAGTTACTATTGTTGTTTGTGAATTCAGTAATGTGTGGGTCCTGGTCTTGCAGGAGATTTATATTGAGTCACTGAGAGTCGTAAGTGATCTTTGTTCATGCGTGCTCAGTTATCATATTCCTAGTTTTGACTAAATTGGCTTAATGTTTGATTGTGGAAACTCTGTATGATGTTTATCACTGTGAGAGTTGTTGTAGGTATTTGGATTTGAATTTAGTTTTATATATTCCCCATGTTCATTCCCTTGGCAGTATTAGTGTTACATTCTAGTTGGTCTGAGTAGTATATAGCTGGGCCACCCCCTTGTGGTTGGCCTACAGTTGTGTAGGGCTGTGTAAACTGGAATGGCATAGACACTGTAGTATCAGGCTGATAGCCAGGGTTTCAGTTGTGTAAGATGGACATATGGCATGAAAGGAATTTAGTAATGCTTGGAGGTCATCGTTAATGCTTGCTTTTAAAGATCTGATATTGTAGGTAAAGATAGTTAGTTGTTGTTGGGCTCTGAGAAGTGCCTGATTGTTCTGCTGTGTTAGTAATTACAGTACTGTTTGAATCATTTAAAGTCATTTAATAAGAGGTTGGTTTTCAGGTTTCAATGCTTGTAATCATAAGATTGGTAGTGAATCTGTAGGTAGAATTAAAGTTTTAAAACAAAAGTAAATATTCTAAAGCTAAAAAATAGCACCTGAATTATTTAACCAAAATAGTAAAATTAATGTGCTAAGGTAGGTTTTTTAAAGCTAAATATAGGAGACAATATAATAGGGACTTATATATGTTGTGGTGAACAATAAAGTGATGGTATCATAATGGAGGCTTGGGGGAATATGATAGTAGGTAGTACTTTAAAGGTAATTCTTTAAAGTTAGAATTATAATATAAAAAATTATAATATACAAGGGACTAATATAAGTTGTGAGTGATAACAATATAGTGGTATTCAAAATAATTGCACTAAGGTATTATATAATGTCTTCGCTGGGGAGTCTATCGTTGTTAGATAGAAAGAGATATAGTACTACAAGTTTTAATCTAATAATATAACAATACAAAATTAAATTATAGCCACCAGTCTCTCTTAGTTAATTGCAATTATGGTCTAATATAATGAATTTGGTACTGACTATAGTACAAACTGAGTTTAAATTATAATTTATAAAAGGCACAGACTCTCAATTGTAATTGCACTAAGGTGTTATTTAAGTTGTTTACAAGAATTAGAGTAGTTACTATCTTATAATTGTAAACCACCAATTAACTATAATGTGTTAAACCCCGCATTGTAATATTTATAGAGAATAAAACTTGATTGATTGATGTGTTGGCCCGCGGTTCAATCGGTTTACTTATGTCCTGGACTATAAGAGAAAGGTTTTCTGTTTCCCTGGTCTCGTACTAAAGAAAACGGTATCATACAGGGTTAAACAATATGAAATACTTTATCTGCATTAGAAACAGCAAAAAGTCATGTATTGTTGCGATTTTTTTTTATGTAATCAGGTGTGAGCGGGTTTACCCCAACCTCTTGAAAGTAAGATTTTGGCCTAGTTCTTGACGATACACCATTATTGATTTATTTTTATTGAAATGATTTTCACAGACAATATAAAAACAAAGTGTGATTGTATATCCATGTACCGACATTTGGAATAATCATATATTTTTTATTTAGTGGGGGGGGGGAAGGCAGATATTTTAGTGAATGTCAAAAACGTACCAAATGTATTTTTCGGGGGGGGAGGGAGCATTAAGACAATGTATATAACATTATAGTATTTACAGTTGGGATATTCGAGTAGGCTTGTTCTGTCAGTCGGAGTTGTCTGTAGTACCACTACAAATTTAGTGCTGCCAAAGTGCATTACTCAGTAAATAAATAAAAAAAGACCAAACCAAAACCGTGACTTGAAAACACAAATAGGCCGCACATAGAAGAGAGGAGTCTCTCTTCTATGTGTGGGGTTTTTTTGTGTATACTCAGTAAATATTTTTTTTCTCATTTGTGATTGTTGGCCGATCTTATTGAAACTTTATCAAATTATTAGTACAAAAATGCTTTAACGTACACCAGAAAGACAAAAATCGGACGAAAAAATTAAAAAAGGTCACCTCAGTTTGGGCCAAACCTCTCCCTCAATCATCCATTATGGTCCAAGTGACCTTTATGGAACATTGTCATGGCTGCCTAGCTATAGCTGACAGTTTAATATCTTTATATTCATGCCATACAATCCTGTGGAGCGGTAGCTTTAGTAAAAGATTTCAGAGGTACATAGGGCCAGTGACTGTCCTCAACATTACACAGGTACATAATGGGTCCAAGGACTGTGCCTTAACATTACAGTGGTACATAATGGGTCCATGCACTGTACCTTAACATTACGGAAGTACATAATGGGTCCAGGGACTGGGCCACAAAGTTTTGATAGTACCACTAGTACCAGAGTACTAGTGGGAAAATAGTACCACTAGTACTCTGGTGGTGAGAGTGGTGGCCTGGAAAGAGGTTCCTTGAAGGTGGTGGTGAGGGTCTCTTGATCCAAGGAATGTGATCTATGCCACCTGGGAGTGAGCTTATCTTCCCAGGTAGTGCATGACTCCCACGGGTTGAGCGCTCCACCACGAGTACTTTACCTGGAGAGAGTTCCGGGGGTGAACGCTCCTGCGGCCCGGTCTGTGACCAAGCCTCCTGGTGGATCAGAGCCTGATCAACCAGGCTGTTACTGCTGGCTGCATGCAATCCAACGTATGAGCCACAGCCCGGCTGGTCAGGTACCGACTTTAGGTGTTTGTCCAGTGCCAGCTTGAAGACTGCCAGGGGTCTATTGGTAATCCCCCTTATGTATGCTGGGAGGCAGTTGAACAGTCTCGGGCCCCTGACACTTATTATATTGTCTCTTAACATGCTAGTGACACCCCTGCTTTTCATTGGGGGGGATGTTGCATCGTCTGCCAAGTCTTTTGCTTTTGTTGTGAGTGATTTTCGTGTGCAAGTTCGGTACTAGTCCCTCTAGGATTTTCTAGGTCTATATAATCATGTATCTCTCCCGCCTGCGTTCCAGAGAATACAGGTTCAGGAACTTCAAACGCTCCCAGTAATTGAGGTGTTTTATCTCCATTATGCGCGCCGTGAAGGTTCTCTGTATATTTTCTAGGTCAGCAATTTCACCTGCTTTGAAAGGTGCTGTTAGTGTGCAGCAATATTCCAGCCTAGATAGAACAAGCGACCTGAAGAGTGTCATCATGGGCTTGGCATCCCTGGTTTTGAAGGTTCTCATTATCCATCCTGTCATATTTCTAGCAGCTGCGATTGATACAGTGCTATGGTCCTTGAAGGTGAGATCCTCTGACATGATCACTCCCAGGTCTTTGACGTTGGTTTATCGCTCTATTTTGTAGCCGGAATTTGTTTTGTACTCTGATGAAGTTTTAAAATTTCCCTCGTTTTTACCTATCGTTGTACCATTTGGTTTCTCAGTGCGGTTTAGTAGTGCCTCTAGTGGTGGTATCAGATTTAGTCAGTTATCAGTGAGGTGTTTTAGTGAAGGCAGGACAGTGCCCCTTTTCTTAAGGTCCATTAAAGGTCAGTTAACCTTAAATGGTGAACAGCAACCTTAAATTGGTGAGCAGCAACCTTAAACCTATGGTGGCAGCAACCTTAAACCAAGACGCAATCCCAAAGCTACATAAAAAAGGAAAATAGATTAGGGGGTTTTATATAAAGAAAGGTAAGAACAAAAAGCCCAGAGGTTTCTGCAGCTTTAACATCTTATAAGGCCTCACCTAGATTAGTCAGTTTGGTCTCCATATTAAGAATGGAATAAATTGTTAAAAACTTCAGCTTTAGGATGACTAAATTTTCATAGATTAAAAGCTCTTAATTACTTTCCCTTGTTAGAGAAAAATGAGGGGGACCTGATCGAAGTGTATAAGTGGAAGAAGGTATTAAAAAAGGGGGGATATTAAAAAGGTCTTAGGATGTCTCCCCAAGAGAAAACCCGCAGAAATGGTTTAAAAAATTAATAAGTTTAGTTTTAGAAAGGAATAGAAAAGATTGGTTTGGAATGGTTTTTGATGAGGGAAGTCTCTATTTGGGTTATTGAGGTGGGACTTTGGGTAGTTTAAAATTTTGGTTGGAAAAGTAATGGTGGGAGGGGGGGGATTTGATTTCTAAAGTGGGAGTGCCATCCCCTACCCACTTAAAATTTAAAATAATGAAAAATTGCCATACAGATTGCGAAAAGGCTTGGGGGTTATGGTGGCAGAAACCCTTAAACCAAGAAAGCAATGCCTAAGCGTACGTAAAAAGGCAAATGTTTACGGGATTTATATCAAGAAGTGTAGCAGCGAAGTCCGAGGTTATACTGCAGCTTTACTATTGTAAGGCCTACCTGATTAGGGCACCTCATTGGTTTCCATTTCAAAAATGGACATAAATTGTTAGAAAACATTCAGGTTTTGGTGACCAAATTAAAAATGCTTTTGAATCTTCCTTATGAAAAAAGATTGAAGACTCTTAAGTTACATTCACTTGTTAGACGAAGAATGAGGGGAGACTATTGAAGTGTATAAGTGGGAAAATAGGTATTGACCCTTTTAGGGTCGAAGGCCCCCTTTGAAACTCGTTTGGGTCGGCCAAAATTTAAAAAAAAAAAAAAATTATTTTTCTTATGAAAAAAATAGAGAATCTTTTCCCCATCATAAAGACACCAAAAGTTTGAAAATTTTATAGAAAAAAATTACGGAATTAGCTCTTCCCCCCCCCCCCCCCAGCGGGCTCGGCGGGTGTTTACGCATCGGCGATTTTGCCCACTTTTAGCCCATTTTCGGCCAATTTCCTGTATGTCGACAAAAAAAATGAAATTTCGCCCCAGAAATCCATTTTTTTCTATCGAATGGTGCAAGAAACCATCATTTATGAAATTTAACTATCCAGACAGTGGCGAATTTAGCAAATTTTTCCAATTTACACAAATTTCAAAGATGCCCAAATTTGGAATAGGGTCCAGAATAAACAAAAAAAAAACATTCCCGGGACTAAAATGCATTTCCTCTAGTCATTGTCATTCTCAAAATCCCTCTTATATTCTTTTGCTTTCCCCTTTGGAATTTTTTTTTCACAAAAAATATAAAATTTTTCTGTTTTGCAGATACGATTTTTTGTAAAAATGGTTTTAAAATTTATTGGTGATTGT
>NC_069433.1:7918127-7953461 GCF_026875155.1 Cherax quadricarinatus | reverse complement strand
AATATTATTATTATGATTATTATTATTATTATTATTATTATTATTTATTATTAATATTATTATGAACCAGGGAAAACTGGGACAGTGTATGCACATAAGTAGTGCAGATATTGAGGAATCAACATATGAAAAGGGCCCCTCGGAAACTAATGATATTGTGGTTCTGAGCTTTAATAAATAGTAGACTTACTAGTTGGAGAGGGAAGCAGGAAAGGCAGAGTGGAGGAAGCCAAAGTAAAAACAGAGGGAATTACACAGGCTTGAGGAACTTCCTGCACGAGGTTTCAGTGGGACAGAGAGCTAGCAGTGAATCAGTATGCAAGGCAGCAGAGGAGAGGTTTGTACCCAAGGGCAACAGCCAGAGGTGTAGAGAGCCAAAAACTAAATGTATAGAGAAAGAAAAAGTATAGAGGCAAAAGGACCGAGGAGAATAAGGAGAGTTGTGGAGAACAAGAATTGAATATTGCACAGGTAAGTTGATGAGAGCCCACGACAATCCGAAAATAAATGACATAGAGCAAAAGTCACAGTTTGACCCAAAAACTGTGTACAGTCACATCAGGAGAAAATCAACCGTCATGGACGAGGTAATAACGGCTGTGGATGGAAGGCGGTGAGATCACAAGAAATAACTAAGAAGTATGTTGTGGAGCTCAACATGAGATTTAAAGAAGTATTTACGATGGAGATCAGAAAGGACTCTGAAAGAAAACACGAAGAAGGGGTACACACCAAGTGCTACACACAATACATTCTAACGAGGAAGAGAGGTGAGGAGGGCTGCTCAGGAACTGATACCTCAAAGGCAATGGGGCCAGATAACATTTCTCTTTTGGGTCTTGAATAGGGAGCAAGAGGAGTGGTGTATCACGAAGAAAATCTTCCAGCACATCTATCGAAACAATGGCGCTCCATGAGGCATGAAGACCGCAAATGAAGCACCCAATTTTTAAAAAAGAAGACAAACGCGCCAGCACTAAACTACAGGCCAGTATCACTGACATGCATAGAATGTAAAGTCATAGAGGAAGATTATAGGAGAAAGAAGGTGGGAGCACCTAGAAAAGGAATGAGCTTATCAGCGACAACCACCACAGATTCAGGGTGGGTAGACTGCATTTTCTTGGACTGATTGAGGTTTTCGACACAGTTAACACAAGGCATGGAGGCTGGAGACCAGGCAGGTATCACAGGTAAGGCACTGCAGATGGATTCAGAGAATACCTAATAGGAAGGCAGCTTTGAGACATGGTTTGCAACGAAGTGTCGGAGTGGGGGCCTGTGACGAGCGGATTTCACACGGGTCTGTCCTAGGGCCGGTGTTGTTTCTGGTGTAAGTGATTGACATGATGGAGGAATAGGAACAGAAGTGTCTCTATTTGCGACGATGTCAAGTTAATGTGTTAGAATTCAATCGAAAGGATGACCAGGCAGGACTACAAAGGGAATCTGGACAGGGTACAGGCCTAGTCCAGCAAATGGCTCCAGGAGTTCAACCACCCCAAGTGCAAGGGTCATGAAGATTTGGGAAGGACAAAGAAAGACTGCAGACAAAATACAGTCTAGGGGTGAAAGGACTACGAAACTCACTAAGGAAAGGATCTTGGAATGAGGATACACCGAAAACATCTCTGAGGAGCACATAACCCAAAAAAACTGCTGTGGCATACGGACGACTAGCAAACATATGAATAGCAATCAGATTTCTCAGTAAGGAGTTGTTCAGGAGTCTGTACACCGTGTAAATCAGGCTCATATTGGAGTATGCAGCACCAGTGTGGAACCAACCATGCCAAACACGTAAAGAAAATTAAAGTACAAAGGTTTGCAAGGACTAGTCCCAGAGTTAAGGGGAAAGTCCTTGAGGAGAGGTTAAGGGAAATCGACCTGGCGACACTGGGAGGAAGGGGACAGGGAGGAATGATAACAACTTTTACAATATGAAAGGAATGACAGAGTGGACAGGGACAGATGTATGGAGATGGGACGCACCAACAAAAAATTAAGACTCGGATGAGTCACAGGGTTTGTTAAGAAGTATTTCTTCGCCACATAGTTGTCAGGAAGGGGAAAATAGTCGGGAAAGAGGGTGGTGGGGGCAGGACCCATACTTTTTTAAAGAAGAGGTATGAAAAAACTGTGAAGCAGGAGGGAGTGGCCTGTAGCGCCCTTTTGAAGGGGCAGGGCAGGGCTAGACTCGACCCCTGCAGCCACAATAGGTGAGTAAAATTTAGGAAAGGATGTTCCTGAAAAAGGTGAAAAAGGGTTATGTCCTGCACACATGGGGGGTTGGGGGTCCTGAAACATGGAGGGGTGTGCCCTGAAACAAATGGGGGGTTGTCCTCCAACTGGGGGGGGTTGTTTGCACAATTTGGGGTATAAACCCGGGTTGTGGGGGGTGCCCCTGACAGGATGGAAGGGTGTATGCACTGCATGTGGGGTGTGGTTGTCCCACAACATGGGGGGTTGCTGTACAGGTGTTCGGGTTACCTGCAAATTTGTTTTGTTTTTGAGGAAATCGATTATCGGCTTAAAAGTATTTAGCAATGTTATCAAGGGTACTAGGGTAGTAGAGTTGTAATGATAGGACCTTCCCCACCCCCCTCGACCACGACCCCCACCCCGCCACCAGCCGACCGCTTCACCATCCCCCCAAACCACTGCCCCCCCACCCCCACCACACTCGACCACGTTACCACCCCCAGTTTATCAACACTGCCTCCCCCACCACCATACCACCCCTTTTCCACCATACCCCCCCCCTTTATCCCAACCCCCCCCACCCCCCCTTTAAAACCCCCTCCCCTACCCCCACCACCCCCCCAACCCCCCCCCGGCCATTAAATTTCCCCCTTGGGGGGGGCCAAATGACCACCCCCACCGGCTAAACCATTTCCTTTTTTTTTACTCAGCTTTACCTTTTTTTGGGGGGGCCCCACTTTAAACCCCAAAAAAATTTTAAACTACCCCACCCTAATTTAAAAATAAAACCCATTTTTTTAACCACCACCACTCCTCCTCCCAACACCCCGTGGGAAAATTTCTACATAGGGGCTATGACCCATTCAGGGGTGCAAGAACATCTCAAAGGTGCTATTACAAAACCCCGGATCCAAATGGTGTTTCGGGTTTTTAAAGGGGCAAAAAAAAACGAGAAAAATTTTGACTTAATTATCCTTTACCAATTTTTAAAAAGCAGTATGTACCTAATCACTATGTAAGTGTAGGTATTAGGCACCCAGGTAAGCAAGGCAGAATAGAAGCCAAAGAGAGCAGGGGCCGTGCTTCAAACCCGCTCTAGAATGGAATGACAGGGCAGACAGGAGAGTGGTACCCAACATAACCTCTGCGAATGCCAAATACCATCTTCTTATTGGCTGGAATGGAAACCTGGTTACTAGTTGAAGGACGGGGCCCCATCGTCACCCTCAGTTACCTGGTTGCGGTTTGGGGGAGATAGCCTGTTAACATGAGGGTGTGTACATGCGCCTCGAATAAAGGTTACGTACACTTTGGCTTTGCCACAGGGCTAAGACCCCTGTCTCTACTTTTACCATTGCCCACTTAGCCCTCTTACCATTATCTGAGATGAGCAAGAGCTCATGTCTTACAATATAGCTTTCATCATTGTCTGCATCGTCTCGGGCAGTGTAGACCTCCTACACAAATGCACTTCAGTTCCCTGACTGCAGTAGTGTGGGTGGTTGCTTGTTGCGCCTCTGTGTCAGCCAGGAGTAAACTCTTTAGTTAACCATGGCATTCGTTATAGACGTAGGGTCAACACTGTCGGCGTTTGAAATTCTCAGTGGGGCAATAACGCCAGCTTCAGCCCAGGTATTATACCTAAAATCATCAGAGACACGTAAGGCATCAGGATGGCGAGTTGTATGGAGTAGCATGGAATGGAGCACGTAGATTTTTTGTGAAATGACTTCAGCAACGGGTTATGAGTCGTTGGTAGACCGTTATCAGGACCGTAAGTCTTGATGCAACACCAGCTGTGTGTGTGAGGATGATCGATGTAATTCCAGAATTATACATGATTAAACTGCATAATGTCCCCTTTGAGGCTGATGAGACATATCAGAAAAGCTTGTGAGGAATATCGGAAACTGTTCATTGGCCCAGCATGGGAAGTGAGGTGACGGGGCCTACACAGGTATGGCGGGAGGGCACTTTTAACCTAAAAATGACATTGCGCACCCCATACCGTCTTACGTGTACCTAAGGAAATTCAGGGACACAGGTCATGGTGTCATACGCTGGGGCAATGGGTACATGCCGACTATGTGGGGAATATGATCGTTAGCAGCGGAGTGTGGGAAGTGGCAACGAGCTACTGCCCAGGAGGAAGCGGAGACATCCGCTTCTACAACCGGGGGAGGGAAGCAGGTGATGATAAAACGACGTGAAGGAGGGAGTGGTCGTCTATGGAGCGAGATAGTGGATGAGGCGCATTAGGCTGGGGGAGAGGGTGAACGGCCCTTGAACCAGTTACCTGAGGCCCAGAGGACACTTCAGTGGATCGGGTGAGCAAAAAGTACAGGAGGAAGGTGTTAAATTGAGGAGGAATTAGCCGAGGTTCAGAAGTCCTTGTCACGCTGAAGGAGGTGGCTGCTCCTGGAAAGGTGTAGAAGAACGAGTTCAAGGCTGTGGTGCATCCAGCAACGGAACTATTCGAACGACGGGAGTGGCAGCATGGACTGAGGTGTTACCGAGATCATTGCCAGGTGTACAGTGGAGGTTGAGGTAACATTGTGAGGCATCCCCAGGACAGCCATCGGAGGAATGCGCCTGTCACAAGAAAGAGAAGCCGCTGGCGTCGGATTCAGTTGATGTCCTAACGCCAGGCGCAGCGGACTGGGAAGCAAATTATGGGCAGAAGGTGAAGGTCAGTGGTGCCATGACAGGAGGCACCGAAACAAGGGGGGGGGAGAGAGAGGAGAAGGAAGTGTGCAGGTGACAAGTGGACCCAACGTTCTGGTGCCCATCGAAGAGTGAAGAGAGGAGGCAGGGGGTGGAAACTATAATAGGCCATGGTGTATGACAGTAAACGTTAATGGCTTGTTTGTTAATAGTGTAAAGAGAGAATGGTTTTCGCAATTGTTTTGAATAAATTTAGAGTGGATGATGTGTTCACTTCAGGAGCCATAATTTTAAGAGAGGGGTAGGGTGTTGGAGATGGCGGGGGTTATCAGGTGGTAACCTGCTATCTGCCGTTTGAAAGGGGGGTGGGTTATTAATTAGGGAGGGCGAGCCTGTTTGTTTTGCAGAGAAGTGAGGGGGGGGAAGGGGGAAGGGTGTTGCACGTAGATGGTTGGTTGGATGGGCAAAACGTGTGGCCTTTATTAGCATATATGCGCCTGCAGAGAATAAACACGTACAGGTGAAGCAGGAGGTTTGTGTGTGAGGACCTTGTTTTTTTTTTCCGTGCATTTAAACTTTTGGAGGTGGCAATAGTAGGAGTGTGATTGGGTACTGCATTATTAGGAGGGTGATGTGGAGCGAAAGGGGCAGTTATGTGTCGGTGACCTACAAGATTTTTTGAGGGATATTAGGTTAAGGATGCATTCGAGGGGGGGGGGCGCTGTGAGAGACAAGAGCATACATTTGTTTAGGGGGGAGGGTATGCAGCGAGGTTGGATGAGTGGAGCTTTTCACGGGTTGTAGTGAGTATCTTTCAAAACTGATTGAAGTAGCATGGGTCGGATCATAGGCAGTGGTCTGGGTGGGAGCTGCGGTGGGAGGCGCTTGCGGAAATATACAGGAGTTACTGGAAATTATAAATTATAAGTGCATTTGAGTGATGAGGAGGGATTAGCAGGATTTTTGTCCCTATGGAAGGAGTTAGTGAGGAGCACAGGGAGTGGTAGATGTCGTACAATGGTGGGATTGTGTAGCCAAGGAAAGGATTAGGAAATATTATGTGGGGGTGGGCAAACGTATAAATGATTTAAAATATGGCCTTTCAAACTATTTAGAGGACAGGTTAAGGGGCTGTTATGGGAAGGGGGCTGTGGGGGGCAACTATCCTATGGATGAAATTGTCGAGGTCAAGGGGAGACTGAGGGAGTTACAAAATGAGAGGTTTCAAGCGGTAAGGGTGCAGGCAGGGGTAGAGGAGGTGCTTTGGGGAGACAAGCCATCGGCGTGTGTGTTGCGACGTCAAAAACAAAGACAGCGGGTTACAGCTATTCCGAGGTTAGAGGTACATGAGATGGCGGGGGGTTATAGAATGGGTCAGGAGATACTAACTACGAAAGGAATGTGTGCGTATGCGGATAAATGGTATGAAGGGTATTGGACAAGTGGGAAGGTGGAGAATGTGGATTTAGAGAAGGTGTGTGAGTATGTGACGTGTAATTTAGGGAATAGTGATAGAAAGGCTTTAGGGGGGGTAATAACGGAAGAGGAAATAGAGTTGGCTTTAAGGGGAATGAGGAAGGGCAAAGCACCGGGAATAGACGGTCTCCCGGCTGAATTTTACCTCCAACATTGGGAGGTGATAAGGGGATTCATGGGTAGGTTATTTAATCAGATGAAGGAGAAGGGTGTGATGGGGGACAAGCAAGCAACAGCAGTTGTAGTGTTGGTCCAGAAGGGTAAGGGGCAGCACACCCTCAAGGAGTACCGTGCCATATCTCTGTTATGTGCTGATTATAAGTTGTTCGCTAAAGTCTTGGGTAATCGGTTTAAATGTGTGGTAGGGAGAGTGGTTTCGAAAACGCAGTATGGTTTGCCTGGAAGGTCGATGATTGAGGGTCATGGAATACTGAGAAGTTTTGTGGAGTCAAAAGGGGGGGGGAGGAGGGCGGCGTTGTTGGCCTTAGACTGGCAGGGGGCCTATGACAGGGTGGAAAGGGGAGCATTGGAAGCTATACTTAGGAGGCAGGGTTATGGGGAAGAAATAGTTAATTGGGTAACCACGTTGTACAATGGAGCTAAGATGAGGGTACAGATTAATGGATGCTTGGGGGAGGAGATTGTAATGGGTAGGGGACTTAGGCAGGGGTGTCCCATGTCACAAATGTTGTTTGCGTGCATTCAGGACCCCTTCTATAGAATGGTTGAACGTTGTGTATGTGACACGAGTGGAGGTGTGGGGGAGGTCGGGAAAGTGTGGCCTGGAATAATAGGATATGTAGACGATACAACAGTCCTGGTTCGAGAGGGGATGGCGTTGGGTGTTTTGGATGATGTTGTGCAACAGTTCGGAAATGCAACAGGGATGCAGGTAAATAGAGAGAAGTCAATGATCATGGGGTTGGGTGATGGGGTGGAGGGGGGGGGAGATGTAACGTTGTGAGGAAACAAACGGTGTCTTTAAAAATTTGTGGTATCACCTATAAGGATGACTTGGATGCTGCTCGAGAGGAAAACTCGAATAGATTAATGGAAAGGATTCAGGGGCGTCTGGGGGCATTGCGACCTCATCATCTGACTCTCGTACAACGAGTGATGTTATAAATATATTATGTATAGTAAGGTTTGGCCCGTAGCAGCCGTGTTTCCCTTTAACAGGACTCGATTGGGGGAATTCCTGAGACGAGTGTTGATCTTTTTGTGGTTCAAGTGCGATTGGCTGAGGAGTGAGGGGTTATTTTTTGTTAATGTTACCTGTGCACCAGGTGGTTGGGGTTTGATGGATCTGAAAGAGGATTAAATGTGTGTTTCCTAAATTGGGAGGTTTTTGCGCGAAGGTGTGGAGTGAGGCAGCTGGGAAAAGTACATGAATAGGTTTGGGTAAGTTGTATGGTGGTGTGGAGTTGAGGGAATGTGAAACTATTTTGAGGGCTTTGATGTGGTTAGAGAACCCAGAAAATTCGAGTAGGGTTTTGTGTAGGCTGCTTGCAGACAGGATTGTTGTACCAGTTGAAGGATTGTTTCTCCATATACCCCCCCCATGGAAGAGTATTTGGTATAGGTTTAGGCAAGTGAAAGTTAAACCTAGGGATGGGAGGTAACGTATCGTTTTTTTTAGCATGGCATACTACCGTCGGGGGAGGTACTAAGAACCAGAGGGTCATTTGTGGGTGGAAGATGTGGAAATCTGTGGGGAGGATGAGACGGCGTTCCATGCAGTATACCTTTTGTGGGGACTGGAGGTGTTAGGTATTGGTTTTAAGTAGGGTTGTACCGGGTGTGGGGCCGAGGGGTGTCTGTTTCGCGTGCAGTTTAGTTATGTTTTAATATGTTTATTATGCACCCCATACCCATCCTGTGGGCGGTAGTCAAAAGATTTACAGAGGTTACATAATTGGTCCAGGGACTGACTCCAAAGTTTCGATAGCTGAGCAATTTTAAAGAGGTAAAGAACTCACAGTTTCCAAAAGGCACTGAAACTCACAATTTACTAAGGTAATGAACTCACAATTTACAAAGGTAATGAACTCCAGGTAGGGTCTGGTCACAATCATGACAAGTTACAAAGGCATTTACAGATTTACAGAGGTACTAATGGGTCCAGGGACTGGCCCCCAAAGTTTGTGATAGCGGAATAGGTCAAAGGTAATAGCTCACAAGTTACAAAGGTAATGAATCTGTAGAATGGATTTCTTACGTTTAAGACATGCTACAATCACGAACATATTATAGAGTAATGAGAATTCACTCTTCCACACCCCGTCACAACTGTAATGAGTTATTGGTGCAAATATTTGATTGTTGAGTCACACACACCACACACTCACACACACACACACACACACACACAACACCCACACACACACAACACACACACACACACACACACACACACACACACACACACACACACACACACTTTAGTTTAATATCTTAATTATGCACCCCATACCCATCCTGTGGGCGGTAGTCAAGAGATTACAAAGGTACACATAATGGGGCCAGTGGACTGGACCCCAAAGTTATGATAGCTGAACTAGTTACAAAGTAATGAATCAGCCTCACTCCATACATGGTTACAGTCATGAGCAAATTACAAAGTAATGAACCACTGATACGTCCACACCTGTCACAATTGTAATGAGTTATAAATACAAAATATTAAGTGACAACACCCACACTACGCGCGCGCGCACATACACACAGAGGGCGCACGCACGGACATTGCACACGAGCGGTACAAATATATGCATACACACAAGGAACGCACACCCACACACACACACCCACACCGCACACACCAACACCCACACAACACACCCTCACATCACACCCACACACACACCCTTCACACACCACATACACACACCCACACACGCAACAACACACCCACACACGCACACACACACCCACACACGCACTCCAACACCCACACCCACACACACACCCTCACACACACACCAACACACGCACACCCACACACCGCCCAAACACACACCTCACACACAACACACACAACACACATCACACACACACACACACACACACCACACACACAAAACACACACACACACACCCTCAAACACACCCACACACACACCCTCTCTCCACACACACAACACTCACACAACTCACACACACACTCACACACACACACACATAACACACACACATACACAAGGTCAGGTTTTTGTGTACGGGCTCCAAGAAGCCTAGGGGACAACTTTAAAGAAATTAAAACAGGAGGAAAAAAATGATTGAAGGCATCATGAAACAATAGGTGAGGGCGATATGATCCCAGGGTGACATAATTTTCAGGAGAATTGGGTGGTTTTGCGAGTGGAAGGATACGGCCTGTCAGAGAAACTTTCAAGGAAGAATCAGTTCGAACCAGGATTCTGCAGAGAAAGCAAGACTGGGACAAACAGGGGTACCAGAAGGTATCCTCGACCGAACAGAACACAAGAAAAAAGGACTACACTGAAAGAGAGGGTACAGAGACCAAGGAGAACGAGAGGAAATGACGAAAATGAGCAGGACCCAGACACAGGAGGAAGGGAAAACACACCCCACAGAATCTCCCACCAAAAGACTCCAACCGCGACATTCCAACGCACTGAGCAACCTATACTACAACCCCACTCCTGTCCCTCTGCCCCCAACCCCATATCACAAAACCCCACCCCAACAGCTGTCCCTTATGGGCATCTGACCCCACCCCCCATCAACACAAACCCCACCTACACCACAGCCCCATATAGGCCCCCACCAAAAGGGTCCGCTCCCCCAACCCCAAAATTCTTGCATGCACAATGATAGAAAAGAAACTAAAGGTTTGTATACAAACGCGGATGGAATAATGAATAACAATGAGGAGTGGAATGAAAGAATCAGTGAAAAATCCCAGACATCATAGCAGTCACAGAAAACTCGCTGAGACAATAACAGACACATCTTCCCCAAAAGGATATCAGATCCCGAGGAAAGATAGAAGGAGTAGAGGGGAGGAGGGGTTGCACTGCTCCATAAAACACCAATGGGGATTGAGGAAATGGAAGGCATGGACATGATTGGAGAAAGAGACTACATTGTAGGTACAATTCATCCGGAGAACATAAAGTAGTCATTTGAGTGATGGATAACCCACCACAGAACTGCAGGAGGGCCCAAAAGAGGAGTACGAAGAAAACAACAGGGTGAAAGGTGGACACACTGGCTGAGGTGGCAAGAAGAGCTCACTCGAGCAAGCAAAGTTACTAGTAATGGGCGATTTCAACCACAGGGAGATCGACTGGGAAAAACCTGGAGCCACATGGGGGTCCCCGAAACATGAGCCAAGATGTGGGATGTGGTACTTGAAAACCTCATGCATCAACATGTCAGGGACACAACCAGAGAGAGAGGGGAGGATGAGCCAGCAAGACTGGATCTTGTGTTCACCCTGAGCAGTTCAGACATTGAGGACATCACTTACGAGAGGCCCCTTGGAGCTAGCGATCATGTGGTTCTGAGTTTTGACTATATAGTAGAGTTACAAGTGGAGAAGGTAACAGGAACTGAAGGGGACAGGCCAAACTATAAAAGGGGGGACTACACAGGTATGAGAAACTTCCTGCAGGAGGTTCAGTGGGACAGAAAAAGGGTAGGAAAATCAGTAAACGAAAAGGGAATATTGGCAACAAAGTGCAAGGAGGCAGAGGAAAGTTTTGTTCCCAAAGGGAAACAGAAAAAATGGAAAGCCCAAAAACGAGCCCTTTGGTTTTAAACCCAAGGGTGTAGGGGGCAAAAACAAGTGCAACAGAGAAGGGAAAAGGTACGGAGGCATGGGAAACCCAGGAAAAAAAGGGAAATTATAGAAGAGCCAAAAACATAGCGCAGATAGGAGGGAGGCCCAGCGACAGCAGAAAACGACATAGCTGAAAGTCAAATCTCCCGAAATGCTGAAAAGCCACTTAGGGGGAAGAAAAAAAGTCAAGACCAGTGAAAAGGCTGAGGAAAGAAGTGGAGAACTCACAAAAAAGATAAAGAGGTATGTGAGGGCTCAACACAATTTTAAGGAAGAAATTTTAACAGTAAGACGGGAAAGGGACTCGGGGGGGACGACCAATGGGGACACCAGCAAGGAATAACCAACAAGTGTTGGGACGCATACATCAGATGGGAGGAGGGAAGAAACTGCTAAGGGACTCGTACCTAAAAGGGAAATGGGACCGGACAACATCTCCCGTGGGTCCTTAGAGAGGGAGCAGATTTTGTCGTGCCACTTCCCCACATCTTCAACACATCCTGGAAACGGGGGCAACTCCCTGGGGTAGGAAGACGGAAAATGTATTCCCATTTTCAAAAAATAAAAAAGGGCACAAAACTAAGACCGGGGTCATTGACTGATAGTAGAAAAATTATGGAGAAATTATCAGGAGGAGAGTGGTGGAGCACCTGGAAGGGAAAACAGAGTATAAATGCCAACCACACGGATTCAGGGAAGGCAAATCCTGGCCCAAAAACCTTCTGGAGTTTTATGATAAATAACAGAAGTAAAACAAGAGAGAGGGGTGGGTTTTTTGCTCTTCTTTGGGCTGCAAGAAGGCCTTTTATACATTCCTCACAAAATTATGCGAAGCAGAGCATCAGGGGCATATAACAGGGAAGGGACTGCAATGGGTTTAAGAATACCCGACAGGGAGGCAACAAAGATCAGGGACTAAAGAGTATCACATGGACCTTGACGAGCGGGGTCCCACAGGGGTCCCGGTCCTAGGGCCATGCTATTTTTTTTGGTATATGTGAACACTGCGGAAGGGTTTAAATCAAAGTGTCCCCCGTTTGCGAGATGTGAAATTTAAAGAGGGAATTAAATCGATGAGGACCAGGCAGGACTTCAAAAAGACCTGACAGACGGAAAAACCTGGTCCAGCAAAAAGGCTTTTCGAATTTAATCCTGCCAAATGCAAAGTCATGAAGATAGGGGAAGGGGACAAAACCACAGACAAGTATAGGCTAGGTGGCCAAAGACTGCAAACCTCACTCAAGGAGAAAGATCTTGGCGTGAGTATAACACCGAGCATGTCTCCGGAAGCACACATCAATCAGATAACTGCTGCAGCAAAGGGGCCCGCCTGGCAAACCTGAGAACAGCATTCCGATACCTTAGTAAGGAATCATTCAAGACACTGTACACCGTGTATGTCAGGCCCATACTGGAGTATGCAGCACCTGTTTGGAACCCCCCACTTGATAAAAAAACGTCAAAAAACTAGAGAAAGAAACAAGGTTTGCGACAAGGTTAGTTCCAGAGCTAAGGGAATGCCCCATAAAGAAAGATTAAGGGAAATCGGCCTGACGACACTGGAGGACAGGAGGGTCAGGGGAGACATGATAACGACATATAAAATACTGCGTGGAATAGACAAGGTGGACAAGGACAGGATGTTCCAGGGAGGGGACACAGAAACAAGAGGCCACAATTGGAAGTTGAAGACACAAATGAGTCAGAGAGATAGTAGGAAGTATTTCTTCAGTCATAGAGTTGTAAGGCAGTGGAATAGCCTAGAAAATGACGTAGTGGAGGCAGGAACCATACACAGTTTTAAGACGAGGTTTGATAAAGCTCATGGAGCGGGGAGAGAGAGGGCCTAGTAGCAACCGGTGAAGAGGCGGGGCCAGGAGCTAGGACTCGACCCCTGCAACCACAAATAGGTGAGTACAAATAGGTGAGTACATGCACACATGTGGTAATGCTTTATTTACAGCTAGCAAAGTCAGGGAATTTCTCCAGAATGGTCTGCAATATACCCACTGTGGAAAAATACTTTGCCATTTCTTGAACATTTCTGAGTGAGTTGTTTCTAAATTCATTAATCTGATCACACTCCAGTACATAATGACGCAATGTGTGACAATAGTCCATCTGGCAAAGTTTACATTTCGTTTGGTCTACATCTGGTGGTGGAGATTTAACCTGCCAAAGTTTACTTGTAACCCAGCCGGAGCCGGGCAGTAGTGACATTCAAGAGTCTGCTTATCTTGTTTTGGGTGCACCATAGCATGTGGCTCCTCCTGCATATGGGGAAAGATAATAGATGGACTGACTTGTGTCAATCTCCCTAAGTCTTAAGTCAATAAAGTTCATTTGAAGTTTCTTTTCGTATTATTGTTCTCAAACTGCTAACTGACAACCCAAGATTGTAATCTACCCCCTCTTTGAAAGCATACAGCTTAGCCAATTTATCAGTTCTATCATGCATCTGAAGACCAATGTGAGATGGAATCCACAGCATGTGCACTCTGACTCCACTGTCCACAATCTTACCATATCTAAAGTCTGGCTTCTGACCCCAAGCATGCCACAATTTATACTTAATGAGTTGAGAGCATTTATGGGTGACAGAGAATCAGTTACAATTAAAGTGTCAAAACCCTTTGATACATGGACACACTTGATGCAAGGAGTATGGCCCAAAAAGTTCTGTTTGAAGGTAAGGCCCAGTTATTGATGCGTGCTCCAATTTCTTTATGAGAGCCATCACTCCGTGTGACAACAGCAGCACCCCCAGCTGCACCATGGACTGGTGAACAGAACCATCGACGTAAATAATTTGTGAAAGAGTGTTCTTGTGACTAAGTTATCAATACAGCTTAAGGCATCAGTTTGGCTTCAAGACGAAGCTTTGGTTGTGATTTAAGAAGAGTTTTGGGGGGAAATGGAGGAATGGTAGTTTGGAATGGGGTAATATCCCATGGAGCAGGGAAATGTCTCTGTTGTCTAACTTGATATAGATTCATGTAGCTGGTTCATGCGGAGGTCGGTTCCAGTTTTTTCGATCCATCTGGAAGGATGTTCACCAGTGCTGAGGAAAGTTTGGAGGGCTTCTGTGCAGGGGTTTGAATGGGCTAGCCTAAGCATATTGACCCCAATAAGGATATTTCTTTCGTAACACGATCTCTAATGCTTGGAATATTAAGTTCTTTCCGCATATTTAAAATTTTGGCAGTACGAGGGCATCCTAGGATGATCCTCATTGCTTCGTTTTGCAGTTTTTCCAGCCCTCCAAGCTTCCAGTCAGACACGAGTGCAAGTAGTGGCGCCGCATAATCAACCAATGATCTAATATAAGCAAGATACATCATTTTCACAATTTTAACATTAGCACCATACCTGGGATGAAAACCTGCCACAACTCTAAGTGCTCTCAGCCTTTCTTTGTATTGGCGACAATGCACTAAGCCTAGATGTGGGAGGTTCGATGAGAGTGTTATAAGAGCTTTGGATTATATAATAGTGGATTATATATATATATCGTGGGTGATGAGGGGGAGGGGGGATTGTGAGGTGCGGAGGCGGCTACTAGCGGTAACGGTTTATCGTACGATGTGTCGTAATAGAGAACTGTATGGGAGGAGGTGGCAGAAGGATTTTTCGGAAGGGTATAGAATGTTAACGTTAGGGTTTCTCATCAATGTACGACTTGGGCTGAGTAAGGGGGAGGGTTTGGGGTTTACATACGAGAAGGGGGACTTCAGGGGGACACAGCGGGGTCACCTCCTGGGTACGGGTGAGAGTTTACCTGGAGACCTGGAGAGAGTTCCGGGGGTCAACGCCCCCGCGGCCCGGTCTGTGACCAGGCCTCCTGGTGGATCAGCGCCTGATCAACCAGGCTGTTGCTGCTGGCTGCACGCAAACCAACGTACGAGCCACAGCCCGGCTGATCAGGAACTGACTTTAGGTGCTTGTCCAGTGCCAGCTTGAAGACTGCCAGGGGTCTGTTGGTAATCCCCCTTATGTGTGCTGGGAGGCAGTTGAACAGTCTCGGGCCCCTGACACTTATTGTATGGTCTCTTAACGTGCTAGTGACACCCCTGCTTTTCATTGGGGGGATGGTGCATCGTCTGCCAAGTCTTTTGCTTTCGTAGTGAGTGATTTTCGTGTGCAAGTTCGGTACTAGTCCCTCTAGGATTTTCCAGGTGTATATAATCATGTATCTCTCCCTCCTGCGTTCCAGGGAATACAGGTTTAGAAACCTCAAGCGCTCCCAGTAATTGAGGTGTTTTATCTCCGTTATGCGCGCCGTGAAAGTTCTCTGTACATTTTCTAGGTCGGCAATTTCACCTGCCTTGAAAGGTGCTGTTAGAGTGCAGCAATATTCCAGCCTAGATAGAACAAGTGACCTGAAGAGTGTCATCATGGGCTTGGCCTCCCTAGTTTTGAAGGTTCTCATTATCCATCCTGTCATTTTTCTAGCAGATGCGATTGATACAATGTTATGGTCCTTGAAGGTGAGATCCTCCGACATAATCACTCCAGGTCTTTGACGTTGGTGTTTCGCTCTATTTTGTGGCCAGAATTTGTTTTGTACTCTGATGAAGATTTAATTTCCTCATGTTTACCATATCTGAGTAATTGAAATTTCTCATCGTTGAACTTCATATTGTTTTCTGCAGCCCACTGAAAGATTTGGTTGATGTCCGCCTGGAGCCTTGCAGTGTCTGCAATGGAAGACACTGTCATGCAGATTCGGGTGTCATCTGCAAAGGAAGACACGGTGCTGTGGCTGACATCCTTGTCTATGTCGGATATGAGGATGAGGAACAAGAGGGGAGTTTGTACTGTCCCTTGTGGAACAGAGCTTTTAACGTAGCTCCCTTTCGGATTTTACTCTGTTGACGACTACTCCTGTGTTTGTTAGTGGGGAAAATTATAACCCAAATCGCCCCGATTTTTCCCTTGTTTTCCCCTTTAGGCGCTTTTTTGTGGCTATTACCCCCCATGGTCAATTGTCGAAGGCTTTTAAAAGGGTCTGTTTATTTTAAACATCTGCATTCTTTTTGTTTCAAAGTGCTTTTTGGGACCTTGTCGTATTTGACCCGTTTGGGGCCCAAAAGGGAGCGCCCTTTTCAAAAACCCCATGTTGCCCGGGGTTGGGTAACTGAGGGGTTTTCTAGATGGGGGGGGTGATCTTGCTTTTAGGCCCCTTTTCAAAGATTTTTTGATTTGGGATTTTGGGTTCTTTTGGGTTTGTAGTTCTTTCTGTTGCTTTACTCCCCCCTTTTGGAGGGGGGGCCTATGTCTGTTGTTTTTAGTAAGGGGACCCCCCCGTGCCCAAATGCCCCCTCTCCAAAGGAGGGAAAATCTCGTGATAGGGCTTCTTGCATTTTCTTGATGAAAAAGATTTCCCTGGCCCGGGCCCCTGGGGCAGAGTGCATGGGCATGTAAAGGCGGGTTTAAAATGGAGGATGGGGCGTATCCCGGGCTTCCCGGAGGGTTTAACTTTTCACGATCAAAAATGGTGTTGAGGCATGCCATCCCCGTCTTCGTCTTATGGAAGTTTTAGGACAAAAATTATGGTGTATTTACGCTGGGCAGAAGAAGACGTTTTTGGTTATGTGGTGCATATGCCATATGGGGCCCATGTGGGGGGATGCAGCGGAGAAAGGACCAGGTTTAGATTTTGAAAAAAGCCAAAACCAGAGGTGGGTATGCTGAGGGTTCACCTGTCAAGAAGGGGGCCCACTTTGGATTTGGGGAAGTGGAGGTAAAGCTCCCAATGGTGGGTCCACCCATCACTGTAAGGGTTAGGGGGAAGTGAGGCATTCCCTTGGAGAAGGGGAAAGATGTGAAAGATTGGTGACGTGCGGGTAGGGGAAGGGCCCTACTGGTGATTGCGGGAAAAAAACCTTTGAGAAAGCGGGTTGCTGAGGTTTAAAGGGGTAGGGGTGGGGGTATGTTCTTTTAAAAGATGGAAAAACTTGGGAAAGATTGGGAAAAATTTGGCAGATAAATCCCCCAGGTTTGGGGGAAAGAAAATTGAGGGGGACTGTTGAGATTCACAGGGAGGCATCCAGTGGGGTTAAAGGAAATTTGGATCCCAGAGGTGTCAAACCGTAAGAGGGCGGCGACAAACCCCCGACTGGATGATGTTTTGCCCCCGGAAAAGAGCCCGGGGGAAAAAAGGGGGGTTTTATGGGGGTGCGGGGGAGCACAAAAAGGTACGCCGGGTTTCCGGGTTTTTGGGATCAGGGGAAGCCCCCAAAGTGGGAATTTAGAAAAAAGGGGGGACAAAGCAGACACACTGAAAGCGTGTCATGAAAGGAAAAAAGGGGGCAGGGTGAAATACAAAAAGTTTTTTTTCCGGTGCATGACAGTGAATAAAAATGGTTTGGGGGCGAGGAAGAAGAATCTTTGGGTACAGGGTTTTTTTAAGGGACGTTATGCAAAGGACATTTTTTTTTTGTGCAGGCCAAAAATTTCAACGGGGAAAGGAATTGGGGTGGTGGGTACGGAGTGTTTGTGATGTATTCGGAGCGAATGAAGGGGGGGGGGGAATCCTGAACCCGAGAGACGACCCCCCGTTTGTTTTTCCCTTTTAGGAGTAAAGGGGGGGGGGGTCGTGGGGTTAAAAATTTAGATGGGTGGTGGAGAGGGAGGGGGATGGCATTTGTTTGTGAAAAAGTCCCGGCTGGAATGATGTAAGGGTAAAGAATGAATTTGTAATAAAGTTTTGGTATTTTTATTTGGGGAAATTCCCGTCATGACAATTTTTGGTGGCGACTGGAACGTGTGGGGGCCCCGGAAAGGATGGGGAAACCCGAGGGGGCGGGGTTTTTTTTTGGCGGTTTTGGGGGATCTATTGAGAGGTGTGAGATTGAGGGATATGTTGAGGGAAAGGGGATTGCGAGTTTAGAGCACACATTTCATAGAAAGGGATAGTTTCCCATGATTAGATGGGGTTTTTGTGTGAAAAGGGGGGAGTGGGGTGACGGGGTTAAAGACGGTGAATGTCGTTTTTTTCAGTTCTTAGGGGGTTTTATGGTTTAAAAATTGGGCGGTTTGCCTAAGAGATTTTTGGGGGGTACGGGAAGGGAAGGGACGACTACGGGGTGAGGGGGGGGGGGGGAAAGGGGTTTTTTTGAAAGGTTTTGGGGAGGATTTAAAGGGAAAGGGGGTAAGATTTCAAGCGTTTTAATTGGGGTGGTGGGAGGGTTTTGAAAGGCCGAGGACAGGAAATCCCTTTTTTGCAAAGGGGGAAAGAATGAGGAAAGGATACTTTGGGGGCTTAAACCCAGTATTTAGAGGGGGGTTGCAGGGTTTTTAATCAGGGGGGTGTTTGGACGGTGGGGTATCCAATGGGGGAAAATTTTGAAGCATTAAAGTGGCAGTTAAGGGATATCCCACAAGGGAGAAAATTTGTTTAGGCGAGGGGGGGGGGGCAGGGGGTTTTAAAGGAGGGTTTTTGGGGTGGGGGGGCCGTCGGCCTTTTGATTTACGGGGCCCAGGGGAACGCGGGTTTTGGGAAATGGAAATTGATAAGCTGGAAAGTACACGGGGGATTTTGGGGGGTATACAAAGGGTTTCAGGAGTTGAGAACTACTGGGGGTATGAGGGGTTTTTAAAAGGGAAGTTGGTTTGGAAAATATTTGCGGAGTGTAGGAGTGAACGGTAAAGGTTTTTAAAAGGATTGGGGAAAAAGTATTTGTGGCTGAGGGGGAAGTAAATCGTAGGGCTTTGGGGGGGGGATTTTGAAAGGGGGGAGGTATGGAGGTTTTGGGGGAATATGGCGAGGGGTTTAAAAGCCCGGTATAGATGGGTTACCTTGGGGAATTCAAAGTAAGCTTTGGGGAGGGTTGAAGGATTTTTTAGTAAACCCTGATGAATGTGATGAAAAGTGGGGGGAGGATGGGGGGATTTGAGCGTCCTGCAGTTGTAGTAATTTATTCCAAAAAAGGGGAAAGGGCCCCATCTTTCAAACTACAGGGCGTTGTCGTTGTTATGTGGTGATTATAAGATATTCGCAAAAATTTTTTGGGAAAAAGGCTGAATTTCGTGAAAATAGAGTTTGCGGGGAGGTCAGTATTGGGGGGGCCTGGAAGGGCGATGTTTTAGGGGACATGGAAAATAAAAGATTTTTTGGAAAAATAAGGAGGGGGGGAAAAGAAACCCGGGGGGGGTGTCTACATTTGGGTTGGCAGGCTGCGTATGATTGCATAGAACGAAAGGCAATGTGGCATATCATAAAGGGGGGCAGGGTTTTGGGGAAGAGAGGGGACGTTGGGTTGAGATTTTGGGATAATAGGGTAGGGGGTACGTGTGAAAGGGGAATGGGAAAATTTGGGGGAGTGGGTTTTTAAAGGGTAAGGCATAAAGGGAGGGGGTTTTTTCCCCTGTCCCCAACTGTTGTTTGCCCTTTTTTAAAAGGGGCCCTTTTTGGGCAGTGGGGCGATGTTTTGGGGGGGTTAGGTGTGGGGGAATGGTAGGATGGGAATAATAGGGGTATGTGGATGAAACAAAAATTTAATGAGCAGGGGGGAAAGTTTAAAGAGGTGGGGGATATAATTGGTGGTTTTGAAGGGGGTTTCGGGGTTTTAAAAAATGAATGTGGGAAATTTGGGAAAATTTTTGGTCTTTGGGAATTTTTGGGAGGGGGGGGGCCCCGATGGGAAACAGCTGTGCCCTTTGTGTGGGTGGATTAACTAAAGGTGTGTGGGATAATTTTTTAAAGGGGAATGCCGGGGAGGGGTGGATGCTTAATTCTGGGGGGGACAGTGGAAAGGTTGGTGGGTAGGGTTTAAAAGTTTTGAGGTCCCCCCCCATTTGACGATACTCAACGTGTAATAAGGGGGAAAGTGATGTTTTATAGTAAAGGTCTGGCATGTGGGAAACAGGATATGTTGGGAGGGCCGGGAAAATTTAAAAGAATGCTAAAAAAAGGTTTTTTATTTTTATGGGGTTCTGGGTGGATTGGTTGGTTAAGGGGTTGTTATGCTACCGGGCGACAAAAAAAAAGGGGGTTGGGTTTTAAAAGATTAAGATTAAAAGGGTTAAATGTATATAAATTTTAAGAGGGGGGTTTTTCCGAGTGGAAGGTCGTGTGGGGAAGGGTGTGCAAGAATTTTAAAAGAGGAGGCACGAAGGGGGGGGTAGGATCATGATGAGAGGTGTGAGGATGTGCGCGAGCTTTATTGTATGTTAGAATTTCCTTCCCGGATACGGGGAAAGGGGTTTTTGGGGGCGTTCTGTAGGGGGAGGGTGATTGCAAAATTTTTTGGGGGATATACCCAATGTTTTGATGGGGAGATATTTGGGGAAGGGTTTCGGTTTGGGGCGCATCGGGCCCAAAAGTGAGGAGGGGAAAGTTTTGTTTCCCTTTATGGAATATTTCCGTCCCGATGTGGTGCTTCGGGAGGGAGGGGTTTTGGGGGGACGTGGGAGGGCGTTTTGGGGGTAGGGAGAAGCTTTTCATGTAGTATATTTTTTTTAAAAATTGGGGTGTATACGGGAGTTTGGTGGGGGGGATTTTGAGGGGGTGGTTGGGGGGGGGATTTCGGTATTTAAAAAGGGGATTGAGTTTTTCAGGGGAGGTGTGGAAGGGGGTTTTTGTGCAAACGTGCTTTGGTGTACATCATAACTGATTTTGTTTTCGTATCAAGGGCCATGGGGGGTAATGGGTTTTGGGTGGTGGGGGAAAGAAGGTTATTGGCTGAAAAAAATGTAAAACACTTAGTCGTAATAGGGGGATATAGGGGAAATTGATGGGAAAGGGGTTTTTTCCCGAAGGTTTTCGAATTTTGAATGTCCGAGGTTTGTTGGGGGAGTGAGGGAAAAAAAAAAAAAAAAAAAAAAAGGGGGGGGGTGTGTTTTTGGAAAAATTTCCCGGGGGTTTCACCGGGCTGTCTCAGAATTTTTTGGGGAAAGTATAGGGTTTTCCCCCTTTTGGTTTTAAAATGGCAGCGTATTGTTGGGGTGTGTTTTTTTAAATAATTTGTGGTGGTTTGTAAAGGGAAAAATTGTTTTTATTTTTAAACATGGAAATGAGCAATATTTTTTGGGGATGTGAAAAAATAAGGGCATACCAGAATGGTTACTGATGTTGTTATGGATAAGTTAAATTTGGAATTTTGTTGTAAAAGGGTTTTTCCCGGGGTTGGTGGGGTTTTATTAAAACAAAGGGCCAAAGAGGGCGTGATAAAAATGTCTGTGTACCAAATTTTACTGTAATAATGAGTTTAAAGCAATGTGTTGATTTTTCATCCCTCAAGTGTATATAACAGTATGTAAGAGAGAATTTTATTAACCCGTAAAGGGGTTTTATATTGGTATTTTTGGGGAAGTTTTAATGAAAAATTAAATTTAAGATTTTATGGGTATATAAGACGTGTTCATGTACAAAGTGTTAAGTAGGGTTAAAGGGGGGAGGCAAAAAACTTTCTGCGGGCTGTAGAATAAGAATTTTAGTCTTGTTTTTAAATTAAAGGTTTTAAAAGTATGAATAAGTAATTTTTATTTTTTTTGGTAGAAGTTTGTTTTCTTAAAAAACCCGGAAATTATTTTGAAAAATATTTCTAAAAAATACTTGTTTTTGTAAGTTCGCTTGTGGGATAAGGGGGGGGGTGTGGGTTTTATTTTTTTTTTTTTTTTTTTTCAAACCCATTTTTTTTTTTTGGTGTTTCTTTTAGAGGTGCATATAATTTTTTTAAAAAGTGACAAAGTTTCGTATGATTGGCCAACAAACAACATAAAAAAAAATATTAACTTTAATTTTTATATATTTGGGAGCATCCCCCGACAAAATTTGGGACTACGAGTTGGGAAATTCCGACTTTTCCCCAATGTTAGTATACAACTAGGGACCCCCAAAATTTTTTACGTTGCCATTTCATCAAATATATTTTTTTTAAAAGGAAAAAAAAAATACATTTGACAAAAATTTTGCATCACCAAAAATATTCCCTTTTACCCCCAAAAAATAAAAAATATTGAGATATTCCAAAAATCCATCTTAAAAATTAAAACCCCCCTTGTTTTTTTTTGTTGTAAAAATCATTTAAATACAATCATTAATAAGGTGGAGGTCCGCGAAAAAAGGGAAAATAAGTTTACTTCCGAGTATGGCTAAAAACGCCGGTAGGCCTCCGTCAAAAAAATTTTTTTTTTTCGCAAAAATCGCGTTGTTTGGGTGGTTTTTCTTAAAAAACGTTTTAGTGCTTTTACCCTCTTCAAAACATCGTTTTTCTCTCATCACAGCCCAAACAATACAACATGGAGCGAGATAACTTTTTTTATATCGAAATTTTTCTGGTGGACTCTCGCTATATTATGGCCTATTTTATTCATCAGAGTTATAACATTTTTGTTGTTATTTACAGTGTTATTATTCATATTAGATAAATTCTGATAGATAAATAAGCCTATAGTTAATTAAAAGTGATTAACAAAATAATAAAGTGATTTCCCCTGGCACATTTGGAGAGGGTCATCCCGAGTGTACCTAGGTGTTCCCGATAGGCTAAAAGTTTTTGAAACTCCCCCTCCCTTTTTATTCCAAAAAATAAATTTTTATATTAGAAAGAATAAGCAAGAAACAATAAAAAACAAGGGAAAAAATTTCCAAAAAAATCAAAGGTTGAGAAAAGACGCGTACCCACATCGCCCCCCAAACCCCGATATAAATTTTTTTCTTTAGAAACGTTTTTTAAACATTGATTTTACCTTGTGTTTTCCAAAGAGTTAAACTATTTTTCTATTGAATAACTCATTTCATAAATTTTTGAATTTTCTTGAAGCGTTGGACACTCCCCCCCCAAGTAGTGTATGGAAGTGAGGGGAAGAAATTTTTTATATTGTACGTGTTAGTTTTTTGGGTGAGGTGTGGAGATTGTTATTTTCCAACCTTTATTTGTTCGTAATTTTTTGAGGTGTTACGTATTATGTATTAAATATGAAGTTTAATACACAACAATAATAAGTGTGTAAAAAATTTTTGGATAATTGAAAAAGTCTTCGTACATACATTTTTTATGTAAAATGTCAATACCTGTGACATTCTTTGGGTTATATTGCATATTGTGTTTAGGGTTGAAATTTTTGGGAATGTACTAAACCCACCTGATATGAAGCTGTGGGCTTCTTTAGTTTAGTTTTATGTATAAGTTTAGTGCTACGGTGGGGAAATGTGGAGTTTTCTTTTGTTATATATAATGGATACGTTTCATTGCTTACATTGTCTACATGTATAACTCTGTATTGCGTTTTCAATAAAATATAAAAAAAAAAAATATGGTAACAGTACCACTAGAAATTGTAACTCACTCACTAATACATATTCCCATTTTTTATGTATTATGTTCAACAAGATATATATATTTATTAACAATGTTCCAGAGCAATATCAGACTTACTCTGTCACGCACTAAGTTACACAATATAACTTATGGCTCCAAAAAAAACATGTACCGGGCAGTACTACCTCAATCTTAACAAAACCAACCTGGCAAAAGACACTTTAGAAACCCCCCCCCTGCCATCCCCTGACCCCATGCTAACTGTATTAAAAAAACACAAACTCACGTTCCCTTCCATGCTCATTTCGTACCTGACGTCGAAAGTCAAAAAAACCCCTGTCTCTTAACCAAATGTCACCAGTTCACCTGGAGTTTACCTGGAGAGAGTTCGGGGTCAACGCCCCCCCGGCCCGGTCTTTTGACCAGGGCCCCCTGGTGGATCAGCCCTGATCAACCAGGCTGTTGCTGCTGGCTGCACGCAAACCAACGTACGAGCCACAGCCCGGCTGTCAGGAACTGACTTTAGGGGCTTGTCCAGTGCCAGCTTGAAGACTGCCAGGGGTCTGTTGGTAATCCCCCTTGTGTGCCCGGGAGGCAGTTGAACAGTTTTCGGGCCCCCCGACACTTATTGTATGGGCTCTTAACGTGCTAGTGACACCCCTGCTTTCATTTGGGGGGATGATGCATCGTCTGCCAAGTCTTTTGCTTTCGTAGGAGTGATTTCGTGTGCAAGTTCGGTACTAGTCCCCTAGGAATTTTCCAGGTGTATATAATCATGTATCTCTCCCTCCTGCGTTCCCCGGGAATACAGGTTTAGAAACCTCAAGCGCTCCCAGTAATTGAGGTGTTTTATCTCCGTTATGCGCGCCGTGAAAGTTCTCTGTACATTTTCTAGGTCGGCAATTTCACCTGCCTTGAAGTGCTGTAGAGTGCAGCAATATTCCAGCCTAGATAGAACAAGTGACCTAAGAGTGGTCCATCATGGCTTTGCCTCCTAGTTGTGGTGAAGGTTTCTCATTAAATCCACCTGTCATTTTTCTAGCAGAAGCGATTTTGATACAAGTTATGGTCCCTTTGAAGGTGAATCCTCCCGACATAAACACTCCCAGTTCTTTGACGTTGGTGTTCGCTCTATTTTGTTGCCAGAATTTTGTTTTGTACTCTGATGAAGATTAATTTTCCTCATGTTAACCATATCTGAGTAAGTGAAATTTCTCATCCAACGCCCCCCCCCTCATTCCTAACAGAACTTTACACCCTTATGCTCCACTACCACACACGTTATTTCCACCTCCATCCTCCACAAATCCTCACAAGTAATTTTAGTTTAATATGTTTATTATTGCACCCCATACCCATCCTGTGGGCGAATCAAAAGATTACAGAGGTACATAATTGGTCCAGGGACTGGACCCCCAAATTATGATAGCTGCACTAGTCACAAAAGGTAATGAACTTCCAGGTAGAACTGGTCACTAATCATGGCGAAGTTACAGAGGTAATGAATCAGCTTCACTCCTATTCATGGTTTCAGTCAAGAACAAATTACAAAGATAATGACCCAAGATACGTCCATACCTGGTCACAATTGTAATAGTATAAATACAAAATATTAAGTTGTACCCAACCACACAGCGCGCGCCGCCACATACACACACAACACACACACCCACACACACACCACAACACACACACTCACACACACACACAACACCCACACACACACACACACACCCTCACCACACACCCACACACAACACACCCTCACTCACACCCCACACACACGCACGCACACACACACACACACACGACACACACACACACACACAACACACACATACATCACATCAACCACCCACACACACACACACACACACACAACACACCCACACACACACCCCACACACCCACACACACACACACACACAACACACACCCACACACACACCCCCACACACACACACATCAACCTAACTCAACAAAGAACAAGAAGGGCCAGTATAAGGGAGCACCACCCAATCCGCTCTAAACCAAGCACCCCACCCTAACATTACAACACCACCGACAGATTACGATAACCCAAGGTAAAACATTTACCCCCCAACCTCCCATATTAGTAACCAATTTCTGCATACTGTACGATAACACACTCGCCGCAAGCGCCGCACCTATATCACCCCCCACCTCCTCCCGCAGCCACCAAGACACATACAAAAAATCTGCACCTACATACATCACTGCCCTCGCGACTGTCCTGGAAACCCACCACATCAAAATGCAAAGCCCTCAAAGATCGAAATGTTCTTCCCCCTCCCGCCACTATACCCAGAACTCTCCACTAACCATGCCCTACAATAAAACCATTCTATATAGCACATGACCTTGTAGCTAGAATTCCCATAAAGAATCTATAAACCACTTCACGAACCCATGCTTTTAATCTGATCTTCCGAAAGTCTTCCCAAATGCCCCTCCAATCAAACATTGGGTAAGTAGCTAGACTCCAGTATCACTGTACCCTTGCCGACCTGTCCTCCCAAGCCTACTAACCCCTTAATTTTTTTGCTTTCCTTACTGCCAACAAATTTCGCCACCATAACTTCACCTCCAGAGTGCCCTTTCCCTTCCAACCATTTTCGCACATCCTTCATGACCTCTCCCACCCATCTATACCCCTCTCCCCTCCCACCCTCAAGTATCGCTGCTTCACATACACTTGCCTTCACTCGTGTGTCCCAAAGGTAAAGACCCAGCCCACCCTGCCACACGCCCATCATCACCAGCCTCCTTCCGTAGCTCATGGCATTCCCATAACCCCAACACATACCACAAAACCACCCTCGCCAGTTCCAGAATATCACACGACCTCAGGGGATATATTTCTCCACGCCCCACACTGTTACTGTACACCAGTGTATTTACTACCACCACCCTCTGCTGCAATGTAACATCCCCAGCCCTCCCACCCGTGCCATCCTAGCCCATCGCTCTACTTCACTACATCCTTGGAATTTTATCCTGTGCCTCCCCAGCGTCCGCCATATACACAACCCCAACATATCTAATTCATCCACTAACGTTCCACCCATACTGTTCCCCCCACCCCCCCCCCCCACCCACTTGGCTACTTCCTAAAAACTTTTGACTTTGCTCCATTAACCCTCATCCCTGTCGTCGCCCCACCAAAAAACTCTAATATACGTCCCACATTCACCCAATCCTATTCCCCTCCTACCAAAAACTGGTGTGTCATCCACATACCCCACAATACAACATCTCCCAGGACCCACCTCTCCCAGTTCCCACAACTCCTTCTCTATAAAAGGCCCAATAAAAAAAAGGGTCTCCTGCATGCATGCAAAGAGATTTGAGACAAGGGGCAACCCTGTCGCAAACCCATCCCCCTATTCTGCACTGGCAACCTACCTTCCATTATCCTGAACCCTGACCATTGCATGCGAATACAAAGTAGTTGCCCAGCGCATCAATCTAATCACCAAAACCCATGTTTTTAAAATACACCACAACATCTGTCTACTACCACTGTCCCATCAGCCTGCCTTCCAAACAATCCCCATGATCCCCCCCCCCGTTGTCTACCCCCCACAAAATCCATAATCATCCAGCCCCTCACACATACTTCGACCTGGAATCCCACACTGTCCTCTATGTAGGACTCGGTCAAGCACCTTTTACATACGGTTACCTAAAACCCTTCCAAAAACTTTATAAACTCACACATGAGGGAGATCGCCCTAAAAGCACCCAAGTCTCCCCCCCCTCCCTTATTAGACCAAAAACTACTACCCCCAATGCCCTGCGAATCCCCCAAACACTCCCCTTTTCTCATACAAGTTTAAACAACGCGGTCCAGACATTCCTTCATACATCCCAAGTGTATATAGAAATCATTAGGAATTCCATCAATGCCCGGGCGCTTTTCATTTCCCCTACTCAACCCATTATCGCCTCCTCCACACTCCCCCTCACTGATCCTACCCTCTATTATTACCGCACTCTCCTCCTCCCCCTAAAATAACCTCGAATTCCATCTCCCAGATCTCTCCCTCCTCACTCCCTCCCTCCCTCTGCTTAAAATCCCCTAAACCAATAATCAGCATAATTGCTCATTCCATCAGGTGTAATAAGAACCAGCCCCACCCTATATCCCCCCCCCTTGCCCCCCTTTACCAACACCTCTAATCCCATAAATCGTGGTCATCTGTTGCCTATTCCTAAATCACTCAAAAACACATCCTGACGGTTTTGTCACCCCATAGAAACCTCCTCTAAACCTTCCCACACACGTTATCGCATCAAAAAACGAGAATTTTGAATATCTCTCAATCTTCCAATCTCTTAAAACCTCTATTTCTCCATTTACTAGCCCCCCCTCCCCCTTCATAACAATCATTTAGCTGCCCCCTCTAAATATTTCTGTAAGACCTACCTCCACCTCGCCTCATCCCTTCCTCTATGCCTGAAATACTCCTAATCTGCAATTTAGCGTGCTCTATTCTCCCACCATACCAAGACATCCTCCTCTTCGTTACGAGCCTCCCATAGTTAGCTTCCACCATTCCCTAAAAACAAACCCCTCCCCCTCTCCTGAATAGCCTCACATACATATTCAATAACTCACATACCTACGATCCATCCCTTCCCATGCCATCTCTGCCAAACGGCAGATGGCCCGAAAAACTAAATCTATTCGTCATTACAACGTTTCTACTAGTTTAAATCTTCGAGTTATTATATACGATCCAACCTGGCAGCATTACCCTCTGCATAAAAGTGTGCTCTACTTCCACCCATCCCCCTGACTATGTCATAAACCCCTGCATCGCTCAACAAATCCCTCAATACTCCAAGCAACACACCCTGCCCCTCTCGGCTGCTCCACATCTCTTATTCCGATTACACATATCCAAACCCCCACCTAATATAGAAACCATTGGTAAACCCCGCATGAAAAAAGCAAAACCTCCCTGTAAAAAATTTCCACCCTTACCCGTATGTACTATCTGCCGGCATATATATATCCCCCAGAAAACATACTCTAAATCTCAACCAATCCATATCCTTCCTCCCTCACCACCCTCCCCTCACCTCCCTCTCTTGCCACTTGAGCCGTGGAATGTGCTTGACTTCCCTCACTGCCACTGCCACCCCACCCATTCAATTTCCCTGAACTCCCCAACCATACATCCTAAAACCGTTCAGCCTCAACAACTCTGCAACTTGAAATTGTGTTTCTTGAATAAAACACACATCAATGTTAACAAGCCGCAAAACATCCTCCAACCATAACTCGTTACCGACAGCTCTAAGGCATTTCACTTTTAATCGGTATAGACACCTTAAAGATTCAGAAAGGGTGGCTTTCCTCTATGTCTCAGTGTCCCTGTCTGTTCCACTTTTTGCTGCATCTGTCTTTTCGCGTGCACGTCTTTTCCCGCCTTACCCCCCTCCCCCCCCTGTGCACTACCCTGCCCTTTCTTAATCACTCCTGCCACACTCTTCTTCCTCTGTACGCTGAGCTGGTGTTATAACCACCCTCATCTCGACGAGCCTCCAGCCCTCTTCTCTAGATGTGCCCTCATTTCCATATCAGTATTTCCAATTGCCCTTGAGCCCCTCAATCTTCCACCTGTAGCACCTGCAACATGCAGGCTCTGACCCCAGAGGCTCAGGAATTCTGCTCAATCAAGTCTTCTCAACCGTCATAATTCTCCTGTCTTTAGCTGGGTTCCCCTCCGCAGGCACGTCCAGGAAAGACTTAATCATCTCCTGTAGGGGCATATATAACTCCTGTGGCTCACCGGTCTCTCCCACCCCCACAGGCTGGCTGCTCAACTACTCCCGGGCCCGTTTGCGGGGGAGTAATCCCGAAGCCACTGGTAGTGTTCACACAATTGTCTCTAACACGCCCCTCCACACGTCCGCCATTACCTTTGCCTTCTGCACTCAAATTCATCGGCAGAGGTTCAGCCTTAGACCTCTGTGGCTACTTGCCATTCCCAAGGCCGCGGCGCGCTGCTTTACCACATCCGGCCCTGCCATGTGGTCAAAAGCTCGCACAGGCGACAACGTCTTTTCGTTGTCTCCGTGTTAGGTCCACGGTACAGCTGAGTCCTAAAAATCCTCCAGGACAACATAACGATGGAATAGGTCTTCTTAAAAGACATCTTGACGGTGTTAAGATCCAGCCGGCAACCCTTCATAGATTCCCTCCATCACATCGAACTGAAGTTAATATCATCAAGCTCACCATTATCTTTGAAATGTCCTCCTGAACTACATTCGTCTGCCTCGAAAGACGTTGCCAGATCCTCACCCAGTGTATATTTGAGGCATCCGCAGCGTAACTCCCAGCCCATATACGGATGTTCTTCTCCTGGTACTGAGTCACCGTCCTTTCATATGCTCCACTGTGAGAACTTAATGAAGATTTGTGATGAACCATTAAGTCTATTCCGTGTAAGTCCCTTCAACATCATGCCAAAACGTGTCCCCGTATAATCGTTGGTAAAAAACAAGAGGCATTCGTGGTAATTGCCCTTTAACAAGGTAAACCCAGAGGGTGTTGCCCTCCTGCGGTAGCTGTCAGCCCTACTTGGTGAAAAACAGAAGTAAGCGCAGCCATAGAAAAGCAGGAGCTGTTTGCGCAGTGCGTCCCACTCACCCGAAAGCGAAGAGGAAAAAGCTGGACTTGAGTAGCATCACTCATTTTCCTAGCTGTCAACTGTGTAGGACCCATCTTGTTTAAGTAGGGGCCCAATACAGGACGTTGTTCTCGATTTTAATTTGGCATAGGAGAAAAATACTTTGGGTTTCTTTTCGATTTTCATTAATGGCTTTTTTAGTTCTTCCCCGCGATTCCTGACACCTAAAGGATTCCTTTTAGCTTAAGGTTCGAAGCTTTGCTATTTCTCTACCAGTGTCTCCCTACGCAATTCAGATTATATTGACCTCTGTTAGGCCGGCTCTGTTATACTTTTCCGTCGCCTGAAAAGGGAGCACTGTTCACTTTTTTCTGTTTTACATCTACTCCTCCCCTTTTTCTAGAGGAATAAGCATTGTGTCATACTCATTGCCACCAGAGATAATCAGTTGCAAGGCATAGTTGGGGTCTGTTTTGCTTAGTAATATCTTCCACCAGCTTATATCGGTTAGGACTGGTTTCCTTGGTCCCACTTTATGTTTTTGTATTGAAGTTGAATTTGGTGAATGCTCCCTCGTGACTAATCCTCATTATTTCGGTCTGGGGCTTCCGCGCATACATGACTGAACCTCAATTATGTTGTGAATCTGAGTATATTGTTATTGATATGGTGAAATTTCTTATCAGATCATCATTGATAGTGAAGATGCGGTCTAGTGTAGTCTCCCAGTCATAGTAGGCTCTATTATTTGCTGGTTTAAAATTGAATTTTGTAGCGAGAGATTTAAAAAGCTAGCGTGAGTGTGAGTTTTCATCAGAGCTGCCTCCTGGTGTTATTACTGCAACAATATTATTTGCTATATTCCTCCATTTTAGGTGCCTTAAGTTGAAATCCCCCAGGAGCAAGATGTTGGGTGCAGGAGCTGGAGGTTTTCCAGACAGTGTCAATTTTTAACAGCTGTTCCTGGAATTGCTGGGATGTTGCATCCGGAGGCTTGTAGACTACCACAATGAATAGGTTTTGTTTCTCGACCTTTACTGCTAATACTTCCACTACATCATTTGAGGCATTTAGCAGTTCTGTGCAAACAAGTGACTCTGCATGTACAGGCCAACATCCCCCCCTTTTGCTGTTCACTGTCACATCTGTATAGGTTGTAACCTGGGATCCATATTTCGTTGCCCAAGTGATCCTTTATGTGGGTCTCAGTGAAAGCCGCGAACATTGCCTTTGCCTCTGCAAGCAGTCCACGGATGAAAGGTATTTTGTTGTTTGTTGCTGGCTTTAGACCCTGTATATTTGCAAAGAAGAATGTTATCGGACTGGTGGTATTGTTGGTACTGGGGGGGGGGGATTTTTTTTTCCGGCATTAGTATCTGTATCTGTTGGTTTGGAGTGGAGGCCATCGACTGTGGTTCCACTCCAGGAATGACTGGATTTGGTGTACGATTTCTGCCATTTCCTGCCAGTTTTTTTTCCTTCCTGGCACTAAAAAACCTCTCCCTCTTGAGTGGCTGTGGCTACCCAGGTTTTCCCATGGCCTGGATGTTTTGTATCTTTTTGTCCCCTTTAGATGGTATGCCTGGCAATTTTAAGTTATAGCACAGTCTTTCCTGTACTGAAGAGGTACACAGTTCAGGGTGAAAAAAGCTTACAGGAAGGGAGTTTGCATTTTTCCTGTTGTCATATGGGCATGGCATTTTCTAGGGTGGTCATAGTTACACGTCCCATCTGTTTTTCCAGATTTCCCATGCCAGAGATACCGATGGCATAGTATGTGCACAGGCTTGGTTCCGTTTGCCTTGGGTTTCTGTGACTGTATTTCCTGTTGGTGCATGTTCCCTGTCTTACTTCTATCCTCCCTAGCACCAACAATGGAGCTCCCACCAGTTGTTTTTGGTAATATATCCTCACTATTGCTAGTGGAGTCCTCTTGTTTGCTATTTCCTGCGGTATTTCTAGTTTGCAATATTGGTTTTATCTTATCTTTGACTACACTTGTTTCCCTACTATGGCTCCTGTCCCCTATGAGGTCATTTATATGTATTCCTTCCTGCGTATAATTCCCGACTACCTGGACAAAATCTCCAGCTTCACCATTACTGTCTCCCAGGACAGCATCTCCAGCTTCACCATTACTGTCTCCCAGTATGCCCGGTATTCTCCCGGCCCGGGTCTTTTCCAAGTAGTGGTGACCCGGCCTTGGCTCCCCTTTTTTTTTTTTTTTTTTTTTTTTATTCGCCGGTATTCTCACTTGATCCAGCTACATCAAGTGACCACCAGAGAATATCTGATAAGTGGTGAGATTATGTACAAGTGTTTTCCTTGATGGATATATCCATGTGTAACCTACCCCCCCCCCTCTCCCTTCATTCAGTTAAACTAATATAATCTATACAGTCCACAATTAATTAGTAGCGCCGTACTTGAGGGTGCTACCCAATTTATACTGGTTTCGGATAGATATGGATAAGATAGTGAGGGTCGAGGGGCCACCTGCAGTGACCAGAGGTGGTTAAGTTTTCTCACATGTTCACGGGTGACTACGGTAAACAATATAGTTGTTGTCTCCCAAGGAGATTACTCGTAAGTAAGTAAGTAAGTAAGTTTATTCAGGTATACACAAATACAGTTACATAGAATTATCATACATAGCAGCATATGTGTAGAGAACCTAGGATAACCCAAAAAAGTCAGACAGAGTGACTTATTTCCATTGGGGTAATGTTCATTACCCTTGTAAATTGTGAGTTCATTACCTTTGTAAATTGTGAGTTCATTACCTTTGTAAATTGTGAGTTCATTACCTCTGTAACTTGCTCAGCTATCAAAACTTTGGAGTCCAGTCCCTGGACCAATTATGTACCTCTGTAATCTTTTGACTACCGCCCACAGGATGGGTATGGGGTGCATAATAAACATATTAAACTAAACTAACTAACATGTAATGTTGAGGTATGTACAAGTAATCACCCTAGAAAATTTTCCACACCGGTGTTCCGTATCCAATCACGATGATGATCACGTAATGTGTTCCGTCCCCGTGTAATTTTTTTTTTTTTTTATTCGCCGGTATTCTCGCGGCCTGGAATAGTCCGTAAAAAGTCAAGATGATTTCTATTAAAAAAAAAAAAGGATTACTATATAGTAAGTATCCTAAGATAACATTATACAGAAATTGGAATTTAAAAGATATGATACACACAAAATCGTAATAATTGATTTTATTCCAGAAATATATGAAAACGGTTTTCTTTTAGAGTATTTGAAATATAATAAATTTTGAATTTCTATTTCTACTCCCGCAGCCGGTCTATAATTTAATATGGGCGAGGCTTTCTTATTTTTAACGTGTCTGACAGGCATTATGGATTTTATATTCATATATTATTAGAAGTTATTTATAGTAATGACTGGAAGTGCGTCATGTTTTAACATAATTCACAGAAAGTTCGGGTTTCTCCACGAAGTACTATACCTATAAGGGTTTACTTTGGAACCCTGAAAAAATAAACCTCCATATATGAGTTTTTCCGGAGTGGCGACCTGGCAAATATAAATGTTTCCAAAATGTTAGTGCCAACCATCAATAGTTTGTCAGGTCAAGTATACAGAAGCTGCCGTGTTGATAATGTTAATATATCTATATTTCTACAAGTACATATACAAGGTATACAGTCCTAGCTGACATCAATGCCAATGTCCGGCGCAGCCTGCAACACTAACCTTTAGGAGCCGGGAGAAAGCGGACCTAGTAGTGTCCAGCGAGAAGGCAGGGCCAGGAGCTATGAATCGATCCCTGCAACCACACACAGGTGATTACTGTCACAGAGTTTCAGTAGAGTCGTAGCCTATAGTCCTCATCCTGGATTATTATTATAATCAAGGGGAAGCGCTAAACCCGTAGGATTATACAGCGCCTGTGGGGGGATGGAAGGTATTCAGGGTTAATTCAGGGAACTGGAGCACAGATCCAGTTCCTTAGATCAAGAGCCCCTCACCAGCATCAAGGAACCTTCCTTGACGGGTCCTCATCCTGGAACTGAGAATAAATGTAAAGCAAAAAACTAAAGTATTCTACTGTACTTGCAATACATATAAAAGTCTTATTTTATTATATTATAATAAAAATTTTATTTAATTAAAAAGTTATATATAAACTGAAAAATTATAACAAATTTTTAAAACATTAATTGAAAAATCTTTAAAATTATAAATAATTTTAACATATAAATGTTAAATACTTATTCTTTTTTAAAAATGCTTTGTCTCATTACCATTCCCTGCAAATTCGTCAACCCCGCGGCCGGTCTGCCTATTTATTTAGGCCAGGCTTTCTTATTTTTAAATGCCCTTAAAAGGGTATTATAGTTTTTTCCATTATTCTCTAAGTTTGACTTATGTTTTTAAGTCATAGTCGAGCACACATAACGACGCATCGTGGAGACAGTAGTTTTATCTGGATATTGTCTGACTTTTTCGGTTCATCATAGGAAATTTACACATGACAATTGGACGTCATCCAAAATTGTGTTAAAATTGGACATAAATAAGTTTTTTTACTTAGTTATGTCTACATCAACTGGTGGTGCATCATTCATGTGACTCCTGCATGACAGAACGATGAAGATGGATTAACTGGTCTCCAATGAAGTTTGGTTGAAGTACTTTCCGTATTACTGTCCTGACACTACTACCTCACAGCTCGGTCTACTCCCTCCTTGCAGGTTATATGACTTTACCAATTTATTAGTTCTATCGGCATTTGAAGACTAATGTGGAAATTTATTCGGTCCTAAAAGTTCCACGGGACAGATACGTCGTACAAAGATCCCATCTTTTTTTTTTTTTATTTAAAAACATTACAATACAAGTGGAAATTATATTAAAAAGTACACAAATGAGGTAATCACAAATTCCCAAATTTACCCTTACAAAAATTATTACAACAGACAAAAGTGCTCTGCAACCCTAACACCACACACCATATACACCCAGTTATACCAGAGTTTTTATACCTGTGAAGGCTCAAACTTTTGACACAATTTTCACCCCCCCCCTCCCCCCTCCCGCCAAATATAACCATTTCCCCAAACCCGATTGCATCTTAACGTAACATTAAAGGTTTCATAGGAATTACACTATCATGAGTGATGCAGTTACATCTTGGACACAATATTAATAACAATTAAATGGGATACATGTCTTTACTTAAACAATGACACCTCCTGGTGAAAGAAAAAACCCCCAAAAT
>NC_069433.1:7886185-7917627 GCF_026875155.1 Cherax quadricarinatus | reverse complement strand
GTAGATAAAAAAAAAATTGGGACCTAAGACCTTAACATAGGCATTTAATGGGCCGATAATGTGGGCCTATATTAGGGAAATGTTAGCCGGGGAAAAACTGGCACCCCAAGTTTGAATACGGGGCAGGGGGTTGAGACCGCATTTCCCCTTTTTTCTAAAAACTGACCCCTTTGGGAGAAAACAAGTGCCGTGATCAAAGGTGGTGCCCCCAAGTGTTTTCATAACTAGACTGGGGAAATCTGGTGGGGAACCCCCCAAACGTCCCATAGGGGTCCCCCCTTTCGGGCCCCCATAAAAGCAAGACGAGACCCCCCTTTTTTCCCGTATTCTTGCCATTTTTTCTGGGGGAAATTGCAGTTGAGCTGGGGGCCTTTGTGCAGGGGGCAGTTCTTGACCATTTTAAATTTTGTTTAACCAGTGCCCTTTTTCCTTTTTTTGGGTTTTAAAGGAAGCAAGTGTCCCCCCCCCCCCCCGGAAAGGTTAATGGGGGAAAATTAAACCACCCCCCCCCCCCCCCCCCCTTAAAAAATTTTTCCTATTTAACACACCCCCCCCCCCCCCGTTTTGGGAATTAAACCCCCGGTTGCACGTGGTTCGGGGGAATTTCCAGAGGGGCAAAAAGCTTAGGGGGTTTAAAGGACCGGGAATATTCTCCAACACCAAGCAAGTTACCCCTTTTACTGCATGCAGGCGAGTTTTCTTGAAACTTTCTCTTTTTTAGGGAAAATCTGTCCTATAAGCCACTTGTAGGCGGGGAAAGGGCCCCCGGGACCTAAAGGAAATGGGTTTCCCAACAGAGCTTCCCAAGGTAGGCAACTCACATGGAGGCAGTCCAGAAAAAATTTTCGCAATGTGATTTGGAACCCAAACAGGTTTTATTTTAAACTTTTTCTGTCCTAAACCCTACTACACCTGTGTCTGGCTTCTAACAAAAACATGCCAAAAACTAAAAACATGGGGGCCCAATCGTGGCATTAAAAATTGGGGCCCTTTTAAATTTCAGATCTAAGCATTTTTTTTTCAAAAAACCCTTTTTAAAATATTTTTTCGTTTTTCCACTATTGCCCAACCCCCCATGGCTGAGCTCCTTTTTAAATTAGGACCAAACGTTTTTTTAAATACCCTTTGGGGTTTTATAGATTAGAAAATTTTGAGTTTTAAAAAAAATGTATTCCTCTAAAGTTTCTGTTCTCCCATGAGGAAATTTATCTCGGGCGTAACACGGGATTTAAACAAATTTCACTCTATCCTTTTAAAATTAAAAATTGGGCCCCCGTATTTCATTCCTAAGACTTTTAAATTTGTTTGTGAAATGACCCTTAAATTGTACATTTCCCCTCGGAAAGGGTTTTTCCTTGATGCTGGTGGGGGGCTCTTGTCTGGGAAAAATTGGATCTGTGTTCCAATTCCCTGAATTGATTTGCGCCCTAGCTGCCGGAGAGAGGGGAAACTGCTTCGCACCTCTCTACGGACAGTCTACCCAAGCTATCCAGTGAGGGATGGCATTTAGCGTGGGGAGGCAGGGAATCCATTGGTAAAGGGGCTTTTTGGGGGTGCGTTTACCCCTGGACTGCACAGGTATTGCAAACCCCAAGATTACCGGCACTCATGGTATTGGGGACAAGGTTTGAAAGGGGGTGGTTTTTAAAAGGGCCCCACCGGAGATTTGGAAACTATTTAAAGGGGGCCCAGTGTGCACAGGGAAAATACATGTGGGTGAAACTGCGCAATGTCCCTTTTTCGAGGCGATGCAATGGATCTCCGCAGGGGGTTTTTAGAAATTTACGGAGTGGTACAATGGAAAAAACAAGGAAAGTGGGTGGCTGGGGCATTGCGGGTCTCCCCAAAGGGTACGTTTCCCTTTAAAAGGATTTTCTTTTCCATATTGTACCTTGATTATTTCCACCCGCGGGCCCAAATGGTTTTCGTATGCTGGTAAAGTGACGGATTTGCCCCCCTCTGCGGGGGACTATGATCATAGGGCAGCAGCATGGGGGCAGCGAGGGCGGGCCCAGGAGGCCGGGGGTGGAGAAAAAAAAGGACGTTTTGGGAAGGGAGGTCCCATACATGGACGACAAGGAGATGGTGAGTATCCCCTTTGGGTCGCCCATGAAATGAAAAACCCGGGAATTTTACGTTGGTTTTGCAAAACCATGTTCCTTCACGATGTGGTCTCCCCGGCCCCATGGGCCAGCCCAAGCCATGCCCCTGGCAGTGGCAGCAGGGGGCCGGTTTTGTTTTTGCGGGGTGAGGCTGGTGGGGACGTGATGACCCCTGGTCAAAAGGGCATCGACGAAGGTGGTGGAAAAGGGTTTTCATCATGGGGAACCCCCTGGTCAAAAAACATGGGGGAAGGATGCGGGACGAAGAGGGGGGCAGCAATGTCGGGACTCTGACGACCCCCTGACCCCAAGCCCAACGTACAGGGGGGAAGGCATGGGTTTAGACGGGGGGCGGTGTGTAGTGGAGGTGGGGCAGTGACAGGAGGTGGTGCCGGGGGGACGGTGTCATGCGTGGAGACATGGCAAACTTGCCCCCAGGGCCCAGTTTGGGCATGGAAAAGTAGTAGGGGGGCCCAGCGAGGGGGGAAAACCCTTTAGCCGGGTAAATTTTAATTTATTATTAAAGATTCGTGGTTTTTCCCCCCGGGGCCCAGCCTTTTCCAAGGGGTTGGCCCGGCTGTGGTCCCTGTTTAGGGAGTGTCTGAGACCTAAATCCCCCCCCCCATGGCAGGGGGTAAAAGGGAACCCTCCTCATTTTTGGGGCCCAACTGCCCCCCGGGGCCCTAGCCAAAAGCTGGGCCTCTCTTTTCTCCCAACCCCCTGCCCAAAGGGGGCTAATGGGAAGGGACAGCCCTTGTAAGCTGAAAGCTCGGCTCAGGCACCTTGCTACCCTAAAAAAGGCTGGGCAGGGTGTCGGTAGCCAGGTGAAGCGGGGTTTAGGAAAGGGGGGGGGATACGTCGGGGCAGGTGGGGTGGGGTCGGCTGCATGATGGCGGGCGCCGTTAATGGAGGGGTTGTTTTTGGGGCCCCAGTTAGCATGCGCCTTGAGAGTGAGGCATGTCCCCGGGTGTTGGGAAATGAAAGTGGTTGATATGTGCTTTTCGATGTGCCCGCAAATTGTGGGGGAAACAAAGGTGTGTTAGGTCCTGTTAAGAAGTGTTGCTGCGTTTTTCCCCTTTGGGGCCCGAAGGTACGCGGGGTGTGGTTGAGGTGGCGTATGCTGCGGGTGTGTGTATAAATTTTTTGGGACTATTTTTGTTGTTGTAAAATTTTTGGGGTGGGGTCTATGGGGATTGAGGGTGGGGGGGGTTTTTGGTTGTGGTAGTTGTGTGTTGTTGGGTAGGGTTTTTTGGGTGGGGGTTTTGAGGAGCGTCCTTATGTTCTATAGAACATTGCCAAGTGTTGGGTTGTTTTTTTCCACCTGTGTATTAAACAAGTATAAAAACACTGGTATGTTTGGGGGCCTGCTGTTATGTGGCCTCTTGTATACACAGTAAAAGAACCTTTGTAATAAGGGGTTTCCCAAAACCGTTCATTTTAGTACCTTTGGGTTATTACTTGAGGTTTTTTTTCCTGCGAAAGGGGTTATTTTTATTTTAAAAACCGGATTGTATAAAATGTGATAAGATTTTTGTATTCTTTTTTCTTTATTGAATTTTTATATTTTTGGGTTGAGAATAGGTTTGGGTGAAAAACCCAAAAGGAGGGGGGTTGGGGCTTTCCCAAAGGTTTGTGCTGGGGAGAATTTTAGGAATGGGTTGCCCATTCCCTGCAGGGAATCTGATGTGTGCTAAAGGGCATTGCATTTTTGGTAATGTAATTTTTTGTGATATACCAAAACCATGCCGTTGTTAGTACATTTTTCTGGGCAGTCTTGTGGTGTGTAATATACTTTTTTAAAAAGCATCTTGGGGTTTGGGAAAAATATACATTGTTCAAGCAGTTTTTGTGGTTGGAAATATAAAATTTTTAAGCAGTTTGGGGTTTCGTGTAATATACATTGTAAAAGCAGTTTTGTGGTGTGTAATAAAACATTGTTAAAAAGCAGCCCTTTTGGTGGGTGAAATAAATTTTTTCAAGCAGTCTGTGGTGTGAAATTTTTACATTGTTCAAGCGTTTGTGGTCGTGAAAATTTTTCCCCCTTGTTAAAGCATTTTTTGGGGTCGTGAATATACATTGTTCAAGCGGGCCTGGGTGTGTTTTTTTTACTTTGTTCAAGCAGTCTTTTTGGTCGGTAATTTTCCTTTTGTTCAAGCAGTCTTGTGGTCGTGTAATTTAAAATTTTTTCAAAAAATCTTGGGGTTCTTTGTAATGACATTGTTCAAACACCCATGGGGTGTGAAATACACTTTGTGAACTAGATGAAACCTGTAATTTTAATGTAAATGTAACATTCTGTAAGATTAATGGGGTTTTGCTGTGGAAAAAACCTTTTTTGATTTAGATTCGGGGGGGGATAAAGGGGGGGGGTTTGGGAAACCCCCAAGGGGGTTTGTGTGGGGGTGAATTATTAGGCAAATGGAAGGTTATTACATCTTTTGCCGGATAACCCTTTTATTTTTTTATTTGGGGTTTTAAAAAAAAATTTAAAAAAAAAAAAATTTCCCCTAAATTACCTTCCACCCCCCCCAGGCGCTGTAAACCCCTTAGGGATTTAGCGTTTCCCCCCACAATTATAATAATAATAAATTTTTATTTTCCCCCCGTGTGCTCTCTCTTATTATCAACATATCTAAATTTAATAAAGCCAAAAAGAAAAAAGCCGGGGGAAATTTTTAAAACGGCATACCCCTTTTTTTGGAGAAATAAACATTCCAAATGACAGTGCCCGTGTTAAATTTCGGGAAATTTTAAATTTTTTTAAATTTATTAATACCCCCCTTGGGTATTTTTTAAAAATAAAAAAACCTGCCAAATTAATAGGAAAAAACCGGCCGCGGGAGTTTGATCCTTTCCCTATTCTTTTTTGTTTCCCGGGGGTAGGGTTTCCCGGCCCCCGGTCCCCTTCCTTTTTGGGGAAACCGGGCAATGGCTCCCTGGGTGGGGAAGTGTCTTTTTTCCCTTTATTTGCACCTGCGTGGCGGGTCTTCAGCAGGAAGGGGGGGGGGGGGGTTTTTACCCCCCCGGGCTCTAGGGCCCGGGATGACTTACCAAACGTTAGTGTGCACTAACATGGGGCGGGTGTGAAAGTGAAAATTGGGGCCCAAAAAAGCAGGCCCTTGCAGAATTTTAGCGGGGGGGGGGGGGGGGCCGGTGACATGCAATGACGGGAAAGGGAAAGGGTTTTTCCAAGTCCCTGACAGCTAAGTACACAAATTGCTCCCTCATCCCTCGGGCCGGGCCCCACGGGGCCCTTTGGGGAAGGGGTCTAGGGAAAAGGGGGCTCGAAAGCTGGGCGGGCCCCTAACGGGGATTGCCCCAAAGGGTTTCGGACCCCTTGGGGTCACAAGGGGGCCAAAGATTTGCCCTCTTTGGCCCGTTCAAAAACCGCAGGGGTGGGAACCCAAAGAGTAGGCGGGGGGTTTATGCCCCCCTCAGTTCTCTGGACGGGTTCGAAAAACTTGGAGGGGGCACCCTGGGGTTTTTCGCCCTGCCCTTCCCAACAGCCCCCCCCCGTGAATCCCCAGGGTGGGGAAATGGGCCCCTGGCCCCCACCGGCACCCCCCCACACCGCAATCGGTGAGGTGATGGAATTCCCAAGCACTGGCTGTCCCTTTCGGGGGTTTGCGCCCCTTCCCTAAACTGCAGAATCTTTTCCCCAGGGATACCCAAAAGGGCTGGGATCCATTTTGACGATAGCCCTGCGCCCCGGGGCCCATGAAGTCTGCAGGTCCCCCCGGATGGAAGTGTTTAAGTGTATTTTTGTCCTTTGGCTCTCTTTGCTAAGCGCCATGGGGGGATGCTGATGGTCTGCAAGAGTATGCTACAGAGCTTGTTGGAGGGCCCAAAGGGAGTTGGGCCGGGAGGATTTTGTTTTTGTCTGAGGGGTGCAAACTTCGTCAGATTGCTGGGGAAAACACCCCACCCGTGTGGGCCCTACCACTGGGTCCCGGGGAACCTTTGGGGTTTTAATATGGCACACACCCGGGGCCCCTTCCCGCACCCCAATGCAGTTTGAGGCAATTTGGGTTTTTGGCAATGCCTTTTGGCTTTTTCTGTGGGGTTTTGCCAGTAACCGGGCAAACACCCTCGGGTCCCCAAAGGGGGGTGGCCCCGGTAGTTTGCCCAGTCGGGTCGCAGTCCCCACCTGGGCAATTCTTTGGGCAAGAGCTTCCGTGGGGCATCTCCCTACCGCCCCACATCCATGGGCCCGGGCCGGGGATGCAGTGGAATGACCTTTCCCTGGGGGCCCCTAAATCTTCATCGTTTTGTCACCCCCCCTGGGAGTCGGAGATATTTTGGGAAATTTCCTTTTGGGGCAGTACCAGTTGGATCCTGTCTTCAAGGGGCCCTTGTAGTGCCCCCTCAAGGTTCAAAAGCCACTGCTTTGGGCCCCCCTAGGAGCCCCACAGGGCCCCGTACCGGGGGGGGGGTTTGTGTGTTTGGATGACAAAAAAGGGTTTTTGATGTTTTTTTTGGTCGGGTAAACCCAAAGGACCCAAAGGGCCCCCAATAAAAGGGGGGAAACGAAATTCCGGGATGTAGAAAAAACCTCATGCCCTCGGGCGGCCCCCAACCCTGGGTTTGGGCCCCATGGCACTCAATCCCCTAAATCCTCTGCGAGCCCCCCTTTTTTAATGTGGTGCACAGTTTCGGGAAAGGTGAGGTGCCTTCGGGGTAGGTCCCCAAAGGAACCAAAAAACTTTGAACCCACTCCGGGTTCGTCCCCGGGGGACCCCCCACCCTCTGAATGGGTACCCGGGTGCGAAGGACCCATAGTTTTGGATTTTGCCGCAGATAATTTGGCCCCCCAAAAGTGCGGCAAGGGGAAGCAGCAACCCGGGGTCCTTTTTGGGCACGTTTGAAAAAAGCGGCACTTCCTGGGTATGACAAGTCCCGGGTTTCATCAGCATAGCTGGGGAAAGGATGGGGGCCTCTGGAGAAAGGAAAGGCCCCCAGTTGGTTTGCATTCAGTACATTAAAACAGGGGGGACTAAGCACCCTGCCCTGTGGAGTGCCATTGCCCAGGGTCTTGAGCAAAAGAGCTTTCCCCCGGGAAGCTTTTCCCCGGGGCCCCACCTGTCCTGGAGATAGAGACAAAGCCTTTGAAAGCACCCTCCCTTTAACCCCCCTTGGGGGCCAAGAGTGAGGGATGGAGGTGCATTGGCTAGCTCAAAAGTTTCTCGAGGTAAAAAAAAGAAAAAATGGGGGCTTGAGCGCGCCCCCAATGCCGGCCCGTAGAGTGGTTGGCTTTGAAATTTCCCACTCCTCGGGTTTAAGCCAGGGAGGGGGGCCCCAAAGTTTTCCACCTCAGGCGCCCCAAACAACATCCTTTCAGACCCCTTTCCCGAGATGCAACGGGTTGGGGAGAGGGGTCCCAACTGCCGGGACCCCCAGGCTTGGGGAATCGGTATGTTTTTCAGTTCCTTCCAAACGCCCGGGGGATTTTTGCCAGCTCCCCAAAGTCTGGTTGATGACCCCCAGGACCGCTGTTTCCCCGAAGGGGCCAAACCCCGAGTGTTTCAGCCATAGGATATCACATCCCCCGGGTTTGCGTGTTCGATGAGATTAAAAGGCTGCCTGGGCCCTGGTGGTGAAGTCTTCACCCCGGGACGCCCTTTTTGGGCCTGGAAATGCCGTTGGATCACCATCACCCTTCTAGGAAGGGGGGTGGCTTGGGGGGCCCTGGAGACCCTGAGGCATTTTAGCCATGGCCCCCTCTGGAGGGAAAAGGGTCCCCCAGACGTTCGCCTTTTTTTGGGGGGGTCTGGGTGAAACCCGAGCCACACTACGACGCTGCCCAGGGGCCCAATGAACAGGGTCCAAAACTCAGATAAGGTGGGGGGAGTACGAAAGAGTCAAAACCACTCGACCTTTTAGCCTGCGGACCCTGTGTGAGACAGGGCTTTGCATGCTGCACCATTTCCCCTGAGCAGACGCATGGATTTCAACCATGGATTACGCCTGTACATCTTGCCTACACATTGATGCAGGGGTTTCTGCCCCTGATGTCTTCATTTTTAAAACCACCATCACTTTATATGATCCTTTCCCTGTAATTTTTGGATGGCTGCCCCGGCACATGTAAAGGCCACCTGAAAGGGTTTTTGAGCCGCCTTCTGGGTCTTCCGGAAGAGGGGGACTCCCCACCAGTGTCAATGACCCCCTGGAAACACTGCCAGTTGGGCCCTTTTTTTAGATTCCACCCGGGGGGGTAAGTGGGGGGACGGGCTCGCTGGCCCAACAGTGTGGGCCCATTTGAAAAGTGTCACTGGTAGAGGGGGGGGGGACCCCCCATTCGAAATCGAGGAAAAACCGCCTAAGATGAGTGTGATGTCCAAGCGGCCCCCCCTTTAGGATGGTTGGTTTCACCATTATTAAAGGGGGGGGCATCTCGGGCCTCCCCCCAGAAAACAGCCGAAAAGGTGCCCTCAGCTGGTTTGTGGGGAGACAGAATGAAAGAAAAGGGGGTAAAGGGCTTGCCCTCCCCACCCCACAACAAGACCCTCCCGGGGGGCGGTGTTTCCCCCCTCGAAAATGTCAAGGGGGGTTCCCGGGAGGGGTTCTGAAAATATTGTAAAAAAAGAGAGGTCCATCCGCTAGGTGTAGGGTGACACCCCAAACCCTACGCCCTCCCCACAGTTAAAGGGGGTTTTTGGAGATTGAATGGGGTAGGGGGTCCTGACTAGATCGCCTTTGCCCCTGCCAGTCCCCTTCCCGGGCGCTAAAGGTTTGGGCCCAAATCCCGGAATCCCATGGCTGTTTTTGGACGTGACAAATCGGTGAGTGTCTCCTGAAACAGGAAACATAAAACCCATTGACTGCAGGTTAAATCACAAGGGGAAATTTTCCGCTCCAGCCCAAAAATTTTTCCCCAGGGGATCTTCAAGGGCCCCCGAGGGGGGGCCCCACGGGTTTCCTCTCTGCCTGGGACTCGTCTTTCCATTGTTGGCGACTTGGGGGGCCTCCTCCATCATGGACGGGAAGGACCCTGGATGATGGCTTGAAGTTCCATTGAGTCTTTCCTTCCAGAAGGACCACCCCCAGCACCCATGACAGGGGCTCCCTGCAGGCCCCCCTGCCCCTCTGCCGACGGCAGAAAGGCGACAGAGGATTTTGCTGGGGAACCCCCGATGGTTTTCTTCAGTCGACCCAGAAATGATTCGACCTTTACCTCTGCGGGCATTGAGCTGGACGCCCCGTCGAGTCGGGGGGGGGGGGGGTCCCTGGGTTTTCCCCTGGGTGGCTGTGGGACACGGGCAGAAACATAAGCGGGGTGCCCCCGGGGCCCGGCCTGAGTGGCCAGGGGGTTTCCCAGGTCCCCCAGGGGGGAACCCCTTTTGCCTGACTCTAAACCGCTCCAGAAGGGCCTGCCCTTGGGAAAGGCTGCGGTGTATGGCAAGGAATGTTGGTGCCGGGCTGGGACCTCGGGGCCCAATTGTTTGGCCTGTGGCTTTTTTTTCCCAATGTTTCCCTGTTTTCTTGGCCCCCTTGCCATCTGCCCCCACAGTTAAACCGAAATGCGGGCAAACCGGGGCCTGCCCCCTGATGCCCCCCTGGGAGCCCATGCTGGGAATCGCTGGTTTTGGGCCCTCCTGGGGGGACCCGGGGGAACCGGGGTTGGGGGCCCACCCGATTTTTGTGGGCAATTCCAAGGTTTGGGTGGCGCCAGGGCTGTCGGTTCGTTCAAAATGACGAACCTGCTGCCAGTGCTGCCCATCACAGGACAGCTCTGGTTTCCAGGCTTTTGGTGCCCCCTTTGAGCAGTTGGCACCCCGGGGGCTCTGGCTAAAGGGGCCTCACCAGTTGGCTTTTTGGGAGGTTGCAATGAGTCCTTCAGGGGGTTCCCTTGGCTGCACCCCACCACACTTTCTCACTGGCGGGTGGCTGCAATATGATTAAACCCCCCTGACATTTTTAAAAGCTTGTAGGGGGCCCCTGACGGGGTATGGTGGGGTCTTGAATTTTCCCCCCCAGACCCCAAAGTCCAGGTGTGTGGGAAGTGGCCCTTTTGGGTGGTGGATCAGTCCCGGGCCCGGGTGGGAAACCTTTGTTCACCATTGGGGTTTTGAGGTCGTTTCCGCCTTGAAAATTATGGGGCACTCCCAAAATGGGGTCCATTTGGGAAAGGGGCACAGGGACCTGAAAGAGCACCCCCTTGTACCCCCTCTCCGAAGCAACCATTTCCCAAACCATGCGGGTTTTTTGCGTCAAAAACCAGCCCCTTGAAACTCCTTTTAAAAGAGTTTTTTCGTCCCAAGGAATGACCAGAACCTCTTTTTCCTGGAGTGAGTTTTCGCGGAACTTGAGGGGGGGTAGCCCTTTCCAGATACCTTACAAACCCGTATTTGGGGAACCGGGGAATTTGTTAAAGGGCCCGGTTGCTTGTCCCCAAACCCGGGAGCGAGAATTCCCCCTTTCCACGTGGAGTCCCCAAAGTCCCCGTCCACTGTGGGGGCCCAGCGCAACGGGTGTAGGGCCCGGGGATGGCTCCATCCTTGTGGGTTTTTAAAGGGCACACCCTCCGGGTTTCCCTTTCCCACAATCCCTATGGCCACCCGGGGGGTGCAAGCCCCTTTGGGGTTAGGGGCGCTGCGGACCTAGTGGCAATACAGACAGTGGGGCCCCTCCACTGCACCCTTGGCCTTTTTTGGTGGGGGCCCCCCACCGCCCCTGTGGTCCCCCCAACTCGTCCCCGAAAAAAAAAAATTCCCCAATGAACTTTTGGGCCCGCCCCTCCGGGGTTCGTCATGGTGACTGTAGGTGTGGGGAAGATCCAGCAGAGCTGCTGCCTGCCCCCGCCGCCGCCCACACTGGTGCAGAGCTGTGAGGCCAAGCCCCAGTGGGGCCCGAACCCACCCTCTCGTGCTCACTGCTTGAAGCCCTAAAACACAGTCCAAGGACCCAACCACAAACGACGTAAAAAGGTGTAAACTACAAAGATTTTTTGAACACAACCACACTTTTTTCCAATCTTCTTTCCGGGTCGTTAATCCTTATGAATCTCCAGACCAGTTTTTTTGCTTCCCCCCTTTCCTCGTGAGTTGAAAGCTTTTTATTATTTTTATTAAAAAATTACCCCCGGTATTCTCCACCCGGGGCCCTTTTTCCCCAATAGTCCCCCGGGCCTTGGCTCCCTTTTTTGGGGAGTGCTGAGACCTAAGTCTCCCATGGGAGGAGGCACAAGAAACCTCCTCATCTTTGGGCCCCAATGCCCCCAGGCCTAGCCACAACTAGGCCGGTCGGGCCCCCTCCCAAATCCCCCCCCCCCGGGGGGAAGGGGGGAAGGGGACAGTTTGTGAGAAAAAAGGCTGGGGCTCAGGCCCTACCCAAACCCCAAAAGGGGTTTGGGCCCAGGGTATCGATTTATTATTATTATTAAAGGGATTCGCCGGAATTCCCCCGGGCCCGGGCTTTTTCCAAGTGGGGGCCCCGGGCCTTTGGGCCCCCTCTTTAGGGAGTGCCCTGAGGCCAAAGGGCCCTCCAGGGGGAGGGGGCAAAAAACCGGGATTTTTCCTGGAGTTTACCTGGAGAGATTTTCCGGGGGGGCCCAACCCCCGGGGCCCGGTTTGTGACCAGGCCCCTGGTGGATCAAGCCTAAAATCAACCCAGGCTTTGCTTTTGGGCTGCACGCAAACCAACGTACGAGCCACCCCCCCCGCTAAACAGGAACGACTTTAGTTGCTTGTCCAGTGCCAGCTTGAAGACTCCCGGGGTCTTTTGGGTTTAAACCCCCCTTATGTGTGCTGGGGGGGCATTTTGAACATCCGGGCCCCTGACCTTTTGTAGGGGTCTCTTAACGTGCTGGGTGACCCCCCTGTTTTTTTCTTGGGGGGATGGTGCATCGTTCCCAAAGTCTTTTCTTTCGTATTTGGAGTGATTTTCGTGTCAAGTTCGGTACAAGCCCCTCTAAAAATTTTCCAGGTGAAATATAATCATGTATCTCTCCCTCCTGAATTCCGGGGAAATACAGGTTTGGGAACCTCAAGCGCTCCCAAAAATTTTAGGTGTTTTATCCCCCCGTTATGCGCCCCCGTGAAAGTTCTCTTACTTTTTTCCTAGGTCGGAAATTTTCACCTGTTTAAAAGGGTTTGTGTTAGTGGGGCAGCAATATTCCAGCCTAAAATAGAACAAGGGGCCTGAAGAGTGTCCCCATGGGCTTGGCCTCCCTATTTTTTAAAGGGTTCTCATTATCCACCCTGTCATTTTTCTGGGGCAGATGCGTTGTTTTACAATGTTAGGGTTTCCTTGAAGGTGAGATCCTCCACATGCCTCCCAGGTCTTTGACGTTGGTTTTTCGCTCTATTTTGTGGCCAGAATTTGTTTTGTACTCTGTTTAAGTTTTAAATTTCCCATTTTTCCCAAAATCTGAGTAATTAAAATTTTCTCATCTTTGAACTTCAAAATTTTTTTTCTGCAGCCATAAAAAGTTTTGGGTTGATGTCCCCTGGAGTTTTTGCGTGTCTGCAATGGAAGACACTGTCATGCGATTCGGGTGTCATCTGAAAAGGGAAAAGCCCGGGTTTGCTGTGGCTGACTTTCCTTGTCTATGTGGATATGGGGGATGGGGAAACAAGTGGGAGCGAGTACTGTGCCTTGTGGAACAGACCCTTTTCACCTTTGTCCCTCGGATTTTACTCTGTTAAACGACACTCTCTGTGTTTGTTAGTGAGGAAATTTAGACCCCTCGACCGACTTTTCCTTTTTTTCCCTTTTGGGGCAGCATTTTGTGGCTATTAAAAAAAAAACCCCATGGTCACATTGTCGAAGGTTTTTTGCAAAGTTGTATTTTACATCTGCATTCTTTTTGTCTTCTAGTGCATTTGGGGCCCTTTGTCGAAAGTGACCCAATATTTTTGGGGACAGCCCAGGAGCGACCTGTTTTTAAACCCATGTTGCCCTGGGTTTGTAACGGAGGGTTTCTAGATGGGGGGTTTGATTTTTGTTCTTACCCCCTTTCAAAGATTTTTTTTGGATATGGGATTTTTAGTGCTTTTGGGTCTTTATCTTTGCGGTGCTTTACCCCCCCCTTTTGGGTGGGGCTATGTCTGTTGTTTTTGTAATTTTTGGGGAAAAACGCCCCCCTTTGCCCTTTGCCCCCTTTTCCATAGGAGGGAAAAGGGTCGTAAAGGGGGCTTCTTGCATTTCTTGTTGAACACAGAGTTCCATGAGTCCCCCCGGGGCAGAGTGCATGGGAAAGCATTTATGGGCCTTTCAAAAGTCTTTTTGGCGTCAGGATAACATCGGTAGGCTTGTGTTAATCAAATTTGTGGCTCCTTCAAAAAAAATTCATTTTGATCTTCGACTCTCAGTCTGGTTAGCGGCTTGTTTAAAAACTGGGCAAAATTGGGACTTGAGTAGCTCACTCATTTCCTTGCTGTTTTTTGTGTGGGGAAACCCATTTTTTTTTAATAGGGGCCCCAAATTTATGGATTTTGTTCTCGATTTTGTTTTGGGCTTTGGGAGAAGAAATATTTTGGGTTTTTTTCCCGATTTCATTTATGGCTTTTAGTTTTTCCCGTTTTTCCCTGACTCCAAAAGGATTTTTTTTAGTTTAAATTTTTCGATGCTTGTATTTCTCTGCCCCATGTCCCCCTAGGCATTTCAGATATATTGACCTTTTTAGCCGTTTGTTATTTTTTTCCCCTTTCGCCTGTAAAGGGAGCCCCTGTCTCTTTCATTTCCCATTATACCCTTTTTTCTTAGGGAAAATAACCCTTGTGCATACCGATTTGCCACCGATTTAACGGGTTCAAAGGCAAAATTTGGGGGGTCTGTGTTGCTTATATACCCTTCCCAGCTTATATCATTAGGACGGGGTTCCTTGGCCCCAAACTTTATTTTTTTTGGGTTTTGAAGGGAATTTGGGGGGAATGCTCCCTCGTGACTAATTTTCATTATGTGGGTTTCTGGGGCTCCGCCCCTTTACATGATGAACCTCAATTATGTTGTAAACTGAGTAAATTGTTTTTGATATGGTGCCCTTTCTTATCAAAACATCTTGTTAGTGAAGATGGGGTCATTGTATTCTCCAGTCTAGGGCTCTATTTTTTTGGGCTGGTTTAAATTAAATTTTTGTCCCGAGTTTTTAAAACCCTCGCGGGAGGGGGGTTTTTTCCCTCAAAGCTGCCCCCGGGTTTTAAATTACTAAAAAACAATATTATTTGCTATTTTCCCTTTCCTTTTTGGGGTGCTTTAAGTTGAAACCCCCCAGGAGCAAGATTTTTGGGTGCAGGAGTTTGAAAGATTTTCCAGAAAAGTGGTCAATTTTTAAAAAGCTGGGTTCCCGGAATTGCTGGGATGTTGGGAACCCGGGGGCTTGTAATACCCCAATGACTAGGTTTTGGGTTTTCGGGCCTTTCTGCCCAAAAAATTCCCCTACTCATTTGAGGCATTTGGGAGTTCTGTGGGAAACAAGTGACTCTGCAATGTTTCAGGCCCAAACCCCCCTTTTTTCCCGTTCACTCTGTCAATCTGTATAGGGTTTTAACCCCGGGATCCAAAATTTTTGTTGTCCCGTGAAACCTTTATTTTTGGGGTCTCAGTGGAAAAAACCGCGAACATTGCCTTTTCCTCGAAGGGAGTCCAAAGGATTTAAAAGGGATTTTGTTTGTTGGGTGGCTTTTGAAACCCGTATATTTGCCAAGAAGAATGTTATCGGGTGGTGGGATTGGGTTTGGGACTGGGGGGGGGGGGTTTTTTTTTCCCGCATTAGTATTGTATCGTTGGTTTTGGGGTGGAGGCCATTTGACTGTGGTTCCAAATCCGGGAAAGACTTTGGGTTTTGGGGTACGATTTCCTTTCCATTTCCTGAGTTTTTTTTTCCTTTTCCCGGCACTTAAAAAAACCCCTCCCTCCCTTTAGTGGCTGTGGGGGAAACCCAGGGTTTTTCCCTGGCCTGGTTTTTTTGTATCTTTTTGCCCCTTTAGTGGTATGCCTGGCAATTTAAAAAATTTTTAGCACGTCTTTCCTGTACCCGAAGAGGTCCCCGTTCAGGGTGAAAAAGCTTACAGGAAGGGAGTTTTCATTTTCCTGTTGTCATATTTAAAGGGATTTTCTAGGGGGGTCATAGTTGACGTCCCCCCCCTTTTTTTTTAGATTTCCCATGCCAGCAGATACCGAGTGCAAGTAAGTTCACAGGCTTGGTTTCTGTTTGCCCTTTTGGGGGTTTTTGTGACTGTATTTCCCGTTGGTGATGTTTCCCCGTCTTACTTCTATCCTCCCTAGCACCAAAAATGGAGCTCCCCCCCAGTTTTTTTTGGGGAATATATCCCCACTATTGCTAGTGGGAGTCCTTTGTTTGCTATTTCCCGCGGTAAATTTCCCATTTTGCATATTGGTTTTATCTTATCTTTGGCTACACTTGTTTTTCCCTTTTTATGGCTCCCGTCCCCTATGAGGCATTTATATGTATTCCCTTTCCCTGGGGTAAAATTTTCCCCACTACCTGGACAAAATCTCCGCTTTACCATTACTGTCTCCCCGACAGCATCTCCAGCTTCCCCCCATTACTGTTTTCCCCGGGGGCACATCCCCCAGTTTCACCATTATGTCTCCCCGGACAGCACCTCCAGCTTTACCTTTTCTGTTCCCCGGACAGACCCCCAGCTTTTACCCTTACTGTCTCCCGGACAGCACTTCACCCCACATTTACTGACTCCAGGGGCATCCTCTCCCGCCTTACAGTTTCTGACTAATGGCCCGTATCAAGGGGGAGTACCCTTCCCCCCAACCCTTTTTTTTGTTCCCCCTTTTGTTTTTAGGGAAAACTTCAGGTTTTCTATGGAAACAGGGTTTGATGTTGACCTCTTTTAATACCCCTTTTGATTTTAGTCCACAATTTTTCTCTTTGGGCATACCCAAAAAAAACCTTTTCCCCGTTTTAAAACTGCTTGTAGCTAGTTCTTTGGTTTTCTTTCACAAGGGGGAAAGGGCACCCAAATTTTCCCCAAAAAGAAAAATTTTTTGCATGTGGGGGAAGGGCCCCTTTTGGGTTTTACTGCCACGACTATTTCAACTTCTAATGATTTGAATGGTTGAAATTTTTTGCAAAATTTTACTAGAAACCTCTTGAAAATTCTATTTAAAAACCTCCTTAAAAAAAAGCTCTAGCTATTTTTTATTTCTGTTTCTGTTTTTGTTTTTGGGCAGCTTACGTGCCCTTCCCCGGTTTTAATTTTTTTATTATACCTCCTCTTTTTTGGGGCCCCAAATTTTCCCCGGGGTTTGCCCCAAACTAGGCGCTCTGCTCTGCCCTCCCCGCCCCAAGGGGGGAAAAGGGAATGGGGCAGTCTTGTGACTACAAGCTCCCGGTCAGGCCCTACCCCACCCTAAAGGGTTAGGGAAAGGGATCGATGAGTTGTAGCCGATTAGTATTAAAAATTGCCCGGGATTCTCCCCGGGCCCCCCCTTTTTCCAAGTGGTGGGGCCCCGGCCCTTGGGTCCCTCTTTTGGGAGTGTCTGGACCGAAGTCTCCCATGGGAGGAAAACAAGTACCTCCTCATTTTGGGGCCCAAATGTCCCCAAAACCTAGCCACAAGTAGGCGTCTCTGGGGCTGCCATCCCCCCCCCAAAGGGGGCTAATGGGCCTGACAGTCTTGTGAGCTAAAGGCTCGGGGTCAGGCAACCCACCCTACCCAGAAGGGTTAGGGCCTTGGGTTTCGAAGTGAGTTGTTTATTATTATTTTTTAAAGGAATTTGCTTGGGATTCTCCCCGGGCCCCGGGGTTTTTTTTCAATTTGGGCCCGGCCTTGGGTCCCTCTTTAGGGAGTGTCTGAGACCTAAATCCCCCCATGGGGGGAGGCACAAGTAACCCCCTCATCTTTGGGACCAACTGTCCCCCGGGTAGCCACGAGCAAGGGCCCCTCTGGTTGCCATCCCCCCCCCAAGGGAGCAAATGGAAATGACAAAATCTTATGAGCCCAAAGGGGGGCCAGGCACCCACCCTACCCAGAAGGGTTAGGCATGGGGTCGAGAAAAATTATACCGTTCTTTATAAATTTCATAAAAAACTGTTAAAAAAAATAAACAGCATTTTTAAGCTTTTATGTTAATAAAAATTTTTGATTTTAAAAATTTCAAAATAATTTTTTTTTAAAAATTTTTTGTTCTTTTCCCTTCTTTTATGGGTTTTAAAATTTAAAAAAAAAAAATGTTTATTTTATTAACCCAAAAAAAAGTTTTTAATTTTGTATAATTTCGAGTACTAAAAAGTTTTTGAAATTTAGCGTTTACGTGGGATTCCTGCAAGGAAATAGAAAATAGCTCAGTTTTCCCGGGTCAAGAACCCTTGAGGGGGGACTATACAATGATTTTTTTAATCACTATATTAAGAAATATTATTATTACTAAGGTGGTCCCTTTACCTGACGAAGACAAATGTCAAGCTTGCGATAATTCTTTTTCCCGACGAAAAAAACAAAAACCCTCAATGTGGGCCCGACATCACTCCTCCCCGAGCCGTTCTTGGGGGGGGGGAGGTGCCCGAGCCAGAGGGTTTCTACCACCCGCCGCTCTCAAACTGCCCTTCCCAAACCCTCCTGGGGTTTGGGGAGAGGGGGGGATCAAGGCCTAGCCCCCTTCCCCCCCACCCCCAAACCCGTTTAGGGGCCCGGGGGTGGGGGGTAGGCCCTGAGGACAGTTTTGGGCCCAGAAGATGAAAAAGTTTAAATTGTACCTCCCTCATGGGAGACAGGTTTACAAAAGCACTCCCCAAAAACAGGGAAACCCAAAACCCGGGTCACCATCTATAAAAAAACCCGGGCCGGGGGGAAATACCAGTGAAACAAAGAGGAGGAGGACCCGGTTTGGGGCCCCCCTGGGCCCCGGGGGCCTGGTAGCTAAAGCTTTCCCCTTTTCACACACGGAGGGGCCCGGGGGTTTGAAATTTCCCCGGGGGGTTTGGGAAAAATTTCGACAGTTTCCCTTTCACTATTTTTTCCTGTTCACCTAGCAGCGAATAGGTACCCCGGGTGTTATCGAAATGGGGGACAAATTGGGACCCCCCAAAGGAAATAAGTTTTGACGCCCCGATGACGCCCCTGACTTTCTTTGGGTTATCCTGGGGGGGCCCAACCCCCCGGGGTTAAAAATCCGAACGAAATCTTATCTTAAGTCCGGGATCGTACCATGCCCAACCCTTCTGGGTTGGGTGGTGCCGGGGGCCCGAGCCTTTAAACTCCCCCAAAACCGTCATTCCCAATTTTCCCCCTTTTGGGGGGGATGGAACCCGGGGAGGCCTAGCTTGGGGGCTAGGCCTGAGGACAGGTTGGGCCAAAGAAAGAGGGGGGGTACTTGTGCCTCCTTTCCCCCGGGGGATTAGGTCTCAGACACTCCCCGAAAAAGGGGGTCATTGCGCCTGACTGCGGGGGAAACGCCCGGGTTTTGCTCGGGACCCCCCCTGCTGTTTGTCCCCCCGGGGGAGCCTTTTAAAAGCCAAAAATTGGCGCTGGGGTATCCGACGTAGGGTGAACACTGCGGGGGTTTTTAGCTTTCTTTGTGGGGGGATTTCCCCCTCTACGGCGCAGGGGGTTCTTTCCCACAATCATCAGGGAAACGTACGGAGTTTCAGGATGTGAAGTTTAAGGGTTTTGGCCCGGGGAAAGGGGCCTATCGTCTAAATTTGTTTAAGTTTAAAATTTGACAGCTGTGTAGAGTCGTTAGTGACGAAAAAAGAGCATGTTTAGTATTGTTTTAACTCCAGCTGTCAAAGTGCGAAATCATAGAACCCTCCCCTCGCCCTTTTTTCGTGGGTTTAAGTTGCGAAATGCCCCCTTTGAGGCTGGGCAAGGGGGACTTTTTCGAAAAGGGGTTTGCAGCTTATGGTTTCCCTGCTTTTGGCAACCCCAAAGGGAAGTGGGGGCAGGTGCGTAAAAGGGGGTGTCCCGGGGGGTACTTCTCCCCCAAAAAAAAAATGAGGCACCCCTCCCATTTATACGTCTATGCCGGGGTTTTTGGCCCAAATTCTAGTGGGGGGGGGTTTTTTGGGGGGCCCGCGACGAACATGCAGGTTGTGTGGGGGGTATGATCATATGGGGGCAAAGTGTGGGAGGCAGTGGAGGGGGGCCGGCGCAAAAAAGGGGGAGCCCAGTTACAGGTGTGGATGTCCCTTGAGGAGAATTTTTAAAGGAAAACGAGGAGATGGCCCTTGTGGAGTGAAATTGTAAAATTTTTTTGTGGTTTCATGATGGGCGAGGCACAGTTTTGTGGAGCCAAAAATGGGGCCCCTTTGCCGGTTTTACGGGGGAGGAAGGGTAATTTTAGCAGGAGGTGCGGGGCTGGAGGGGGGGAGCTCGACGAGGGATTTAAAAAATTTTCCTTCTTCGGGCGAGGGGTAATGGCTTGGTCCGTGAAATGGTGCCTGAGTTTTAAAGGGGGTTTTTGGCGGGAAAAGGCCCCAGAAGGAAGGGGGGACAACTGCAAGGGACAGAGAGGGGTACCGGGGCTCTGGCGAAGGTCACATAGGGTTGATGTTCCTGTTTAGGAATCTTTTGGAAGAAAGTATGGCGGGTAGAGGGGTCACGAGGGGAAAAGGGCGGCTGCGTCAGACTCAGATGATGGGCCCCGAAAACCCGCGCCCGAGGGGCTGGGAGGAAGGATGTATATTCTCGAGACAGCCAGGATAAGAGGCATCGGAAAGGGGGGGGGGGGAGATGGTGACAAACCACATGTTTTACCCTGGGGCAGGAGGCCCTGGGAAGGGTTTAGAGGAGAAAGGGTTGGAAGCCCTTTTTTAAAAAACCCTTAAATGCATGACTGTGAATGTGAAATGACTGTGTACTGGTGTTAAGAGGAATCTTTTATAGCCCTTAAATTTGTTTCAAAGTGGTGAGTTTTCTACAGGAGCATAAAAAATTTTTTGGGAGGGTAGAGTGCTCGAGGTGGGAGGGTTAAGGTGTTGACCTCTGCCACGGCACCCTTTTTAAAGGTGGTGTGGGGGTTTTTTATTTAAAAGGGGCGAGCCCATTTGTGTTGCAAAGAATTAGGGGGGAGGGGGGGAGGGTTTTTGGGTGGGATGGGTGGTGGGTGGGGCAGGGGTAACCTTTTAAGTTTTGTATGCACAGCTGAAAATGATATGAAAGGGAAAGAGGGATTTTTGTGGGGAAAGATCAAATTTTTTTCTTTTCCCTGGTTTACCTGCAAGGGGCCCTCGTTGGTGGGGACTGGAATTTTTGTGTCAGGGGGAGCGGATTGGAACCCCGAGGGGCGGGGATATGTTGACAAACATTAACCCCAATCTTTTTGGGGGCGTTCCCCTTTAAGGGGTGTGGGAGGTGGGGGGCGTGGGAGGTGGAGCATACTTTCGTGAGGCGGTTAAGCAGCTAGGTTTTGACAGGGTTGTATATATCTCATAAGGTATTGTCAAAAATCCCGTTCCCCCACTATTGAACTAGCTTTTTCCGGGTTTTAGGGGGGGTTGTAGCAGGGGGTTTAAATGGGATTCTCTAGCTAGTATCTCTAGGGGGGTTTGGGGAAAATTTAAAAACGAGGTTGGTTTTGGGAAATGAGGAGGGTTTTGGGGGGGTTTTTCAGACTGTGGGAGAGATTAACTGAGGGGTACAAGGTTTTTGGGGGGCCCTGGGGGACGGTTTGGGGGGATGGTGTTGGGGAAAGGGCCGGAAAAAGGGATTTTTTTATGTGAAAGGGGGGGGAAAAGGATTAATTTCTTTTAAAAATTTTGGGTTTTCTTAATTATTTGGAGGACGGGTTTTTGGGGGTTTTTAAAGTAAAAGGGGCATGAGGGTATTATCCGAAGGACAACATTATGATACTTAAAGGGTGGGTTTGGGGAAAACCAGGACGAGCGGTTTTTTTTCCCAAATGGTGGAATAATGGCGGGGGTGGAGGAGGTGTTATGGGGAGATAGGCCGCCTCGTGTGTATTGCGCAGACAAAAAAAACGTCAGGAGGCAAAGCTATTCCATGTTTGGAAAGGGTTTTTGAAATCGGTGGGAAAGGGGAAGGGGGGGTCAGGGTTTTCCAACCCCAAAGGATGGGAAAGGGGGTTTTTTGGGATAAGTGGTCCAAAAAATATTGGCGGGAGGAAGGGGGTTTGGGTTAGGGGGTTTAGAGAGGGTTTTGTGGGGAAAGGGAGGGGTTTGGACACCGTGATAGGGGGAAAACTTTGGGGGGGGGCATAACTGGGGGGAAATATGGGAGGCTTTGGTGCCCTTTCCCAAAAAAGGGCCAAAAACACCCGGGGAAACGATGGACTGGCCGGCGGAGTTTTAAAAACACATTGGGGTTAATAAAGGGGTTTTTTTGGTTTAGGGGACTAAAATTGATGAAAGGGAAAGGGGGGGTTGGGTGGGAAAAAAGGCAACACTTTAGTTTTTTTTGGTACCGAAGGGTAAAGGGAAAAAGGTTTCCCCCAGGGGGACTATGGCCCAAAATCGTTGATATGCACGGATTATAAATTATTTCCCCAAAAAATTTTTGGGGAAAAAGGGAAATTTAAATGGTTTTTAGGGAGGGTTTTATCGGAAACCAGTTTGGGGTTTCCAGGTTTTGGTCCCATGGGGGGGGGGCATGGTTTTTAAGGGGATTTCGTTTAAAGGAAAAAAGGGGGGGGAAGGGGGGGGGGTTGGGTTTCACTAGATGGCAAGGGTTTTTGTGGGTGGAGCGGAGGGTTGAAGTATTTCCCTTTGGGGAAAAAAGGGCTATGGGGGAAAAAATAGTTTGGGTGGGAAGGTGTTTTTATAGAGGGGGAAAGGTGAGAGTAAGATTAATGGGGGGATTAGGGGGGAGGTTGCAAAAGGGCAGAGGCTTAGCAGGGGGGTCCTATTCACAGCTTTTATTTGCAAAGCATACAGGTCCCCTTTTTTAGAATGGTGGAGGGGCCTATGGGGGGTTGTGGGGGGTTGGGGGGGACAGGGGGGTTTGGGCCCGTTTTTTATAGGGTTGTAGATGATACATTCCCCTGGTTTTTGGGTTTGGGAGGGGATGTCCATAACGCCTTAGATGGAGTGGTCGAACCCCGTTTGCATGGCAAATGGTATGGGGGGTAAAATTTGGGGGGAAAAATCCCTGGTTATGGGGTTAGGAACTTGGGGGGAGAGGGGTTTTGGGGGGGTTTGTGCAGTCCCTAAAAAAGCGGGTGATGTCATTAAAAAATTTGTGGTCTAATCTATGCAGATGATCTTGATGTTGACGTGTTTTAAAAATTCGGTCAGGTTGGGAGAAAGGGTTCTGGGTCGATTGGGGCATTGTGGGCCCTATCATTTGAACCCCCTTTTGCAGGGTTTCCATTGTAAATTTAAAGTTTTTTTGTATAGGGAAAGGGTTTTGGGATGTGGGGTGACCCTGTTCCCTTTAAAGGGGACGGCAATTTCAATTACTTAGAGGGGGTTTTTAAAAATTTTTTTTGGGGGGGGGGGGGGGGGGGTTTAGGTTGTGATTGGCTTAAAAAAGGGAGTAGAATGTTAAACCCGTGCATCAGGGGGGGGTTTTGGGTTTTAAAGAACTTAAAGAGGAGGGTCAAATGTAAACTTCATTAAAAAGGGGGGTGATGAGGGGGGTTTTTGAGGGGGGGGGTTGGTTTAAAGGGACCAATAAATTGAAACGCAAGTTTTTTGGGGCGGGGTTGAGGGGGTGTGAAAATTTTTTTGAGGGGAGTGGGTTTATGGTTTGGGGGTCTGGGTAAGGTTTTAAAAAAAAGTTGGCCTTTTGTAGGATGTCAGTGGAAAAGGGGTTTTGGCTCCGGGGAGGGGATTTTCCCCATGTATGACTGGGGATTATTTGGGAAGGGTTTGGGAGGTTAAGGTTACAAACCCCCCGGACGTGAGGTGATTATCGGTTTTTGCCATGGGGTTTTCCAACGGGGAAATGGTCTTTCAGCTAGACGGGTGGGGAGGGGGGGGGGATGTGGGGAAAATGGGGGCGGGGGGGGGAATTTTGGGGATTCCCTGTAGTGTATTTTTTTTGAGGGGTTGGGGAGCGTCAGGGGGTTGGGGGGTTTAGCAGGGGGTTGCATAGGGGGGTAAGTGGTCCCAAAACTTTTTCTGTTCGCGGGGATTGAGTTTGATTGGGGGGTAGGATGAAAGTATTATTAGGGGTGTGGGGGGAAAATTATGGTAATTTTGTTTTCCTAATGTGGGGGAAAGAAAGGGGGGAAAAGGGGGAAGTGAGGGGAAGAGGAGGGGATTGGTGTTAGGTTTAAAAACGTTTTTTTGCCGTAATGAGAACTTTATGGGAGGAGGGGGGAAAGGGGCCTTTTTTGAGGGATATTGAGACCCTTCCCTTTTGAGGGTTTTTTAAAATTTTTAAAAAATTTGGTGGGGGGGGCAGGGTAGGGAAAGGTACAATGTGGTTTTGTTGGGTGGGTTGTCAGGGGTGGAAAAGGGGGTTTTTCCTCCTGGTATGTAACGGGTGAAAAGTGTATGAATTGGGCGTTTTGATTTGGGGGTTTTATGGTTTTTTTCGAGTATACTTTAAAAAAGTGTTTTTACTTTGAGTGGGACATTGTTCTATGTTGTTTTCATATGCATTTTTTTTTTTGCGGGGGTTTTGTGTTGGAAACCTTGTTTTTTTTAAAATTCTGTGTTTGGGAAAAAATTTGTTTTTTTCCTTAATTTTCAATACATTACGTTAATTGTATTTTTAAAGTATAAAGGGGTCCTACTTTATAATTTAAAAAAAATGCAATTTTATGCATTCGTTGGGGGTGTTTTGTTAATCATTTTAAAAATGCAAATTTTTGGGAAATGTTTTGTTTATTGGTTTTTAAAAGGGGTAGGGGGTTTTTAAGTATGGGGGAGGAGGGATTTTGGGGTTTCTCAAAGTTCATGTTTTTGTGGTTGTTAAAAAATTTATTCGTGTAAGAATGTTATTGGGCTTATCTTTCTCTTGTAAATTTTATTGTTTTTAAAAAAAATATAAAAAAAAAAAAAAAAAAAGAGGGAGCCAAGGGCCCGGGGCCCCCAAATTGGAAAAGGCCCGGGCGGGGGAAAAACCGGCGAAACTTTAATTTTAATAAAAAACCAATGTCCCTTGCCCGAAAAAAATAATTTTTCGATTTAAAAGCAGAGCTAAATTAAAACAAACTAAATTTAAACTAGACGTAAATTTTTGCTTTATATTTTTTTATTCAATTAGCATTGCAGCCTTTTAAACGAAAAGAAAGGGGTTTTACTCACTTTAGAAAAAATCTACTCCCTTTGGGGTGAAAGCTTTTCCCTGATTTGCTCAAAAATTTTAAATAATTAAAAATGCCCCAAACCACTTTTTAATGGAGAAATTTTTAAAAAATAAAAAGGGGTCAAATTTAAAATTTACATTTTGGGGGGGTTATCCTCAGTTATTAACCCCCTTTATTAATAATCCGAAAAGAAAATTTTTAATCAAATTTTGGAAAAACCCCTTAAATAAATTTTTGGGACCTGATGGAAAAAAAAAAGTTAAAAAATAGTCCCCCGGCATATCAAAAAAAAATATCTAGCTTCTCTAAAGGGATTTTTCATTTATTGAATATTAAAAAAAAAAATACTAGCAAAACATATTTTAAAAATAATTTTAAAAAATCTCATTTTTAAAACAAATTTATTTAAGTAAAAAATTTTAAGATTTTTTAAAAAAATTAAAAAAATTTTTTTATAATGAAAAAAAATATTAATAAAAAATCTTATATTCTACAAAAAATTTAAAAAAAAATTTTTATTAAATTTTTTCAGTTTTGCTGCGATCTTTCCTTTTCTCTCGCAGCCGGTCGGTCCCGTTTTATTTCGGCCAGGCTTTCCCTTTTTTTTAACATGCCCACGGGGCTTATTTTAATTTGGGATTTTATAGTTTTTTAGAACAATGATTTTTTTCGAGGGTAATCTTTTATCAGTGTACGTACACTCAAAAAAGGGGCCGAACCCCTTCAAAACCATGTACTTTCCTGATCTGTTTTTGTAGTGTCAAATTTTGCTGTAAACCAGCTTACCTCTGATGATGAAATTTAAAATTTATTTACAAACCCCTGGTAGTCCTAGGATAATTCAATAATAAACCCAAAAAACCCTAAGATAAGCCAAGGTAAATTAAGATAACCCGAGAGATAATCTATAAAAATTTTTCCCGTTTAAAATTTGACAAGGGACTGCCCTTTTTCCTGCGGGTTTTGTTTATCGATACCATGCCTAACCCCTTTTAGGGGAGGGTTAAAGGGGTGAGCCCGAGCCCTTTTGCTCATAGACTGTCATTCCCAATTTTTCCCTTGGGGCGGGATTACAACCCGAGGGCCTTTGCTTGTGGTAGGCCTGGGAAAGTTTTGGGCCCAAAAATGGGGGAGGGTACTTGTGCCTCCTCCCCAAAGGGAGACTTAGGGCTTGACACTCCCTTAAAAGGGAGCCAAAGGTGGGCCACCACTTTTGGGAAAAAAGGCCCCGGGCCCGGGAGAATACCCGGGTAATCTTTAATAATAATAAAAATAACTTGCGTTATAAATTTTTTCTTTTATTTTTAAATTTCATTTTTTAGTCCCCCAAATTTTGATAAACTGCATAAGGTAAGATTTTTTGTTCGGATTTTTTTAAACCCCGGGGGGGTTTTTCCAAAACCCCTGATACCCCCAAAAAAGTCAGTGCGTATCGAGGTTTTTTAACTTATTTCCATTGGGGTCCTTTAATCTTGTCCCCCAGGATGCGAACCCCCACCCAATCGAAATAACACCCAGGGGGGGCCTACCCTTTCCCACTAGGTGGGAACATAACAACAGGTGTAAGGAAACGGGGTCGAATTTTTTCCCCCCCCTGCCAGTCCCTTTTGTTTTTTCGAATTTTGAGAGCTTTGCCAGGCAAAGGGCCCCAAGGCAAACCAAAATTAGTTGTGCATAGTTACCTAAATTAAACCCCGGTTTAAATTTCTTGTGCTTCAAAGTAAACAGCCAAAAACAAAAACCCGGTCAAAATTTAAAAGAAAGCGAATGGAGAAGAAAAAAAGAGGAAAATAAAGGAGAAAAATATCTCCTGTCAGGTTATCCCCAAAAAGATTAAATTTTTATTAAAGATTAAACCGGGTTTTTTTTTCTCCCCGGCCCCCGGGGCCCTTTTCCCAATTGGGGGCCCGGCCTTGGCTCCCTCTTTTGGGAATGTTTGAGAACCTAAGTCTCCCCGGGGGGAGGCACCAAATAAACCCCCCCTCAACTTTGGGACCAACTGGGCCCCCCAAAGGGCCCAGGGCCCCCAAGCTAGGGCCCCTCTGGGCGCCAAACCCCCCCCCAAGGGGGCCCAATGGGGGAAAGACAGTTTTTATGAGCTAAAGGCTCAAATCAGGCACCTACCCCCCCCCTAGAAAGGGGTTTGGGATGGTTTTCGGGTTTTCAATGATGTATTAAGGTATCTTTCGGGTTGGGGGGGGGGGGGGGGTTTAGGGAGATTTTGTGGTATGAAGCAAGGTCACGGGGGGGGTGGAGTGGGTAAGTTGGGGATATGATTTTTGGGATAAAAATGGGGAATGGTGAAGGTTAGAAAATGGGAAAGGGATGGGATGGGTAAAGGGAAAGTTGGAGGAGGAAACATGGGAAAAGTTTGGAGAGGATGACCGGATACGGGAAATGATTTAAAAAAAAATATTACCCTTTTTTGTATAAAATGGAAATTTTTTTTCATACACGTAAATCTTCATCAATAATGGGCAAGCATTAGAAAAGGTACCCTTTGGGCCCCATCCCTTTGGGGGACTTTGGGGCTCAGAAAACCCCTTTGAGAGGGAGCCAAGGCCGGCCCCCACTTTGGGAAAACCCCGGGCCCGGGGGAAAACTGGGGAAAACTTTAAAAAATAATAAAATTTTGAAAAGGTTAGTTACTTATTTTTAAAATTTGTTTTTGTATTACATATTGTTCCGGGGCTGGACTCCAAAGTTTTTTATAGCTAAGCCCTTTTTACTGGATTTTTGCCGGTAATTTTAATCACGCATATGCTGCTTATGTAATTTATGTAACCGTAAATTTTTAAGTATGGGCTTTGCCCGAAATTTTCTGCATATAAAGGGGGGTTTTGGGATGTCCCCTCAAATTTTTTATAATTGTAGTTACATGCTGTTTATATTGGGACAATCTTAAAAGAGGGTTTTTTTTGCATAAAATGGGAAATTTTAACAAAAACTTTGTGTATGTGAAAAGTGGTTTTGAAATTCAGTATATTAGAAAAAGGGTATAGGATGCACTTTGAAAAAAAAAATGGGGAAAAAAATTGTTTTCTTTTATAGTTCCTTATTGTTAACTGAGTTTAACGGTGAAAAAAAATTTCCCAAGCGTTTTTTGCCCTTTCAGCATTTTTGTCCGTGATTTTCCAACCCTCGCCGCGACGGGTTCTGCACCCCAAAAAAAAAAAAATTTTCCTCGCCCAGGGATGACTTGATAAAACAAAGATGCCCTTTTTGTGTCTGTTTATATTTGGTTTTTTGGGGACCAGAAAGTCAATAAAACTTAGAAATACAATAAAATGTTTTCCTTATAGGGAAAAAATCTTATAAATTTCCTGGAGTTTTTTCCGGAGAGAGTTCCGGGGGGCAACGCCCCCGCGGCCCCCGGGCTGTGACCCGGCCTTCCCGGGGGATCAGAGCCTGGGTCAACCCGGCTGTTGCTGCTGGCTGCACGCAAAACCAAAAAGTAGAGCCACAGCCCGGCTGGTAGGAACCGACTTTAGGTGGGTTTTCCAGTGCCAGCTTTAAGGGCTTTCCAGGGGGCTGTTGGTAATCCCCCTTAATTTTGCTGGGAGGGGAGTTGAACCGCTCGGGCCCCCGACACTTTTTTTATGGTCTCTTACGTGCTAGTGACACCCCTGCTCTTCATTGGGGGGGGTTGCATCGTCTGCCCAATTTTTTTCTTTCGTAGTGAGTGATTTTCGTGTTTCAAGGGTTTGGTTTTTTTATTTTCCCCCTAGGATTTTCCAGGTGATATAAACATGTATCTCTCCCTCCTGCGTTTCCAAAAGGGGAAAACAGGTTGGAAAACCCCAAGGGCTCCCCGTTTAAATTTAAAGGGGTTTTAATTTCCCCTTTTTTGCGCGCCCCTTTAAAGGGTTTTCCCGACATTTTCTAGGTCCGCAAATTTTTCCCCCGAAAGGTGCTGTTTTTTTTTTGGGAGCAAAAATTTAAACCTAGATAGAAAAGTGACCTAAAGTGGGCATCATGGGGTTGGCCTCCCCATTTTTTTAAGGTTCTCCCTTATCCACCCGGATTTTTTTAGCAGAAGGATTGATCAATGTTTTGGTTCCCCTTGGAAAGGGGAGATCCTCCGACATGATCAATCCCAGGTCTTTGAAAGTTGGTTTTTTTCGCTCTATTTTGTTTGGGCCCGAAATTTTTTTTGTACTCCCGATGAAAAATTTAATTTTCCCGTGTTTCCATAACTGAGTAATTTTTAAATTTTCATCGTTGAACTTTTATAATTTTTTTTTCTGCACCCACTGAAAAATTTTGGTTGAGTCCGCCCGGAGCCTTTCAGTGCTGCAAAAGGAAGACACTGTCATGCCGATTCGGGTGTTTATCTTTCAAAAAAAAGGGAAAACACGGTGCTGTGGCTGGGCAATTTCCCTTTTCTAGTCGGATTTTAGGGGTGAGGAACAAATGGGGGCGAGTTCTTGGGCCTTGTTTGGAAAAAGGCTTTTCACCCTAGCTGTCTCGGACTTTACTCTGTTGACCCACTTTCTCTCTGTTTTCTCTTAGTGAGGGAAAATTTTAGATCCATCGACCGACTTTTCCTGTTTTTCCTTTAGCACGCATTTTGTTCGCTATTTCGCCATGGTCAACTTTTCAAAGTCTGTATATATTACATCTGCATTCTTTTTGTTTTTAGTGCATTTAGGACCTTGGGGTAGTGGGTCTAATAGTTGAGACGACAGGAGCGACCCGTTCTAAACCCCTGTTTTGCCCTGGGGGTTTTGTAAAATGATGGGGTTTTTAAAATGGGTGGTGATCTTGCTTTTTTGGACCCCTTTTAAAAAATTTTTTGATATGGGATGTTAGCGCTATCGGCTGTAGTTCTTTGCTGTTGCCCTTTTCTGCCCCCCTTTTTGGAGGGGGGGGCTATGTCGTTGTTTTTTGTAAGGGGGGGACGACCCCCCCCTGTCCATGCTCCCCTCCTTTGGAAAGGGGGAAAAGGGCCCTGATAGGGGGTTCTTGCAGTTCTTGATGAAACAGAAAAAAGGTTTTTTCCCCGATCTGGCCCCCGGGGCAGAGTGCATGGGCATGTATTTATTTGCCTGTTTGGGAAATCATTTTGGCGTCAGGGGTAAAAATCGGGGTGGCTTGTGTTAATCAAATTTTTTGGCTTTTTCATAAAAAATTTTTATTTTTATCTTCGACTCTCAGTCTGGTTAGCGGCTTGCTAAAAACTGAGTCATATTGGGACTTGAGTAGCTCACTCATTTCCTTGCTGTCATCTGTGTAGGACCCATCTTGTTTAAGTAGGGGCCCAATAGTGGACGTTGTTCTCGATTTTGATTTGGCATAGGAGAAGAAATACTTTGGGTTTCTTTCTTTCTTTGGTTAGAGGCTTGCTAAAAACTGAGTCATACTGGGACTTGAGTAGCTCACTCATTTCCTTGCTGTCATCTGTGTAGGACCCATCTTGTTTAGTATAGACGCATTTTATGTATATAACACCTTATACGTCATAAATTGGTTATGACAAAATGACCACTGTCTGTTGTATGTAGCGTTATAAATACAATGTAACAAAATAAGATGACTGGTTTAACTATGTAACATTCAGTGTGATAAATCAATATTAATACCGAAGCTACAATGCACTGATCGACACCATGCCCAGCCCTTCTAGGGTAGGGTAGGTGCCTGAGGCAGAGCTTGCAGCTCACAAGACTGTCATTCCCAATAACCCCCTTGGGGAGGGGATGGCAGACCATAGAGGCCTAGCTTGTGGCTAGGCCTGGGGACAGTTGGTCCCAAAGATGAGGAGGTATTTGTGCCTCTTCCTAGGGGAGACTTAGGTCTCAGATCTTTAATAATAATAATAAAAATTTAATAATAATAATAATAATAATAAAAATAATAATAATAAATACAATGCATTAGTTAATGTTAGGGAATAACACACGTACAAATCAGGTATGGACACATATAGCTCTCTAGGAGGTTAGGTTAGGTTAAATTAGGTTTGTCAGGGTGTTAATCACATGTTGACCCGCAGCTGGAGGAAACTTTCGGTTATCTGACCGAGGCCTTCCCCTGGCTTACTGGTCCATCCCTTTAAAAATTAAGATAATATTTAGCTCTTTAGGAGGTTTCCTTCTCAGTCTACAATAGAAATGAGAGAATCTCAATGTGGATGTTATTGAGGTTTAACTGTTGTTAAGTCACTGTTATCCCTCTGTATACATTTCTGTTAAGCTTCTTCATTTTATTTGACTTTATTAAGTTAGTCCCAAAGGTAATTTACAATGTGTTACTGTAAATAACAACTGTAAAAACAGAAAGTCTTAATGACCCTCGTGTAGTAGATAGTCTTTTTAGTATGATAATAAGATGTTATCTTCATTATAGAATAATAAGAAAATATTATAACCTTTAATATTAAATAATAAGGTAAAAGGACCCCAATGGAAATAAGTCACTCTGTCGACTTTTTTGGGTTTATCCTAGGTTCTCTACACATATGTGCATGTAAAGATAATTCTATGTAACTGTATTGTAATACCCGAATAAATTTATTTACTTACTTACTTACTAAAGCTGAACTTGAATAAAAATTTGTGCGTGGCTATTAAATAAAAAATAATAGTCTGTCCTTTAATTTTACTCTCGTTTTCTAGGAAGTTAGAACACTCGTTCTTCCTTCACTAATGCTAGTGATGTGCTCTTGATCCTTAAAATCAGAGCTGCTTTCGTCTTCCTCGGACCAAATATACGGTCATACAATCGTTATATGACTCTTACTGGCGTAGTGCTCCACCATAATTATAATAATAATAATTCTCTGCTTCTCGCAGACTTGAGGTCAAACTCATGTAATTTTTTATAGCGGTTCCTTGATGCTATTGAAGAGCTCTTGATCCCAGGAATTGGAGCTACCCTCCCTTTCCTTACACCAAACTTTATTACCACTTATTCCACCAGCGGTACTCTAAAAATCTAAAATAATTCATCGTCTCCCTTTTTTTTTTCCTGGGATTCATTGGTTATCTTCCCCAGGATGCTACCCAGTGGAAACAAATCACTGGCTTTCTTTTTAGTTTTCCTAGGTAATTCACACTAATGTTAGTAGGTATAATTGTACTTATGTGCACCTGTACCTAAATAAACTTACCCACAACAGTTGATTGGAGTAAAAGATAAAAAAAAAAACAGAAGAAAAATGGAACGATGAATGAGCACATGAAATCTGAAAAAAAAAATCTTTTT
>NC_069433.1:7815343-7885685 GCF_026875155.1 Cherax quadricarinatus | reverse complement strand
ATGGGGGGTGGCGTTAATTCAGCGATACGTATTCGATAATCGACGTGTTAAGCATTACACATGGTTTTGAAAGTCCGAAATGTGCCATTTGAGGCGGAGAGACTGATCTGCGGTTTTTATTTAAAACAATGGAAACTGTAACCTGGCTATTACTGGATTTTCCTGGGAGAGTTTCGGGGGTCAACGCCCCGCGGCCGGTCTGTGACCAGGCCTCCTGGTGGATCAGCGCCTGAAAAAACCAGGCTGTTGTTCCCTGGCTGCACGCAAACCAACGTACGAGCCACACCCCGGCTGATCAGGAACTGACTTTAGGTGCTTGTCCAGTGCCAGCTTGAAGATGCCAGGGGTCTTTTGGTAACCCCCCTTATGTGGGGCTGGGAGGCAGTTGAACAGTCTCGGGCCCCTGACATTTTATTGTATGGTCTCTTAACGTGCTTAGTGACACCCCTGCTTTTCATTGGGGGATGGTGCATCGTCTGCCAAGTCTTTTGCTTTCGTAGTGAGTGATTTTCGTGTGAAAGTTCGGTACTAGTCCCTCTAGATTTTTCCAGGTGTATATAATCATGTATCTCTCCCTCCTGCGTTCCGGGGGAATACAGGTTTAGAAACCTCAAGCGCTCCCAGAAATTTGAGGTGTTTATCTCGTTATGCGCGCCGTGAAAGTTCTCTGTACATTTCTAGGTCGGCAATTTCACCTGCCTTAAAAGGGTGCTGTTAGAGGGAAAGCAATATTCCAGCCTAGATAGAACAAGTGACCTGAAAGAGTGTCAATCATGGCGGCTCCCTAGTTTTGAAGGTTTCATTATCCATCCTGTCATTTTTTTTAGCAGATGCGATGATACAATGTTATGGTCCTTGAAGGTGAGATCCTCCGACAAAATCACTCCCGGGCCCTTTGACGTTGGTGTTTCGCTCTATTTTGTGGCCAGAATTTGTTTTGTACTCTGATGAAGATTTAATTTCCTCATGTTTACCATATCTGAGTAATTGAAATTTTTTCATCGTTGAACTTCATATTGTTTTTCTGCAGCCCACTGAAAGATTTGGTTGATGCCCGCCTGGAGCCTTGCAGGTCTGCAATGGAAACACTGTCATGCAGATTCGGGTGTCTCTGAAAAGGAAGACAGGGTGCGTGGCTGAACCTTTGTCTATGTCGGATTGAGGATGAGGAACAAGTGGGACTAGTACTGTGCCTTGGGAACAGAGTTTTTCACCGTAGCGTCGGGATTTACCCCCAAGACCCCCGGCCCTTTAAAAAATTATAACCCCATCACCCCCCCCCCCCCTTTTTTTCCCCACCCATTTTTCCTTTCGCCACACCCTTGCCCGAAGGCTTTTGAAAAGCTGAATTTACTTTCGCACTTTTTTGTTTCTAGGCATTTGGGACCTTGTCGTGTGATCCAGTGTTGAGACAGACAGGGCGCCTTTTTTTTCTAAACCCAGTTCCCCGGGTTGTGTAACTGATGGGTTTTCAAATGGGGGGGTGATCTTGCTTCTTAGGACCCTTTCAAAGATTTTATGATATGGGTTTTTTTAGTGCTATGGTCTGTATTCTTTGCTTTGCTTTACTCCCCCCCTTTTGGAGGGGGGGCTTGTCTGTTTTTTTTTGTAATGAGGGACCCCCCCGTGTCCATGCCCCTCCCATGGATGGAAAAGGTCGTGATAGGGGCTTCTGCAGTTCTTGTGAACAAAAGGGTCCATAGTCGGCCCTGGGGCAGAGTGCAGGGCAGTCAGGGCGGGGAAAAGGACGGAGGGGGCTTTATCCCGGTTTGCCGGATGGTACGTTCACGATCAAGATGGTTTTTGACATCCCATCCCGTCTTTATCATACGGGAAAAGCTTTGGGGACACAGGTAATGGTGTATACGCTGGGCAGCAGAAGCGTGTAGGTTATGTGGTGCTAAACCCTATGGGGGCCCCCAGTGTGGGAGATGGCAGCGGAAAAGGCCTAGGAAAGTGAATGGTGAAAGAGCCAAACCCAAAGGGTGGGTCTGCTGATGGTCACCTGACATAAAGTGGCATTTCCTGGAGTGAGGAGTGGGCGTGAGCTGCCCTGGTGGGTCCCACCCCACCTGTCACAGTTAGGGGAAAAGTGGGCATTGCCTGGAGAAGGGGAAGTGTGCAATTGGTGCTGGGGGGTAGAAAAGGGCCCCCTATGGTGAAGGGCAGGAAAAATCCTTGAAAGCAGGTTGCTGGGTAAAACTTGAGTAGGGAGGGTACTGTTCAGATTGAAATGCAACTTGGAAGTTTGGGAAAACATGGCAGATGACTCGCCAGGAGTGGTGGAAGTAATTGGGGTTGACGTTGAGTTCACGGGAGGCACCCAGTGGTTAGAAATGGATGCAAGTGTTCAACCGTAAAGGGCGGGGGGACATATTCCGACTCGGATGTTTTTGCCCCCGGCACAGAGCCCGGGGGAAAAAAGCCGTGGGTTGATGTGGTCGGGGGGAGCCTAAAGGTACGCCGGTCAGGGTTTTTTGGTGGGGGGAAGACCGTGGGCAGTATAGGAAAAGGGGACGAAGGACACACTGAAAGCGTTCAGGGAAAGGTGAAAAGGGGCGAGGGGGGAAATCACAAAAAAAGTAGGTTTCCGGTGCATGACGTGAATTTTTTGGGTTTTGTGGGCGAGAAGAAGCTCTTTGGGACGGGTTTTTTTAAACGTTATGCTAAGCATGTTTTTGGCGGAACCATAATTTCCCAAGCGGGGAAAGGAATTGGGGTGGATGGGTACAGAGTGTTTGTGATGTATTCGGGCGAATGAAGGGGGGGGGGGGAAATCCTACCCGAGGCAGCCTTTGTTTTTCTTGGAGTGAAGGGGGGGTGTGTTTTAAGAATAGATGGGTGGGGAAAGGGGTGAGCGGATGGCGTCGTTTGTTTGTATGTCCCGGCTAAAATGATGTAAGGGTAAAAAATGAATTTGTGAATAAGTATTGGTATTTTATTTGCGGTCTTTACCGTCATGAAAATAGTTGGTGCGACGGGAAACTGTGGGTGGCAGGAAGGTGTGGAACCGAGAGGGGCGGGTGTTTTTTGGCGGGTTTGGGGAATCTTTTGGGGGGTGAGATTGGGGATATAGTTATGGGGGGGGATTGCGGATAGACACCATTTCATAAAAAGGGGGTATGCTTCATGATTAGATAGGTTGGTGTGCAAGGGGAGTGAGGGTACGCGGGTGCAGCGGTGAAGTCGTTTATTGTCATAGGGGGTTTTTTTTTGCTGAATTTAAATTGGGACTTTTTGCCAAAGGATTTTGGGGTATGGAAGCGAATGTACGACTATGGGTGAGGGGGGGAGGGGGGGATTTTAAAAGTTTGTGGGGGACTTTGGGGGAGGGGGTAAGAGTGCAAGCGATTTAGGGGTGGGGGGATGGGGTTGAAAAGCGAGGATCAGGCAAACCTATGTGCGAAGGGGGAAAGAATGAGGCATGGTGCCCTTTTGGGTTTCAAATTTTTTTTAGGGGGGGTTTCAGGGTTTTATCGGGGGTGCTGTGAAGGGTGTATCCAATGGAGGAAATTGAAGCTTTTTAAAGTGGCAAATAAGGGATATGCACAAGGGAAGATTTGATGAGGCGGGGTGAAGGGGGGTTTAAAAGGGGGGCATTTGGGGTGACGGCCGTCGGCCTGTGTGTTACAGGGTCATGGAGACCGGTTGGAAAGGGAAAAATTGATAACTGGAGTACACGAGGATTAGGTGGGTATACAAAGGGGGGATTTTAAAAAACTACTGAGGGTAGAGTGGTTTTATGGATAGTTGGTTTGGAAAATATTTGCGGGGTAAGGAGTGAACGGGGGGATTTAAGAGATTGGAGAGAATTACTTGTGTGCTGAGTGGAAGTGATCGTATGGCATTGGGGGGGTATTGAAGGGGGGGGGGAGGTTATGGAGGCTTTGGGGGAATATGGCGAGGGGTAAAGCGCCGGAAAGATGGGTTCCTTGTGAATTCTATGTGAAGCATTGGAGTGTGTTTTAAGGATTTTTTTTTGTAACCCGATGAATGTGTGAAAAGTGAGGGGGGGGAGGGTTTTAGTTTTCAGCGTACTCAGTAGTAGTATTGATTTCCCAAAAAAGGGAAAAGGGCCCCATACTGCGAACTACAGGGCGTTTTTCTTTTTATGTGGTGATTTTAAGATATTCGCAAAAAATCTTTGGGAACGGCTGAAGTGCGTGATAGATAGAGTTGTTGCGAGAGGGATTGGGGTGTGGAAGGCGATTTTGAGGGACATGGAAAAATAAAAATTTTGGGAAAGAAATTGGAGGGGGGAAATGAAACGGGGGGGGGGGTGTCCCCTTTGCTTTTGGGTTGGCAGGCTGCGTATGATTGCATAGAACAAAGGCATGTGGCAATCATACGGAGGCAGGGTTTTGGGGGGGAGATGGGGACGTTGGGTTAATTTTTTTAATAGGGTGGTGACGTGTGCAGGTGAAAGGGAAATTGGGGAGTGGGTTTCAATGGGTTTAAAGGGTAAGGCAGGGTTGTCCTCTGTCTCAAAAAGTTGTTGTTGTATACAGGACCCCTTTTTATGGGGCGTGGGGCGTGTTTAGGGGGGGTACAGGTGTGGAGAATGGTAGGATGGGAAAAAATGGGGATGTGGATGATACAACAATTCTAAAGAGCAGGGAGGAAAGTTTACATGAGTGGGGGATTAATTTGGGGGTTTTTTAAGGTGTTACAGGTTTAAAAGTGAAATGTGGAAAATCGAAAATTTTGGTCTTAGGGAATTGGGGAGGGAGGGGCGATGGGGGAAAAAGTGGCGTTGGTGGTGGGGAATAAATTTGGGGAAAAAATATAATACTTTCTTTTTAAACCCTTTTTAAAAATTTTAACCCCTTCATTCACTCAAATTAAAATTTAATTAAATAATATTCCCCAGGGGCACATAAATTTCCTTCCCCCCCCCCCCCCCCTTTTCAAAAACCCCCCCCCCCCCTTTTTTTTTGTGAATTTTGGGTTTAAAGTGGTTTAGTACCGTTGGGGAAAAGGGGGGGAATAGAATTAAGTTGGTTAAGTTTAAATTTTTGAAAGAATTTTCCGTTGGAGGTTCGGGGGGAAAAGGGTTGCAAGGCCAATATGGGAAGAATGGTGGGTTAGGAAAAGAGATGAGAGGTGTGGGAATGTGCGCAGTTTAGATGTTAGGATCCGAGATAGGGGTAGGTGTTCTGGAGCTTTTTGTAGGGGTGAGGGGGAGAAATGTTTGGGCTTTGTTGCGGGGGGGGGAATTTGGGTAAAGGTTGGGTTGGTGCGCATCGACAAGAGTGAGAGAGGGAAGTTTCGTTTCCTTCATGGGAATTTGCCGTTTTATGTGGTGTTCGGGGAGAGGGGTTGATGGTGGGGGAGTAGTGGGCGGTGGGGATAGGGAGACGCTTTTTGTGTATATTTTTGTAAAAAAATTTGGGGTGTATCGGGGGTGGATGGGTGGGATTTTTAGGAGGGTGGGGGGGGGGAGGGGTACGGTATTTAAAGGGCATTGGTTTACATTGGGGGTGGAAAAGTCTGTGCAGCGTGCTTTGGGTACATCATAACTGTTTTGTTTTGTATCATGGGGGCCCTGGGGGTAATGGGGTTGGATGGGGCGAAAGAAGGTTTGGCTGCAACAATGTACAAAAAACTTATCGTAATAGGGGATATATGAAGTAGATGGGAAAGGGTTTTTTTTTTTAAGGATATCGAATTTGAATGTCAAGGGTTTTTTGGGGGAGTGAGGAAAAAAAAAAAAAAAAAAAAAAAAAAAGGGGGGGGGGGATGGTTTGGGTTTTAGGGGTTCCCCCGTCTCGAATTTTGGGAAAGTATGAGGGTTCCATGAATGGGTTAAAAGGCAGCGTGTTGTGGAGTGTGTTTTAAGTAAGTTGTGGTGGTTTGTAAGGGGAAAAGTTGTTAAATTTTTATGGACAGGAAAAAAGGGAAATTTTGTTGCATGGAAAAAATTACGTCATATCAGAAAAGGTATATGATGTTTTTTTGGATAAATTAAATTTGGAATTGTTGTAATTATTATGGATTGGGGTTTTTTAAAAAAAAGGGGCATGGGGGATAAAAATGTCTGTGTACCAAATGTATGCTAATAAGGGAAAAAATGAATTGTGTGATTTTTATATACTTTAAGTGTATATAAAGTAGGGAAGAGAGAATTCATGTACTCGTATGGGGTTTTATATTTGGTATTTGGGGGAAGTTCAATGAATATTATTGGAGTGATGGGTATATAAGGACGTGTTCTGTACAATGTTTTAAGTAGGGGTTTGGGTGGTGAGGCAAGAATGCTGCGGTCGTAGAATAAGAATATAGTCTTGTTTAAGTTAATGTTTAATAGTAATGACTATGTATATTTCATTATATGGTAGAAGTTTGTTACTTAAAACTGGAAATTATATTTGAAAATATTACTAAATATACTTGATTGTGTAAGTTCGCTTGTGGGATGAAGGGGGGAGTGTGGGATTATATTTTTTTTTTTTTTGTTTTCAACCGATTTATTTTATTTTTGGTGTACTTTTAGAGGTGCATATATAGTTTAATGTGACAAAGTTTCAGTATGATTGGCCAACAAACAACATAGAAAAAAAATATTAACATAATTTTGATATATGGCAGCATCCCCTGACAAATTGGCACTACGAGTGGCACTTCCGACATTCCCAACTGTTAGAATACAACTAGCACGAATTTTTTTACATTGCCATTTCATCTAATATATCTTATTATCATGGTAAAAAAAAAATACATTTGACAGAATTTTTGGCATTCACCAAAATATCTGCCTTTTACCCCCCACAAAATCAAAAATATTTGAGATATTCCAAAAAATCCATCGTTAAAAATTAAAACACACTTTGTTTTATATTGTCTGTGAAAATCATTTCAATTACAATCATTAATAATGGTGGAGGTCCGCGAAATAAGTGAATAAGTTACTTCCGAGATATAGGTCTAGAACGCCGGTAGGCCTACCGTCAAAAAAATTTTTTCTTTTTTCGCGAAAATCGCGTTTGTTTCGGTGTATTTCTTAGTAAACTGATGTTCTAGTGCAGTTATCCTCTTCAAAACATCGTTTTCTCTCACTCACAGACCAAACAATACAACATGGAGACGAGGGAGTAACTTTTTATATCGAAATATTGCTGGTGGACTCTCGCTATATTATGGCCTATTTTATTCAGTCTAGAGTATATAACATGTTTGTTTTGTTATTTTACAGTGATTATTATATCATATTAGATCAATTCTGATAGATAAATAAGCCGTATAGTTAATATATAAGCTGATATAAGCGTAATAATGAAGTGATTTCACCTGGCACACTCTGGAGAGGGATCACTGCCGAGTGTACCTAGGTGCTTCCCGATAGGCTAGACGTCTATTGATAAGCTCCACCTACTCTTATATGATACCAAATAATCAATTATTATATTAGAAAGAATAATGCAAAGAAACAATAAAAAACAAGGAAAAAATTCCAAAAAATACATAGGTTGAGAACAGACGCGCTACCTACATCGCCGCCACCATACCTGATATAAATGACTATAATTTCTTGTAGAAACGTTGTAGAACATTGATTCTTGTACCATTGTGTTGCCAAAGAGTTAAGCTATTTTTCTATATGAAATAACTCATTTTCATAAATTTTCGAATTTTTCTTGAGAGCGCTTGAGAGCACTCCCCCCTGAATGTAGTGTATGGAAGTGAGGTGGGACGAATCATTTGTTATATTGTACTGTGTTTAGTTTTTCTGTGGTGAGGTGTGGAGATTGTTATTTTCCAACCTTTATTTGTTTCGTAATTATTGAGGTGTTACGTATTATGTATTGATATGAAGTTTAATACACAACAATAATAAGTGTGTAAAGAATTTTTGGATAATTGAGAATGTCTTCGTACATACAGTTTTATGTAAAATGTCAATACCTGTGACATTCTTTGGGTTATATTGCATATTGTGTTTATGGTTGCAATTTTGGATGTACTAAACCCACCTGTATATGAAGCTGTGGGCTGTCTTTAGTTTAGTTTTATGTATAAGTTTAGTGCTACGGTAGGGAATGTGGAGTTTTCTTTTGTTATATATAATGGATACGTTTCATTGCTTACATTGTCTACATGTATAACTCTGTATTGCGTTTTTCAATAAAATATAAAAAAAAAAAATATGGTAACAGTACACTAGAAATTGTAACTCACTCACTAATACATATTCCCATTTTTTATGTATTATGTTCAACAAGATATATATATTTATTAACAATGTTCCAGAGCAATATCAGACTTACTCTGTCACGCACTAAGTTACACAATATAACTTATGGCTCCTAATAAAACATGTACCGGGCAGTACTACCTCAATCATTAACAAAACCAACCTGGCAAAAGACACTTTAGAAAGCCACCCCCTGCCATCCCCTGACCCCATGCTATCTGTATTAAAAAAACACAAACTCACGTTCCCTTCCATGCTCAAGTTCGTACCTGACGTCGAAAGTCATAAAACCCCTGTCTCTTAACCAAATGTCACCAGTTTCACCTGGAGTTTACCTGGAGAGAGTTTCGGGGGTCAACGCCCCCGCGGCCCCGGTCTGTGACCAGGCCTCCTGGTGGATCAGCGCCTGATCAACCAGGCTGTTGCTGCTGGCTGCACGCAAACCAACGTACGAGCCACAGCCCGGCTGATCAGGAAACTGACTTTAGGTGCTTGTCCAGTGCCAGCTTGAAGACTGCCAGGGGTCTGTTGGTAATCCCCCTTATGTGTGCTGGGAGGCAGTTGAACAGTCTCGGGCCCCTGACACTTATTGTATGGTCTCTTAAACGTGCTAGTGACACCCCTGCTTTTCATTGGGGGATGATGCATCGTCTGCCAAGTCTTTTGCTTTCGTAGTGAGTGATTTTCGTGTGCAAGTTCGGTACTAGTCCCTCTAGGATTTTCCAGGTGTATATAATCATGTATCTCTCCCTCCTGCGTTCCAGGGAATACAGGTTTAGAAACCTCAAGCGCTCCCAGTAATTGAGGTGTTTTATCTCCGTTATGCGCGCCGTGAAAGTTCTCTGTACATTTTCTAGGTCGGCAATTTCACCTGCCTTGAAAGGTGCTGTTAGAGTGCAGCAATATTCCAGCCTAGATAGAACAAGTGACCTGAAGAGTGTCATCATGGGCTTGGCCTCCCTAGTTTTGAAGGTTCTCATTATCCATCCTGTCATTTTTCTAGCAGATGCGATTGATACAATGTTATGGTCCTTGAAGGTGAGATCCTCCGACATAAACACTCCCAGGTCTTTGACGTTGGTGTTTCGCTCTATTTTGTGGCCAGAATTTGTTTTGTACTCTGATGAAGATTTAATTTCCTCATGTTTACCATATCTGAGTAATTGAAATTTCTCATTCCCTACGCCCCCCCCCCTCATTCCTAACGACTTTACACCCATATGCTCCACTACCACACACTTTTATTCCACCTTCCATCCTCCACTAATCTCAAAAGTTTTTTAGTTTAATATGTTTATTATGCACCCCATACCCATCCTGTGGGCGGTAGTCAAAAGATTACAGAGGTACATAATTGGTCCAGGGACTGGACCCCAAAGTTATGATAGCTGAACTAGTCACAAAGGTAATGAATCCAGGTAGATCTGGTCACTAATCATGGCAAGTTACAGAGGTAATGAATCAGCTTCACTCCTATACATGGTTACAGTCATGAACAAATTACAAAGTAATGAACCACTGATACGTCCATAACCTGGTCACAATTGTAATGAGTTATAAATACAAATATTAAGTGGATCCTACACCCACACGAGCGCGCGCGCACATACACACACACACACACACACACACACACACACCACACACACACACACACACACACACACACACCACACACACACACACACACACACCCTCACACACACCCACACACACACCCTCACACACACCACACACACGCACGCACACACACACACACACACACACACACACCACACACACACACACACACACACACACACACACACACACACACACACACACACACACACACACCTCACACACACCCACACACACACACACACACACACACACACACACACACACACACACACACACACACACACACCACACACATAATCTCAAAAAAGACAAGAATGCCAGTTTAGGGAGAACCAGCCCAATCCAGCTCTAAACTACACCCAACCCTAACATTACACCTACCGACAGATTACGATAACCCAAGGGAAAACTATTTACCCACAACCTCCCATATAGTAGCCTATTTCTGCATACTGTACGATACACACTCGCCGCAAGCGCCCGCACCCTATATTCACCCCCCACCTCCCGCATGCACCAAGACACATACAAAAAATCTGCCACTACATACATCACTGCCCTCCGAATGTCCTTGGAAACCCCTCCCACATCAAAATGCAAAGCCCTCAAAGTCGAAATGTTTCTTCCCCTCCCGCCACTATACCCAGAACTCTCACTAACCATGCCTACATAACCCATTCTATATAGCACTGACCTTGTAGCTAGAATTCCCATAAAGAATCTATAAACCACTTCACGAACCCTTGGCTTTAATCTGATCTTCCGAAAGTCTTCCCAAATGCCCCTCCAATCATACATTGGGTATGTAGCTACTCCCTGTATCACTGTACCCTGCCAACCTGTCCTCCCAAGCCTTTCTTACCCTTACTTTTTTTGCTTTCCTTACTGCCAACAAATTTCGCACCATATCTTCACACTCCAGTAGTGCCTTTCCCTTCCACCATTTTCGCACATCCTTCATGACCTCTCCACCCTTTTTCCCCCCCCCCCCCTCAAGACGGCTTAATACATTTACTTTTAAGGGAAACCCCCCAAAAAAAACAAAACCCCAAAAAATACCCCAATTTTTCCAACCCAAAAAATTTTTAACCACCACAACACGGCCCCCCCAAAAACCAACCAAAAACCCCAAACCCCACCAAAAACAACACCCCCAACACACCCACAACCCCCCTCCAAACACCCCAAACCCAACCCAACAAACACCAACCCAAACACCCCCCCCTTTCCACCATTTAAAAAAGAAAAAATTCCTTTTTGGGAAACCCACCCAACCTTTTAAAACTCCCCCCAACCCTAAAAAAATCCGACGTTAAAGTAAAAAGGGGAAAACTTTCCCAAAATTTTGGGGGTAAAGCCACCTGAAACCGGGAGGGAAAAAGGGAAAGGGAATAAACCCCCCCAGAAAACAAAAAAAAAAAAAAGATAAAAAGGGAAAAATTTTTAAAAAACCCCCCCAAAAAACAAAATGAAAAGTAAAATAAAAGGAAGCCCCCCGGGGGAAAAAAAAACCCCAAAAAAAATGAACAAAAACCCACTAAAAAAACAAAAAAGTAGTAAACCCCCAAAATAAAAATCAAAAAACCCACCAAAAGGGTTTAAACCAACCCCAAAGCCCCCTCCCCCAAACAAAGGGAAAAGCTCCCCCAACCCCCCCCCCAAACCTTCCCCTCCCAACCCTTTTTACCCTTTTCCCCTTTTTTTTTACCCCCTTTTCCCCCAACCCCTTACCTTTTCCCTTCCACCTTTTAACCCCTTTCCCTCCCCCCCCCCCTCCTTCCCCCCCCACCCTTTCTTCCTTTTTCCCCCTCCCCCTTTCCTTTCCCCCAAAATTTAAAAACCCCCCCTGCCACACGCCCAAATCCCCCCCCTTTTTCCGTAGCCATGGTTTCCCAAAAACCCCACACAAAACCCCCAAAACCCCACCCTTTTCCTTTTTCCTGAATTTCACACGACCTCAGGGGTATATTTCTGCACGCCCCACCTTTATGTACAAAAGTGTTTTTACTACCCCCAAACCTTCCCTGCAATTTTAAAACCCCAAGCCCCCCACCCGGCATCCTCCCCCACCCGGCTCTACCACTATTTCCTTGGAATTTATTCTCTGTGCCTCCCCAGGCCCGCCAAAATACACAACCCCAATATTTTAAATTTCCCTACCCAAACTCTTTTCCACCCAAAATGTTTCCCCCCCAAACCCCCCCCCCCCCCCCCCCAACCCACGGGGCCCTATTCTAATAATTTTTGATTTTTGCTCCTTTAAACCCCCTCACCCCCGGGTCCCCCCCAAAACCAAAAAACTCTATTTACGCCCCAACCCCCCAAATCCTTTTTCCCCCCCCTCCAAACCCAAAATGGGGTTCATCCCTCCCCCCCCCAACAAAAAACCACATCCCCCCGGGCCCCCCCTCTCCCTGTTCCCCCCATTTCCCTTTCCTTTTTTAATAACCCTAAAAAAAAGGGTCCCTGCTTCATGAAAAAGGGGATTTGGAAAAAAGGGGGCCAACCCTGTCGAAAACCCTTTCCCCATCTGCACTGGAAAACCCTAACTTCCCATTAAAACCTAAACCCCTGACCTTTTGCAGGCTTTTTAAAAAAAGTATTTTCCCAGCGCAAAATCTCTCCCCAAAAACCCCTGTTTTTTTAAAATACACCAAAACCCATTTTTTCAAATCAACACGCCCATCAGCCTCCCTTTCCAATCAATCCCCAAGATCCCCCCCCCCGTTGTCTACCCTCCCAAAACCCTTAATTTTTCCATGCCCCTCACAAAATATTTCGACCTGGAACCCCAAACGGGTCCTCTATGTAGGATTTCGGCCCAAGAAAACCTTTTTCATACGGTTACCAAAAAACCCTTTTCGCAAAAACTTTAAAATTCTCCCACAAAGAGGGAGATCCCCCCAAAAAAAGCCCCCAAGGGTTTCTTCCCCCCCTCCCTTATAGCCCAAAAACTACTTTCCCCCCCCCCAGGGCCCTGCGTTTCCCCCAACACCCCCCTTTTCCCTTTCATAAAATTTAAAAACAACCGTCCAAAAATTCCTTCATACAACCCCAATGGGGTAATTAGAAATCATTGGGAAATTCCATAAATCCCCCGGCGTTTTTTCCCCTACTAAACCCCAAATTATCCCCTCCTCCCCTCCCCCCACTGATCTACCCTCTATTACCGCACCCCTCCTCCCCCCCCAAAAATACCTGTAAACCCTTTTTCCCAGAACCCTCTCCCCCCCTTTCTCCCCTCCCTCCCCCCGGTTTAAAATTCTCCCAAAACCCAATAATCACCCAAAATTTTCCCTTAAATTCCCCCCGGTGGTATTTAAAAACCCCTGCCCCCCCCTATACCCCCCCCACCCCTTTTACACCCCTTAAAACCCCATAACCCTTTGGTCATCTGTTTCCCTTTTCCTAAACCCTCCCCAAAACCCCACCCCTGAGGGTTTGTACCCCATAAAAAACCTCCTCAAAAATTCCCACAAAGTATCGCTTAAAAAACGAGAATTTTGTATACCCTCTCAATCTTCCTCTTAAAAACCTCTTTTTTCCTCCATGTCTAGCCCCCCCCCTCCCCTTTATAACAACATTTAGCTGCCCCTCAAAAAATTTTCCCGTTAAAAACCAAAAACCCCCCCTCGCCTCATCCCTTCCCCTATGTGGTAAATACTCCCTAACCCGCAAATTTACGTGCTTCCCCACCCTTCCAAAAAAATCCTCCTCTTCGTTACGGCCCTTTCCCCTAGTTTTTTCCACCATTCCCCAAAAAAACAACCCCTCCCCCTCTCCCCGAAGTAGCCTCCAAAATTCATTTTCCCCAAAAACCCCACATTCCTACGAAAATCCCTTTCCCTTTCCTCTCTGCCAAAAAAAGGCATGATGGTCCCCCCCAAAAAAACCCAAATCTATCGTCATTAACAAAAACCCCCCCCCCCCCCCTACTTTTTAATCTCGAGTTATATATATTCGATCCAAAACCCGGCAGCCCTAAACCCCCCTCATTAAAAATGTGGGGTTCTTTCCCCCCATCGCCCCGACTAAAGTCATAAAACCCCCCATCCCCCCAAAAAAATCCCCCCAATTTCTTTCCCAAACCCCCACCCTGCCCCCCCTCGGCTCCCCATCCCTTTTTCCTGATTACAAAATTTCCAAAACCCCCCCTATTAAAAGGAAAAAACCTTTTGGGAAACCCCGCCCTGTAGAAAAGCAAAAAACCCCTTACAAAATTCACCTTTTCCCGTATGTTACTAATTTTGCCGGCATATATATCCCCCGAAAAAAATACTCTAATCTCACCCCCTATCCCTTCCAAACCCCACCACCCTCCCCCCCCCTCCCTCTTCCCATTGAGAAAAGTGGAATGGGCTGGGGCTCCCCCACTGCCACTGGCCACCCCCCCCTTTAATTTCCCTGAATACCAAAATACATCCAAAAAACCCTTCAAACCTCAATCTCTGGGCCCTACTTGAAATTGTGGGTTTTTTGAATAAAACAACATCAATGGTTTTAAATGCCGCCAAAAAAACCCCCCAAAATACTCGTTTTCCCCTAAACTCTAAGGCCAACACGTTTTTCGTTAGACACTTAAAAAATTCAGGGAAAGGGGGGGGGTTTCCCCCCTATGTCTTGTGTCCTGTCTTTTCCCCTTTTTGCTGCTTCTGTCTTTTTTTCCCTTTCACCTTTTCCCCCCTGTACCCCCCCCCCCCCCCCCCTGTGCCCCTACCCCGCCCCCTTTTTTAAACAAATCCTGCCCACGGGCTTTTTTTTCCCCGTAAAGGGTGAGCTGGTGTTTTTAACCTCCCCATCCGCCCCAGCCCCCAGCCCTCTTTCTAGATGTGCCCCTTTAATTTTCCCTTCGATTTCCATTGCCCTTGTGCACCCCACTTCCACCTTTTAAACAACTGCAACATGCCAGGCTTGAAACCCCAAAAAGGCTCCCGGAAAACCCGCTCAATCAAGTCCCCCTTTTTTTAAAAAATCAGAAATTTTTCCCCGTCTGTTTGCCCGGGTTTTCTCCCCCCCCAGGACGTCCCGGAAAGAAATTTTAAACATCTCCTGTAGGGGCCCCAAAAAATAAATCCTGTGGACAAAGGGGCTCTCCCCCCCCCACAGGCGCTTGCTCAAAATCCCCGGGGCCCCTTTTCGGGGGAGTATCCGAAGCCCCTGGTAGTGGTCCCCAAAAATTCTCTAAAACCCCGCCCCCCCATTCCCTCCGCCCAATTACCTTTTTCCTGCTGCACCAAAATTTTTCGGCCAGAAAGGTTTTTGCCTGAGGGCTCCCGTGGTTTTTTGCCTTCCCAAAGGCCCCGGGGGCTGCTGCCCTTTAAACCCCATCCGGCCCCCCATGTGGTCAAAAGGCCCACAGGCGAAGTCTTTCCCTTTTTCCCCTGTAGGTCCCTACCGCTGTGTCCCCAAAAAAACCTCCGGGGCAAAATAATGGAATAGGTTTTTCTTTAAAAACATCTTTTAAACGGTTTTAAGATCCAGCCGGCAAAAACCCTTTATAGATTCCCCCCCATCCAATTCGAACTAAAGTTATATCATGCACCTCACCATATCTTTGAAATGTCTCTCTGATATCTACATCGTCTGCCTCGAAAGGAACGTTGCGGATCCTCACCCAGGTGTAGTATTTTGAGGCATCCCGCAGGCGTACCTCCAGACCAGATACGGTGATGTTCTTCTCCTGGTACTGAGTCACCGTCCTTTCATATGCCTCCACTGTGCAGAACTTTATGAAGATTTGTGATGATCCATTAAGTGCTATTCCGTGTAAGTCTTCAACTTCAATGCCAAACGTGTCCCGTATAATCGTTGGTAATAAAACAGAGGCATTCGTAGGGTAAATTGCCCCTTTAACAAGGTAAACACACATGGTGTTGCTCCTCCTGCGGTAGCTGGCAGCCATCTTGGTGAAAACAGGAAGTTGCGCACCAGAGAAAGCAGGAGCTGTTTGCGCAGTGCGTCCACTCAGCCCGAAAGCGAAGAGGACAATGCGGGACTTGAGTAGCTCACTCATTTCCTTGCTGTCATCTGTGTAGGACCCATCTTGTTTAAGTAGGGGCCCAATACTGGACGTTGTTCTCGATTTTAATTTGGCATAGGAGAAGAAATACTTTGGGTTTCTTTCGATTTCATTTATGGCTTTTAGTTCTTCCCGCGATTCCTGACTCCTAAAGGATTCTTTTAGCTTAAGTTCGATGCTTGCTATTTCTCTGACCAGTGTCTCCCTACGCATTTCAGATATATTGACCTCTTTTAGCCGCTCTGTTATTCTTTTCCGTCGCCTGTAAAGGGAGCGCCTGTCTCTTTCTGTTTTACATCTACTCCTCCTTTTCTTAGAGGAATAAGCCTTGTGCATACATCGAGTGCCACCGAGTTAATCTGTTCTAGGCATAAGTTGGGGTCTGTGTTGCTTAGTATATCTTCCCAGCTTATATCGGTTAGGACTTGGTTTACTTGGTCCCACTTTATGTTTTTGTTATTGAAGTTGAATTTGGTGAATGCTCCCTCGTGACTAATCTCATTATGTCGGTCTGGGGCTCCGCGCATACATGACTGAACCTCAATTATGTTGTGATCTGAGTATATTGTTTTTGATATGGTGACATTTCTTATCAGATCATCATTGTTAGTGAAGATGAGGTCTAGTGTATTCTCCAGTCTAGTAGGCTCTATTATTTGCTGGTTTAAATTGAATTTTGTGCAGAGATTTAAAAGCTAGCGTGAGTGTGAGTTTTCATCAGAGCTGCCTCCTGGTGTTATTACTGCAACAATATTATTTGCTATATTCCTCCATTTTAGGTGCCTTAAGTTGAAATCCCCCAGGAGCAAGATGTTGGGTGCAGGAGCTGGAAGGTTTTCCAGACAGTGGTCAATTTTTAACAGCTGTTCCTGGAATTGCTGGGATGTTGCATCCGGAGGCTTGTAGACTACCACAATGAATAGGTTTTGTTTCTCGACCTTTACTGCTAATACTTCCACTACATCATTTGAGGCATTTAGCAGTTCTGTGCAAACAAGTGACTCTGCAATGTACAGGCCAACATCCCCCCCTTTTGCCTGTTCACTGTCACATCTGTATAGGTTGTAACCTGGGATCCATATTTCGTTGCCCAAGTGATCCTTTATGTGGGTCTCAGTGAAAGCCGCGAACATTGCCTTTGCCTCTGCAAGCAGTCCACGGATGAAAGGTATTTTGTTGTTTGTTGCTGGCTTTAGACCCTGTATATTTGCAAAGAAGAATGTTATCGGACTGGTGGTATTGTTGGTACTGGGGGGGGGATTTTTTTTTCCGGCATTAGTATCTGTATCTGTTGGTTTGGAGTGGAGGCCATCGACTGTGGTTCCACTCCAGGAATGACTGGATTTGGTGTACGATTTCTGCCATTTCCTGCCAGTTTTTTTTCCTTCCTGGCACTAAAAAACCTCTCCCTCTTGAGTGGCTGTGGCTACCCAGGTTTTCCCATGGCCTGGATGTTTTGTATCTTTTTGTCCCCTTTAGATGGTATGCCTGGCAATTTAAGTTATAGCACAGTCTTTCCTGTACTGAAGAGGTACACAGTTCAGGGTGAAAAAGCTTACAGGAAGGGAGTTTGCATTTTCCTGTTGTCATATGGGCATGGCATTTTCTAGGGTGGTCATAGTTACACGTCCCATCTGTTTTTCCAGATTTCCCATGCCAGCAGATACCGAGTGCATAGTATGTGCACAGGCTTGGTTCCGTTTGCCTTGGGTTTCTGTGACTGTATTTCCTGTTGGTGCATGTTTCCCTGTCTTACTTCTATCCTCCCTAGCACCAACAATGGAGCTCCCACCAGTTGTTTTTGGTAATATATCCTCACTATTGCTAGTGGAGTCCTCTTGTTTGCTATTTCCTGCGGTATTTCTAGTTTGCAATATTGGTTTTATCTTATCTTTGACTACACTTGTTTCCCTACTATGGCTCCTGTCCCCTATGAGGTCATTTATATGTATTCCTTCCTGCGTATAATTCCCGACTACCTGGACAAAATCTCCAGCTTCACCATTACTGTCTCCCAGGACAGCATCTCCAGCTTCACCATTACTGTCTCCCAGTATGCCCGGTATTCTCCCGGCCCGGGTCTTTTCCAAGTAGTGGTGACCCGGCCTTGGCTCCCCCTTTTTTTTTTTTTTTTTTTTTTTTTATTCGCCGGTATTCTCACTTGATCCAGCTACATCAAGTGACCACCAGAGAATATCTGATAAGTGGTGAGATTATGTACAAGTGTTTTCCTTGATGGATATATCCATGTGTAACCTACCCCCCCCCCTCTCCCTTCATTCAGTTAAACTAATATAATCTATACAGTCCACAATTAATTAGTAGCGCCGTACTTGAGGGTGCTACCCAATTTATACTGGTTTCGGATAGATATGGATAAGATAGTGAGGGTCGAGGGGCCACCTGCAGTGACCAGAGGTGGTTAAGTTTTCTCACATGTCTACACGGGTGACTACGGTAAACAATATAGTTGTTGTCTCCCAAGGAGATTACTCGTAAGTAAGTAAGTAAGTAAGTTTATTCAGGTATACACAAATACAGTTACATAGAATTATCATACATAGCAGCATATGTGTAGAGAACCTAGGATAACCCAAAAAAGTCAGACAGAGTGACTTATTTCCATTGGGGTAATGTTCATTACCCTTGTAAATTGTGAGTTCATTACCTTTGTAAATTGTGAGTTCATTACCTTTGTAAATTGTGAGTTCATTACCTCTGTAACTTGCTCAGCTATCAAAACTTTGGAGTCCAGTCCCTGGACCAATTATGTACCTCTGTAATCTTTTGACTACCGCCCACAGGATGGGTATGGGGTGCATAATAAACATATTAAACTAAACTAACTAACATGTAATGTTGAGGTATGTACAAGTAATCACCCTAGAAAATTTTCCACACCGGTGTTCCGTATCCAATCACGATGATGATCACGTAATGTGTTCCGTCCCCGTGTAATTTTTTTTTTTTTTTTATTCGCCGGTATTCTCGCGGCCTGGAATAGTCCGTAAAAAGTCAAGATGATTTCTATTAAAAAAAAAAAGGATTACTATATAGTAAGTATCCTAAGATAACATTATACAGAAATTGGAATTTAAAAGATATGATACACACAAAATCGTAATAATTGATTTTATTCCAGAAATATATGAAAACGGTTTTCTTTTAGAGTATTTGAAATATAATAAATTTTGAATTTCTATTTCTACTCCCGCAGCCGGTCTATAATTTAATATGGGCGAGGCTTTCTTATTTTTAACGTGTCTGACAGGCATTATGGATTTTATATTCATATATTATTAGAAGTTATTTATAGTAATGACTGGAAGTGCGTCAGTTTTAACATAATTCACAGAAAGTTCGGGTTTCTCCACGAAGTACATATACCTATAAGGGTTTACTTTGGAACCCTGAAAAAATAAACCTCCATATATGAGTTTTTCCGGAGTGGCGACCTGGCAAATTATAAATGTTTCCAAAATGTTAGTGCCAACCATCAATAGTTTGTCAGGTCAAGTATACAGAAGCTGCCGTGTTGATAATGTTAATATATCTATATTTCTACAAGTACATATACAAGGTATACAGTCCTAGCTGACATCAATGCCAATGTCCGGCGCAGCCTGCAACACTAACCTTTAGGAGCCGGGAGAAAGCGGACCTAGTAGTGTCCAGCGAGAAGGCAGGGCCAGGAGCTATGAATCGATCCCTGCAACCACACACAGGTGATTACTGTCACAGAGTTTCAGTAGAGTCGTAGCCTATAGTCCTCATCCTGGATTATTATTATAATCAAGGGGAAGCGCTAAACCCGTAGGATTATACAGCGCCTGTGGGGGGATGGAAGGTATTCAGGGTTAATTCAGGGAACTGGAGCACAGATCCAGTTCCTTAGATCAAGAGCCCCTCACCAGCATCAAGGAACCTTCCTTGACGGGTCCTCATCCTGGAACTGAGAATAAATGTAAACGCTAAAACTAAAGTATTCTACTGTACTTGCAATACATATAAAAGTCTTATTTTATTATATTATAATATAAATTTTTATTTAATTAACAATTATATATAAACTGAAAAATTATAACAAATTTTTAAACATTAATTGAAAAATCTTTAAATTATAAATAATTTTAACATATAAATGTTAAATACTCTATTCTTTTTTTAAAAAATGCTTTGTCTCATTACGCATTCCCTGCAAATTCGTCAACCCCGCGGCCGGTCTGCCTATTTATTTAGGCCAGGCTTTCTTATTTTTAAAATGCCCTTAAAAAGGGTATTATAGTTTTCCATTATTCTCTAAGTTTGACTTAATATTTTTAAGTCATAGTCGAGCATACATAACGACGCATCGTGAGACAGTAGTTTTATCTGGATATTGTCTGACTTTTTCGGTTCATCATAGGAAATTTACACATGACAATTGGACGTCATCCAAAATTGTGTAAATTGGACATAAATAAGTTTATTTACTTAGTTATGTCTACATCAACTGGTGGTGCATCATTCATGTGACTCCTGCATGACAGAACGATGATAGATGGATTAACTGGTCTCCAATGAAGTTTGGTTGAAGTACTTTCCGTATTACTGTCCTGACACTACTACCTCACAGCTCGGTCTACTCCCTCCTTGCAGGTATATATGACTTTACCAATTTATTAGTTCTATCGTGCATTTGAAGACTAATGTGGAAATTTATTCGGTCCTAAAAGTTCCACGGGACAGATACGTCGTACAAAGATCCCATCTTTTTTTTTTATTTTATTTAAAACATTACAATACAAGGTGGAAATTATATTAAAAAGTACACAAATGAGGTAAATCACAAATTCCCAATTCACCCTTACAAAAATTATTACAACAGACAAAAGTGCTCTGACACCCTAATACCACACACCATATACACCCAGTTATACCAGAGTTATATACCTGTGAAGGCTGAAACTTCTGACACAATTTCACCCCCCCCCCTCCCCCCTCCCGCCAAATATAACCATTCCCAACCTGATTGCATCTTAACGTAACATTAAAGGATACATAGGAATTACACTATCATGAGTGATGCAGTAACATCTTGGACACAATATTAATAACAATTAAATGGGATACATGTCTTTACTTAACACAATGACACCTCAACCTGGTGAAAGAAAAACCCGCAAAAGTTTAATTTTCTAAGAAGGTTACAACAATGAATGTCAACTCCCAAAGGCAACTTATGTGCAATTATCTTAGCATGTAAACCCTATTCATTCAACACAGTATATAAATAAAAACTTAATATTATGAAAAACATCACAGAATACAAAGGTATAAAGTAGAAAACCCCAGCCATGTAGCGGCTACACGCAAAAAATTCCACATACTTCCCTAACAGATAAAACAAAACAAAATTTTGTGACAACTGCACCTAAACACAACTCACATCATATGACTTAAGACTGCTATGTACATAGATAACAACATAATAATATGACTTAAGACTGCTATGTACATAGATAACAACATAATAATATAACGTAAGAATACTATGTACATAGGTAACAACATAATAATATGACTCAAGACTACTATGTACATAGATAACAACATAATAATAAATCTAATTTGAATGGATCACAGTTGATCAATCAGCCTTAACATATCAGGCGTTAGAAAGTAATTCTCATAGTACAAGTCCAAGTCCAACATGCATGTAGTCCCATCTTTCTACATACAATAATATGCGTATTATCTACACATAATACTACAACACACTGAACAAGCAACTGTCCATCACTTCCAATCAATATACTGCCCTACCCTCACTCTGCACAGTGATGTAGGCAAACCCCTCCCCTGACGCCCACACATGAACTTTTTTATTTTTCGTTCGATTTCTTTCATTTTTTTTGTACGTAAAGAAGCACCTTTCAATAGTAATGTGACCAAGTTTCAATAAGATAGCTCAAAAAACAACTGAGAAAAAATTATTAACAACTGAGAAAAAAATGATTTACTAATAATCTTTTTTTTTTTTATATATATATATATTTTATTTAAAACATGACATTACAAAAATATAATATGTAAAACTCATTTAAGTCTATAAATTAACACAATCCTCCCTACAGCTAATGTTACACACCACACTTACAACTCCGTGTGGGTACACCCCCCCCCCTCCCTGATCCCTCATCCTATCACTTAACCCAAACCTGTTGGAGCTACTCAACAGAATTACATGATATGAACAACACTTTTATATACACATCCCTCGAAATGGTACTTAATAATCGACTACAGACCATGCAATGCATTGCACTGAACATATTATACAGACATATTACCCCCCCCCCCCCCCGTGGTTATCCAACCACCCCACTATTTACAACCTAACATACTATAAACAATGAATGTTGCCTAATCTAAAGTCACACATCAATGATCAAAACATTAATTTATGTAATTGTCCTAATGGTTCAGTTACATAACAATATGTATTACACAACAATGGTGATATAGAAAAGTCACAAAGACATACAAAATTACTACAAAACCATAAGAATAAACTTAGTCTCAAAATCCAACACATGTAAGCCTCTACACATTTAAACATGCAATTCCAGTGTTAAAACAATAACACAGCTTCAACTATGATATTCAAGCTCTATACAGCTTATATGGACATTACATAGTGCTATTGACAACAGTACAATACAACATAAAAAATAACCATGACATAAGTAACACATAAAGACTGTGCCTAGCACGCACCTAACCACAAAAAACTATAACACCACTGTTGCCCAACTTTATTTACACTATCTGACGTGCATTAACCTCTTTACTCTCAAAACAAAACTGAAAATTGCAGAACACCAGTGACGAACAATAATGCACAGACATTAATACAAACATATCACATCATATCTCTGGACACCGTGCATGATCACAGCATCAACACTATGCAGTGCAAGGCACCTAGAAAACAAGTTGGAGCAAATACATGCAATTATTATAGCAAATCTCCAAATTACAATGTCGTTACCGTAAATCAATATTACCACACACAATATGTATAATAAGTGTAAAGTCCATGTCACAAAAAAAAACTGGCCAGCTCCACAGGTGCTAGCACCCGTGGTCCACATATTATTCACTCATGCATCACTCATCCAACACTCTCGCAAACATTTGTTATCCATTACCAGGGAGGCAACCCTGTTTTCACCCCTGACTTCCCTACCCCAGCAACACTTTCCAATCATACCCTCCCCTCCCTCGTATATTACAAGTCTAATAAAACCTGTAACGTAAGTTGCCTATATCCCTCTGAAAAATCCTTCACCCACCTCCTCCCATAAATTTCCTTATTTCTACATACCTTCAAAACTAGGGAGGCCAAGCCCATGATGACACTCTTCAGGTCACTTGTTCTATCTAGGCTGGAATATTGCTGCACACTAACAGCACCTTTCAAGGCAGGTGAAATTGCCGACCTAGAAAATGTAGAGAGAACTTTCACGGCGCGCATCACGGAGATAAAACACCTCAATTATTGGGAGCGCTTGAGGTTCCTAAACCTGTATTCCCTGGAACGCAGGAGGGAGAGATACATGATTATATACACCTGGAAAATCCTAGAGGGACTAGTACCGAACTTGCACACGAAAATCACTCACTACGAAAGCAAAAGACTTGGCAGACGATGCACCATCCCCCCAATGAAAAGCAGGGGTGTCACTAGCACGTTAAGAGACAATACAATAAGTGTCAGGGGCCCGAGACTGTTCAACTGCCTCCCAGCACACATAAGGGGAATTACCAACAGACCCCTGGCAGTCTTCAAGCTGGCACTGGACAAGCACCTAAAGTCAGTTCCTGATCAGCCGGGCTGTGGCTCGTACGTTGGTTTGCGTGCAGCCAGCAGCAACAGCCTGGTTGATCAGGCTCTGATCCACCAGGAGGCCTGGTCACAGACCGGGCCGCGGGGGCGTTGACCCCCGGAACTCTCTCCAGGTAAACTCCAGGTAACACCCTCCTCTTCACCTCAGTAACCTGTTTCCCCCGCAATCCCCACACTATATAGATATAATCTGCCATAATGTATCCCACAGCTCTGATTACACGTTCCTCCCAACCCCCCACGTCGAGACTTAATGCTCTCAATACAGAAATTCCTTTACCTCCTATCCTATTTATCACCCTATTTAACCACCCCTTGACACTCCTCAGTCCATCACAAAAATATACTACATGAAAAGCCGACTCCTCCCCACCACATATCCCACACTCCCCCCCCGTCAACGACTCGTCTATCCCGTAGAACCACACCCGACGGTAAAATGCCGTGCAGAAAACGATACATTACATCCCGAACACGAGGTTGCAACCTCATCCTACTCAACCTATTCCATATACTTCCCCATGCATACATGGGGAAAATTCCCTCCACAGGCCCTGCCCCTTTTGGTTCTACATCAGCCCTCCTAATAACGCAGTTCCAGTCCCCACCAACGATGGCCACTGCAGGTAAACCACATAAGAAGAAAACTAGTTCTTCACATACAAAATCCCTTTTTACTCTCGCATCATTTTCTGCTGGTGCATACACACTTACAAAGGATACCCTCGGCCCCATCCACCACCCATCCACGCGCAATACTCTCCCCCCCTCCCCCCTCACTTCTTAGCAACACAAACGGGCTCGCCTCCCTGATCAATATACCCACACCACCTTTCAGACGTGCAGATGGCAGAGTCATGACCTGAAACCCCTCCACCTTGAGCTCTCTTCCCTCCTTGAAATTGTGTTCTTGCAGGAACACTACATCCACCCTATATTTACACAGAAACATTCGAAACCATTCCCTCTTCACACTATTACACAGTCCATTTATGTTCACAGTCATACACCTAAGGCCTCTTTATAGTTTCCAACCCTTCCTCCTCTCTTCATTCATCCCAGGGCCTTCTTCCCCAGAGCCAGCACAAGGCTTCACACCATCAACCCCCCCCCCCTTTTTTGCGATGCCTTTTATCTTGACTACCTAGACAGTGCTCTTCCTTCCTCCCAGACCTCTGTGCCGGCGTCAGGACATCATCTGAGTCTGACGCCGCCGCTCTCTTCCTCGTGATGCCCTCCACATCCATGTTATCTTCTGAGGTTCTCTCACGATGTATCTCAACCTCCACCACGCCTCGTTCCACAGCACACGGCGACAACTCATGCTTACTAGTTGGCCCGTCAACCCTGCTATGGTTTTTATCATTACATTCTTCTACAGGCAACGCCGTGCCTCTCACCAGCTCAGGAACAACATCCTCTGCAGGCAGCATCAATGTCCTCAACACTTCCTGAAGCTCTTCCTCGAGAGCCTGCACCTCCTCCTGCACTTGCACTTCTGTACTTTTTCCTTGCCTAGTAACAGATCCTTTTATGTCACAGCTTACCTCACACATGCCAGTCTCTTCTTTGGAATCCTCCACCTCTTCACTCCACAAGCGCCCAAGCCCTTGCTTTCATATGGGGCTCTCAACAACAGCTACCACGCTGGTAACTGGTGCTTCACCAGTTTGTGCAGGCGCCTTCCTCAGCTTCACACACGCTGCCACCATATGGTCGTACGCTCCACATATTCTGCACGTACGTCTCTGACCGGCGTACGATACCATAACTTGCATCCTGAAGTCCTCCAACACGACGTAAGATGGTATGGGATTTCTCAGAGTCATCTTCAGGGAAAAGGTTCCCTCCAGATGGCCCATGTTGTGCCAGATGTACGGTACCATATGCCTCAAAAACACTCCTGATGTCAGCCTCATCTGCTTCAAATGGGACATTACGAAACTTAACCCACGTAAAGTGGCGAGATACGTCGATCAAACGCACCTTCACAGCTGGAGTAGCGTCAAGACTCACGTCTTGGAATCTCGTCACCAACGACTCGTACACGGATGTGGAATTCAGTTTGACGAAGATTCTGTAAGCCCCATTCAGGGCAACACCATACACCTCATCGTCCTGGATACCATAGGTCTCCCTAATGATTGTTGGGAGTAATATCTGCGCTGAAGACGGTGAAATCGCCCCACGAAGCAGCTCAATACCGATGGTATTTACGCGTCTCCTCACACTCAGCGCCATGTTGATACAAGGTAGCTCGCCTGAAAACAGAAGAGGGGTGCAGAGCACAACCGCACTCCACCGTGGTCAGGCAGCGAAAGGAAATTTTTTCGGTCCTAAAAGTTCCACGGGACAGATACGTCGTACAAAGATCCCATCAGGCCGCGATGAACGATTGGGTCGGGAGGCCCTTACACCCACTCAAAACACACACACACACCCAGGTTGGCGAAGGTGGTTGGAAGGTACTTCTTAATTGATAGATTTACCCTTCAGAGAAGAAGTAGGTAATTTATACTGTTAGTACACTAATATTAGAACTATTGAGGCAACTGTAGATAATAATAATGTAGACCTAAGACCTTAACATAGGCAGTAATAGGCCGATAATGTAGGCCTATATTATGTTAGCCAGGGAGAACTGGCAGCCCAAGTTTGAATACTGGGGCATGGGTTTGAGACCGCAGTGCCCTTTCTTCTAAGACTAGACACCGTTGGAGCAACAAGTGCCGTGATCAGAAGGTGGTGCCCCCAAGTGTCTTCATATACTAGACCTGGGGAAATCTGGTGGAGGCACCTCGACGTACCATAGATGTCCTCCATCAGGCCCATACAGCAAGACGAGACCTCCCTTTTTCAGTATTCTTGCCAGTTTCTGGGGGAAATTGCGAGTTGAGCTGTGGGCCTTTGTGCAGGCGGCAGTTCATGACCAGTATGTACCAGTGTCACTCCTTCATGCTTAGAAGCTAGTGTCCATTTCTGCATAGTTATATTAGGGGATACACACCCCCTTGGAAACAGGAATTTCTGAGGTGCAGGCAGGTCACTAATGTCGACTGAATATTGTAGGAATTAAAGCTCCCGGTTGCACGTGGTTCTGGGGGGAAGTCCAGAGGGGCTAAAGCTTAGGGAGGTTGAAGACCGGGACATATTCTCCAACACCAAGCAAGTTAGTCCTTTATACATGCATGCAGGCGAGATTTCTTGCAACATCAGTCATTTATGGAAATCTGTCCTATAAGCCACTTGTGAGGCTGAGGTACCGACCTCAGGACTCGGTGTCAACAGAGCTTGCCAAGGTAGGCAACTCACATGGAGGCAGTCCAAAATTTTCGCAATGTGATTTGGAATCCACAGGTGTACTCTAACTCTACTGTCTATAATCCTACTACACCTGTGTCTGGCTTCTAACAAAAACATGCCACAACTAATAATCATGGAGTCAATCGTGGCATTAAAAATTGTGGCCTTTAATTCAGATCTAAGCATCTTTTTTCAAATAACCTTTAATATATTTTCGATTTTCACTATATGACCAACCCCCATGGCTGAGCTGCCTATTAATTAGGACCAAACGTTTTTTTAAATACCCATTGAGTATTATAGATTAGTAAATTGAGTATAAAAATAATGTATTCCTCTAAAGCTTCTGTGTCTACCATGAGGAAATTTATCTCAGCGTATACACAGAGTAAACTAATCACTCTATCCTCTTAATTAATAATTGGCAGCAGTATATCATTCTCTAAGACATTTAAATAGGTTTGTGAAATGAGCCTTCAATTGTACATTTCCCCTCAAGGAAGGTTCCTTGATGCTGGTGAGGGGCTCTTGATCTAGGAAATTGGATCTGTGTTCCAATTCCCTGAATTTGATTTGCGACCTAGCTGCCGGAGAGAGTGGACGTGCTTCGCACCTCTCTACTGACAGTCTAGCAAGCTATCCAGTGACGTCATGGCATTTAGCGTGAGGAGGCAGGTGAATACCATTGGTATAGAGCTTATTCGGGGTGCGATTACGCCTGAGACTGCACAGGTATTGCTACCCAAGATTATCCGTGACACTCATGGTATTGAGGACAAGGATTTGTAAGGTGTGGCTTTAAATGGCACCTACCGGAGATTTGTGAAACTACTCAAGGGCCAGTGTGCTCACGACAATACATGTGGGTGAAACTGCGCAATGTGCCTTTCGAGGCGATGCAATGGATCTCCGCAGTGTTTTAGCAGATACGGAGTGGTACACATGGCAAAACAAGGCAAGTGGGTGGCTGGGGCATATGCTGGTCTACCCAAAGGTACGTTTACCCTTAAGATGTCTCTATCATATGTGTACCTTGATTATTTCCACACGCAGGCCATGGTGTCGTATGCTGGTCAGTGACGGACTTGCCACCTCTGCGGCGACTATGATCATATGGCAGCAGCATGTGGGCAGCGAGGGCAGGCCAGGAGGCCGGCCGGTGGAGCAAAAAATGACGATTGGCAGGAGGCTCCCATACATGGACGACAAGGAGATGGTGAGTATCTCCTTGTCGCCCATGCATGCAAAACCGACATTAGCGTTGGTTTTGCATACCATGTTCCTGTCTACGGATGTGGTCTCCCCGGCACATCGGCCAGTCCAGAGCTCATGTCCATGGCAGTCGAGCAGCAGGAGGCGGTTGTTGGTGCTGGTGAGGCTGGTGGGGACGTGATGACCCCTGGTCAGAAGGCATCGACGAAGGTGGTGGTAAAGGCTCATCATGTGGACACCCTGGTCACAAACATGGAGGAGGATGCTGGGACGAAGAGGGCGGCAGCAATGTCAGACTCTGACGATGTCCTGACGCCAGCTCAACGTACAGGGAAGAAGGCATCGGTAGACAGGGGGCGGTGTGCTAGTGGAGGTGAGCAGTGACAGGAGGTGGTGCCTGGTGGGACAGGTGTCATGCGTGGAGAGCATGGCAAACGTTGTCCCCAGGGCCCAGATGGGCATGGAAAAGTAGTAGTGGGGCAGCGAGGGAGGAAACCTTAGCCAGGTGAATATTATTTATTATTAAAGATTCGCTGGTATTCTCCCGGCCCGAGCCTTTTCCAAGTGTTGGCCCGGCTGTGGCTCCCTGTTTAGGGAGTGTCTGAGACCTAAATCTCCCATGGCAGGAGGTACAAGAACCTCCTCATCTTTGGGACCAACTGTCCTCAGGCCTAGCCACAAGCTAGGCCTCTCTTTTCTGCCATCCCTGCCCAAAGGGGGCTAATGGGAATGACAGTCTTGTGAGCTGAAAGCTCGGCTCAGGCACCTATGCTACCCTAGAAAGGCTGGGCATGGTGTCGGTCAGCCAGGTGAGAGCGGGGTTTAGGTAGGGGTGGGATACGTCATGGCAGGTGCGGTGAGGTCTGCTGCATGATGGCAGCGCCAGTTAATGGAGTGCGTGTCTTGGGGCACCAGTTAGCATGCGCCTTGAGAGTGAGGCATGTGCCCGGTGTTAGGATGAAAGTGGCTTGATATGTGCTGTTCAGATGTGTCTGCAAATTGTGGAGGACGAGGTGTGTTAGGTCCTGTTAAGAAGTGTTGCTGCCTGCGCCTGTGTGCGCCGAAGGTACGCTGGTGTGGTTGAGGTGGCGTATGCTGCTGGTGTGTGTATGAATTTTGGACTATTATGTTATGTTGTATAATGTTATGGGGTGGGGTCTATGTGGATTGAGTGTGGGAGGTGTTGGTTGTGGTAGTTGTGTGTTGTATGTGGTAGGGTTGTTTGGTGGAGGTTTGAGGAGCGTCCTTATGTTCTATAGAACATTGCCAAGTGTTGGGTATGTATATTACACCTGTGTATTCACAATGTATAAAAACACTGGTAGTGTTGTGAGGGTCCTGCTGTTATGTGGCCTCTTGTATACACATGTACAGAACCTTTGTAATAAGAGGGTGTCCCAACGTTCATTTTAGTATCCTTGTTATTACTTGAGGATGCTGCGAAATGGGTTATTGTATATACACGTATTGTATCAATGTGATAAGATGTTGTATTCATTTTCTTTATTGTATTATTTGTATGTTTGGTTGAGAATAGGTTTGGGTGAGAAACACAAGGAGGGGGGGTTGAGGCTTCTCATAAGGTTGTGCTGGGGAGAATTTTAGGAATAGGTGTCATTACCTGCAGTGAATCTGATGTGTGCTAAATGCATTGCATGTTGTGGTAATGTAATGTTTGTGATATATACCTAAACCATGACCGTTGTTAGTACATTGTTCTAGCAGTCTTGTGGTCGTGTAATATACATTGTTCAAGCAGTCTTGTGGTCGTGTAATATACATTGTTCAAGCAGTCTTGTGGTTGTGTAATATACATTGTTCAAGCAGTCTTGTGGTCGTGTAATATACATTGCTCAAGCAGTCTTGTGGTCGTGTAATATACATTGTTCAAGCAGTCTTGTGGTCGTGTAATATACATTGTTCAAGCAGTCCTGTGGTCGTGTAATTTTACATTGTTCAAGCAGTCTTGTGGTCGTGTAATATACATTGTTCAAGCAGTCTTGTGGTCGTGTAATATACATTGTTCAAGCAGTCCTGTGGTCGTGTAATTTTACATTGTTCAAGCAGTCTTGTGGTCGTGTAATATACATTGTTCAAGCAGTCTTGTGGTCGTGTAATATACATTGTTCAAGCAGTCCTGTGGTCGTGTAATTTTACATTGTTCAAGCAGTCTTGTGGTCGTGTAATATACATTGTTCAAGCAGTCTTGTGGTCGTGTAATATACATTGTTCAAACAGTCTTGTGGTCATGTAATGTACATTGTTCAAACAGTCATGTGGTCGTGTAATACACTTTGTGAACTAGCATGACAACTGTAATATTAATGTATATATGTCAACATGTCTGTAAGATTAATGCAGGTTGCTGTGGTAAACCTGTTTGATTTAGATTCGGAGGGGGATAAAGGGGAGGGGTTGGAAGCCCACACGGGGTTGTGTGTGGTGAATTATTAGGCAATGGAAGGTTATTACATCTGTTGCCGGATAAGTCCTGTATTTTATTTATTTGCTGTTTTAAATAAAATATAAAAAAAAAATTCCCTGAATACCTTCCACCCCCCCCAGGTGCTGTATAATCCTACGGATTTAGCGCTTCCCCACAATTATAATAATAATAAATGTATATTTTCCAGTGTGCTCTCTCTTATTATCAGACATATCTAAACTTAATCAAGCCTAAAAGAAGACAGCCGAGAAATTTACGGCATATCTTGAGTGAGAAATCAACATTCCAAATGACAGTGACAGTGTTGATTTCAGGAATTTATTTTATTAATTATATAATACCCTCTGGGTATTTTTAACAATAAGAAAGCCTCGCCTAAATTAATAGGCAAACCGGCCGCGGGAGTTGTATCCTATTCTATTCTATTTGATTCGCTGGTATGGTATCCCGGCCCAGGTCTCTTCCATTTTGGTGATCCGGCAATGGCTCCCTGGGTAGGGAAGTGTCGTTTATCTTTACTTGCACCTGCGTGGCAGGTCTTCAGCAGGAACGGGGGGGGGGGGGTACCTCACCGGCTCTATGGCCAGATGACGTACCAAACGTTAGTGTGCACTAACATCGGCTGGTGTGCAGTGCAATGGAGGCCCAAAGCAGGCCCTCGCAGCAACTTTAGCGGGGGGGGGGGAGGCGGATGACATGCAATGACTGGAAGTAAGGTTTCCAAGTCCCTGACAGCTAAGTACACAAGATGTGCTGCCTCATCCTCTCGGGCCTGCCCCACTGGGGCCATTGGGAAGTGTCTACGGCAAAGGGGCATCGTAGCTGGGCAGTCTAACAGGTATTGCACCAAGGGTTTCGGATCCATTCGGTCACAATGGGCACAGAGTGCCTCTCGTGCCCGTTCAACAATCCGCCAGTGGTGGGATACCCTAAGAGTAGGTGGTGGATATGCACCCTCAGTTCTCTGGACTGTGTCTGAATACTTGGAGGGGGCACCCTGTGGGTCGCCCTGACATACCAACAGAGGCTCCGTGAATCCCCAGGGTCAGGGAATGGGCGCCTGGCCACACCGGCAGCCCACAGCGCAATCTGGCTGAGGCTGATGGAGATTGCAGCACGTGGCTGTGCCTCGAGGGTTGCAGTCCTAGCAGCCTCATCTGCAGCATCATTGCCAGGGATACCCACATGGCTCGGGATCCAGTTGACGATAGCCCTGCGACCCTGGGCCATGAGAGTCTGCAGGTCACCCCGGATGGAAGTGATTAAGTGTATGTTGTCCTTTGGCTCTCTGTGCATAAGCGCCATGGGGGGATGCTGATGGTCTGCAAGAGTATGCTACAGAGCTTGTTGGATGGCAAAGAGTTCGGCCTGGAGGATGGTGCATTTGTCTGAGAGGCGCAAACCTGCTGTCAGATTGCTGTGGAACATCCCAGCAGCTGTGTGGCCTACCACTGGGTCTCTGGAGCCATCGGTGTAATATGGCACACACCCTGGGCCTTCCGCACCCACAATGCTAGCTGAGGCAAGTCGGTGCAATGCCTCTTGCTGTCTGGTAGGGTTGTCCAGTGCACCGCAAACAGCTCTGGTGCCCAAGGGGGTGGCACCGTGTAGTTTGCTGCCAGTCTGTCGCAGTCTCCCACCTGGAGCAATGTCATGGGCAAGAGCTTCCGTGTGGCATCTGCTACCGACCACATCCATCGGCGGCCGGGATGCAGTGGAATGACCTGTCCCTGGTGGACCCATAAATCTCTCATCAGTTTGTCAGCCCCTGGGAGTCGGAGATACTTTGCGATCCTCTTGGCAGCTACCAGTTGGATCCTGTCTTCAAGAGGCTGTAGCTGCACCTCAAGGTTCAGAGCCACTGCATTGGCCCACCTAGGAGCCCCAACATGGCCCGTACAGCTGTGTGCTGGATGACACAGAGGGATTTGATGTTTGTTGGTCTGGCGTGAACCAGAGCAAGGGCCCCATAGTCAACGAGGGAACGTATTGCCTGGATGTAGAACAACCTCATGACCTCAAGGCTGGCCCCAACCCTAGGGTTGGCCATGGCACTCAATGCCCTGATCCTCTGCAGAGCCCTCTCTTTAATGTGGTGCACATGTTTCTGGAAGGTGAGGTGCCTGTCAGTGTAGGTGCCAAGGTACCTATAACTGTGAACCCACTCCAGGTCGATGCCCAGGACCCGCAGCCTCTGAATGGGTACCCTGGTGCAAGGATCATAGTTTTGGATTTTGCCGCAGATAACTTGAGCCCCAAGTGACGGCAAGTGGAACGCAGCAGATCGAGGTCCTCCTGGGCACGCTGCAAAAGCTGGCACTTCCTAGGTATGACAAGTGCCAGGTCATCAGCATAGCTGAGGAGGATGGTGCCTCTGGAGAAAGGCAGGCACACCAGCTGGTGCATCAGTACATTGAACAGGGTGGGACTAAGCACCCTGCCCTGTGGAGTGCCATTGTCCAGGGTCTTGAGAGAAGAGGCATGCCCCTGGAAGCATACCCGGGCCCACCTGTCCTGGAGATAGAGACAAAGCCATGAAAGCAGCCTGCCTTTAATCCCCCTTCAGGCCAAGAGTGAGAGGATGGCAGGTGCACTGGCTAGCTCAAAAGCTTTCTCGAGGTCAAGAAAGACAATGTGGGCTTGAGCGTCCGACCCAATGCCGGACAGTAGAGTGGTAAGGCTTTCGAAAGTGCCCACTCCTCTGGTGAAGCCATGAGGAGGACCAAGCTTCCACCTCAGGCGCTCCAACAACATCCTTTCAGACACCTTCGAGATGCAACTGGTGAGGGAGATGGGTCTCACACTGCCAGGATCCCCAGGCTTAGGAATCGGTATGATGTCAGCCTCCTTCCATACGACAGGGAGTTTGCCAGCTCGCCAAGTCTGGTTGATGACCCCCAGGACAGCTGAATGTCCAGAATGGCCAGACCGAGTGATCATGCCATAGGTGATATCATCATGCCCCGGTGCAGTGTCTCGATGAGATGTGAAGGCTGCCTGGAGCTCCTGGTCGGTGAAGTCTTCATCCGTGACGTCCTTAGCCTGGCATGCCGCTTGGATCACCATCACCCTTCTAGGAAGGAGGGTGGCTTGGAGGGCCTGGAGATCCTGAGGCAGTTGAGCCATGGCCGCTCTGGAGGTGAAAAGGTCCACCAGACGTTCTGCCTCCATTGTGGGGTCTGGGTGCAACCGAGCCACACTACGACGCTGCCCAGTGGCCAATTGTAACATGGTCCAAATCTCAGATAAGGTGGAGGAGTAGCTGAAAGAGGCACACCACTCGACCATTTAGCCTGCTGCACCCTGTGTGAGACATGGCGTGCATGCTGCACCACTTCCCTGAGCAGACGCATGGACTCAACCATGGGATTACGCCTGTACATCTTGCCTACGACATTGATGCAGTGGTTCTGCTCCCTGATGTCTTCATTGTAAAACCACCAGTCACGTTTATATGATCCTCTGCCTGTAATCTTAGGTATGGCTGCCTCAGCTGCACATGTGAAGGCCACCTGCAAGCTTTGAGCCGCCTCATCTGGGTCTTCCGGAAGAGGAGACTGCCCACCAGTGCTCAATGACCTCCTGGAAACACTGCCAGTTGGCCTTTTTTAGATTCCATCTGGGGGTAAGTGTGGGGAGCGGGCATCGCTGGACCATCAGTGTGGTGACCACTGCAAAGTGATCACTGGTGAGACGGAGGTGGACCTCCCATCTCGCACTCGAGAGCAACCGCCTAGAGATGAGTGTGATGTCCAAGCGGCCACCGTAGTGATGGGTTGGCTCACCATTATTGAGGAGGGCGATCTCAGGGACCTCCTCCAGCACAGCCGCAAGGTGCCTCTCAGCTGCGTTGGTAGGAGAGACAGATGAAAGTATTGGGTGATGGGCATTGACATCCCCAGCCACAACAAGACCCTCCCGTGGGGCGAGTGCTGCCACCTCTGAAATGTCAAGGGTGTACCGAGAGCTTCTGTAAATATTGTAAACAATGAGAGGTCCATCCGCTAGGTGTAGGGTGACAGCCTGAACCTCTACGTCCTCCCCACAGTTGATGGGGTCATTGGAGATTGAATGAGGGATAGTGGTCCTGACGTAGATCGCCGTGCCCCTGCCAGTCCCTTCCAGGCGCTGAAGGTAGGCCGAGAATCCCGGAATACATGGCTGCATTTGACGTGACGAATCGGTGAGTGTCTCCTGAAACAGGAAGACATCAACCTCATCCTGAACTGCAGGTTCAATCACTAAGTGAATTTTCCGCTGCAGCCCACAAATGTTCCACAGGAGGATCTTCAAGGGCCACAGAGGTGGCCCACTGATTCCATCTCTGCCTGGGACTCGTCGTCCATTGTTGGCGACTTCGGGGCCTCCTCCATCATGGACTGGAAGGACTCCTGGATGATGGCTTGAAGTTCCATTGAGTCTTTCCTGTCCAGAAGGACCACGCCCAGCATCCATGACAGGAGCTGCCTGCAGGCGCCCCTGTCCTCTGCCGACGGCAGCAGGCGACAGAGGAGTGCTGAGATGACCCCGATGGTTTTCTTCAGTCGATCCAGAAATGATTCGACCATTACCTCTGCAGGCATTGAGCTGGACGACCCGTCGAGACGGGGCTGGGTCACTGGGTATGTCTGGGTGGCTGTCGACACTGCAGCAGCATAAGCTGGGTGCACCCTGGGCCCGGCCTGAGTGGCCATGGGCTTCCAGGTCCCCCAGCGGGGAACCTCTGCCTGACTCTGACCGCTCACAGAAGGGGCCTGCCCTTGGGAAGAGGCCTGCTGGTGGTATGGCAAGGAATGTTGGTGCCGAGCTGGGACCTCATGGGCAATGTGCCTGGCCTGTGGCTGTTTTTCCCAATGATTCTGTCTTCTTGGCCACCTTGCCATCTGACCCCACAGTTGACCGCACTGCTGCAAACCAGTGCCTGCCCCCTGATGCCACCCCTGGGAGCCCAGTGCTGGGAACTCGCTGGTATTGCCCTCCTGCGGTATCCGGGGAACCGTGGTTGGAGCCCACACCGACTGTTGCTGGGCAATTCCAAGGCTGGGTGGCGTCAGGGCTGTCGGTTCGTTCAGATGACGAACCTGCTGCCAGTGCTGCACCATCACAGGACAGCTCTGGTTCCAGGCATGGTGCCTCTTTGAGCAGTTGGCACACCTGGGCTCTGGCTGAAGGGCCTCACCAGTTGGCTGTTTGAGGATTGCAATGCAGTCCTTCAAGTGGTGTGCCTTGCTGCACACACCACACTTCTCTCACTGGCAGGTGGCTGCAATATGATTGAACCCCTGACAGTTGAAGCATTGTACGGGGCCTGACAGGTATGGTCGGGTCTTGAATCTTCCCCAGACCCCAAGGTCCAGGTGTGTGGGAAGTGGACCTTTGTGGTGGATCAGTACCTGGCGGGTGGGCACCTTGTTCACCATTGCGGTGAGTCGCTCCGCCTTGACAATATCGGGCACTCCCAAAATGGGGTCCAGTGGGAGGGGCACAGGGACCTGTAAGAGCACCCCCTTGTACACCCTCTCCGAAGCAACCAGTTCCACCATGCTGGGATGCGTCACAACCAGCCCCTTGAACTCCTTGTAAGAGTCTTCGTCCCGAGGAATGACCAGAACCTCGTTCCTGAGAGTGAGCTTGCAGCGGAACTTGAGGTGGGGTAGACCTTCCAGATACCTTACAAACCCGTAGTTGGGAACCTTGAATTTGTTGAAGGCCCTGGTTGCTTGTGCCCGAGCTGAGCGAGAATTCCTCCTTCCACGTGGAGTCAGCCAGTCCCCGTCCACTGTGGAGGCCAGCGCAACTGGTGTAGGGACCTGGGATGGCTCCATCCTTGTCGGTTGAGGAGCTACAGCCTCCTGGTTTCCTTCCACAATCCCTATGGCCATCTGGGGGTGCAAGTCTCCTTGGGTAGGGGCTGCTGACGGACCTAGTGGCAGATACAAACAGTAGTCTCCACTGCATCCTTGGCCTCCTTGGTGGGGGCTCCCACCTGCCCCACGTGGTCCTCCAACTCGTCCCCGCATTCCAATGAACGTTTAGGCCGCTCTCCTGGATCTGTCATGGTGACTGTAGGTGTGGGGACAGAGCCAGCAGCAGAGCTGCTGCCTGTGACCTCACAGCCGCACCACACTGGGTGCAGAGCTGTGAGGCTCAGAGCCCCAGTGGGGCCCGTAGCCACCCTCTCGTAGCTCACTGCTCTGAAGCCCTGAACACAGTCCAAGGATCACCACGAACGACGCTAATATGTGCGTAAACTAACACAGATTTGTGAACACAACACACACTGTTTTCCAATCTTCGTCCAGTCGATAATCCTTATGAATCTCCAGACCAGTTTTTTTGCTTCCGACCCTCCTCGTGAGTTGTAGCTTATTATTATTATTATTAAAGATTAGCCGGTATTCTCCCAGCCTGGGCCTTTTCCAAGTGGTGGCCCGGCCTTGGCTCCCTCTTTAGGGAGTGTCTGAGACCTAAGTCTCCCATGGGAGGAGGCACAAGTACCTCCTCATCTTTGGGACCAACTGTCCCCAGGCCTAGCCACAAGTTAGGCCTGTCTGGTCTGCCATCCCCGCCCCAAGGGAAGTAATGGGAATGACAGTCTTGTGAGCTAAAGGCTCGGGCTCAGGCACCTACCCTACCCTAGAAGGGTTAGGAATGGTATCGATTTATTATTATTATTAAAGATTCGCCGGTATTCTCCCAGCCCGGGCCTTTTCCAAGTGGTGGCCCGGCCTTGGCTCCCTCTTTAGGGAGTGTCTGAGGCCTAAGTCTCCCATGGGAGGAGGCACAAATACCTGGAGTTTACCTGGAGTTTACCTGGAGAGAGTTCCGGGGGTCAACGCCCCCGCGGCCCGGTCTGTGACCAGGCCTCCTGGTGGATCAGAGCCTGATCAACCAGGCTGTTGCTGCTGGCTGCACGCAAACCAACGTACGAGCCACAGCCCGGCTGATCAGGAACTGACTTTAGTTGCTTGTCCAGTGCCAGCTTGAAGACTGCCAGGGGTCTGTTGGTAATCCCCCTTATGTGTGCTGGGAGGCAGTTGAACAGTCTCGGGCCCCTGACACTTATTGTATGGTCTCTTAACGTGCTAGTGACACCCCTGCTTTTCATTGGGGGATGGTGCATCGTCTGCCAAGTCTTTTGCTTTCGTAGTGAGTGATTTTCGTGTGCAAGTTCGGTACAAGTCCTCTAGAATTTTCCAGGTGTATATAATCATGTATCTCTCCTCCTGCATTCCAGGAATACAGGTTCAGGAACCTCAAGCGCTCCCAATAATTGAGGTGTTTTATCTCCGTTATGCGCGCCGTGAAAGTTCTTGTACATTTTCTAGGTCGGCAATTTCACTGCTTGAAAGGTGCTGTTAGTGTGCAGCAATATTCCAGCTAGATAGAACAAGTGACCTGAAGAGTGTCATCATGGGCTTGGCCTCCCTAGTTTTGAAGGTTCTCATTATCCATCCTGTATTTTTCTAGCAGATGCGATTGATACAATGTTATGGTCTTGAAGGTGAGATCCTCCGACATGATCACTCCCAGGTCTTTGACGTTGGTGTTTCGCTCTATTTTGTGGCCAGAATTTGTTTTGTACTCTGATGAAGATTTAATTTCCTCATGTTTACCATATCTGAGTAATTGAAATTTCTCATCGTTGAACTTCATATTGTTTTCTGCAGCCCACTGAAAGATTTGGTTGATGTCCGCCTGGAGCTTTGCAGTGTCTGCAATGGAAGGACACTGTCATGCAGATTCGGGTGTCATCTGCAAAGGAAGACACGGTGCTGTGGCTGACATCCTTGTCTATGTCGGATATGAGGATGAGGAACAAGATGGGAGCGAGTACTGTGCCTTGTGGAACAGAGCTTTTCACCGTAGCTGCCTCGGACTTTACTCTGTTGACGACTACTCTCTGTGTTCTGTTAGTGAGGAAATTATAGATCCATCGACCGACTTTTCCTGTTATTCCTTTAGCACGCATTTTGTGCGCTATTACGCCATGGTCACACTTTGCTTTTGCAAAGTCTGTATATATTACATCTGCATTCTTTTTGTCTTCTAGTGCATTTAGGACCTTGTCGTAGTGATCCAATAGTTGAGACAGACAGGAGCGACCTGTTCTAAACCCATGTTGCCCTGGGTTGTGTAACTGATGGGTTTCTAGATGGGTGGTGATCTTGCTTCTTAGGACCCTTTCAAAGATTTTTATGATATGGGATGTTAGTGCTATTGGTCTGTAGTTCTTTGCTGTTGCTTTACTGCCCCCTTTGTGGAGTGGGGCTATGTCTGTTGTTTTTAGTAACTGTGGGACGACCCCCGTGTCCATGCTCCCTCTCCATAGGATGGAAAAGGCTCGTGATAGGGGCTTCTTGCAGTTCTTGATGAACACAGAGTTCCATGAGTCTGGCCCTGGGGCAGAGTGCATGGGCATGTCATTTATCGCCTGTTCGAAGTCATTTGGCGTCAGGATAACATCGGATAGGCTTGTGTTAATCAAATTTTGTGGCTCTCTCATAAAAAATTCATTTTGATCTTTCGACTCTCAGTCTGGTTAGCGGCTTGCTAAAAACTGAGTCATATTGGGACTTGAGTAGCTCACTCATTTCCTTGCTGTCATCTGTGTAGGACCCATCTTGTTTAAATAGGGGCCCAATACTGGACGTTGTTCTCGATTTGATTTGGCATAGGAGAAGAAATACTTTGGGTTTCTTTCGATTTCATTTATGGCTTTTAGTTCTTCCCGCGATTCCTGACTCCTAAAGATTTTTTTAGCTTAAGTTCGATGCTTGCTATTTCTCTGACCAGTGTCTCCCTACGCATTTCAGATATATTGACCTCTTTTAGCCGCTTTTATTTTTTTTCCGTCCCTTAAAAGGGAGCGCCTGTCTTTTTCTTTTTACATCTACTACTCCTTTTTCTTGAGGTAAGCCTTGTGCATACATCGAGGCCACCGGTTAATCGTTCGGGCATAAGGGGGGTCTGTGTGCTTAGTATTTTTTCCCAGCTTATTCTTAGGATTTTGGTTTACTTGGTCCCATTTAGTTTTTGTTATTAAATTTGAATTTGGTGAATGCCCCCCTCGGCTAATCTCTTTAGTCGGCTGGGGCCCCCGCGCATCATACTAAAACCTCAATTATGTTGTGTCTAGTATATTGTTTTTTGATATGGTGACTTTTCTTTCAGATATCATTGTTGTAAAGATGAGGTTAGTGTATTCCCCAGTCAGTAGGCCTTTTATTTGGGGTTTAAATTTTGAATTTTGTGCAGAGATTTAAAAGTCGCGTGAGTGTGATTTTTCCAGACTCCTCCTGGTGTTTTTACTGCAACAATTTTATTTGCAAAATTTTCCCTCCATTTTGGGTGCTTTAAGTTGAAACCCCCCAGGAGCAAGAGTTGGGTGCGGGAGCGAAAGATTTTCCAGACGTGGTAAATTTTTAAAAAGCTGTTCCGGGGAATTGCTGGGTTTGCACCCGGAGGCTTGTAACACCACAATGACTAGGTTTTGGTTCTCGACCTTTACTGCAAACTTCCACACATCATTTGGGCATTACATTCTTTGCAAACAATGTTTGAAATGAAGGGGCCAACCCTCCCTTTTGCCTGTAAAACTTGCACATCGTATAGTTTTTAACCTGCCATATTTCGTTGTCCAAGTGATCCTTTATGGGGTCCAGTGAAAGCCGCAAAACTTTGCCTTTGCCTCGAAGCATCCACGGATGAAAGGTATTTTGTTTGTTGCTGGTTTTTGACCCTGTTATTTCCCAAAAAAATTTTTATCGGACTGGGGTATGTTGGTACTGGGGGGGGGGATTTTTTTTCCGCATTATATCTGTATCTGTTGGTTTGGAGTGGAGGCCTCGACTTGGTTCCACCCCAGGAAGCTGATTTGTACTTTTCTGCTTTTTCCTGCCATTTTTTTTTCCTTCCTGGCAAAAAAAAACCTCCCCCCTCTTGAGGGCTGGGCTACCCAGGTTTTCCCAGGCCGGGATGTTTTGTTCTTTTTGCCCTTGAGGGTATGCCTGGAAATTTTTAATTATAGCACAGTTTTTCCCCGTACTAAAAGGGTCACTTTCGGGGTGAAAAAGCTTACGGAAGGGAGTTGCTTTTCCTGTTGTCAAGGGGCATGGATTTTCTGGGGGGTCATATTGCACCCCCATCTGTTTTTCCGATTTCCCATCCACAAAACCGAGTGCAAGTATGTGACAGGCTTTTTTCTGTTTCCCTTGGGTTTTGTGACTGTATTCCCTGTTGGGCGTTTCCCTGTTTAAATTTCTACCTCCCTAGCACCAAAAAGGGGAGCCCCCACCATTTTGTTTTTGGTAATATTCCCCCTATTGTGTGGAGTCCTCTTTTTTGCTTTTTTCCTGGGATTTCTAGTTTGAAATTTTGGTTTTATTTTTTTTTTTGACTACACTTTTTCCCCCTTTTTGGCCCCTGCCCCCTAGAGGTCTTTATTATTTTCCTTCCTGCGTAAAATTTCCCCGATTCCGGAAAAAATTTCCCACTTCACCTTTATGTCCCCATGACAGCATCCCAGCTTCCCCATTACTTTTTCCCAGGACAGCACTCCATTTTCCCCTTACTGCCCCCAGGACAGCACCTCCAGCTTCACCTTACTGTCTCCCGGGACAGCACCTCCGCTTCACCTTTTCTTTTCCCCCGGACAGCCACAGCCCCACATTTACTGACTAACCGGGAATCACCACCCTTTCAGTTTCTGACTAATGGCCGTATAAAGGGCAGTACCTTCAGCCCAACTTTTTTATTTTCCCACTTTTGTAAAAAGCTTCCAGGTTTTCTATAAAACGTTTTGTGTGACCTTTTTTAAAATACCCTTGGATTTTAGTCCACAGATTTACTCATTGGGCAAACCCAAAAACACTTCCTTTTTTAAAATACTGCTTGTAGCTATTTTTGGGATATTGCAAAAGGGGGCTGACACCAAATTTCCACAAAAATGACAATTTATCATGTGGAAGCCCGTTTTTTTGACTGACCACAGAAAAACACAGCTTCTAATGATTTGAATGGTTGATTTTTCGCAATTCTACTAGAAAACCCCTTGAAATTCTATTAAAACCCCTTAAAAAAAGCTCAGCTATTGTATTTTGTTTTTGTTTTTTTATTTTGGAACCCTTTCGTGCACTTTTTCCGGTATATTTTATTAAACCTCCTCATCTTTGGGCCAATTGTCCTCAGGCCTACCACAACTAGCGTCTCTGCTCGCCTCCCCCCCCCAAGGGGGGGTAATGGGAATGCGTCTTGTGGCTACAAGTTTCCCGGGTCGCACCACCCACCCTAGAAGGGGGTTTGGCAGGTATCGGATTGTAGCCGTATTAGTATTAAAAATTAGCCGGGATTCTCCCCCCCCAGGCTTTTTTCCCATGGGGCCCGGCCCCCTTTGGGTCCCTCTTTAGGGGGTGTTGAGGGCCGAAGTCCCATGGGGGGAGGCCAAATACCTCCCCTCTTGGGACCAACTGCCCCAGACCCCACCACAAGCTAGGCGCTCTGGCTGCCCTCCCCACCCCCAAGGGGGCTAATGGCAGACATCTTTTGGCAAAGGCTCGGGGCCCGGGACCTACCCCACCCGAAGGGGTTTGGCATGGTGTCGAAGATGAGTTTTATTTTTTATTATTATTAAGATTTTGGTATTCTCCCCCCCGGGGGTTTTTTCCAAGTGTGGCCCGGGCCCTTTGGGTCCCTCTTTAGGGAGTTCTGAGACCTAATCTCCCATGGGAGGGGGCACAATACCTCCTATCTTTGGACCAACTTTCCCGGCCAGCCACGAGCTAGCCTCTTGGTCTGCCATCCCCCCCCTCAAGGAGCAAAAGGAAATGACAAGTCTTATGACCCCAAAGGTTCGGGGGTCGGCACCAAACCCCACCCCAGAAGGGTTTGGAAGGTTCGATGAAAGTTATTTGCCTTCTTTATAATGTAAAAAACACTGTTTAAAAAAATAATACAGCATTATAAGCTTTTATGTTAATATTATTTAGATTTTAAAGATTTCAAAATAATTTTTTTAAATTTTATGTATCTTCCTTCTGTATGTTTAATATTTAAAAAATAAAAATGTTTATTTATATGTAACAAAATAAAGTTTTTAATTTGTATAATACATACTAACATTTAATTCAGGTTACTTATTCCTGCAAGGAAATAGAAGATCAGCTCAGTTCCTTGGATCAAGAACCCTTCGAGGGGTACTCATACAAGTGATTGTTTAATCACTATATTAAGAAATATTATTATTACTAAGTGGATCATCACCTGACGAAGACAAATGTCAAACTTGAGTAAACTCTTCCCGACGAATAAAACACCATCAAGGGGGGAGACATCACTCCTCCCCCCCAGCCGTTCTAGGAGGGGAGGTGCCAGAGCCCAAACTTGCTACCACCGGGAGCTTCAAACTGCCCTTTCCCCAAAAAACCCCCTGGGCTGGGCAGAGGGGAATCAAGGCCTGCTTCTCCTACAAGCCCCGGAGGGCTGGGGATGGGGGGTAGGCCTGAGGACAGTTTGTCCCGAAAATGAGAATTACTTGTACCCCCCCTCAGGGAGACAGGGCACACGACACCCAGAAGGGAGCCAAAACGGGGCACCATTAAAAAAAAACCCGGCCGGAGGTACCGTGAACAAGAGGGGGAGGCCCGGGGCCCGGTGGGCCCCGGGGCCGGAAACAAAAGCCCGCCTTCCCCCCCAAAACGAGGGCCCCCGGGGGGCATTCCCGGGGGTGGAAAAATTTTGACACGTTTTCCTTACACTATTGTCCTGTTCACCTACAGCGAATAGGTACCTGGGGGGTTGTCGACTGGGGGGCAAATTGAGGGCCCCCAAGGAAATAATTAGACAGTCCTCGATGACGCACTGACTTTTTTTGGGTTTTTCCCGGGGGGCTAACCCCCCCGGGGTTAAAAATCCGAACGAAATCTTTCTTTTTTCATGGGATCGATACCAGCCCAACCCTTCTGGGTAGGGAGGTGCCTGGCCCGAGCCTTAGCCATAAAACTGTCTTTTTCCCTTTGGCCCCTTGGGGCGGGGGGGCAACCAGAGAGGCCTAGTTGTGGCTAGGCCGAGACAGTTTGGGCCCAAAGTGAGGGGGACTTTTCCCCCCCCATGGGGGAAATTAGGCTCGAACTCCCTAAGAGGGGGTCATTTGCTCCCCGACGCGGTGGAGCGCGGTTTTTGCTCGCACCCCTCTGCTGTTTTTCTGGGAGTCTCTACAACAAATGGCGCGAGTACCACGTAGGGGGAACCTGTCGGCTTGGCTGCTTTGTGGGCGATTTTCCCCCCCTTTCGGCGCAGGGTTACTTCCCACAATATCAGGGAAACGTACGGAGTACAGGATGATGAAGTTTATGTTGTTGGCCCCTGAATGGGGCCAAAACGTCCTAATCGTCAAGTTTAAATTCGACTGCTGTGTACGAGTCCTTAGTGACGAAATTTGAGTCAGTGAGTATTGATTTAACTCCAGCTTTCAAAAGTGCGACTCATAGACGTCTCTCGCCACTATACGAGGGTGAAATGTTTGCAAATGTCCCCTCGAGGCTGACTAAGGAGACTTACAAAGGTGTTTGCAGCTTATGGGTTACCGAGCATCTGGCAACCCAAGGCAAGTGGGCGCAAGGTGCGTAATGGGAATGACCGGAAGGGTACATTCTCCCTCAAAATGACACTCGAGGCACCCTATCCCATCATAACGTCATGATGCCGGAGTTTAGGACCCCAAATACTAGTGGCGTATGGTGGGGCAGCGACGAACATGTCAGGTTTGTGTGGGAGTATGATCATATGCGGCCACGTTGGAGGGCAGTGAGGGCGCCCGGCCAAACAGAGAGCACAGTTACAGGTGTGGAGTCGTTGAGAGAATTCCAAAGAAAACGAGGAGTGGCCGTCTGTGAGCTGGAACTGTAGAAGAGTCTCTTGTGGTGCATGATGGGCGAGCACGAGTTGTGTGGAGCCAAAAAATGGCCACTTAGCCGGAGACGGGGGGAGGAATGCTAATTCAGCAGGAGGATCGGGAGCAGAGGAGGAGCTCGACGAGGTATTAAAACAGTTACCTTCTTCGGGCGAGGATAAAATGGCATGGACCGTGAAAATGGAGGCCCTGAGTTGAAAGGAGAGAGTGGCGCGGGACAGGCCCCCGAGAAGGAAGGAGGACAACCTGCAGCACAGAGAGGCGTCACCGTGCTCTGCGCAGACAGGTCCACAGTAGAGGTTTGATGTTCACTGTGAGGAATCTTCGGAGAAAGTATGGCGGTAGAGGGTGTCACGAGGAAGAGGGCGGCTGCGTCAGACTCAATGATGTTCCCTGACACCCGCGCAGAGTCAGGGAGGTACGGAAGTATATTCCTCGAACAGCCAGGAAAGAGGCATCGAAAGGGGTGGGGGTAAATGGTGACAAACCACATGATGACCCTGGGGCAGGGTAGGCCCTGGAAGGGTGAGAGGAAAAGGGTTGGAATCTATAAAAGGCCTTAAGTGCATGACTGTGAATGTGGAATGGACTGTGTCCTGGAGTGAAGAGTGAATCTTTCATATGCTCTACGTCGATAACAGAGGGATGTAGTCTTTCTACAGGAGCATAATTCTGGAGAGGTAGATTGCTTCGAGGTGGCAGGGTTATAAGGTTTTGAAACCTGCCATCGGCACGATTGAAAGGTGGGTTTGGGTTTTGATATTACAGGAGGCGACCCAATTGTGTTGCAAAGAAGTGAGGGGGAAGGTGGGGAGGTGTTGCGTGTGGATGGTGGTGGATGGGGCAGAGGGTAACCTTTGTAAGTGTGTATGCACCACTGAAAAATGATATGAAAGTAAAAGAGGGATTTTGTTATGGATGCTCAAGTTTTTGCTTTCCGTGGTTACCTGCAGTGGCCATCGTAGGTGGGGGACTGGAATAGTGTGTGATCAGGAGAGCGGATGTGGAACCCACGAGGGGCGGCATATGTTGACAGCATTAACCAAAATCTTTTGGTGGACGGATCAGTTTGAGGGATGTGTAGTGGGGGAGCGTGGGGATTGGACATCCTTTCGTGAGGGCGCGGTTAACAGCAAGGATTAGACAGGTTTATATATCTCATAAGTATTGTCAAACTCTGTCCGTACAAAAAACTAACTTTTATTCGGATCATAGGCGGTTGTAGCAGAAGTAGAGTGGGATTCCTCTAGCTATAGTCTCTAGGGATATGGAAATTAAATACGAGTCTGTTGGAAGATGAGGAGGGTTGGGGGGTTTTACAGAGCTTGGGAAGATTAACTGAGGAGGTACAATGGTGTGGAGCCGTGGTGACGTGGTGGGATGGTGTGGCTAAGGACCCAGTATTCGGCATTTATTATGTGGAGAGGGAAAAGGATATAAATCTTTAAAATATGGGTTGCTTAAATTAAGTGGAAGGACAGGTAACGGGGTTGTTATGAAATAGGGCAGTAAGAAGGTTCTATCCGATGACAACATTATGATACCAAAGAGAGGTTGCGGGAAATCCAGGACGAGCGGTCACAAGGGGTGAGAGAAATGGGGGGTTGGAGGAGGTGTTATGGGGAATAGCCTCCACGTGAGTATTGCGCAGACCAAAACAACGTCAGCAGGCCACAGCTATTCCATGATTGGAGGTTCTTGATCGTTGTGAGGGTATAGGGCGGGTCAGGTATCCACACTACGGATGGGAAGGGGTTTTTTGCGGATAAGTGGTACGAAAAGTAATGGCGGGAGGAAGGGGTAGGATTAGGGATTTAGAGATTGGTTTTTTTTGGGTGTGGAAGAGTAGGTTAGAGGAACAACAGTGATAGGGAAGCGATAGGGGGGGGGACATATAACTAGAGGGGGAAAATATGGAGAGCTGTTGAATGCCATGCGAAAGGCAAAGCACGACGGGAATCGATGGACTGGCCGGCGGAGATATAATCAACAGCTATGTGAAGTTAATAAAGGGTTTTTGGTAGGTTTACTCAAACTTGATGAAGGAAAGGGGGCAGGTTGGTGGAGAGAGACAGGCAACAGCTGTAGTTGTTTTGGTACCGAAGGTAAGGAACAAGGCGTTCACTCAGGTGACTATAGGACAATATCGTTGATAGCACTGATTATAATTATATTGCGAAAATTTTAGGAAATAGAATTAAGTTGATTGTAGTGAGGGATGTATCGGAAACCCAGTTTGGGTTGCCAGGTAGTCTAAGGGAGTGGGCAAGGATTTTTAAGGTATTTCGTGGAAGGAAAAGGGGGGGAATGGGGGGGGATGGTTGCCACTAGACTGCAAGGAGCTTTATGATAGGGTGGAGCGTGCGAGCGGTTGAGAGCGTATCTTAGGAAACAGGGCTATGGGGAAGAAAAAAGTGGGAAGGGTAGAGGTGTTATATAGAGGGGCCAAGGTGAGAGTCAGATTAATGGAAGATAAGGGGGGAGATTCAAAGGGCAAGAGGACTTAGACAGGGTTGTCCTATGTCCACCAGCTTTTTATTTGCATGCAAAACAGACCCCTTTTATAGAATGGTGAGGGGAGCGCCATATGGGCGTTAGAGGAGGGGTTGGGGGGTACAGGGGGCGTTTGGCCTGTTCTCAAAGGTATGTAGATGATACATTCCACTGTTAATTTGGTTAGGGAGGGGGAATCCATAAACCGCCTTAGATGGATTGGTCGACACGTTTGCATGTGCACTGGTATGAGGGTAATTCGGAGAAGTCCATGGTTTATGGGTTAGGAACTTAGGGGGAGAGGGTTTGAGTGGGGTAGTGCAGTCGGTAAAGAAGGCGGTGAATGTCATTAAAAATTGTGGTCAAATCAACTGCAGATGATCTGATGTTGCACGTGTTAATTAATTCGGTCTGGTTGGTAGAAAGGATCCAGGACGAATGGGAGCATTGTGGCCGTAACATTTGACCCTTGTGCAGCGTCCATAGTATTAAGTTTATTGTATATCAAGGTTGGCATGTGGCTGACCCGAGTCCCTTACGGGGACGGCAATTGCAACTATACTTAGAGGGGTTTTAAAATTTGTGGGTTTCAGGTTGTGAATGGCTTAAAAGGGATGTAGTAATGTTTACCTGTGCAACAGGGGGGGTCTTGGTTTTTAAATGACTTAAAGAGTGAGGGTCAAATGTATCTTCATATAAAAAGGGAGGTGATGAGGGAGGGTGTGAGTGGGGGGGTTTGGTAAGGTACACAAAAAATTGAACGCTGTTTTCTGGACGGAGTTGAGGGTAGTGAGAAACTATATATGAGGGCAGAGGTGAAGGTTAGGATCAGGTAAGGGTAAAAATAAGTAGGCTGTGTAGGATGACCAGTGTAAGGGATGTGCTTCGCTGGAGGGGATTTTCCCCATGTAAGACTGGGGATGTATATGGAGAAGGTTTGGTAGGTTAAGATTTTACAACCGTGGACGTGAGTTAGTATCGGATTTTTGCATTGGATTTTACCATCGTGAGTGTCTTACGAGCTAGACGGGGTGGTAAGGGGGGGGTATGTGGAATATGTGGCGGGGAGGATTCTGCAATCCATGTAGGTATTCTTGTGAGGGGTTGGGGGAGCGCAGGGTGTTTGGATGAGCAGGGTGTTGCATAGGATAAGTGGTCAATACATTTCTGTATCAGCGGGCATTGATCTTTGAGTGGGGGGTATGGATGAAAGTATTATTAGGGCTTGGGGTAACATTATGTAGAATATGTTTTACATAATGTGGGGAATGAGGGAGACAAGGGGTAAGTGAGGTGAAGAGGAGGGTATTGGGGCTGTTACTGTTTACAAAACCTTGTGCCGTAATAGAGAACTTATATGGGAGGAGGTGGGAGAAGGCATTCTCTGAGGGAATATAGAGACCCTAACGTTAGAGGTTTTATTAATTATGAAAATTAGTGAGGAGGGGCAGGGAAGGGATGTACAATGTCTTATGTTGATGGGAATGTCAAGGTGTTGGAAACGGAGGTTCGCCTCCTGGTCAGAAATGGTGAATGTGTCAATGAACTTGGGCGTATGATGTGTAATCATGGTTAGTTGACGAGTATACTAAAAATATGAGTTTGACATTGCATGGGAGACATTGTTCCTAATGAATGGATTAACATATGCAGTTTTATATATGCATGTATAAGGTGTCAGAGAGTTGGATCCTTGTTATTACATATATTCTGTGTTTGATGAACATATTGTATTTACCTTATTCTCAAATACATTACGTTAATTGAATATAACGTATATAAGGTGTCGCTACATTATAATACAAAGAGACAAAATATGGCATATCGTTGGTGTGTTTATGTAATCTATAAAAAAGCATTATGGAACTGTTCGATTAATTGGTTAAACATAGGTGTAGGGGTTATCATGTATGGGTGAAAGGAAGGGATATTTGTGTTATCTCAAAGTACATGTTATAGTTGGTTGTTAATAAATAATTTCTGTGTAAGAATGTTATGTCCTAATCCTATCTCTTGATTGTATTTTACTAAAAAAAATATAAAAAAAAAAAACAAAAAGAAGATGAGCCAAGGCCGGCCAAAGGAGGCCGGGCCACCACTTGGAAAAGGCCCGGGCGGGAGAATCCCGGCAAATTTTAATAATAAAAAACCCACGTCATTCCCAGAAACAATATTATTCGTTTTAAAAAAGCAAGCTAAATAATACAATTGAAACGTGACGTAAATTGTTGTTTTATATTTTATATTCAAAAAATTGCAGCTTTAACAAACAAGAAGGGATCTCTCACTTTAGAAAAATTCCCCTTTGGGCTTAAAAACTTTTCCTGATTGTCAAAATTAACAAATTTTATACTGCACAAGCCATTTATTAAGGAGAATTTATATAAAATTTAAAAGGGAGGTACATTCAATTTTTACATTTGGGGTGTTATCCCAGTTTTAAATCCTCCTTGATTAATAATCGAATGAATTTATAATCTAAATAAAATCCATTAAATAATTGTGGACCTGATGAAATAAAGAATAACATAGCCCCGGTTAGCAACAAAAAATATATGCTATCCAAAGGTATTTTACATTTATTGAAAAAATAAAATTACTACAAAACATATTTAAAAAAAATTATAATCTCATTAAAAAAAAAAATTTATTTAATAATTTTAAGTTTTTTTAAAAAAAGAAAAAATTTTTTATAATGAAAAAAAATATTACAAAAAAATTTATATTCTCAAAATATTTAAAATAAATTTTTATTAAATGTTCATAGCTGGTTTTTCCTACTTCCAGCCGGGCGGTCTGTTTTAACGGGCCCGGGTTTCTTATTTTTAACATGCCACGGGGGTTATTTTAATTGGTTTTTTAGTTTGAGAAAATTTTATTTTTGAGGGTAATCTATTCAGTTACGTCCCAAAGGGGGGCAGAACCCATTAAACCCTGACTTTCCCGAGTCGTATTGTAGTGTCAAATTTTTGTAAACCCGCTTACCTTGATGATGAAATAAAGTTTATTTAAACCCCTGATGTCCCAGGGTAATTCAATATTAACCCCCAAAAAAAACCCCAAGTAAGCCCAAGAGATATTAAGATAAGAGAGATAACTATGATTTCCCATAAAGTTTGACAACACTGCTTATCCCTTTCGTTGTTATCGATCCTGCCCCCAAACCCTTTAGGGTAGGGTAGGTGCCTGAGCCCCAGCCCTTTTGCTCATGAGGGGTCTTCCCTTACTTCCCCTTGGGCGGGGATGAAGACCAGAGAGGCCTGTGGGTAGGCCTGGGGAAGTTGGCCCCCAAAATGAGGGGGTATTGTGCCCCCTCCTGGAGACTTAGGTCTCAGACACTCCTAAAGAGGGACAAGGCTGGGCCACCATTGGAAAAGGCCCCGGGCCCGGGAGAATACCGGCTAATTTTAATAATAATAATAAAAAATTTTGCGTTATATTTTTCTTCTTTATTGTTAAATAAAAGTTATGTCCCATTGTGATATAGCTGCATAAGGTAAGATTTCGTTCGGATTTTTAACCCTGGAGGGTTAGCCACCCATGATACCCCAAGAAAGTCAGTGCGTCATCGAGGACTGTCTAACTTATTTCCTTTGGGGGTCCTCAATCTTGCCCCCCGGGATGGACCCCACCAATCGACACCCCCCGGGTATACTTGCTCTGGTGAACAGAACAACAGGTGTAAGGAAACGCGTCGAAATGTTTCCACCCTGCCAGTCCTTCCGTGTGCGAATCGAGAGCTTTGCCAGTCAGGCCACAAGGTCACCAAAGTTAGTTGTGCATAGTTACTTAGTTAACCAGGAAATTAAATTGTGCTTCAAGTACAGAAAACAAAAACCCTGGAAATTAAATGAGAAGCAATGGAGAAAAAACGAGGAATTAAGGAAGATATCTCTGTAGTGTTATCAAGATTATTATTATTAAAGATTACCCGGGTATTCCCCGGCCGGGCCTTTTCCAAAGTGGGGGCCCCGGCCTTGGCTCCCTCTTTAGGGAGTGTTTGAGACCTAAGTCTCCCTGGGGGGAGGACAAGTACCTCCTCATCTTTGGGCCCAACTGCCCCCAGGCCTAGCCCAAGCAGGTCTCTGGTCTCCATCCCCCCCAAGGGGGCTAATGGAATGACGTTTAGAGCAAAGGCTGGGACTCGGCACCTACCCACCTAAAAGGGTTTTTTTTGGCATGAATCGATTTTAAAAATGATGTTTTAAGGTACTTGGGGATGGTGGGGTGGGGGAGATTTTGTGGGTGAGAAAGGTCAGGGGGGAGGTGGAGTGTAATTTTGGGGATAGATTTGGTCAGTAGATAAGGGGGAATGGTGAAGGCAAAAAGATGGAATGGGATGGGTGGTAAGGGGGAAAGATGTGGAGGAGGAAATGGAAGAGTGGGGGAGCCGGCTACTGAACTGATAAAATAAAATTACTTTTGTAAAATATGGAAATTTTTACTACACGTAAATCTTCATCAATAAGGGAAAAGTTTAGAAAAAGGTATTTGGTTGCCCTCCCAGGGAGACTTAGGTCTCAGCCCCCCTAGAGGGGGCCCAAGGGCGGACCCCCATTTGGAAAGGCCCGGGCCGGGGAAAACTGGGAATCTTTAAAAATAAAAAAAATTGAAAAGGTTAGTTACTTTTTTTAAATTTTTTTATGTATTCTATTGTTCGGGGAGGGACTCCAAAGTTTTGATAGCAAACCCATTTTGACGGGGATTAGCCAGGAAATTAAAATTACGCATATGTGCTATATGATAATTTATGTAACTGTATTTATTGTATGTCTTTGCCCGAAAGTTCTGCATAAAAAGGGGTTTTGGCATGTACAATAAATTGTTATAATTGTAGTTCATGCATGTTTATATTGGTCAAAATCTAATGATTATTTTGCTATATAAATTTGAAAAAAAAACATTAGTGTACTGTGTATGGGTTTTGAAAAACAGTATATTGAAAAGGTTGGTGAAAAAATAAATGCAAAAAATTGTTTTCTGTGAATTTCCCTTTTTTTAAAGAGAAACGGTGAAAATTCCTAAGCGTTCTGCTTGAGCTTTTTGTCGTGTTTTTTCCAAAAATCGCCGCTGACTGATACTGCACCAAAAAAAAAAATGTCCTCGCCCAGGTATGACTTGATATACAAAATTGTTTCTTTTCTTTTAAATTTTTTTTTTGGGGCACCAGAAAGTCAATAAAACCTTCAGAAAAAAAAAAGATGTTCTTATAGAAATAAAATCTTTATTCCCTGGATTTTACCTGGAGAGAGTTCCGGGGGTCAACCCCCCCGGGGCCCGGGTCTGGCCGGCCTCCGGGTGGATCAGGCCTGTTAACCAGGCTGTTGCTGCGGGCTGCACAAAAACCAACGTACGAGCCCAGCCCGGCTGGTCGGGAAACCGACTTTGGTGTTTGCCAGTGCCAGCTTAAGACCCCCAGGGGTCTGTTGGAAAACCCCCCTTTATGTAGCTGGGAGGCAGTTGAACAGTCTCGGGCCCTGACATTTTTTTAGGGTCTCTTAACGTCTAGTGACCCCCCTGTTTTCATTGGGGGGATGTTGCATCGTCTGCCAAGTCTTTTTTCTTTCGTGTGAGGATTTTTGTGTGAAGTCGGGACTAGTCCTTGGGTTTTTCCCGGGTTTTATAATCATGTTCTCTCCCCCCGCGTTCCAGGGGAAAACAGGTTCGGAAACCCCAAAGGGGCCCAGTAAAATTTAGGTGTTTTACTCCGTTATGCGCGCCCTAAGGTTCTCTGTACATTTTTGGTCCTTTCACCTTTAAAAGGTGTGTTAGTGTGAGAAAATTCCCCGCCCAGATAGAACAAGTGACCCGAAAAGTTCTCTGGGGTTGGGGTCCTAGTTTTGAAGGTTCTATTATCCCTCCTGTCATTTTTCTGCAGTGCGATTGTACAATGTTATGGTCCTTAAGGTGAGACCCCCGACATGTCATCCATCTTTTTACGTTGGTGTTTCGCTCTATTTTTTGGCCCCAAATTGTTTTGTACCTGATGAGATTTAATTTCCTCGTGTTTTCCCAAATTATAAATTGAAAATTTTTCATCGTTGAACTTCATATTTTTTTCCGCCCACGAAAGTTCGGTTTATGTCGCCTGGAGCCTTGCGGTCTGAATGGAAGACACTGTATGCGATTCGGGTGTCATCTGCAAAAGGAAGACCGGGCTGTGGCTGACATCTTTTCTATGCGGATATGGGATGAGGAAAAAAGAGGGAGGAGTTCTGTGCCTTGTGGAACAAGGGTTTTTACCGTAGCTGCCGGACTTTACTCTGTTGACGTATTCGTGTTTCTTGTGAGGAAATTATAGATCCATCGACCGACTTTCCTGTTATCCCTTTTGCACGCTTTTGTGCGCTATTAAAGCCCCTGGTCACCACTTTTTCAAAGTCTGTATAATTACATCTGATTTTTTTGTCTTCTATGCATTTAGGGCTTTGGGTAGGATCTAAAAATTGAGACAGACAGGAGCGACCGTTCTAAAAACCCGTTGCCCCGGGTTGGTAATATGGGTTTTAGATGGTGGTGATTTGCTTTTTAGGACCTTTAAAGATTTTTTTGTATGGGATGTTAGCGCTATCGGGCTGTATTCTTTGCTGTTGCTTTATGCCCCCCTTTTTGGAGTGGGGGTATGTCTGTTTTTTTTTGTAACTGGGGACGACCCCCCGTGTCCATGCCCTCTCAAGGATGGAAAAGGCTCGTGATAGGGGGCTTTTGCATTCTTGATGAACCAGAGTTTCCACGGGGGGGTCTGGCCCCGGGGGGAGTGCATGGGCATGTCATTTTTGCCCGTTTTGAATTTTTTTGGGTCAGGATAAATGGTAGGTTGTGTTAATCAAATTTTTTGGGGTTTCTAAAAAATTCATTTTGATCTTCGACTTCAGTCTGGTTAGGGCTTTCTAAAAACTGAGTCATATTGGGGGTTTTGTAGCTCATATTTCCTTGCTTCATCTGTGAAGGACCCATTTGTTTTTGTAGGGGCCCCCAAAAGTGGACGTTGTTCTCGATTTTGATTTGGATAGGAGAAGAAAAACTTTGGGTTTCTTTCTTTCTTTGGTTAGAGGCTTTCTAAAAACGAGTCTGGGGCGGTGCTCATCATTTCCTTGCTTCATCTGTGTAGGACCCATCTTGTTTAGTATAGACGATTTTATGTATATAAACCTTTTAAAGTCATAAATTGGTTATGACAAAAAAGACCATGTCTGTTTTATGTACGTTATAAATACAATGTAACAAAATAAGATGACTGGTTTAACTATGTAACATTCGTGTGATAAATCAATATTAATACCGAAGCTACAATGCACTGATCGACACCATGCCCAGCCCTTCTAGGGTAGGGTAGGTGCCTGAGGCAGAGCTTGCAGCTCACAAGACTGTCATTCCCAATAACCCCCTTGGGGAGGGGATGGCAGACCATAGAGGCCTAGCTTGTGGCTAGGCCTGGGGACAGTTGGTCCCAAAGATGAGGAGGTACTTGTGCCTCTTCCTATGGGAGACTTAGGTCTCAGAATCTTTAATAATAATAATAATAATAATAATAATAATAATAATAATAATAATAATAATAATAATAATAATAAATACAATGCATTAGTTAATGTTAGGGAATAACACACGTACAAATCAGGTATGGACACATATAGCTCTCTAGGAGGTTAGGTTAGGTTAAATTAGGTTTGTCAGGGTGTTAATCACATGTTGACCCGCAGCTGGAGGAAACTTTCGGTTATCTGACCGAGGCCTTCCCCTGGCTTACTGGTCCATCCCTTTAAAAATTAAGATAATATTTAGCTCTTTAGGAGGTTTCCTTCTCAGTCTGCAATAGAAATGAGAGAATCTCAATGTGGATGTTATTGAGGTTTAACTGTTGTTAAGTCACTGTTATCCCTCTGTATACATTTCTGTTAAGCTTCTTCATTTTATTTGACTTTATTAAGTTAGTCAAGGTAATTTACAAATGTGTTACTGTAAATAACAACTGTAAAAACAGAAAGTCTTAATGACCCTCGTGTAGTAGATAGTCTTTTTAGTATGATAATAAGATGTTATCTTCATTATAGAATAATAAGAAAATATTATAACCTTTATATTATAATAATAAGGTAAAAGGACCCCAATGGAAATAAGTCACTCTGTCTGACTTTTTTGGGTTATCCTAGGTTCTCTACACATATGCTGCTATGTATGATAATTCTATGTAACTGTATTGTATATACCTGAATAAATTTATTTACTTACTTACTTACTAAAGCTGAACTTGAATAAAAATTTGTGCGTGGCTATTAAATAAAAAATAATAGTCTGTCCTTTAATTTTACTCTCGTTTTCTAGGAAGTTAGAACACTCGTTCTTCCTTCACTAATGCTAGTGATGTGCTCTTGATCCTTAAAATCAGAGCTGCTTTCGTCTTCCTCGGACCAAATATACGGTCATACAATCGTTATATGACTCTTACTGGCGTAGTGCTCCACCATAATTATAATAATAATAATTCTCTGCTTCTCGCAGACTTGAGGTCAAACTCATGTAATTTTTTATAGCGGTTCCTTGATGCTATTGAAGAGCTCTTGATCCCAGGAATTGGAGCTACCCTCCTTTCCTTACCCCAAAAATTATTACCATTATTCCACCAGCGGTACTCAAAAAAATCTAAAATAATTCATCGTCTCCCTTTTTTTTTTTCCTGGGATTCATTGGTTATTTTCCCCGGGATGCTACCAGGGGAAAAACAATATGGCTTTTTTTTTTATTTTCCTGGGAAAATTCCACTAATGTTAGAGGTAAAATTTGTACTTATGTGCACTGTACCTAAATAAATTTCCCCAAAAACAGTTGATTGAGAAAAAGAAAAAAAAAAAAACAAAGAAAAAATGGAACGAGAATGAGCACTGTCAGAATCTGAATACAAAAAATTATTTTATTAATTTTTAAAAAGATTCCCCGGTATTCCCCCGGGCCCGGCCTTCCCCCAATGGGGCCCCGGCCCTTGGCTCCCTGTTAAAGGGTGTCTGAGCCTAATCCCCCTGGAGGGGCACAAGTCCCCCTCATTTTGGGACAATTGTCCCTGGCCTGCCACTTCCCCTCCCCGCATGGGTTCGTAGGGAAAAGCTGGGCCTTCGGGGTTGCCTCCCCCCCCCAAGGGGACTAATGGGAATGGCAGGCTTGTGGCGCAAGTCGGGCTAAGGCCCCTAGGCAGGGCATGGGTGTTAAGAACCTGTTGGAACTTAATCGTACATAAAGGGTTAAAAATTATTGAGATAATTGTTTTTTGAAATTACACCAAAAAATTTGTACAAGTTTAATCTTTTTTATATTACCCAAAAATTTTTAAAAAGGGGTGGCCCGGGTAACCAGGGGAAGGCCTTAGATGCCAAAAGCCCCACCCGGGGGTCAGCTTATGAAACCCGTTTCGGGAAACTTTTGCCCTTTTCCCTGAAAAAACATTACACCTCCCTATACCAAATATTATTAATTATCTAACGTATCTAAGTATAGCTTATTGTTAATATTTTCGGTTGACAACCCAAGGCCGGGTTAAATCCTGGAATCCCAGTTGAACTTGTTGGGGGCCCCAATTTAAAACCCGTCTTTAGCTCAAAACTAAAAAACCCGGGATGAACCCAGGGGGCGGGGAAAATTTTAAAACATATCCTTACAATGCATTGCTAGGAAAAGGCAAGATGGGTAATGAAACCCTTCAAAATAGTTGTCTTTTTTTTCTGGGTGGAATATTGCTGCCACTAACAGACCTTTAAGGGGCAGTGACATTGTGACCTGAAAATGTACAGAAAACCTTCCCGAACAAAAAGTCGTTAAAACCCAAAATTTATGGTAATTTTTTGAAGTTCCTCTATCTGTACCCCCTGGAATGGGCGTGAGGATACTGATTATTAAGGGGGAAACCCCTAGGGGATTAGTCCCAAAATTTGCACACAAAATCACTCCTTATGAATGCAAAAAACTCGGCAGAAAATGCAGCATCCTCCCCAATGAAAAAAAAGGGGGCCACTGCACAATAAGAGAAAACAATAATGTCGGGGGCCCAAACTTTCAACTGCCTCCCAGATAATAAGGGGTTTACCTTTTAACCCTGGCTGTTTCAAAAAGGCTTCGTACGGGCCCAAACAGTCCCTGCCCACCCGGGCTGTGGTTGTAGTGGGGGCGTGGGGCCCAACAGTAACACCCTGATTGATCGGCCGGGTCCACATGAGGGGGTCACAGCGGACCAGGGGGGCTTGCCCCCCAAACCCCCTTCCAGTTATTACACCTTGCATAAATCACCATACCATTCACCCTTATTTTGTATTTGATAATTTTTTTATTTTTTATTACATGTAAAAAACACAAGTTATGGGGGTAAATGCATTTGAGGGGGTGGAGCCTTGATCACCCGTCAGTTTACGGTCTCGTTTGATCAAATGTTGGTCACCCCTTAGATATATGCCATATTTGATGGTCTTTTTTTAAATAGTTGAGTACTTAGATGAGAGACGCGAGACTTGCTGCTGGAAAAGGGCGCTGAGAGGACTTTTCTAAGTGTTGAGAGGCCTTGCTGTAAGGTGGTTTAAAATTGCAGTAAGATTTATCCCGAGAAAAGAGGCTGAGGTTGCTGCTGGATGGGCACTGAGAGTTGACTCAGAAAAAGGGCTGGATTGTGCTGAGACGAAGGGGAGGGATCAGGGGTGCCCGGTTTGTAAGCGACTCAAAAGGAAAGCATTATGATTAACAGAATATTCCTGAGGGTAATTTTCCCAAGGGAATATTAACTGAGAGGAATTTTAATGGAGGCAGAGCGGCGGCATCTCTAGGTCTGGTCAGAATGTATTTTAAAGGCCTTAATAACTGTTTCATATTAAGATATTTAATGCTAAACCAAAATTTAAATTACCCAGTTGGCCCCGGCGAGACCATTTTCCCAGGTCGTGGGTTGTATGCGCGTGTTATGGTGTGTGTAAGGGGTTTTAAAAGTATCGATTACTCTGAGGTCAAAAAGGCTGCACGTAACCCCCTGTCCCCACTAGACAAGAAGCTTTAATCCTTAAATAGGGATTAAATTCTCAGTATATAGCGTTGGGAAATAATTCTGGGGGTTATATCTTGTGTGCTATTTATTGATAATTTCATTATCAATTTAAACGGGCTCATATTTAACATTTGAAAATTATTTTTAAACCAAATATCGAGGGGGGGAGATATTCAAAATTATATTGCCTGTTAAATAAAATTTTTTATGAATAAATATAACGAGAATATATAATTTTTCTCCCCAATCTTTGGGTAAATTTATTACTTTAAATTAGCTAATACCTCTTTAAAATAATATTTTGCAATATACTTTGAAAAAATATTTGAAATAAACTTTGAAATAATACTAAACTTGTGTGACGGTTTTTAAAGTGTACAGCCAGTCCCCCTTGTGTGACAGGGTTTGCTTGTATACACCCAGTACCCCCTTGTGTGGGGGTTTGCATTTGTACAGCCATCCGTTTTGGTGAGGGTGTTGATTGTGTAAGCCAGTCCCCGCCTTGTGTGGGGGTGTTGCTTGTGTACACCAGTACCCCCTTGTGTGAGGGTGTTGCTTTGTTAACCCAGACCCCCTTTGGGAGGGGTGTTGTTTGTGTACAGCCAGTACCCCCCTTGTGGAGGGTGTTGCATTGTATACACCCAGTACCGCTTGTGTGAAGGGTTGCATTGTATAACCCATACCGCCTTGGTGACGGGTGTTGCTTGTATAAGCCAGTACCCCCTTGTGTGACGGGGTGTTGTGTACAGCGTACCCCCTTTGTGTGACGGGGTTGCTTGTATACAGCCAGTACCCCCTTGTGTGACAGGTGTTGCATTGTATAAAATACCGCCTTGGTGGGGTGTTGCATTGTGTAAGAGTCCCGTTGTGTGAGGGTGTTGATTGTATACACCCCAGTCCGCCTTGTGTGACGGTGTTGCATTGTATACACCCAGTACCCCCTTGTGTGCGGTGTTGCATTGTGTAACCCAGACCGCTTTGTGCGGGTGTACTTGGTCACCCAGTACGCCTTGTTTGGGGGTGTTTCATTGTGTCAGCCGTACCCCCTTTGTGTAGGGGGTTTGCATTGTGTACACCCGTACCCCCCTTGTGTGCGGGTTTGATTGTGTACACCCCAGTCCCGTTTTGTGTGAGGGTTTCATTGTGACACCCAGTAATGCCTTGTGTGAGGGTTTTAAATTTGTGTACAGCAGTACCGCCTTGTGTGAGGGGTTTTGCATTGTGTACAGCCAGACCCCCCTTGTGTGGGGTGTTACTTTGTGTACACCAGTCCCGCCTTGTGTGAGGGTGTTGCATTGTGACAGCCAGTACCCCTTGTGTGACGGGTTTTGCATTGTATCAGAGTCCCCGCTTGTGAGGGTGTTGCATGTATACAGCCAGTACCGCCTTGTGTGACGGGTGTTGCATTGTGTACAGCCAGTACCGCCTTGTGTGACGGGTGTTACATTGTGTACAGCCAGTACCGCCTTGTGTGACGGGTGTTGCATTGTGTACAGCCAGTACCGCCTTGTGTGACGGGTGTTGCATTGTGTACACCCAGTACCCCTTGTTGTGGTGTTGCATTGTATACAGCCAGTCCCCGCCTTGTGTAAAGGGGTGTTGCTTTGGTACACCCTACCCCCCTGTGTGACGGGGTTGCATTGTTTATACAGCCGTCCGCCTTGTGTGAGGGGTGTTGCATTGTGTACACCATACCTTTTTGGTGTGAGGGTTTTACATTGGTACACCCAGTCCGCCTTTTTTGAGGGTTTGCATTGTGACAGCCCCCCGCCTTGTGTGAGGGGTGTTGCTTGTGTACCCGTCCCGCCTGTGTGACGGGTGTTCATTGTTTACAGCCAGTACCGCCTTGTGTGACGGGTGTTGCATTGTGTACAGCCAGTACCGCCTTGTGTGACGGGTGTTACATTGTGTACAGCCAGTACCGCCTTGTGTGACGGGTGTTGCATTGTGTACAGCCAGACCGCTTGTGTGGGGTTTTGTTTGTGAAAGCCAGTACCGTTGTGTGACGGGTTTTTCTTGTGTACGCCAGTACCCCCTTGTGTGACGGGGTTGCATTGTGTACACCCATTTCCCGCCTTGTGTGCGGGTTTTACATTGTGTACACCCGTACCGCCTTTGTGCGGGGTTGATTTATACACCCATACCCCCTTTGTGTGGGGATTTTAATTGTGTACAGCCAGTCCCGTTGTGTACGGGTGTTACTTGTGTACAGCCGTACCGCCTTGGTGGGGTGTACTTTGTGTAACCCAGTACCCCCTTGTTGAGGGGTGTTACATTGTGTAACCCAGAACGCCTTGTGTGACGGGTGTTGATTGTGTACGCCAGTACCCCCTTGTGTGGGGGGTGTTACATTGTGTCACCCGTACCCCCTTGTGGACGGGTGTTACATTGGTACAGCGTGCCCCCTTTGTGTGACGGGTGTTACATTGTGTACGCCGTCCCGCTTGTGTGACGGGTGTTGCTTGTGTACACCCCAGTACCGCCTTGTGTGAGGGGTGAAATTGTGTACAGCCAGTACCGCCTTGTGGACGGTGTTACATTGTGTCAGCCAGTACCGCTTGTGTGAGGGGTGTTGCATTGTGAAAACCCCAGTCCCGCCTTGTGTGAGGGTGTTACATTGTGTACCCCCGTCCCCCTTGTGTGACGGGTGTTGCATTGTGTACAGCCAGTCCGCCTTGTGTGGGGGTTTTTACATTGTGTACAGCCAGTATCCCTTGTGGGGAGGGTTTTCTTTGTGTAACCCCGTACCGCCTTTTTGGGGGGAGGGTTTTGGTTTGGGTTACAGCCAGTACCGCCGTTGACGGGTGTTACATTGTGTCACCCGTACCGCCTTGTGTGAGGGTGTTACATTGTGTAAGCCAGTACCGCCTTGTGTGAGGGGTTTACTTTGTTACGCCAGTCCCGCCCCTTGTGTGAGGGTGTTGCATTGTAAACCCAGTCCGCCTTGTGTGAGGGTGTTGCATTGTGTACACCCATACCGCCTTGTGTGAGGGTGTTACATTGTGTACACCCGTACCCCCTTGTGTGAGGGTGTTGATTTGACACCCCGTACCCCCCTTGTGTGAGGGTTTTTACTTGTGACACCCAGTACCCCCTTGGTGGGGGGTTACATTGTGTCAGCCGTCCCGCCTTTTTAGGGGTTTACATTGTTACAGCAGTACCGTTTGTGTGAGGGGTGTTACTTTGTGTACACCCTACCCCCTTTGTGGAGGGTGTTACTTGTGTAAGCCATCCCCCTTGTGTGAGGGGGGTTTTTACATTGTGTAAAAGCAGTACCCCTTGTGTAGGGTTTTTAATTGTTAAGCAGTACCCCCTTTGGGGACGGGTGTTACATTGGTCACCAGAAAACCGCCTTGTGTGACGGGTTTACATTGTGTACAGCCTACCTACTTCTACAAGGTATAGCCCCGAGTGCCCCCGTCCCGACAAAGGGTGTATGGTACGGCAAATTTTAACGTTTGAAAAAGTTGTGAAATTAAAAAGAAATAGTTTGAAATTTCTATCTTGTTCAACTTGTTCGGTAAAGGGAATCATTGCAGGCTGAAGCTTGTATGTGTGATATTGCTGTCGTTTTTTTTAAAAAAAAAGTATTTAAAATTTTACAGACTATTTCCTATTAGGTGGTTCGCCTCTCCTCAAACCCCCAGTGATCATTGCTCACAGTCCCCAGTCTTGACACACCCCCAGTGTATCCCCTCATCCCAGCCTCTTTTGTATCCCCCGTTTTGTTCACAGAACCCCCCCCTGTATATTACCCCTTTATTATAATTTTTTATTTTTTATTAATGTTATTATTAATATAATTTATTATTATTATTGTTTTATTATTAATGGTATTTTTATTATTTTGTTGTTGTTTTTTGTTGTTGTTTTGTTGTTGGAGGGGGTGGGGTGTTTTTGTTGTGGGTTTTGTTGTTTTTGTTGCTAATGATATTGCGAAATCAATCACCCCTTTTTTTTAATGGGGTATATCCCGCCCCATTTAAAAAAAAATTCTGTGTTTTAATTCATTTTCATCAAAAAAATATTAAATTTTAATTTTTAAAATACTTTTTAACAGGGAACTGCATCAATGAGAAGAGAGAAGAGAGAGAGAGAGAGGAGAGAGAGAGAGAAGAGAGAGAGAGAGAGAGGAGAGGTCCTTGAAAATCTTTGATGTTACCCGGAATTTTAAAGTAATGGAATAATAATGTTTTTCTTCACTCCCCAAAGTGTTGTAACACTCGATAACCATTACGACAGTTACTACTGCAATTCTGCGACTTTTCTATTCTACTACTATTACTAACAAATAAAATTTCTAATACTTTCAGTAGTACAGTACAGTAGTACTGTACTACTGTACTGTTGTACAGTATACTACAATTTATTTTACCACTAATTTGCTGTAACTAATTTTTACATTAACCCCTTTTACCTTTACAATTCTATTATACTATTACAAGAAAAACTACTGGTACCTCCATAGTCAAAAGATGAGTATCTCACAGTTGCAGTCGACACCCCCATCCCGAACTTGGCCCCAAGCCGGGGTTGGGGGTACAAAACTTCGGGAACTTCAAGATAAATCAGGAAAATCCCCGCAATACTTTGTGCTGCCACCCCTAGCGGGATGCTTGGGTTATCATTCCTTTCCCTGCCCCCTTCGGGCTCAAACACAATAAACCATACCCCGGGCGGGATAGAAACCCCCCGATCGGGGCTCAAAACTAAAACACAATTTTTTGAATTTTGTTGGTCGAAAAAAATCCCGAGGAGGGATCATGGGGAAGATTCCCCAACTCTTGGAACTTCAGCGTGGATCACCAACTCGTGCGGAAGTTATCCCCCAAATATGTCTAGTGTGGGCATTTTCTGCTGCCTCGCCTCCAGGGACACCGCCAGACACCACCCCGATTTTGGAATATCAATGTTTGGGCTTTTGTTTCACTTTTGCTTTCCCTTTTTGTCCCCTTCGGTAGGCATAAGGTCGCAGGAAAAAAGGACAAGTGTTTATGAACGGGTTTAGATGAACCCCAGCTTGGGCTTCTGTCATTGACCGGGCCTTCCGCTGGCTTTCCGGTCCACCTTTTAAAAATTATGTTTATAAGCATGCTATTTTTTTTGTCCATTTATTTTTTATATAATATATTATATAAATATATATTTTATATTTATATTATATTTTTATATATATATAAATAAAAATTAAAAATGATATGTCGTGCCGAAATGTAAAAAAGGTCAAAATTCAAGGCCATTTAAAATTAAGTCCTTTCTAAAAAATTTTCTTTTGTTTTTTAAAAGGGATATTTTTTTTTATTAATTTGAGTAAAAATTTTTTTAATTTTTCACCAAAAGGAATTAGAAAACTTACCTACCCTTTTTTAACAAAAAGCAATTTTTTTACCTAACCAAAAAAATATATTTTAGATTTGTTTACAATAATTTAATACAAACAAACACAGGGAAACTACTTTTTTTGTTAGGTTCAGATGATTTTGGCGAAATTATTGCATACACAAATTTTCAATTTTCCTATAGGCAGTGAGCGTGTATTTAAGCCAAGATCGCAAGTTTGCCTATTCGGCAGACATATATATTATTTAAAAATTATATTTTATATTATATATATATATATATTAATATATTAAATATATATATATATTATATAATAAAATTTAATTTTACCCCTATTCCATCTCTTTAATAAAATTTTCTATTGCTTAAATGGTACATTTAAAGGGGACCCCCGTTAAAAGTCTCCTTTAGCTCCTTTGCGCGTATTTTTCTTTCCAGGGTAGAGTACCCGAAAAAAACTTTTTTCGATACAAAATTTGGACGGGTGCTCTCTTTTGTCTCTAAACTTTTTTCATTAGCCTGGCTCAGTGATCTCCGACTCTCGTACCCCCGATTTTTTGGAGTAGCTCTTATTAAACCCTTTTTTCTTCCTACAGCTTTTAAAAAAAATTATGTTAGCTTTACGAAAGTTTTGGAACTGTTTCTGTTTAGCTCTTACCAAATAGAGATGGAAAGGGCCCGTCATAAATTAAAAGGTTTTTGAGTTTGCCCTAGGCAGGGCATGTATATTGTTCAGTGTATATGTCCCGGATTTACTTTTAAACCCCATTTTTGGGTTAAAACATTCTTGAGTAGTGACAAAAAAGGGGACAAGTAGCCTTAACGAAACCCTTAAGATCCTATAATTTTTAAACCCCGTTAACTAAATTTTTAGTACTGCCGACATTCGTCTCGCAGGAGAAAGGGTCTGATTTTGAATCGAAACCCGACGTGTTGGGAAGTACCTTATACCTGTTACTACGTTCATTAAAAGAAAAAAGATAACTAGGGTTAGTCGACGTTGTGGATTGCCTCTAAAGAGAGACCTAAAGCCCCATGACGTAACCCCCATTGTTTGGCTTTTTGGATTATCGTGTTAATTAACCCCCCGGGGCTATTTCCTATAGAAATCTTGTGTTTCAAACATGTATACATTGAAAGGAAGTAGTATGGTCAAGATCGTTATGTTTTGGATGGAACTTATTAAGGATTTACAAATTCAATACCTCAGTTCCGAAAACGAATTTATTCATTCTTTAAAAAAAATAAATGTGTAGGTTTCTAACCTCAATGCAACAAAGATGATGGGAGCCTATGAACCCAGGTATGTTTCTTTGGGCCCCCTTTCCCAGGGAGTCTTAAAAAATCCGGAGGAGTTGTGTTAAGAGATTTCAGTGGGATGTTCTCTAGCTGTAGTCCCCAATCAAGAGTTTATCCCCCACTCAACTAATTCGGGTGTCTCGCAGCAGGGGCTTTAGAAAACTTCGTCAGGGCGTGCTTTTCCAGTCCGCTCTCAAAAACTTTAAAATATTTCTTGAAAAAAATCTTTTTTTCCGCTTTTTTCAGAACACTAAAGAAAAACTATTCCCCGAAGGCTTTTTGGAAAGTTTCCGAGTAACGCAATCTAAAGTGATAACTTCTATATTAACCACCTCTCTGTGAATGCAAAAAAAATGTTGGTTCAACGTATTTTTTTAGGAAGGGCAAAGAGGCATTTAAAAAGGTGATCATGTGAGGAAAAACCCCAGTCAGGGTCCATTGTGGGAAAACTTTATAGCTGTCTTCTTCAATGGAAGATTTTCAAAGATTTTTCTAATTTTCTTTTCATCGAGTTTAGTGTCGTTAAATCAGTGGGAAGGTTTGAAAATGTTTGAGAAGTGTCTTCCATCCTTATAGCTTCTGCCGCTCTTGGTGAAGTCTGGAACAGTGTGAAGCTGAAGCAACTTTGTGTTTTGATTTCGACCCATTAGTTAATGACAAATAAGAGCAGGACTAAATTTTTTATATATAATAGATTAGCCTCTAGAGTAAGTACTAGTGCGCTAAATTCTGAAGAGGAACTGCAAATTCTTATGAATGTCTTCTAGCTGATAAATTCAGAAATAGAGAGTAAACTCAGATATAGAGAGTAAACTCAATAAGTAGTATTCGATCACGAATTCATTAGTGAGAAATTTTAGATATATTAGCAGTAAAGCACTTATAATACTGCATGCCATTGTATGGTATATGTTGTTTTGTTGTATTTTCAAACCTTTTGACAACAGCTTAAAATGAATTGTTGGTTAGGTTAGGTAAGACTCATCAAGAAATAGGACAGTTGTTTCTTGACGAGGGTCATAGTCATATTATGAACCGCCACTGGAGCTTTTGATCATCTGACAGAGGCCTTCCGCAGGCTTACCAGTCCACCCCATTACAAAGCGATATTAGTGTCCCATCTTACTCTATTACTCGTACAACTGATGGCGCATGTAATCATTAACTTCTAACTCATCACACTGCTTTGTTACAGGCAAAATAAGATGTATGTCACTCAGTGTGTGGATACTGAGAGTCGACTTTGATCCCTACTTTCGGGATTAAAATATTCTTGAAGGTTAATGGACAGGTGACATGCAACCTTCATGACCCTCAACTGTGTTCGTGTCTAAGTAGTGGTACTCACCTGTTTGTGTTTACGTGGGTCGAGTCTCGGCTCCTTGCTACACTGCACCAGTCGCTTCTAGTATTGGGACCTTATCATGTCTACTCTCGAAGCTGTGTATGTATCTTGCCTCCACCATTTACTCGTTCAGATCCAGTATACTCTATTAGATTGTCATAAAATAGTTTACTGCAGTACACTAGATGGGTAAGACACAGGTGCAGCAGTTGAGTATTTTTACTGCCAAAACGTTTCGCCCGTTCAGCAGGGTTCTTCAGTAGGATACAGAGGTAGCTTAAATAAGGGAGACAACAGTATTTAAGGGGCACGTAAGTACCTCCGTCTTTTAATAACATGTTCATTTTAACCATTATAATCTATCTTATCCATAATTAGTATCACATTTACTTTGTTTTGTAAGATGAAGTCTAGGATATCTCTTTAAGGTATAACTTAAATATTTCAGGACAATTGTGTCATAAAGATAAGATAAGATGAGAGATAAGATTTCGTTCGGATTTTTAACCCCGGAGGGTTAGCCACCCAGGATAACCCAAGAAAGTCAGTGCGTCATCGAGGACTGTCTAACTTATTTCCATTGGGGTCCTTAATCTTGTCCCCCAGGATGCGACCCACACCAGTCGACTAACACCCAGGTACCTATTTGCTGCTAGGTGAACAGGACAACAGGTGTAAGGAAACGTGTCGAAATGTTTCCACCCGCCGGGAATCGAACCCGGGCCCTCCGTGTGTGAAGCGGGAGCTTTAGCCACCAGGCCTGTATTCAGGAGTGTATTCAGACCTCTGAACAGGAACATGGTAATAGGGGTCGGAAAGAAAGATATTTATTCATGGAAACAAAAAAGGGGTTTCTACCAGAGTATTTGGTACGACCACTTACTGCAGAAAGGAGAAGTAGGCTGGAGGCAGCGGAGAAGTCATGTCTGAGAGCAATGTGCTGTGTATAAATTATGTACAGAATTCGAAAAGTAGAAATTAGAAGACGATGTGGGGGTTACCAATGGTGAAATTTCGAGAGTTGAGGGAGGAGTTGTTGAGATGCTCTGAGCATTCAGTGAGGATGAAGCAGAATAGAATGAGCCTCTCTCTCTCTCTCTCTCTCTCTCTCTCTCTCTCTCTCTCTCTCTCTCTCTCTCTCTCTCTCTCTCTCTCTCTCTCTCTCTCTCTCACCTGTAGCCTCCCCCCTCCCTTTCTCCCTTCTTCCCTCCCTCCATTCCTGTACCATCAATCAATTGTTCCTTCCGTACCTCCCTCCCTCTCTCCCTATCTGCCTCCCTTCACAACCCTCCTTCCTTAAGCCTGCCTTCTTTTCCAGTCCATCACTCTTTCGCCCTTCCTCATTCTACCTGTTTATCACCCTGCCTTCAACCATCCATCTACATGTCTCCCTGCCTCCCTCCCTTTCTCACTGTCTCAAAATGATAAAGATGAAATATTTGAGTTCTAAAGTGTGACTCATTATTCTCTATGAACTAGATGGAGTGTGTGTGAAGGAGACTCTTCTGGAATGATGCCATCAATATATTTTATATAGAAGGAAGAAGTGGGAAGGAAAAGTAGTACACAAGTCTGTTTGGAAAACGAAAAAAAACACACACACAGTATGGAGAGGCCAGGAGTTGTGACATGACCCCTGTAACCACAAAAAGTGAAGAGGCGGGGCCAGGAGCTGAGTCTCGACCCCTGCAATCACAATTAGGTGAGTACAATTAGGTGAGTACACACACACCAGAGGCAGCGAAGCAGAGACAAAAATTGGAATAACCTTGAAAACTATGAGTTTCTTCAATAGTTTCCAGAAAACATAATCAAGAAATGCAATGTTTTCCGATATATTTCTTTTCTGAAATAGTATATTCAACTGGCTCCAACGCGAAATTAATGAATTAAAAACTCACTTTAATTAGACATAAGAAATATTCCATTGTTATATATGCTATTAATACGTAAACTGGGCAATTGTTTGTTAATCTCTCTCTCTCTCTCTCTCTCTCTCTCTCTCTCTCTCTCTCTCTCTCTCTCTCTCTCTCTCTCTCTCTCTCTCTCTCTCTCTCTCTCTCTCTCTCTCTCTCTCTTTCTCTTTCTCTCTCTCTATCACTCCCATTAAATTTAAACAGATATCTGGGATCAAACAATCCAAATTGAAGAAATATATATAAAAATATTTCCCAATTTACATTTTCTTTATTACCTAGGGTAAATAATGGTATATTCCTGAAATTTATTTCCAATGGTGTCTTGCAATGGTGTCTTGCAATGGTGTCTTGCAATGGTGTGTGTTGCAATGGTGTGTGTTGCAATGGTGTCTTGCAGAATTGTTTGTTCTAATGGTGTGGGCTGCAATAATGTGGGTCATCCATGTAACATGCATCACGTACCATATATCATGTATCACGTACCGTGTAGCATGTAGCACGTACCATGTAGCATGTAACATGTGGTGACTTCCAGAAAGGCCTCGCTCTATAAAGTACCGCATTAATAACTGTTACATTAAATAATGAAGCGTTCAATATACTCTGATGGATGTATGTCCCTCGATATATGTAATCTCAGAGAAGCTGGGCAATAACACCGAAGGACTTACCTCAGTGTTTAAACTCCGAAAATTGTGTATCTCAGTGCATCTGTACAGAAAGCTTACTTAATTTTTTTTGAGGGGGGGGGATTTAGGAATTAAACCATACATAACTGGTGGTGTATTAGTGAAAATAATCTTTAATGACCCTTGTATAAGCAACAAAGTTTAAACCTAATCAAGCAGCGAATAGATTATCATTGTTTAGGAAACATGTGGAATCTGAATCCACGGGTTCACACAGTAATATTACTCTGGGTAATACTCTGTCTGAAAAACTAAATATCCCAGGTACAATTCTTCACGATTTGTCTCTGACTAAATAACTAAGATAATTTATGTAAATCATCTTTAAAAGGCGGATTAGCATTAACAAATGATAAATTTCGCTGACAACGCAAAATTAAGTAAGCAGCATCAGGGGAAGCTTGCCAGAGCGTCCTTAAGAGGGACTCAGACAATTTTACTCAGTGGCCGGAGACGTGGAAAGTGTACTTCAGTGTAGTGTCAGGCGTGTTGGGAGCTGTGAGTCAAGTGATTACCATTTGGTCGGAGCCCCACACGTCACCTTTCGGGATGGAGAAAAATGGGGGGATAGCGAGAGCTAGACTGACCCTACTTTAACAAGCAGACCGGTAATCAAACTATCTTCACCATATACTCCCTCGCTACTCCTGTCTGTTGAACTTTTTCCTCACATGCATATATAAATGTTATTATTTTTTAATAAGTGGTTTTGTCATTTTTTTCCCTTAAAATTACCAAACCGTTCGTAACTACAAATATTATATACCTGTGACATACACATGTAACATACACATGTGACAGCCACAAACAGTCCCACTGGGACAAACCGATCATGGAAAAAGTCGCCAACACAATGCTCTCCAACGCCTCAGGAAAGGACAAAGCTCGTCTCCTGGCAGTGAAGGCACCACACTCAGGAGATTTCCTGTTAGCTGTTCCCAATTCCTCCTTGGGCACTCGACTAGACCCACAGGCCATTCGGATTGGTGTTGCTCTTCGCCTAGCCGCCCCCATCCTCACCAAACATAGGTGTATTTGCGGCAGGGCGACAGCTGATCAATTCGGACTTCATGGTCTAGTGTGTCACACAGCAGAAGGGAAGTATGCCAGGCATGAGGAGGTCAATGACATCATAAAGAGAAGCCTCGCCACAGCCCGTTGCCCAGCTCAACGGGAACCCCAAGTGCAGAGGTCTGACGGAAGTCAAAAGCGTCCTGATGGAGCCACTATGCTACCTTGGAAGGATGGAAAGCAGATTGCCTGGGACTACACATGTGCCGCCACATTGGCAGACACCTACTTGCCATACTCCGTAGTGGAAGGGGGTGGAGCTGCCAGCCACAGGGAGACCCAGAAGATCCGCAAATATGAAGACCTTCCCCCTTGCTATAACTTCATCCCAATAGGGTCGGAGACCCCTTGGAGCATGGGGCAACTGTGCTCTAAAGTTCCTAATAGAGCTGGGTGAAAAGCTCATCATAGAAACCAAGGACCACAGGGCGACCAGCTTCCTCTTTCAGAGACTCAGTGTTGCGATCCAGAGAGGAAATGGCTGCAGCATTCTGGGCACATGGCCCACCACTGGGGAGCTGGACGAAGTATTCAAATTCAATTCAAAGTTTATTCTCTATAAGGATTACAATGCT
>NC_069433.1:7800343-7810343 GCF_026875155.1 Cherax quadricarinatus | reverse complement strand
ATATATATATATATATATATATATATATATATTATATATATATATATATATATATATATATATATATATATATATATATATATATATATATATAAATGGACAATACCTCACGTTACATGGACAGTAACTCATGAAACTCTAAACAAATCATCTCAGAACTTATGGGTAAATTTCTCGTACTGGCCTTTTTTATCTAAAGCCTCTTTGTTAGAGGTTACTGTGACAACCAACCATTCTCTTCCTTCTGGGAACCTCACGGTTGTGGCCTCAACACTACCTCTTACTTCTGGGAACCTCACGGTTGTGGCCTCAACACTATCTCTTACCTCTGGGAACCTCACGGTTGTGGCCTCAACACTACCTCATACCTCTGGGAACCTCACAGTTGTGGCCTCAACGCTACCTCTTGCCTCTGGGAACCTCACAGTTGTGACCTCAACACAACACGGACACTACCTCATTGTCTCTCAATCCCTGTACATAGTGGGAAAGTAACCTCCACTGAACACCTCCACCACATCCATACAGCTGTTCACTCACCAGCGCACCTACACACACTCACTAACACTCACCAGCGCACCTACACACACTCACTAACACTCACCAGCGCACCTACACACACTCACTAACACTCACCAGCGCACCTACACACACTCACTAACACTCACCAGCGCACCTACACACACTCACTAACACTCACCAGCGCACCTACACACACTCACTAACACTCACCAGCGCACCTACACACACTCACTAACACTCACCAGCGCACCTACACACACTCACTAACACTCACCAGCGCACCTACACACACTAACTCTCACCAGCGCACCAACACACACTCACTAACACTCACCAGCGCACCTACACACACTCACTAACACTCACCAGCGCACCAACACACACTCACTAACTCTCACCAGCGCACCTACACACACTCACTAACACTCACCAGCGCACCTACACACACTCACTAACACTCACCAGCGCACCTACACACACTAACTCTCACCAGCGCACCAACACACACTCACTAACACTCACCAGCGCACCTACACACACTCACTAACACTCACCAGCGCACCTACACACACTAACTCTCACCAGCGCACCAACACACACTCACTAACACTCACCAGCGCACCTACACACACTAACACTCACCAGCGCACCTACACACACTAACTCTCACCAGCGCACCAACACACACTCACTAACACTCACCAGCGCACCTACACACACTAACTCTCACCAGCGCACCAACACCACACTCACTAACTCTCACCAGCGCACCTACACACACTCACTAACACTCACCAGCGCACCAACACACACTCACTAACACTCACCAGCGCACCTACACACACTCACTAACACTCACCAGCGCACCAACACACACTCACTAACACTTTCACCAACGCACCTACACACACTCACTAACACTCACCAGCGCACCAACACACACTCACTAACACTCACCAGCGCACCTACACACACTCACTAACACTTTCACTAACGCACCTACACACACTCACTAACACTCACCAGCGCACCTACACACACTCACTAACACTCACCAGCGCACCAACACACACTCACTAACACTTTCACCAACGCACCTACACACACTCACTAACACTCACCAGCGCACCAACACACACTCACTAACACTTTCACCAACGCACCAACACACACTCACTAACACTCACCAGCGCACCAACACACACTCACTAACACTCACCAGCGCACCAACACACACTCACTAACACTTTCACTAACGCACCTACACACACTCACTAACACTTTCACCAGCGCACCTACACACACTCACTAACACTCACCAGCGCACCAACACACACTCACTAACACTCACCAGCGCACCTACACACACTAACACTCACCAGCGCACCAACACACACTAACACTTTCACTAACGCACCTACACACACTCACTAACACTCACCAACGCACCAACATGCTCGCTAAAGCACTCAGTAACGCCCTTACTGATGCACTCTTATCTTTTGGATAAAAAATCTACTTTTCTGGTTATTTTTTGTATTTTACTGAGTAAAGAGAGTGGAAACATGTCTCTTGCATCATCCGTTCAGAAATTTTCTACCGAATGTAAAAACTCTCTCTCTCTCTCTCTCTCTCTCTCTCTCTCTCTCTCTCTCTCTCTCTCTCTCTCTCTCTCTCTCTCTCTCTCTCTCTCTCTCTCTCTAGGTGTATGTGTGTGTGTATATTCCCACTGACAGCTGGTCCACTGTCCTCACACTGACAGCTGGTCCACTGTCCTCCCACTGACAACTGGTCCACTGTCCTCCCACTGACAACTGGTCCACTGTCCTCCCACTGACAGCTGGTCCACTGTCCTCCCACTGACAGCTGGTCCACTGTCCTCACACTGACAGCTGGTCCACTGTCCTCACACTGACAGCTGGTCCACGGTCCTCCCACTGACAGCTGGTCCACTGTCCTCCCACTAACAGCTGGTCCACTGTCCTCACACTGACAGCTGGTCCACTGTCCTCACACTGACAGCTGGTCCACTGTCCTCCCACTGACAGCTGGTCCACTCTCACACTGACAGCTGGTCCACTCTCCTCACACTGACAGCTGGTCCACTGTCCTCCCACTGACAGCTGGTCCACTGTCCTCCCACTGACAGCTGGTCCACTGTCCTCCCACTGACAGTTGGTCCACTCTCCTCACACTGACAGCTTGTCCACTGTCCTCACACTGACAACTGGTCCACTGTCCTCCCACTGACAGCTGGTCCACTGTCCTCACACTGACAGCTGGTCCACTGTCCTCCCACTGACAGCTGGTCCACTGTCCTCCCACTGACAGCTGGTCCACTGTCCTCCCACTGACAGCTGGTCCACTGTCCTCCCACTGACAGCTGGTCCACTGTCCTCCCACTGACAGTTGGTCCACTATCCTCACACTGACAGCTGGTCCACTGTCCTCCCACTGACAGCTGGTCCACTGTCCTCCCACTGACAACTGGTCCACTGTCCTCCCACTGACAACTGGTCCACTGTCCTCCCACTGACAGCTGGTCCACTGTCCTCCCACTGACAGCTGGTCCACTGTCCTCCCACTGACAACTGGTCCACTGTCCTCCCACTGACAGCTGGTCCACTGTCCTCCCACTGACAGCTGGTCCACTGTCCTCCCACTGACAGCTGGTCCAGTCAACAGCCATCTTCAGCTATAAAGACTGTAGAGTGACGGACTAACGACCAGTTCGTCTCACTGTCCAATGACTGATCGTTTATTTTAAGGGAAATTTATGTGAGTGACATTGACTTTTTGGATAACAATTTGTATTATTAATATTATTTCATTATTATTATTATTATACTAAGAATTATTATTATTATTATTATTATTATTATTATATTATTAGTAGTAGTAGTAGTAGTAGTAGTAGTAGTAGTAGTAGTAGTAGTATGATTATTATTATTAGTAGTAGTAGTAGTAGTAGAAGTATTATTAGCATTAGCATTATGTGACGATGTGACGAGCGGGATTCCACAAGGGTCAGTTCCAGGGCCGGCGCGGTTTCTGGTATATATGAATGACATGACGGAAGGGATTGATTCAGAGGTGTCCCTGTTTGCAGACGATATGAAGCCAATGCGGAGAATTCAATTAGATTTGGATCAGGTAGTACTACAAAGGGATCTGAACAGGCTGCAGCCTGCAAGCCTGACCTAACAACTCGTTCCTGGAGTTTAACCCCACCAAGTGCAAAGTCATGAAGACTGGGGAAGGTCAAAGAAGACCACAAACAGATTACAGGCTAGGGGGCCAAAGACTACAAATCTCACTCAAGGAAAACGATCTTAGGGTGAGTATATTACCAAGCACATCTCCGGAGGCGCACATCAACCACATAACTGCTTTAGCATATGGGCTTCTGGCAAACCTACGGAATCGTTCAAGACTCTCTACACCGTATATGTCAGGCCTATACTGGAGTATACAGCACCAGTATGGAACCCACACCTGGTCAAGTACGTCAAAAAATTAGAGAAAGTGCAGAGGTTTGCAACAAGACTAGTCCCGGAGCTTAGAGATAGGTCCTACAAGGAGACCTGGAGTTTACCTGGAGAGAGTTCCGGGGGTCAACGCCCCCGCGGCCCGGTCTGTGACCAGGCCTCCTGGTGGATCAGAGCCTGATCAACCAGGCTGTTGCTGCTGGCTGCACGCAAACCAACGTACGAGCCACAGCCCGGCTGATCCGGAACTGACTTTAGGTGCTTGTCCAGTGCCAGCTTGAAGACTGCCAGGGGTCTGTTGGTAATCCCCCTTATGTGTGCTGGGAGGCAGTTGAACAGTCTCGGGCCCCTGACACTTATTGTATGGTCTCTTAACGTGCTAGTGACACCCCTGCTTTTCATTGGGGGGATGGTGCATCGTCTGCCAAGTCTTTTGCTTTCGTAGTGAGTGATTTTCGTGTGCAAGTTCGGTACTAGTCCCTCTAGGATTTTCCAGGTGTATATAATCATGTATCTCTCCCTCCTGCGTTCCAGGGAATACAGGTTTAGGAACCTCAAGCGCTCCCAATAATTGAGGTGTTTTATCTCCGTTATGCGCGCCGTGAATGTTCTCTGTACATTTTCTAGGTCGGCAATTTCACCTGCCTTGAAAGGTGCTGTTAGTGTGCAGCAATATTCCAGCCTAGATAGAACAAGTGACCTGAAGAGTGTCATCATGGGCTTGGTTAAAGGAAATTAACCTTTCGACACTGAAGGGCAGGAGGGGTAGGGAGGGCATGATAACGATATATAAAATACTGAGAGGAATTGACGAGGTGGACAAGGACAGGATGTTTCAGAGATAGGACACAGCAACAAAGGGGTCATAACTGGAAGTTGAAAACTCAGATGAGTCAGGGGGATGTTAGGAAATATTTCTTCAGTTATAAGAGTCGTCAGGATGTGGAACAATCTGGAGAGTGATATAGTGGAGGCAGGTATCATACATAGCTTTAAGAAGAGATACGATAAAGCTCATGGAGCAGCGAGAGATTGAGTATAGTAGTGACCAGTGAAGAGGCGGGGCCAAGAGATATGATTCAACCCCTGCAACCACAAATAGGTGAGTACACACACAGACACAGACACAGACACACACAAACACACACACACACACACACACAAATACACACAAATATATACATAGCCAGGAGCTGCAACTCGACCCCTCCACTCACAATTAGATGAGTACACACACTACATACACACACACACACACCACACACACACACACACACACATACACACACACACACACACACACACACACACACACATACACAACACACACACACACACACACACACACACACACACACACTTACACATATATATACACACACACACAAGGACTATCCTCATCACGTTTGTGTAAAGAAATCAACAATATTTCCTCCTGTTTTGTCTCTCTCTTGCATGAACCACACAATGGACCAGACTATTTGCATGCTGAACGTTGCATGTTGCAGCCTCACGCACTCATTCACGCCTGCAACGTCCCTTACAATCCCACTCGCTTGTACATTCTCGCAATTTTTAACACTGTTTTTTAATTCATGATATTATAAGTTTAAATGTTTCGAAATTTTCTTTGATAGTTAGTGTAAGAGTTATTTATGTAGTAGCAACTTTTTTCAGAAGTTGAGTATTGTGTTTGTTGTGACTGCGGTATGTAGTTGTGGTAATTGTATTATCAGCTTGTGAGGTCAAGTGTAAGTGTAGTTTGTCAGTTGTTAGATAATTTCTACGTCACTTATGTAGTAAACTTCCTTCCTGAATCCTTTACTTACTCACGGAGCTGCACTCTAACATTTACCTATAAACAAGAAAAGATGAGCATTGGACATACACCAGTAACCAGTTTATGATTATAACTTCCTGAGGCAGAGGTAGGAAGGAAGACGTAGGTACACCTGGGATAAGAAACCAGAAAACAGAGAAACTGAAGGGAGGATAGCAAGTATCTTTCATCAGCAGAGGTGATGAAAGATACACAACAAGTGTCTGTGAGAGATCAGGGAAGAAGAAACTGAGTTCTTATAATGTCTGGATTAAATGAAGAACTAGACCATAAGAGGAGTGTGAAAAGAGAAAAGGAAGAAGAGTAAATACAGAGATGATGGAAGAGTTACAAGCAGTAATTAAAGTTAAAGAAATCTAGAGTTTTTAGATATTATTTTATACGTGATAGAAAAAGAAATGCCACTGTAATTTCCATTTGCAGTAGAGACAGAGAGGGACTTGCTGCATTTATCTTGATTATAAGAAAGTATTTGACAGTTTTTACACATAGACTGATGCATAAACTAAAAAAAATACAGGTAGCAGTAACAGGAACAGTGCTCCAGTGGGTTGCAGAGTACTTAAATGACGGAATACGTATTAACTGTAAGAGAGAAGCATCAGGATAAACGAAGGAAAGAAAACCTGAGTGTCCTAAAGATCATGACTATGGATACAACTTTTCTGATTGGCATAAATCATCTAACATGGGCAATAGAGTCACATGTGTCTCTGCAAAGAATTTACTGTTAACGAGAAGATGGAAAAAGACTCCAAATACACTTAGGCTGACTACAAGAATGGTTGAAGATATAACTGCTCGGAATAAATACATGGCAATGTAAACTGGGAAAGTGAGGGAAGACCGGAGAGGGGGTAGAGTAGGTAAGGAGATTCTTCAACGACTTTGAGTGCACCTCACACTAACCATATCTCTGGAGACGAACTCAGCCAGTGTCTGCTAAGCCGGCGATCCTAAGGATCGCCGGCTTACATGACGGAACAGCTATGATCAGTGTTGCACCAACATTAATTTTCCACTAGATAAAGCTAGTTTAGATGAATGGAAAGGCTCAGAGATATGCAAACAGTCTGGTCTGGGAAGTGAAGGGAATTCAATACATTTGAAATTCTAGATCCAGGGACGAGAATACATAGAGGAAAACTAAAAAAAAATCATGTAACCTGTCGGAAGGTTACGATATTCTTAGGTATTAAGATCGCTGAAAAGTGGAACAAGCTAGATAAGGAAGTGGTGAGGTCAAATTCCATACCAAGCTTCAAAATCACCTATAACAGGAGCAACTGAAACAGTTTAATAGGTAGCGCCTGTACGTAAGCCTCGAGCCACCGCAAACACAATTGGGTGTGCACAAAACCCACAGATCAATGGTCATAAATAGCTCGGTGTCAGACCCAGGTTATATTGGTCTGGGTTACATTTTTTCCCCCCTCGCCTGACCAGCAGATATTAAAGAGACCTCCTGGTCTGAGACCTGGACACGATGCTAGCAGTGAGGGAGCGGGACTCTACCTTAAACAGTGAGGAAGAAGAATTCAACCCTTAAACACTTAGGAAGAAGGTCCCATCCCTTAAAAGACGACAATAGCAGTGACTGAGCAGGTCTTAAAACCCTAAACGCTGACTTTAACAATGATAAGCACAACTCCATCCTAGTGCTGACATCAGCTGTTAATTAGGTTAGACTCTACTCCATAAATGCTGAGATCAGTAAAGATAGTGGCGCAAGACAGGACAGGACTCAACTCTAAACACTGCTGTAAACGGCGACAAGGCTGAAACGCAGCCCTAAATGCTGACCTCAGTGGGTGATTGGACTAGACTAGGACACTGTGGCACTGTGCGTCGATTTGGCACTGAACAAGGGGTAGCAGAGGGCATGGGTTATTGTTTTCCGTTAGTTTAAAGCCCAAAACCTTCCCCACCTTGGCGTCTTTGTACCAGGATAACCACTGCCTTTCCGGCCCAACTAACTTTTGTTTCTGGGGGAACAGGTCAAGGCTATGACGATCATGGATACAGACATAACAGGACAGGACAAAGAGAGCACAAAGCCAGAACAAGGACACGGACAGGGGCAACAGGGTCATGAAGGCAAGAGAGATATGACCTTCTGTCCTGTAATAAAGAGCCATCTTCTTGTGAATTATGTGGCGGATTTTTATGGCTTGTAAAAACGTTACTGGTCGTCACACTGGGCAGTCTCGTTATGCCGCGTCACACCCAACTGTTAATGATCGATCTGACCGGAGGAAATAATCCCGTGCAAGGATAATAATTCACATTCCACGGTGGAAATCCCTCTTTCTAGCTACCATGTAAGACACTGTGATGATTGTATTTACCCTGACACCTCAGCAGCAGCTGTCACAACAACCTCATCTTCTGTCAAAACCAACCTCAACAACTGTCACATCAACCTCAACAGCTGTCATATCAAACCTCAGCAGCTGTCACACGTACCTCAACTGCTGTTACACCCGCACGTTGTTAGAGATAACTTTATAGGTATTTCTAAGATAATGCATACATTTTTTGGGGTAGAATAAAAGTCACAGTTTGGGAAACACATTTTCAAACAGCCGACCCTTGAAAGAGATTTATGAAGATACTACGGCGGGTCCTGGATCAGTGTCAAGTACGGTCCAGGAGACACCAAAAAATGTCGTCATTAGCGCCCAAGTCTCACTCATCTCACTTTGTTCCTCTTGTTTCATTCCATTCATTTTGTTTGTACCATTTTGTCCTTTCTCGTTCTTGTGTTCCATTCTGTCACTACTCTTCCTCTTCTGGTTGGCGTGCCTGGATCTTACTAGTGCCTGGCTCACTGCTCCTGGGTTGTTCTAGCGTCCCACATACGTGACAACTGCGCTGTTATGGTCGTTATCCAGATGATTACACAATACGCTGCAAGTTAGCTAATTAACGCTGGTTTATCTCTCAATTAATGATCTGATCATTACATAGTGTTGTTTTTAATTAAAGGAAGAGAGAGATGTTAAGAGAGAGAGAGAGAGAGAGAGAGAGAGAGAGAGTTTTTTTAAGATTCTATTCCAAATTTCTGAAAAAAATATGTTTATCAGACTGCTCCGTAAAATATAGGCTGAGTTAATTATATATAATATATATATATAATATATATATATATATATATATATATAATATATATATATATATATATATATATATATATATATATTCAACAAGTTGGCCGTCTCCCACCGAGGCAGGGTGACCCAAAAAAGAAAGAAAATCCCCAAAAAGAAAATACTTTCATCATCATTCAACACCTTCACCACACTCACACATTATCACTGCTTTTGCAGAGGTGCTCAGAATACAACAGTTTAGAAGCATATACGTATAAAGATACACAACACATCCCTCCAAACTGCCAATATCCCAAACCCCTCCTTTAAAGTGCAGGCATTGTACTTCCCATTTCCAGGACTCAAGTCCGACTATATGAAAATAACCGGTTTCCCTGAATCCCTTCACTAAATATTACCCTGCTCACACTCCAACAGATCGTCAGGTCCCAAGTATCATTCGTCTCCATTCACTCCTATCTAACACGCTCATGCACGCTTGCTGGAAGTCAAAGCCCCTCGCCCACAAAACCTCCTTTACCCCCTCTTTCCAACCCTTTCGAGGACGACCTCTACCCCTCCTTCCTTCCCCTATAGATTTATATGCTTTCCATGTCATTCTACTTTGATCCATTCTCTCTAAATGACCAAACCACCTCAACAACCCCTCTTCTGCCCTCTGACTAATGCTTTTATTAACTCCACACCTTTTCCTAATTTCCACACTCCGAATTTTCTGCATAATATTTACACCACACATTGCCCTTAGACAGGACATCTCCACTGCCTCCAACCGTCTCCTCGCTGCTGCATTTACCACCCAAGCTTCACATCCATATAAGAGTGTTGGTACTACTATACTTTCATACATTCCCTTCTTTGCCTCCATAGATAACGTTTTTTGACTCCACACATACCTCAACGCACCACTCACCTTTTTTCCCTCATCAATTCTATGATTAACCTCATCCTTCATAAATCCATCCGCCGACACGTCAACTCCCAAGTATCTGAAAAGATTCACTTCTTCCATACTCCTCCCCAATTTGATATCCAAT
>NC_069433.1:7762843-7792843 GCF_026875155.1 Cherax quadricarinatus | reverse complement strand
GCTCCTTCAAACTGTACATACAGGGTATTTTCGTATTACAATAAGCTTATTAAAATAAGCTTATTCTAACAGTTCCTTACGTTGCATGTCTGAAATTCATTTATTTATGCGTGAAAAATAATAGGAACAAGCCTTTGTATGATTTGTTGTCGTATAGCACCGATAGTGGAGAATAAAGATACCAAGACGTTGCACATGTATCTTATTCATCTCCTCAACGTCGGAATCAAGGTGCTTTAGATTACCCAAGAACAAATCTCTTTCTGAAAAAAAAATAATGTTGATGGAGGGAAAACAGAGGGAAGGGATGGGAGAAAATTTTCGGAACTCCGCGGGGGCGTTGACCCCTGAAACACCCTCCAGGTATACTCCAAGGAGGTAAACAGGTGAGGTTTGAACCCATGCAATCGTGTTATTACGGTTTTTTAAATCATGAAGAATGGTAGATTCTGCTCCCCACTGTACAACGGCACTACCACCCTTCTCTCACTGTTTAGACAGTGAGAGAAGGGTAGAAGCGCATCTCTTTCTCTGAGATGCACTAAGCCACAAGGGCTTTGCTTGTGGCTTAGCGCTTCTTTTTGATTATAATAATAATCTTTCTCTGACACACACGTTTAACAGTATTGTGTAATCTCTCTCTCTCTCTCTCTCTCTCTCACCATAAACAAACTTGTTAAATAAGGTAAGCTATCCCTTTCAAACCTGTTAAATGTAATAAAACTCCCGACCCTCATATTACAGAAGATAACGGACATTTCTTCAAAAGACAGATGGCAACATACATTCTCTCATCAGAGAGACAGCACAGTATACCTGTCTGTTGCCCAGATGCTTGACGATGCAGGTAAGAGTGGCTGGTTGACCCGCCCTGACGGAGACCTGGACAGCGGGAGGCTCCAGGAAGTAAGGCCCCGATGGGGCGTTGCTGGGGTCCTCAAGGGTCGTCGTTAGGGACGGAGCCACCTTCTGAAGACTCAGGTCCCGTAGGTTCAGCTCCCACTGATCTTGTTCGTGAGAGGAAATCGAATCTAATGCCACTGACTTAAGCTGCTGATCCCAAGGCAACTGTCGCCTCTGTTTCTGCCAAAGAATTGGATCCCAGAACCTGTACTGGTCGTCCTGTTTTAGTGAAGCCAAGCTCCAAGAATCGCTCTGTTCTTCCTGTTGTAATGACGTCAGGTCCTCCCGTTGCAATGAAGATAGATCCCACAACTCTCGCTGTTGCTCTCTCTCTTGCCCTGTAAAAGAAGCCCCATCAACCTGATGCATCATGGGACTCAGGGTTTCCCCGCCCCTCAGAGATATGGGGTCGACCTCTCCGTCCCTGAGAGATATGGGGTCTCTTTCTCTGAGTGTCTTCCTGTCATCAGAGGTCCTCCAGTCGTCCACACTCCTGGCTCCTCCAGCTGCAACACAGAAAGCATTATTTGCTAACTTACCCCAGCAGGATGACACTTATTATGCGTCCTCACATACACACGGACGCACCTTGCACACGCGATACATAAACTCCAACGAACACACACAAATATGTGCTCACATAAACAAACACACACACAAACAAATACACACACAAACAAATACACACAATCAAACACACACACAAACAAATACACACACACACAAACACACACATATATACATTAATACACACACATACACATACATGCACATACACACACACATACATACACATACACATGCACCCTTGACAAAATATCCAATGGATTAAAGAGACCCTGGCCTTGTTGCAACGAAATTGTTTTATTGCAAGATCAATCAGGAAGCAGGAGAAAGAGGAGAATACTGATGACTGCACAGTCACTCTGCTTCCTGGTGACTGCTGTCCGGCGACTGCTCTCTAGTGATTGTTCCCTGGTAATTGTTCCCTAGTGATTGTTCCCTGGTGTCTGCTCCTTGATCATTGGCCCCTGGTGACTGTTCCCTGGTGGCTGCTGTCTGGTAACTGCTGCTTACTTTTTCTTAATACACTGGCCGTCTTCCACTGAGGATGGTTGACCCGAGAAAAAGGAATCACATTCACCATAATTCATTCATTAGCTCTTTTACCATAAGTGTGCTGATATGACAGTACAGCTGAGCCTCAGAACTGTAGCATCCTCACTCCATCCCGGCTAACCTGTTTTCATGATTTCCTTCGCAAATGTTACCTTAATTACACTCCAACAGCACGTGAAATCCCCGAAAAAAACTGTTTTTTCTCCACCTATTTCTCCAGTACTTCCCTGGGACACCTCGCATCTAAGAAGTTCCTCACAAACCTAACCTAACCTAGCCTTGATTTTTACCTAACCTACCTTGGCAGTAATGCAGATCATAAAGAAGCAAACACCTTTTTAACAGTATGTATGAATGGACCCTAAAGGCCTATATGCCACGAGTTATGACTTGACAACTGTAGATACCTGGAGTTTACCTGGAGAGAGTTCCGGGGGTCAACGCCCCCGCGGCCCGGTCTGTGACCAGGCCTCTTAGGTCAGTGTCCCAGGATGCGACCCACACCAGTCGACTAACACCCAGGTACCCATTTTACTGATGGGGAACATAGACAACAGGTGGAAAGAAACACGTCCAATGTTTCTACTCTGGCTGGGAATCGAACCCAGGCCCTCACCGTGTGAAGCGAGAGCGTTAACCACCAGGCCACCAGAGCCCAGATAAAACAAAGTGAGCAAACAAACACGATATAATACACACACAAACACAATCTAACACACACACACACACACACACACACACACACACACACATACACACGTACACGTACACGTAACAATAGCAATAACATCCCAGTCAATAATCCAAATCTACAAAATAATCTTTTATGCGCTCGCAAGAAAATGCCAGAATATTTTTCCAGCAAGAATTAATACTGAGCCATTTATCAAGAGTGAGCATTGAGAGTGGCCAGAGTTGGAAGTTCTCTCCACCAGCAACAAACAGGATAATATCTCAGAGGTTCCCTCTCCACCTGTCACCCACCACACGTAATATATTCTGGTGGAGGTTGGCTAGGCTGTTAGTGTTGGTGGGAGGCGTGCAGACTGTTGGCATTGGTGGGAGGCATGTGGGAGTTAGACTGGTTGGTGCTGGTGGGAGGCATGTGAGAGTTCTCTTGCAATGATCTAACAGTGTACCTTGCGTTATCTCTAATTCTAACTCAAGGAATATCTCTATCTCTTTCTCTAAATCCAGCTGTCTCTCTACTCATGGTTCTGTCTCTAACTCACTTTCCCTCCGGAAGTGGCCAGAGGGAGTGGAGAGTGGAGAAAGAGCCTTTATCTTCACTGTTTCTGTCTTGACCCTCTTATAAGAGTAGACAGTGCTTCTCTGAAGATCCTCGGTAAGAACTGTAAGTTCTTCCGCTGTCTGCCTGTCCCATAGTTTCTCTCTCTCTCTCTCTCTCTCTCTCTCTCTCTCTCTCTCTCTCTCTCTCTCTCTCTCTCTCTCTCTCTCTCTCTCTCTCATGGCTTTCACCGGTGCGAAAAACACAGAGCCTAAAAAGGAGTCGGTAATATATATTCATTATGTGCACCGCCACCACCGCATTTGTTTGTGTGTGTATGTGTGTGTGTGTGTGTGTGTGTGTGTGTGTGTGTGTGTGTGTGTGTGTGTGTGTGTGTGTGTGCTCACCTATTTGTGGTTACAGGGGTCGATTCATAGCTCCTGGCCCCGCCTCTTCACTGTGTGTATGTGTGTGTGTGTGTGTGTGTGTGTGTGTGTATGATGTTTTTCTCTGCCTTTCCTCTGTGAATATGTGTGTATCCACAAAAGTGGGGGGGCTATCTGTACAAGGCACTAAAGCTACCCTCGCCTTCCTCGGATCAAGCCTAGTTACCCTCCCCCCGCCCCCTCCATTCCCCAGGCACGGTATGGCCCTCACAGGCAGAGTGACCAACAACTTACCAGACATTAACATCAATACTGTTAAGAGGATCATGTTCCTGAAGCAGACGCTGACGGTACCACCTCCAGGCGTCACCTTCTGCGTTCCTCTCGGCAACTGCCTCATCTCACAGGTTAATTCATCATATAATTTAAAAAAAAATAATTAACAATTGTACGAGCTTCTGCCATGGCTCCTCTAAAATCTCTCTATGTCTTCCAGGCTCTAAAATGCTTCGGATTTTCTTTGTATTTCTTCCAGCTTCTAAATTATTTCTTTTTTTTTTTTGGGGGGGGGGAGGTTTAACGATTTTTTTTTTTAATAAGTTTTCTTTTTTTCTGGGGGTCGACGATTTCGTAACTCTGGACTGTTAGTGCTGGCCGAGTCGTCAGTGTACCAAAACCCTTCACGTTGTCCACAGTCTTTTCCTATTCCATAGACGTTTATTTCCAGTTCTATGAAGGTCTAATGTTTTGCAGTCAACCACAGACGTCTCTTGTAAGAATCTTAACAAGTTCAAGAGTTTGTTTTCAGCCACACATGACTTTGTGTCAGTACTTCTTAAATTCTGTAGATTTTAAATTAAACAGCAGGTGTGATATGTATTATATATATATATATATAGAGGGGAATGTATGAGAGTATAGTTTTACCAACGCTCTTATATGGGTGTGAAGCGTGGGTGATGAATGTTGCAGCGAGGAGAAGGCTGGAGGCAGTGGAGATGTCATGTCTGAGGGCAATGTGTGGTGTGAATATAATGCAGAGAATTCGTAGTTTGGAAGTTAGGAGGAGGTGCGGGATTACCAAAACTGTTGTCCAGAGGGCTGAGGAAGGGTTGTTGAGGTGGTTCGGACATGTAGAGAGAATGGAGCGAAACAGAATGACTTCAAGAGTGTATCAGTCTGTAGTGGAAGGAAGGCGGGGTAGGGTCGGCCTAGGAAGGGTTGGAGGGAGGGGGTAAAGGAGGTTTTGTGTGCGAGGGGCTTGGACTTCCAGCAGGCATGCGTGAGCGTGTTTGATAGGAGTGAATGGAGACAAATGGTTTTTAATACTTGACGTGCTGTTGGAGTGTGAGCAAAGTAACATTTATGAAGGGATTCAGGGAAACCGGCAGGCCGGACTTGAGTCCTGGAGATGGGAAGTACAGTGCCTGCACTCTGAAGGAGGGGTGTTAATGTTGCAGTTTAAAAACTGTAGTGTAAAGGACCCTTCTGGCAAGACAGTGATGGAGTGAATGATGGTGAAAGTTTTTCTTTTTCGGGCCACCCTGCCTTGGTGGGAATCGGCCGGTGTGATAATAAATAAAAAAAATATATATATATATATATATATATATATATATGGAAGGAATTCGCAAGAGCAGGCGAAATATACACAAACACTGATCTCTGGCTGAAGGAGACTCGAACCTACGAACCTTGGAACAAGGTACGCAGTGCTTTACCAATCTACCCACACTGGACCAATACCTTGGAGCGCAAGCTGGACTCCAAGGTATTGGTCCAGTGCAATGCAAGAGCAGGCGAAATATACACAAACACTGTGTGAGTGTATATATATATATATATATATATATATATATATATATATATATATATATATTATAATGTGTGTGTGTGTGTGTGTGTGTGTGTGTGTGTGTGTGTATAGTGCCGAATAGATAAACTAGGTCAATTAGCAAGAGCTCAGTTAAAATTAAGTCCTTTCTAAAATTTTCTGTTATACGTTCAAAGTTATATTTTTTAATTTATGTTAAAGTAAAAATAGTACACCAAACGGGGAGTAGAATGAAATTAGCTCTAAGGCACCCACACCATCATATGTGCTCGCAACATGAAGCAAGCCTAATTCGCTAGGCTCATGTTGTTTGTAGGATTGTATGGTCCAGTGGTTTAGAGCGTCGTGAATTTTCGCTCTTCCCACGAGGCGGGCTAAAACAACACGGGTTCGATTCCCCGGCTAGCCGCAGTTTGTTACAAGCGGTAGGCATATTCAAGACGCAACTTCGAGTGGAGGTATGACTAGGTCCTGGAGTCTACGAATCAGTATAGTCTCAGATCAGTAGAAGTTACCAGGCGGGACCAGGAACTGTGACTTGATCTAAGGGACGAGGCCAGAAGCTAACACTCGACCTGAAAGATGAGGTCAGGAGCTATGCCTCGAGCTGAAGGACGAGGCCAAGAGCTGCCACCCGACCCGAGGGGAAAAAAACAACAAACGCACAGAGGTAATCACACTCAAATCATTTATCTTCCCCTCACAAAGTATTGTCATTCTTAAAACTTTTGTAATCAAGGAAAGGGCGAGAGAGAGAGAGAGAGAGAGAGAGAGAGAGAGGGAGGGAGAGAGAGAAACAGACAGACAGACAGACAGACAGAGACAGACAAACTTGGGCTAACATTGTAGCCACAATATACGTGTCTCACTCTAATGTAAACTTGTGTACATTTGTGATTAGCAATCTACTCATTAACATCAAAATTACTGATAACTGTTAGTGAAACGAACGAATTTTCCATAAAAGTACCAATATATCGCTCTTAACAGTGGTCAATAATGGTTTCGCAAGTCTTATTTCACGTTTCAAAGTCTTTCAAAAACCGTCAAATATGATTTTAGATTTTTTTTATATCGATTCTTTTTCCGTACAATTTGGTTTTATAAATTCTGATAATTATAGGAGACAATTTCATATTTACCACAAATTATTCGACCATGATTATAATTTTTTTTTCCATTTTATAGGTATAATTTGTTAAAACAGGAATGCAGCATATCCTTATAGTGAAGTTGTGGAGCAGCTGCACTAACAGTTCACGTTAAATATTATTCAGCATATCTAAGAGACACGCACTTGATGATGACGAACTTAATAGCAAAATACAGAAAATAGTGAGGAGAAGCTTGATCACGTACATCCTCCCTCACCCCCGGCTCACAACATACTGAGTGTCTCCACCTTTCCCTGCCTCTCTCCGCCTTTTCCCCCGCCTCTCCCCACAACCAACCAATACCTCCCCACCACCAATAAAAATCCTTCCCGACAAATAAAAAAAAATCTTAGTGATTTATTGCCAACGTTAATGAAAAAAAGAATTGTTTTAAAATATAGAGGTACACCCTTGTTATATAATTCTTTTATTTGTTATGTAGCGAAGGAATAAATTTTTAAATTATGAGAATTATCCATGGCATTTTATACTGAATTTTCGTTGAATATACGTCTCTGAATATTTCAGTTTATCTAACTGTATCTTCATCTTAGTTAGAGCATCCGGTTCACAATAGAAAGTTTCCGAGATCGATCCTCGGGCAGGACGAGACTGCTAGATAAATCAGTCGCCTGGAATGCAAGTTTGGTCTGATATCAAATGCTGTTTTTCCACAGAGATCATTTATGTACAGCCTCGAGAACATCATTTCCAGGAAGTGTAACATCAGTGAGCTGGGTAAGTACAATTTTAGAAGAATTTGTGGGAATTCCTCCTCCTCCCTGATCTTGCCTAACAAGGTTTTCTGGAGTCATGTCGACCAAGTATGTCTCAACAACGGTGATCATGTCACGACGATGAGTGCTCACGTAACTGTGCGTGAGCTCACCTGAATTGAAAATGAAGTTCCTAATGTTATCAGACAAGATGTTGATAGACTGGCTCCTCATGTTTGTATCTCTCTCTCTCTCTCTCTCTCTCTCTCTCTCTCTCTCTCTCTCTCTCTCTCTCTCTCTCTCTCTCTCTCTCTCTCTCTCTCTCTCTCTCTCCTACTCTCTCTCTCTCTCTTACATTGCTTCTTTCTTGGCAGAAATTGGCGCAGGAACGGTGAATGGGCACAAAATGAGGTATATACCTCTTCCACAGCTCTACCTCCACCACAGCTCCACCTTCACTACAGCTCCATCTCTACCACAGCTCCACCTCCACCACAGCTGCACCTCCACCACAGTTCCACCTGCACCACAGCTGCACTTCCACCACAGCTGCACCTCCACCACAGTTCCACCTCCACCACAGCTGCACCTCTACCACAGCTGCACCTCCACCACACCTGCACCTCCACCAAAGCTGCACCTCCACCACACCTGCACCTCCACCAGAGCTGCACCTCCACCACAGCTGCACCTCCACCACAGTTCCACCTCCACCACAGCTGCACCTCCACCACAGCTGCACCTCCACCACAGCTGCACCTCCACCACAGCTGCACCTCCACCACAGCTGCACCTCCACCACAGCTGCACCTCTGCCACAGGTGTGAGTTGCCTTTATAGACACGGTGTCCAGAGTTTGAAAACATATCTGACGACCAAGTCACGAAAAAAACTGCCTGAATTGTGTTTGCGTTTCAGGCAAATTCGGCCCAAATAGGTGTTTTCGTTCCTCGGGAAAAAATGTGCGATTGGAATTTGTTCAATGTATTTTGGCCAGTGGAACCAAAAGTTTTTCCTGTATAAAACGTGTGTTCGTTTGGTAGCAAGAGCAGAAAAGGGAGATCAGTTGATCGTAGTAAACAAACGTTTTAATCAGCTGGTGAAGATTGATTAAACGTTTTGGGATCGAGGGAAAATAAGGTTCAGAAGGGATATGAATTATCTGAGGAGGTAAACAGATGAAGCTATCAGCTGATTCATGTAAACAGACGAGACTATCAGCTGATTTTTTTTTCTTATTCGCCGGTATTCTCCCGGCCCGGGTCTTTTCCAAGTAGTGGTGACCCGGCCTTGGCTCCCTATCTGGGGAGTATCTCGAGACCTAAGTCTCCCATGGGAGGAGGTACAAGTACCCCCTCATCTTTGGGACCAAGTGTCCCCAGGCCTTGCCACAGTCCCCGCCCTCACGGGGCTCGTAGGGAGAAGCTAGGCCTATATCAGCTGATGAAGGTACAGAGGCGAGGCTGTAGACAGCCGCTGAGAGCCATCAAGACAGGGTGAGCCGAAGAAGGAAACACAACCACCATCACTCACTCCCTAATTGTCTTACCAGACGATTACTGATTCCCGTTTTTGCAACCAGTGAATAACTGTTTTCTTGCCATATACTCGTTACCGTTCCTGCAACTGTCTCCTTCCCATCTGGTGTGCGAGAGCGACCAACAGAAGGGAGACTGGATAAGGGGAATCGAACGTCATTTCAAGAGCATTTGTTCATAACTGCTTGCAAAACAGGTTACCATGCAGAGTGGTGAAAAACACGCTGGAAATGGAAGAGGAGTAGACAAATCAGGACAATTGCAGATGATGTTTCGCACAGAGAGTGCTTTCGTTGCGCGAAACGTCGCTTTTTTTTATAAAGTCTTGGGGCACAATGATAGGTCTGAGGAAACCTCAGGGAGACGCCTTCACAGATAACAAAGTTGAACACCAAAACAGACATGACGAAGATTACCAGTAAATGTTCTTAATTGTTCCAGAACTGATGATGGAGTTTGATACTCCGAAACTCTCGGATGAAAAATTGAAGATGTCTCCCACGAGGAAAAATATATATATATAATATATATATATATATATATATATATATATTATATATATATATATATATATATATATGTGTGTGTGTGTGTGTTAATATATAATATATATATTTTAATATATATATATATATATATATATATATATATATATTATAGTATATGTGTGTGTGTGTGCATGTGTGTGTGTGCATGTGTTGTGTGAGTGTGTGTGTGTGTGTGTGAGTGTGTGTGTGTGGTGTGTGAGTGTGTGTGTGTGTGTGTGTGTGTGTGTGTGTGTGAGTGTACTCACCTATTTGTGGTTGCAGGGGTCGAGTCACAGCTCCTGGTCCCGCCTCTTCGCTGATTGCTACTAGGTCCTCTCTCTCCCTGCCCATGAGCTCTATCATACCTCGCCTTAAAACTATGTATGGTTTCCTGCCTCCACCACATCACTTTCTAGGCTATTCCATGGCCTGACTACTCTATGACTGAAGAAATACTTCCTAACATCCCTTTGATTCATCTGAGTCTTCAACTTCCAATTGTGACCTCTTGTGTCTGTGTCCCATCTCTGGAACATCCCGTCTTGTCCACCTCGTCTATTCCGCGCAGTATTTTATATGTCGTTATCATGTCCCCCCTGACCCTCCTGGCCTCCAGTGTCGTCGGGCCCGATTTCCCTAAAACCTTTCTTCATAGGACATTCCCCGTAGCTCTGGGACTAGTCTTGTTGCAAACCTTTGCACTTTCTCTAATTTCTTGACGTGCTTGACTAGGTGTGGATTCCAAACTGGTGCTGCATACTCCAGTATGGGCCTGACGTAGATGGTGTACAGAGTCTTAAACGAATCCTTACTGAGGTATCGGAACGCTATCCGTAGGTTTGCCAGGCGCCCGTATGCTGCAGCGGTTATCTGATTGATGTGCACCTCAGGAGATATGCTCGGTGTTATACTCACCCCCAGATCTTTTTCCTTGAGTGAGGTTTGCAGTCTTTGGCCATCTAAACTATACTGTGTCTGCGGTCTTCTTTGCCCTTCCCCAATCTTCATGACTTTGCATTTGGCACGGTTAAATTCAAGGAGCCAGTTGCTGGACCAGGCTTGTAGCCTGTCCAGGTCTCTTTGTAGTCCTGCCTGATCCTCGTCCGATTCGATTCTTCTCATTAACTTCACATCGTCTGCAAACAAGGACACTTCTGAGTCTATCCCTTCCGTTATGTCGTTCACGTATACCAAGAACAGCACAGGTCCTAGGACTGACCCCTGTGGAACCCCGCTTGTCAAAGGCGCCCACTCTGACACCTCGTCGCGTACCATGACTCGTTGTTGCCTCCCTGTCAGATATTCTCTGATCCATTGCAGTGCCTTTCCTGTTATGTGTGCCTGGTCCTCTAGCTTTTGCAGTAACCTCTTGTGAGGAACTGTGTTCGAAAGCCTTCTTGCAGTCCAAAAATACGCAGTCGATCCCACCCCTCTCTCTCTTGTCTTCTGTCACCTTGTCATAAAACTCTAGTAGGTTTTTTGACACAGGATTTTCCTTCCCTGAAACCGTGCTGGTTGTCAATTATACACTTGTTTCTTTCCAGTGCCCCACCACTCTCCTCCTGATGATCTTCTCCATGACCTTGCATACTATACACGTTAGTGATAACAGGTCTGTAGTTTAGTGCCTCATGTCTGTCTCCCTTTTTAAAAATTGGGACTACATTTGCCATTTTCCATACCTCAGGGAGTTGCCCAGTTTCAAATGATGTGTTGAAGATCTTTGTTAATGGCTCACACAATATCTCTGCTCCCTCTTTAAGGACCCAGGAGAGATGTTGTCTGGTCCCACCGCCTTTGAGGTGTCAAGTTCGCATAGCAGCTTCTTCAAACCCCCTCCTTGGTTATATGTACCTCATCCAGCACTTGCTGGTGCCCCCCTGTTCTGATTTCTTGGAGTCCTACTGGTTTCCACTGTAAATACCTCTTTAAATCTTGTGTTGAGCTCCTGACATACCTCTCGGTCGTTTCTTGTGAATTCCCCATCACCCTTCCTCAGTCTGATTACCTGGTCCTTGACTGTTGTTATCCTCCTGATGTGGCTGTACAACAGCTTCGGGTCAGTCATTACTTTTGATGCTATGTCATTTTCATATTGTCTCTGAGCCTCCCCTTTTTATCTGTGCATATTCGTTTTCTGGCTCTTCGGCTGATTTCTTTATTTTCCTGAGTTCTCTGTCTTCTTACCTTTTCCATTCTCTAGTACACCTAGTTTTGCCTCCCTACACCTTTGGGTGAACCAAGGACTCGTTCTGTTCTTCCCATTATTTCTGTTTCCCTTGGGAACAAACCTCTCCTCTGCCTCCTTGCATTTTGTTGCTACATAGTCCATCATTTCTTGTACTGGTTTTCCTGTCAGTTCCCTCTTTCCCCCTGAATGTCTTGAAGGAAGTTTCCTCATGCCTGAGTAGTTCCCCCTTTTGTAGTTTGGTTTTTCCCAGCCTATTCCTGCTACTCTCTCCACTTGGGGCTCAACTATGTAGTCGAAGCACAGAACTACATGATCACTAGCTCCCAGGGGCCTTTCATACATGATACCCTCGATGTCCAAACTACTCATGGTGAATACGAGGTCCAACCTTGCTGGTTCATCCTCTCCTCTCTCTCTGGTAGTGTCTCTAACATGTTGATGCATGAGGTTCTCCAGTACCACATCCATCATCTTGGCTCTCCATGTTTCGGGACCCCCATGGGGCTCCAGGTTTTCCCAGTCAATCTCCTTGTGATTGAAATCACCCATAACTAGTAACTTTGCTCCCCCCATGTGTGCTCTCCTGGCCACCTCGGCTAGTGTGTTGATCATTGTTCTGTTGCTCTCATCGTATTCTTCTCTTGGCCTCCTGCAGTTCTGTGGTGGGTTGTACATTACTGCAATTATCACCTTATGTCCCTCAGACTGGATTGTTCCTACTAAGTAGTCCCTTTCGCCCATGCCATCCATTCCTTCCATTTTCTCAAAACCCCACTGGTTTTTAATGAGCAGTGCAACTCCTCCTCCCCCTCTCCTCCCTCTGTCTTTCCTGAAGATTTGATATCCGGATGGAAAAATTGAATCTGTTATTATTCTGGTGAGTTTTGTTTCTGTGAGTGCTATTATGTCTGGGGATGTCTCTTTGATTCTTTCGTGCCACTCCTCATACTTGTTTGTTATTCCATCTGCATTTGTATACCACACCTTCAACTTCTTTTCTAAGACTGTGGTCTGGGAGGTGTATTGGGGTTGGGGAAGTGGGAGACCTGGTAAGGAATTATGGGTTGTTGCTGTGGGGGTGAAGTTTGTAATGTAGTGGGTGGGGGCATTGGATGTGGCATGGGTGTTTTGATTTAGAGTGTTTGGTTGCACTGGGGTTGACCTGGTTGGGAGGCTTCTATAGAAAGTTGAGAGGGAGGCTGTATTTGATCTTCTTCCTGGGTCTGGGATCTCCTGTCTGTCTTCTCCATCCCCTCTCTTTCCTCCTTTCGCCTTTGTACCATCTCTCTCAGTTTCTTCCTTTCTTCTTGTGTTCTGTCGCGGTCGAGATACACCCTCCTGTATGCCGTCATGTCCCTTAATCGTGCTTTCTCCTGCAGGATCCTGGTCCGAGTCGCTTCTGCCTTGAAGGTCACTCTCACTGGCCGGGTTCTTTTTTTTACAAACCCCCCTATTCTCCGAAAATTTTCCAGCTGGGTCATATCGTCTTCTCCTATTGCTTTTATGATGCTTTCAATTGCTTTTTTTTCCCCTTGTGTGTGTGTGTGTGTGTGTGTGTGTGTGTGTGTGTGTGTGTGTGAGTGTGTGTGTGTGTGTGTGTGTGTGTGTGTGTGTGTGTGTGTGTGTGTGTGTGTGTTATATATATATATATATATATATATATATATATATATATATATGTGTGTGTGTGTGTGTGCATGTGTGTGTGTGCATGTGTGTGTGCGTGTGTGTGTGTGTGTGTGTGTGTGTGTGTGTGTGTGTGTGTGTGTGAGTGTGTGTGTGTGTGTGAGTGTGTGTGTGTGTGTGTGTGTGTGTGTGTGTGTGTGTGTGTGTGTGTGTGTGTGTGTGTACTCACCTATTTGTGGTTGCAGGGGTCGAGTCCTAGCTCCTGGCCCCGCCTCTTCACCGGTTGCTACTAGGCCCTCTATCTCCCCGCTCCATGAGCTTTATCAAACCTCGTCTTAAAACTGTGTATGGTTCCTGCCTCCACTACGTCATTTTCTAGGCTATTCCACTGCCTTACAACTCTATGACTGAAGAAATACTTCCTACTATCTCTCTGACTCATTTGTGTCTTCAACTTCCAATTGTGGCCTCTTGTTTCTGTGTCCCCTCCCTGGAACATCCTGTCTTTGTCCACCTTGTCTATTCCACGCAGTATTTTATATGTCGTTATCATGTCTCCCCTGACCCTCCTGTCCTCCAGTGTGGTCAGGCCGATTTCCCTTAATCTTTCCTCATAGGACATTCCCCTTAGCTCCGGAACTAACCTTGTCGCAAACCTTTGTACTTTCTCTAGTTTCTTGACGTGCTTTATCAAGTGCGGGTTCCAAACAGGTGCTGCATACTCCAGTATGGGCCTGACATACACGGTGTACAGTGTCCCTTGAATGATTCCTTACTAAGGTATCGGAATGCTGTTCTCAGGTTTGCCAGGCGCCCATATGCTGCAGCAGTTATCTGATTGATGTGTGCTTCCGGAGACATGCTCGGTGTTATACTCACCCCAAGATCTTTCTCCTTGAGTGAGGTTTGCAGTCTTTGGCCACCTAGCCTATACTCTGTCTGTGGTCTTCTGTGCCCTCCCCCATCTTCATGACTTTGCATTTGGCAGGATTAAATTCGAGAAGCCATTTGCTGGACCAGGTGTCCAGTCTGTCCATGTCTCTTTGAAGTCCTGCCTGGTCCTCATCAGATTTAATTCTCCTCATTAACTTCACATCATCTGCAAACAGGGACACTTCTGAGTCTAACCCTTCCGTCATGTCGTTCACATATACCAAAAATAGCACTGGTCCTAGGACCGACCCCTGTGGGACCCCGCTCGTCACAGGTGCCCACTGTGATACATCATTACGTACCATGACTCGTTGTTGCCTCCCTGTCAGGTATTCTCTGATCCATTGCAGTGCCCTTCCTGTTATATGCGCCTGATGCTCTAGCTTCTTCACTAATCTCTTGTGAGGAACTGTGTCAAAGGCCTTCTTGCAGTCCAAGAAGATGCAATCAACCCACCCCTCTCTCTCTTGTCTTACTTCTGTTATTTTATCATAAAACTCCAGAAGGTTTGTGACACAGGATTTGCCTTCCGTGAATCCGTGCTGGTTGGCATTTATACTCCTGTTCCGTTCCAGGTGCTCCACCACTCTCCTCCTGATAATCTTCTCCATAATTTTGCATACTATACACGTCAATGACACAGGTCTATAGTTTAGTGCCTCTTTTCTGTCTCCTTTTTTAAAAATGGGAACTACATTTGCCGTCTTCCATACCTCAGGTAGTTGCCCAGTTTCCAGGGATGTGTTGAAGATTGTGGTAAGTGGCACGCACAACATATCTGCTCCCTCAGTGTGTGTGAGTGTGTGTGTGTGTGTGTGTGTGTGTGTGTGTGTGTGAGTGTGTGAGTGTGTGTGTGTGTGTGTGTGTGTGTGTGTGTGTGTGTGTGTGTGTGAGTGTGTGAGTGTGTGTGTGTGTGTGTGTGTGTGTGTGTGTGTGTGAGTGTGTGTGTGTGTGTGTGTGTGTGTGTGTGTGTGTGTATGTGTGTGTGTATGTGTGTGTGTATGTGTGTTGTGTCCATGATAGTTTTCATTTTAAAATTATTAGTATTAATTCTTGGGTAAGTCTACCCGATAGGTTATGCATAACATTGTGTTTTTCCTTTGTAATAGAAATACAATGTTAACCTACTTTTGTAACTCATTGTATTTTCAAAAGTTATCATTGTATTTTCATCTTTAACTTGTTATCTCTGTCCAGTCACAATTGTGTAGCCTATTTACCAGTATTTCTTTACTGTAGTTTCTAGTTGACCTCATTTTTATTGTCCTGTGTAGGCCTATCCTATCCCTAGTGATTTTCCTGGTGCAGTAAATGATGAAATGATCACTAAGACCTGTAGTAATGACGCCTGACTGACTAATGTTCTGAGCGCGGCTACTAACTATGTGGCCAATCAGGGTGGCTGAGAACTGTGTGATCCAGGTTGGTGTATTAATTAGTTGAGTGAAACTATTTAAGCATAGAATTTGCTTATACCTTTTGCATAGCCTGTTATTTTGCTGCTGAAAACAGATATTGAAGTCTCCCAGTATTATTGTCTCGCAATTGTTTTCAAGTCCGTACAAGACTCTGGAAATATCTTCTAAGAACTGGTCATGGGTGGGAGGGCGGTAACTAGTTCCTACTAAGATGGGTCTGGTCTTGGGAAGCAGCACTTCAAACCATAGAAACTCCAGTTTATTGTTATTTAAATCAGGTCTTGGGTTGTAAGCTAAGTCATTTCTAATGTAGGCACATACCTCACCACATTTTCTGTTCCTATCTAAGCGTTTTATATTGTAACCTTCTATTTTGACCTCGTCGTCAGTCACCGTATCATCCAACCAGGATTCGGAGATGGATATAACTGCCGCCCTAGTTCTCTTAGCTAAAATCCTAATCTCTGCCAATTTTGGAAAAAGTGATCTTGCGTTGACATGAATAAAGTGAAGGCCTGTTTTCATAAAACAATTATAATCATCAATATATGGCAATGGGCCATTTGTATTAAAATTAGGTAAATCATTGTCATCATTGCTAAAGGGTAACTGTGCCAAAGTGCATTTGTTACACACAAAATGAATTCTGGCACCATTACTATAATTGTACATACATCCATTATGCACCCACCTCTTACAAATTTTACATAAGGTGTCTTTTCTGTTCTTCTTTCGTATTTTAGTGCAGTGTATGCACCTGTTTGGTAGTGTTTGAGATAATGAGAATGGCTGTATTGTCTCACATTGACCTATGTATGCATTCCATATAGAGTTAAGGTTATCATTCCTAGCTACTAGTCCGTCATTATCACCGTCATTTATCTGTCTGTTTTGCCTCTGCACAATAGTGTGAGGTCCTGGATTAATTTGGATATCACCACTTAAGAGCGCTACAATAAGAGCTGTATGCCACTGTTTTTGTTTGGGTATGCGGTGTTGCCATACCTTGCGGCGTTATTTTATATATAAATATTTTTTTAGCACACTGCGTAGCAGTCGTTTATGTAGATTGTGAACAACAAGGCGCCCAACGCTGACCCCTGTGGAACACCGCTTGTGACGTGCCCCCATTCTAATTTCTCCCCATTTATGCATACTCTCTACTGCCTATTTGTCAACCATGTCTCTACTCAGGAAAACATTTCTCCTCTTATTCCGTGTGCCTTAAGTTTCCCCAACAGCCTCTGATGTGGAGCTCTATCGAAAGCCTTACTGAAGTCCATATACACAATATCATATTCAATACCATGATCGACCTCCTCAAATACCTTAGTGAATAAAGTTAGTAAATTCGTAAGACAGGAACGCCCCTTTGTAAAACCATGCTGGGATTCATTAATCAATTTATGCCTTCCAGTCCTAACCAGCCTGATAAGAAGGGCAAAAAAAATTGCATTATGAGAACAGATTATCAAACTTAATTCTAGGAAACTGAAATTCTAGGAACAAAAAAGATATCAGGAAATAGAGCAATCAAACTAACAAAACCAGATGAACCCCAACTCCCACCATCTGAAACAGCAGACTCAATGTTTTCTTCTCCACCATAGGAAAAAACCTTGCCGATAAAATTACAAGCTCAAATACCCCACCCATTGACTACCTCACTGGCAACTACCCGAACACACTGTTCCTAGCTCCGACTAACCCAACAGAAGTCTCCCTTATTGTCAATACACTAAAAAAAAAGACAGGAGATTTAAATACCTTACCACCCTTTATATAAAAAAAAAACTTGGCAAGTGATGTAACCAATCACTGCAACACTCTTTAACAAATCCATCGAATCCTCTACCTTCCCCACAGTTCTCAAAATAGCGAGGGTCACCCCGATACATGCGAGGGAGTGTGAGGGAGGGAGTGAAGAGAGATGAAGTGGCGGTGAAACCAGGGATCGTGGGTTATGTGGATGATACCACGGTTCTATTTAGGTCACAGGACTTACGAAAGGTGGGTGAATTGGTGGAACGTTTCGGAAGGGCAACAGGGATGACGGTTAATAGGGAAAAGTCTATGCTTATGAGGGTGGGGGATTGCATGGGTGGGGCTCTAGAACAGGAAGAAGGCTGGCCCCTGGTGTGTCAAATTAAGGTGTGTGAGGTTGTTCATATGGGAAACCTTCAGGAGGCGAGGGAGGTGAATTCGAGAGAAGCTGTGGGTAGGGTTCTGGGTAGATTGGCGGGATTGCATACAGGAGGACTGACGTTACATCAGCGTGCTATTGTGGTGAATGAGCTTTTGTATGGTAAGCTGTGGCATGTGGTAGGTACATATCCATTGAATCCATGCGATGAGAAGCGTCTGTTGAAGCATATATATCGATATATTTAGGGTTCGGGATGTGACTGGTTATCGAGAGATGTTGTGTGTCTTCCGGCATGCCGGGGAGGGCTGGGGAAAAGGGGGCAGTAGGGCAAAATCTGTAACTCCGTTGTTTACTGTCCGATTTTCTCCAGTTTTGGTACACAAGACAAAGTAGTTTCACTCATTGTAGAAAATATTTATCAAAAATATACCTCAAACAATAACTGAGAAATGACTGATTTATTGAAAATGCCCTTGTGGCCAAACTTTCTCTTATATGGGACTACATAAGGTTGTTTTGACACTTGGTGCCGAGAGAACAATGCTTATACTAATTATCGTTGAGTCCTTTTCTCTAAATAAACTTATCTTTATTTCACAAAAAATAAAGTTTGTTAGTTCCTGGAATATTGCAAAAAAAATCTGCCCTTTACTCCCACATAACTCCCAAAGTATTTGGAATATTTCCAAAATTTGGTCAGCGATAAATGGAGAAATCATTATTCTACAACTTTTGTGAGTATTATATTCCATTTAATTCAGTAATAAAGCGAGAAGCTTGGCCATTAGGTGAATAAGTTACTTCCGAGATATCGGCCGGGAGCGCCGGCCGGCCCCTGTCTCAAAAAAAACAAAAAAAAAAAATCGCGAAAATCGCGTTTGTTTTGGTGTATTTCTTAGTAAACTGATGTTCTAGTGCAGTTAGCCTCTTCAAAACACCGTTTTCTCTTACTCGCAGACTAAAGAATACGACCTGGAGAGGAGTAGCTCAATATTTATCAAAATATTCCCGATAATCTTTCGTCATATTATGGCTTATTTTATTCAGTCTAGAGTATATAACATGTTTGTATGTTATTTATAGTGTTTATTATATCATATTAGATCAATTCTGATAGAAAAATAAGCTGTAGAGTTGATATATAAGCTGATATAAGCGTAATAATGAGTGATTTCTCCTGGCGCGGCAACCCTTCCGCGCATCATGATATGATTAATGACTGTTGCTAAATCTAGGGATAAGCTCCGCCTTCAGTTCCCCTCAAGGAAGGTTCCTTGATGTTGGTGAGGGGCTCTTGATTTAGGGAATTGGATCTGTGCTCCAGTTCCCCGAATTAAGCCTGAATGCCTTCCACATCCCCCCCAGGCGCTGTATAATCCTCCGGGTTTAGCGCTTCCCCTTGATTATAATAATAATAATCCGCCTTCAGTTTTATGATGCCAAGTAGTCAGTTATTATATTAGAAAGTATAATGCAAGAAAAAGCGATAAAAAAACAAGGAAAAATTTCCAAAATATATATGGGCCGTGAGCAGACTCGGTACCAACATCGCCGTCACCATACCTGATATAAATGGCTATAATTTCTTGTAGAAACGTCGTAGAACATTCATTCTCTCTCCTGTCTCGTGTTTCTGTTCCTTCTTAATTTTTTATTTCACCACTTCCCCTTTCACGCACCTCGGTGCGCTTGCTCTCCCTCTGTGGGTTTCTAGCTCTCTTGCAGTGCTCCCCTTCCTTTGTATTTGACTGGCTCGTCTTCCTTATTTCCCACTTCTACCACTACCACTACTACTACCTCTTCTTCTTCTACTACATCCTCTGATGAAATTAGACACATGTGCGGCGTCTGGTTGTCTTTGTTGTGGACGTTTCGCCATCCAGTGGCTGGCTGGATGACGAAACGTCTACGGTGGGGATGCCCGGGTGTTGTGCATGTGTCATTTCATCCTGTCGGTATTATATACAATTCTTGTACTACTACTACTACTACTACTACCACTACTACTACCTCCACCTCTTCCTGCCTATATATAGCCGTCCTGCTCCTCCTCTGTTAGTGTGACTTTGTCAATGGTCCAAGTCGGACCGAAACGTCGTCGTAAGCTTCTGTCTTTTATGTGCGGGTTATTTGTGTATCGTTCCAGTCACGGTATTGTGCCTTTTTGTTATTTATTTATTTACATTCTGGTACCATTGTGTTGCCAAAGAGTTGAGCTATTTTGCAGTATATATAACTCAATTTCCATATTTTTTCGATTTTTCGGTGAGCGCGCGCGGAAATTTGCCCGACTGCCCCCCTTAATGGCGTTGCATCAAAGGATGTTGGGCATATATGTTAAACACAGTTATTTGAGGGTGGGTAGGGTTGCAGGCACAGGTTTGGCATGGGTTCGAAGGGATTTGGAGCGTTGGATGAGGAGTAGAGATGTCCAGATGTGTGAGGGAATGTTGAGGTTATTAATTTATGCACGGGACCCACGCAGGGTCAAGATAGGAAGACTGGCTCAGGTGGGTGGTAGGGAGGTGGTTGCTAAGGTGGAAGGTATATATCCGATGTAGGCTGGATGAAAAGGGGGGGCCCGGGTTTTAAAAAGGGTTTAAAGGGTTTAAAAGGGCAAGGGAAAGGGGAGGTTTTTTTAAATTTCTCCATAATAATTCCCGGGTTGGGAAGAAGTTTGGAAAATAGGCATGTAAAGGAGGGGGGAGTTTTTTTGTTTTGTGGGGGGAAACATTGGCACTGTTTTTTCATGCATATTTTTTTGTGGAAGGGGAAACCTTTGAGGAGGGGTTTTTAGAAGGTTTTATGTAGGGGGGTGAGGGGGGGATTACTTTTTAAAAAGCGTTAAGTTTAGATGGGGGGAGGGGGGGGGGGTTGCCGGACAAAACGAAAGGGGGTTATCATCACGGACTTTGTGTATATGTAAAAGGGTTTTTTACAGACATGTGCCAAAAGGGAGGGAATCGGGGCACTGGCAGCGATATTTTTAGGGGACGCAACGGGGGAAATAAGGACATCACTGGGAACAGGTAAAATTTTAAAACCTTTTCGGGGGGATTCGTAGTTTTCCGCTCGGGGACTTTGGGCTTTTGCACCCCTTAAAGGGGGTTAAATTGGGGCGGGCTTCTTGAGGTATCCCTGGTCGTGAGTGACCCTTTTTGATAAGAAAAGGTGGGGCGAAACGGTGTAATAGTTTTTCGGTAACTTGGTTAGTTTCAAAAGACGCTTATTTTAAGGTTTAATAAGATATAATCCCGAAATGATATAAAATTTTTAAAGTTATGCATTTTAAAGGGGTTTTCAGAGATTATTTCCCCAAAAAAAATTTTAAACTGAAATGTATCAAAATTTTGCCATCGTTTGTAAGAGTCCCTTATTTTGTAATAATGAATATTTTAATGTGAGTATGTTTTGACTTTTTTCCCCCTTTAGCATAAAACATTTAAAGGGGAAAACATTACAAATTCATTAGTTTAAAAAAGTCTGGATTTCTCCCAATAAAATACTTAACTATTCTGTGGGAAACTGCTGTGAGTAATTCGTCGTGACAAAAGGTTTCCCAAAATTTTTTCACATGCTGTATAAATTTTTGCAAATTGTTGAATGATTTATGTGATCGTGTAATTTTTTATAATGTTTAAATTTTGGGTTTTGGAGTCCTGTTTTAAAAAAAATGCTAGAGGGTTTTTTTTAAGTAAAAAACTCATAAAAAGTTGCAAACTAACGAAAAAAAGTTAAAATAAAAATAATGTTTTTATCAAATGCCTTTTTCCCTTAAGTGGGGCGAAAAGATGTGGATGTATTTAAAAGGGTTTTTTAAAGGGGGGGCTCCCCCCCCAAAATTTTTTTGTGGGATGTGCAGAAATTTTTTCCTTTGGGATAATGGTGTCAGTGAATTTGGTGGGATGTATTTTTGCGGTTTGGGTTTCACAAATTTTTATTTTTTATTAGGTTTCAAATTTTTCTTCTTTGCACTTTTGGGGTATAAATTTTTATAATCTTGTACAGATCCTATATTGTTTTGGGGTTATTTAATATTTTTTTTACCAAACCTTTTTAATTTTTAATGTTTTTAAAAAAAATAATAAAAAAAATTGGGTTTTTATCTTACCCTAACTCCTCCTTTTTTAGTTTATAAACCCCCTTTACCTCTCTCTTTCCCCATGCCCTTTTATTTTTCTTGTATCCCCTCTACCTTTTTCTCCAGTGTAGCTACAAATAGAAAGTGAATGATATTTTTGGGCCCCTCCCAAAACAGTAAAATCCCGAAGTCACTCACATTTTTTTATCTACCAATACAAAATCCAACAAATTAAATTCTTTCGCCCCACATTTATATCCCTTTTATTTCTTATTTATCCTCTTTTTCTTTTAAAAAATTTAAATTTCTTATAACTAAAAAACCCCTTTCTATACAAAGTTCAATCAAAGGGCTCCCGTTATCATTTACACCTGGCACCCCAAACTTACCTACCACACCCTCTCTAAAAGTTTCTCCTACTTTAGCATTCAGGTCCCCTACCACAATTACTCTCTCACTTGGTTCAAAGGTTCCTATACATTCACTTAACATCTCCCAAAATCTCACTCTCTCCTCTACATTCCTCTCTTCTCCAGGTGCATACACGCTTATTATGACCCACTTCTCGCATCCAACCTTTACTTTAATCCACATAATCCTTGAATTTACACATTCATATTCTCTTTTCTCCTTCCATAACTGATCCTTCAACTTTATTGCTACCCCTTCCTTAGCTTTAACTCTCTCAGATACTCCAGATTTAATCCCATTTATTTCTCCCCACCGAAACTCCCCTACCCTTTCAGCTTTGTTTCGCTTAGGGCCAGGACATCCAACTTCTTTTCATTCATAACATCAGCAATCATCTGTTTCTTGTCATCCGCACTACATCCACGCACATTCAAGCATCCCAGTTTTATAAAGTTTTTCTTCTTCTCTCTTTTAGTAAATGTTTACAGGAGAAGGGGTTACTAGCCCATTGCTCCTGGCATTTTAGTCGCCACATACGACACGCATGGCTTACGGAGGAAAGATTCTTTTCCACTTCCCCATGGACAATAGAAATAAAGAAGAACAAGAGCTATTTAGAAAAAGGAGAAAAAAACCTAGATGTATGTATATATATATGCATGTGCGAGTCTGTGGAAAGTGTGGGACCCAAACTGTAATTAGGAATAAGCAAGATATCCCTGTTTATCTAGCGTGTTTATCAGACAGAAAAAGAACCAGCAATCCGTACCATCATGCAAACCAGTTACAGTTTTCTGTTTCACAAGTCTTGCTGGCAGGACGGTGTACTTCCTGGGTGGTTGCTGTCTACCAACCTACTACAATTATTAGTATTTAGAGATATTAATCTAAGTCATTTATTTTTTTTAAATTGTATCTTATGTAAAATAAGTACCTATCACAAGTATGGACCTTAGGTTAATTAACTTACATGGCAATTGAAGGGATGGCGGAAAAAAAGTTTAAAGTTTTTTATAACATCAGATCGGTGAGTTTTATTCTGATGATCGATACCATGCCTAACCCTTCTAGGGTAGGGTAGGTGCCTGAGCCGGAGCTTGTAGCTCACAAGACTGTCATTCCCATTAGCCTCCTTGGGGCGGGGATGGCAGACCAGAGAGGTCTAGCTTGTGGCTAGGCCTGGGGACAGTTGGTCCCAAAGATGAGGAGGTACTTGTACCTCCTCCCATGGGAGACTTAGGTCTCAGACACTCCCTAAAGAGGGAGCCAAGGCCGGGCCACCACTTGGAAAAGGCCCAGGCCGGGAGAATACCGGCTAATCTTTAATAATATTGTCTGCATCGCTCTTGGGCCGTGTAGACCTCCTGCGCAAACGCACTTCAGTTCCCTGACTGCAGTAGTGTGAGGTGGTGCTTGTCGCGCCTCTGTCGTCAGCCCAGGAGAGCTACCATTAGTCAACATGGCATTCAGTTACAGACGCAGGATCAACACTGTCGGCGTTGAACTTCTCAGTGGGGCAATAACGCCCGCTTCAGCCCAGGTTTTACTACCTAAAATCATCAGAGACACGTATGGCATTCAGGATGGCGAGTTGTACGGAGTAGCATTGAACGGAGCACATAGATTTTTTGTGAAACTGCTCTCAGCAATGGTTTTACCTGGAGTTTACCTGGAGAGAGTTTCGGGGGTCAATGCCCCCGCGGCCCGGTCTGTGACCAGGCCTCCTGGTGGATCAGCGCCTGATCAACCAGGCTGTTGCTGCTGGCTGCACGCAAACCAACGTACGAGCCACAGCCCGGCTGATCAGGAACTGACTTTAGGTGCTTGTCCAGTGCCAGCTTTGAAGACTGCCAGGGTTCTTGTTTGGTAAATCCACCTATGTGTTCTGGTAAGGCAGTTGAACAGTCCTCGGGCCCCTGACACTTTAATTATGGATCTCTTACGTGGGGGGGGGGCCCCTAGTGAACTCCCTGCTTATTCATTGGGTGGATGGTGCAATCGTCTGCCAAGTCTTGGCAGGTCGTAGTGAGTGATATATCGTGTGCAAGTCGGTACGTAGTCCCTCTAGGATTTCAGGGGTATATAATCATGTAATCTCTCCCCTCCTGCGTTCCAGGGAATACAGGTTTAGAAACCTCAATGTTCTCCCAGTAATTATGTGTATTTATCTCCTTTATGCGCGCCGTGAAAGTCTCTGTACATTTGTCTTCTAGTCGGGCAATTTCACCTAGCCTTGAAAGGTGCTGTTAGAGTGTAGCAATATTCCAGCCTAGATAAACGAAGTGACCTGAAGAGTGTCATCATGGGCTTTTGGCCTCCCTAGTTTTGACGTCTCATTACCCATCCTGTCAATTTTTCCTAGCAGATGCGATTGATTACAATGTTATGGTCCTTGAAGGTGAGATCCTCTGACATAATCACTACCCAAGGTCTTGTTGACGTTGGTGTTCGCTCTATTTTGTGGCCATAATTTGTTTTGTACTCTGAGAAGATTAAATTCCTCATGTTTACCATATCTGAGTAATTGAAATTTCTCATCGTTGAACTTCATATTTGTTTTCATGCAGACCCACACTGAAAGATTGGTTTGATGTCCCGCCTGGAGCCTTTCAGTGTCTGCAATGGAAGACACTGTCATGCAATTCGGGTGTCATCAGCCACAGGAGACACGTGCTGTGGCTGACATCCTTGTCTATGTCGTATATGAGGATGAGGAACAAGATGGGAGCTAGTTCTGTGGCCTTGTGGAACAGAGCAATATCACCGTAGCAGCCTCGGACTTTACACTTTTGAGACACTCTCTTGTGTTCTGTTAGTGAGGAATTATAGATCCCATGACCGACTTTTCCTGTTATTCCTTTAGCGTCCATTTTTGTGGCTATTACGCCATGGTCCACACTTGTCGAAGGCTGGGCTTTTGCAAAGTCTGATTTAATACATCATGCATTCTTTTTGTCCTTCTAGTGGCATTTAGACCTTGTCCGTAGTGATCCAGTTATTGATGACAGACAGGGAGCGGACCTGTTCTAAACCCATGTTGCCCGGGTTGTGAAAACTGATGGGTTTCTAGAAGGGTTGGTGATCTTGCTTCTTAGGACCCTTTCAAAGATTTTTATGATATGATGGGAGTTAGTGCAATTGGTTCTGTAGTTCTTTGCTGTTTGCTTTAAACTGGCCCCCTGTGTGGAGTGGGGCTATGTCTGTTGTTTTTAGTAACTGAGGGACGACCCCCGTTGTCCCATGCTCCCTCATCTCCATAGGAATGGAAAAGGCTGAGAATAGGGGGCGTTTCTTGCAGTTCTTATAGAAACACAGAGTGTTCCATGAGTCTGGCCCTGGGGCGAGAGTTGCATGGGCATGTTCATTTATCGCCTGTTCGAAGCATTTGGCGTCAGGATAACATCGGATAGCTTGTGGTTAATCAAATTTGGGCTCCATCTCATAAAAAATTCATTTTTGATCTACGACTCTCAGTCTTGTTATGGCGGCTATGCTAAAAACTGAGTCAATATTGTACTTGATTACTCACTGCATTTCCTTGCTGTCATCTGTGTAGAGCCCATCTTGTTACTAAAAGTTGGGGCACAATACTGGGCGTTGTTCTCGATTTTGATTGGCATAGGAAAAGAAAAAAAAAAAGAAATACTTTGGGTCATTCATTTCGATTTCATTTATAGTCTTTAGTTCTTCCCCCTTCCCGCTATTCCTTACTCCTAAAGTATTCTTTTAGCTTAAGTTCGATGCTTGCAATTTTTCTCTGACCAGTGTCTCCCTGCGCATTTCCAGATATATTGACCTCTTTTTAGCCGCTCTGTTATTCTTTTCCGTCGCCTGTAAAGGAGCGCCTGTCTCTTTCTATATTTAACATCTACTCCTCGCGTTTTTCCTTAGAGGAATAAGCCTTGTGCATACATCGAGTGCCACCCCAGAGTTATTCTGTTTCTAGCATAAGTTTGGGTCTGTGTTGCATATATATCTTCCCAGCTTATATCTGTTCGGACTTGGTTTACTAGGGGGTCCACTTTATGTTTTTGGTTATTGAAGTTGAATTTGTGAATGCTCCTCGTGAATAGTCTCAATTTGTCGGTCTGGGGCTCCTCGCATACATGTCTGAACCTCAATTATGTTGTGACTAGTATAATAGTTTTTTGATATGGTGACATTTTTATAGATCATCATTGTTGGTGATAGAGGTCTAGTGTATTCTCCAGTCTAGTAGGCTGCTATTAATTTTTGCCTGTTTTAATTGAATTTTGTTCATAGATTTAAAACTCGTGTGATGTGAGTTTTCATCAGAGCTGCCTCCTGGAGTTATTACTGCGAACAATATTATTTAGCTATATTCCTCACATTTTATGAGTGCCTTAAGTTGAAATCCCCCAGGAACAAGATGTTTGGTTCAGGAATCTGGAATATTTTCCAGACAGTGGTCTATTTTTAACAGCTGTTCCTGGAATTGCTGGGATGTTGCAATCCGGAGGGCTTGTAGACTACACAAAGACTAGGTTTAGGTTCTCGACCTTTACTGCAAAAACATCCACCTCACGACATTTGAGGCATTAAGCAGTTCTGTGCAAACAAGTGACTCCCTGCAATGTACCGCCCAACCCCCCACCCTTTTGCCTGTTCACTCTGTCCACTGTATAGGTTGTAACCTGGGCTCCATATTTCATTTCCAAGTGGATCCTTTAAGTGGTCTCAGTGAAAGCCGCGAACATTGGCCTTTGCCTCTGCAAGCAGTCCACAGATGCAAGGATTATTTGTTGTTTGTTAGCTGGCTTTAGACCTTATAAGTTGGCAAAGAAGAAAGTATCGGACTGTATGTCTATTGTTATGGTACAGGGGGGGGATTTTTTTTTTCCGGCATTAGTTCTGTATCTGTTGGTTGTGAGTGTGAGGGCCATCGACTGTTGTTCCACTCCAGAATGACTGGATTTGGTGTACGATTTCTGCCTTTCCTGCCAGATTTTTTTCCATTCATGGCACTAAAAAACCTCTCCCTCTTGAGTGTGGCTGTGGCTACCCAGGTTTTCCCATGGCCCAGGATGTTTTGTACTTTTTGTCCCCATTAGATGGATGCCTGGCAATTTAAGTTATAGCACAGTCTTTCCTGTACTGAAGAGGTACACATTTCAGGGTGAAAGAAGCTTACAGTAAGGGAGATTGCATTTCCTGTTGGTCATATGGGCATTGCCATTGTTCCTAGGGTGGTCATAGTTGCCCGGTCCCATCTGTATTTTTCCCTTCCAGATTTCCCATGCCAGCAGATACCAAGTGCAAAGTATGAGGCACAGGCTTGGTTTCCGCTTCCTTGGGTTTCTGTGACTGTATCCCCTGTTGGTGGCATGTTTTCCCTGTTCCTTACGCTCTATCCTCCCTAAGCACCAACAATGAGCTCCCACAGTTGTTTTTGGTAATTTATCATCACTATTGCTATTGGAGTCCTCTTGTTTGCTATATCCTGCGGTATTTTCTCTAGTTTGCAATATTGGGTTTTATCTTATCTTTTACTCACTTTGTTCCCTACTATGGCTCCTTTCCCCTATGAGGTCATTTATATGTATTCCTCCTGCGTAAAATTCCCGACTACCTGGAAAAAAACTCCAGCTTCCCCTTTACTGTCCCCCCGGACAGTATCTCCAGCTTCACCTTTTCTGTCTCCCGGGACAGCACCCCAGCTTCACCAACTGTTCCCAGGACAGCACACAGCCCAAAATTACTGACTCCGGACATCATCTCCAGCCTTACAGTTTGTGACTACATGCCAGTATCAAGGGCAGACCATTAGCCCGATTTTTTTTATTTCCCATCTGTTGTAGAAAGTTTCCCAGGTTTTCATGAAAGCACTTTGATGTTGTCCTCTTTTAATACCCTTGTGATTTTAGTCCAAGTTTTTCCTCATTTGGGCATACCCAGAAACACTTCTCTGTTTTAATACTTTTTTAGCTATTCGGGGTATCGCCAAGGGGCGTGACACCTTTTTTCCCACAAAAATGCAATTTATCCTTTGGGAACCCGTTTTTTTTGACTGACCACAGACTACACACGCTTCATAATGTTTTTGAAGGTTATTACTGCAATTCTACTACAACCCTTGAAAATTATATTAATCCCTTAAAATGAAGCTCTAGCTATTTGTATTTCTTTTTCTAACTTTTTTTGTATATTGGACACTTCCGTCACGTTCCTGATTTTTAATGTTTGTTTTTTATAAGGGCGCCACAACCCCATCCGTTTACAGTCGCATTGTCCAACAAACTGTTTAAAACCAGCCGGTTGGGCCCCCGTAAAGGGGTTGGGGCCCAGTCAAGGTCCGGACCAGTCGATCTTTTTGATCAGTGGGTCCTTTTTTAAAAAACATACGGGTCGGTGATTTGAGCTAACACATGAAGGATCACTGGAAAATTTTCTACCCGAGTAATATGTATTTGACTGATACAAAAGTATAACTTTGGGGTTGAAAACCGGTGATATCTGGCACTCCTACAAAGACGAACGGTCACCTCCTTGTTTTCAACGCGTACTGGCTTTTCTATTTTTTTTTTTTTTTTTTTTCCCTCCCCACCCCAAAAAAATGCTTAAAATCCTATAGTTGACTGTGCAAAAATTTGAGGAAGGACGCTTTTTTTTGTATAATAAATTTCTTCTCGTTGTATATTGCACCGCTGGGAACTACAGGTTATAGAAATTCACAGTAATCTCGTATTTTAAGAAAAGAAAAATAAAAGAAAATCACTCCACTCCCCTAAATACCATTTAATACTGTTAGTTGCTATACAACCTGATTTGCTATTCACTGGTACAATAGTTATATGCGATACACTACAGGCCGGAAGATTATTAAAAAAACTGACCTTGGAAGTTTGGCGACTTCTGGCACCTTTCCCCTATAGCTTTTCACTTCATTTACAAATTCACCGTTTTCAAATGACACTTTTGCCTTTATATCAATATACTAGGGGGCCACTGTAGTATACACTATACCTATGTATACTCAAAGTTATCAGGGGGACTTTTTCCTCTGAAATGAAAAGTTCAAATTTTTATTTTTTTCACACGAGTCTTTGGCAAAAACCCTTTTCAGGACTAAGTCTTTAGCAAACCACTGGCGTGTGAGGGATCGAGTACCAGACATTATACATGGATTAAAATGCATAATGTCCCCCCTTTTAGGCTAGAACCCGGGTTTACCTGGAGTTTTTCCCGGGAGAGTTTCGGGGGGGCAAAGCCCCCCCCGGGCCCGGTTGTACCCGGCCCCCTGGGGATCACGCCTGATCAACCAGGCCCGTTCCTGGCTGCAGCAAACCAACGTAAAGAGCCACAGCCCGGTGATCAGGAACTGACTTTAGGTGCTTGCCCTGCCAGCTTTAAGACTGCCGGGGTTGTTGGGAAACCCCCTTATGGTTTTGGAGGCAGTTGAAGTCCGGCCCCGACCCTTTTTGTATTTCTCTTAACGTGCTAGGACCCCCCCGCTTTCATTGGGGGGATGGGGCATCGTCTGCCAAGTCTTTTGCTTTGATGATGATTTTCGTGTGCAATTCGGTACTAGTCCCTTAGATTTTCCGGTGTATATAATCAGTATCTCTCCCCCCGCGTTCCAGGAATACAGGGTTTTGAAACCCAAGCGCTCCCCCGTAATTTAGGGGTTTTTTCTCCGTTATGCGCCCGTGAAAACTCTGTAAATTTTTTAGGTCGGCAATTTCACCCGCCTTGAAAAGGGGGTTAGAGTGCAGCAAAAATTCGCCTAGATAAACAAGTGACCTGAAGAGTTATCATGGGCCCCAAAAAG
>NC_069433.1:7742289-7762343 GCF_026875155.1 Cherax quadricarinatus | reverse complement strand
TTTCCCCTTTCCCCCAATCTTTTGATTTTTCTTTGGCAGGGTTAAATTTCAAGGACCCCAGTTGCTGGCCCCGGTTGTAGCCTGCCAGCTTTTGTAGCCCCTGCTGATCCTCGTCCGATTGAGTCTTCTCATTAACTTCACATCATCTGCAAACAAGGACACTTCTGAGTCTATCCCTTCTTTATGTCGTTCCATTCCCCAAGAACAGCACAGGGCCCTGGACGCCCCGTGGAACCCCGTTGTACAGGCGCCCATCGACACCTCGTCCGTCCCATGTCTTTGTTGCCTCCCTGTCAGTATTCTTGATCCATTGCATCCCTTTCCCCTGTTATGTGTGCCTGGCCCTCTGCTTTGCGAAACCCTCTTGTGAGGAAACTGGTCGAAGGCCTTCTTGCAGTAAAAAAATATGCAGTCGATCCACCCCTCTCTCTTTTGCCCTTACTTTGTCACTTGTCTAAAACCCCTTTATTTGGTTGTGACCGGGATTTTCCTTCCCAAAAACCCGTTGCTGGTTGTCAATTATACATTGTTTTTTTTCCAGGTGCCCCCCCTCCCCTCTGAGATTTTTCCCCAGCCTTGCATATTACCGTTAGTGATAAGGTCTGTAGTTTAGTGCCTCATGTCGTCTCCCTTTTTAAAAATTGGGACTCATTTGCCATTTTCCACCCCTCAGGGAGTTGCCCAGTTTAAAATGGTGTTGAAGATCTTTGTTAATGGTACACAAATTTCTGCTCCCTTTTTAAGGGACCCATGGAGAGTGCTGTCTGGCCCCATCGCCTTTGAGGTGTCAAGTTCGCAAGCAGCTTCTTCACCCCCCCTTGGTTATATGTACTCACCCCGCACTTGTGGGTCCCCCCCTGTTTGATTTCTTGGGCCCAAACGGTTTCCATGTAAATCCCTCTTTAAATCTGTGTTGAGTCCTGAAAAAACCTTCGGTCTTTTTCTTGTGAATTCCCCATCCCCCCTTCCTCAGTTGTTTTCCGGGCCTTGACGTTTTTTTCCCCCCTGATGTGGCTTCAACAGTTTTCGGGTCGTCTTTACTTTTGATGTATGATTTTCATATTGTCTCTGAGCCCCCCCTTCTTATCTGTGCAAAATTCGTTTCGGGTTTTTGGGCTGTTTTTCTTTATTTTCCTGATTCTTTCTTCTGTTTTTTTCCATTCTCTAGTCCCCTATTTTTTGCCCCCCTACCCTTTGGGGTAAACCCAAAGGACTCCTTCTGTTTTCCCCCTTATTTCTTTTTTTCCCTTGGGAAAAAAAATCTCCTCTGCCTCCTTGCATTTTGTTGTAATAGTCCTATTTCTTGTATGGTTTTCCTGTCAGTTCCCTCTCCCATGATGTCTTGAAGGAAGTTCTTCCCTGAGTAGTTTCCCTTTTTGTATTTTGGTTTTTTCCCCACCCTATTCCTGCTCTCTCTCCATTGGGTAACTTGTAGTCAAGACAGAACCACATGATCATTTCCCCGGGGGTTTTATACATGATCCCCTCGATTCCAATACTCATGGGAATAAAAGGTCCAACTTGCGGGTTTCATCCTCTCCTCTTTTTGGGTGTGTCTCTAACATGTTGATGCATGGGGTTTTCCAGTCCCCCATATCACTTGGCTCTCCATGTTTCGGGACCCCCGGGGCTCCGGTTTTTCCAGAAATTTCCCCTGTGATTGAAATCACCCTAACTAGTAACTTTGCCCCCCCCATGTGGCTCTCCGGCCCACCTTGGTAGTGTGTCGATCTTTGCTCTTTTGTCTCATCGTATTTTTCTCTTGGCCTCTCATTTTTCTGTGGGGGTTGTACTTACTGAAATTTCCCTTTTATGTCCCAGACGGATTTTTCCCTACTAAGTAGTCCCTTTGCCCGTCCACCCTTTCTTCCGTTTCTAAAACCCACTGGTTTTTTAATGGCGTGCAACTCCCCCTCCCCCTCTCCTCCCTCTGCTTTCCTGAGGATTTGATATCTGGGGAAAGATTGAATCTGTTATTATTCTGGGGGTTTTGTTTCTGTGGTGCTATATGTCTGGGGATGTTTTTGATTTTTTTGGGGCCATCCTCAATTGTTTGTTTTTCCCATCTGATTTGTTACCAAACCTTCAACTTCTTTTCTAAGACTGTGGTTGGGAGGTTATTGGGGTTTGGGGGAAGTGGGAGACGGTAAGGAATAGGGGTTGTTTGTGGGGGTGGAGTTTTTGTAAGTAGGGGTGGGGGCTTTGGATGTGGCATGGGTGTTTTGATTTAGAGTTTTTTGGTTTTGCATGGGGTTGCCGGGTTTGGGAGGCTTCTTAGGAATTGTGAGGGAGCTGTATTTATTTTTTCCTGGGTCGGGGATCTCCTGTCTGCTTCTCCATCCCCCTCTTTCCTCCTTTCCCTTTGTATCATCTCTTCGTTCTGCCTTTTTTTTGTGTTTGTCGTGGCGAGATCACCTTCTGTATGCCGTCATGTCCCTTAATCGTGTTTTTCTCCTGCAGGATCCTGGTCCAGTGTTCCCCTTAAAGGGTCACTCTCACTGGCGGGGTTTCTTTTTTAAAAAACCCCCTATTCTCCGAAAATTTTCCAGCTGGGTCATATGTTTCCCCTATTGCTTTATGATCTTTCAATTTGTTTTTTTTCCCCCTTGTTTTTTTGCTTCATTTTTCCCTTGACTTCTGGACCATACACAAAGACTGCCCTCACACACACACACACAACACACACACACACCACACACACACACACACACACACACACACAAATTTATTTATAAATTATATTTTAATATATATATATATTATATATATATATAATTATATTTTTTTTTAAAAATCATGTGGTGCGCAAAATCAGTGGGGTCAATTGCCTAAAAAAGTGCTAAGCAATGAAAACTGGATTCGGGGGGAGGAGGGGTATCTCCATCCCCCTGGACCCAGGCTCTTACTAGATGAAGGCCCCCATCTCCCCCGGGAAACCCCAACATCGCCCACCATAGAGGTTGAAACATTGTTTTGGTTTTGAATTATAAGGGAAAAACTTTTTGAATAAAGTAGAACCTATGTGTTCAACCTACCACCAGGGGGGTACAAGTATAAACACCTTGGCTTAACACACCCCAGGGGCTTCACTACTAATGTAGTAAACACCTATGTGCTTAACAACCCCCAGAGGCCCTCATCACTAATTAAAAGCAGCTATGTCTTAACACACCCCAAGGCCCCCACTCCTAATGTAAAAGCCTTATGTGCTTAACACACCCCAGGGGCCCCTCATCACTAATGTAGTAAGACCTATGTGCTTAACACACCCAGGGCTCTCACTCACAAATGTAGTAACACCTATGTGCTTAACACCCCACCAGGGGTCTCATCATAAGAAGTAGACCCCTATGTGTTAACACACCACCAGGGCCCTCACTCACATTCTACACAATGTAAACGTTCTGATGCATTCATGGCGAAATTACCCGTTATTTTTATTAAAAAAAAGAACATAAGGCGTGGGGAAAGAAAACGGGAAGCCCCGGTTCTTTTTTGTTATGGTTAATTCTTGAGAGCCTCAACCCAATCAACTAGCGGGAAAACCAAGGGGCTGTTTTTCCTAGACCCGAAATTGGGTTAGAAATCTTAGGGAGGGAATTTTCGCCTGGCCAATCCCGTTCAAGGCTCAGGCCGTATGATGATGCAATTGGCTAGAGACTTACTTGGTTTACCTGTGCTAGGGTTTTATGTCTCGTTTTTGGGGAAATTAAAATGAGAAATAAAGGGGAGTACTGTGCTTGAGGAACAGAGTTTCAAGGGGCGCTGATTTTTGGGGGGAAAAACCTTGATTTTGGCGGAAGAGTGCTTCCCCCCCCCCCCACCTCTCAGAAACCCCAATAGGACCCAGCCCCGTCATTTGCCCCTCTCAAAGGAAAATGTCTTCTCGTGCCCCGAATTACTTTCCTTTGGCTATTTTATAATCTTCATACTGATTGTTTCTCAACTTTTTCCCCACCTTCGCATGTGTTATTTCGTGGGCAAAGAGTAGAAAAGGAAAAAGAGAAAGAGAGAGGGGGGTGGTTGCCTTCAAGGTGCGGGAAAAAACGGAACCAAAATGCAACATTTGATTCCCTCTTTTTCCCAAACCTTTTGAAGTACCTCGTCTTTTGGGGCTGAGTGGAACCCTCTTGTTTGCTCCCAAGACATAGAAAGCGAAGTTTTGGCCCCCTCGGGAACACTTCAAAGCCCCCCAAAATATACAAAAACCCGCACATAGAGAATGAATCTTAGACACATTTCGGTCCCACCGCACCATTGCTCGTCACTAGTTAGTTGTCCAAGTCGGACCAAAAAAAGTCGTTTTAAGTTTCAATTCATGTGCGGGTTTTTTTGGTATTTTCCCAGTCACTGTACGTGCCTTTTTTTTTCCCCCAAAAACACCCTTCTACTTGTGACTTGCGAAAGTCTAACATCGGGGTTCAATGAGGAGAAGTCTCGGCCCCGTGATTCTTCTGCCCAATACGGAGAAAAATAATGGAGAAGGTGGAAGACGAAAAATAATGTAAGGAGCGATACTCTAATCAATTTTAATCGAGAGAAGGAACGAACACACCTTGTATCGGGTGGCCCGATCACTTCTTTTACCACTTCGCCTTTTTCCGAGTTACCGTATTTTTCTCTGGATTTACTTAAATAAAACCTCTGGCTTGGCGAGAGTCTCCACACACCGCCTTATTCTCTTCCCGGTTATTCCAACTTCCTGGGGAACCCCAAAAGGGACTTTTTTTTAAAAACTGAGGATGGCTCCTGGACTCCCCCATTTTGACTTAGGAGTATTAAAAAACGGAAAAAATCTCGTGGAAAATTTTTTTTTTAATTAACAAAAGGTTTTATTTAAAACCCGTTTGGGCGATTGTGGGGGAAGCTCAACACAGAGTGAAGCTAAACCCGGGAATCAGCACAGATGAAGCAACACAGAGTGAAGTCAGCACAAGTGAAGCTAGCACAGAGTGAAGCTCAAAAAAACAGGTGAAGCCCAAACAGAGTGAAATCAGACAGAGTGAAACTCAGCACAGATGAACTCAACACAGAGTGAAGCTCAGCACAGAGTGAAACTCAACAGAGTGAACTCAGACAGGTGAACTAGCACAGAGTGAAGCTAGCACAGAGTGAAATCAACAAAGAGTGAAGCAACACAGAGTGAAGCTCAGCACAGAGTGAAGCTCAGCACGAGTGAAGCTAACACGATGAAGTCAAAACCCGAGTGAAGCCGCAAGATTTAAGTCAAAACAGAGTGAAGTCAGCACGAGTGAACCAGCAAGAGTGAAGTCAACACAGGTGAAGCTCGCACAGAGTGAAGCTCGCACAAGTGAAGCTCAGCACAGGTGAAGCTCAGACAAATAAGTCCGCCAGAGTGAAACTCAACACAGGTGAAAATGCACGAGGAAACTCAAAAAACAGAGTGAAGTCAAACAGAGTGAAGCTCAGCCGAGGAAGTCCCCACAGAGTGGCTCAGACAGAGTGAAGCTCCGCACAGAGTGAAACCCGCCAGGTGAACTCAGCACAGAGTGAAGCTCAGACAGAGTGAAGCTCAACACAGAGGAAGCTCAGCAAGGTGAAATCAGCACAGGTGAAGCTCCCCAGAGTGAAGCTCAACACGAGGAAAACTCAGCCAGGTGAAGCTCAACACAGGTGAAGCTAAACAGAGTGAAGCTCAGCAAGAGTGAAGCTCCCCACAAGTGGTCAGCACAGAGTGAAACTCCCCCGAGTGAAACTGCCAGAGTGAATCAGCACGGTGAAAGCTCAGCACAGATGAAGCTCAACACAGAGTGAAACTCAGCACAGAGTGAAGTCAACACAGAGTGAATCAACACAGAGTGAAACTCAAAAACAGAGTGAAGCTCAACAAGAGTGAAGTCAACAAGGGAAGCGAACACGAGTGAAGCTCAACCAGATGAAGGCAACACAGAGTGAAGCTCCACGAGGAAGCTCAAACAGAGTGAAGCTCAACACAAGTGAAGCTCAACACAGGGAAGTCAAACAGAGTGAAGTAAAGGGTGAAGCTCCGACGAGTGAAAACTCAAACGAGGAGTCAACACAGAGTGAAGCTCAACACAGAGTGAAGCTCAACACAGATGAATCCACACAGAGTGAAACTCAACACAGAGTGAACTCAGCACAGAGTGAAGTCAAAAGAGTGAAAACTCAACACAGAGTGAAGTCAACCGAGTGAAGTGCAACACAAGTGAAGCCGCACGAGTGAAGCTCAACACAGAGTGAATCAAACAGAGTGAAGCTCAAAACAGAGTGAAGTGCAAAAAGAGTGAAGCGCAACAAGAGTGAAAACGCAAAACGGTGAACTCAAAACAGAGTGAAGCTCCGACAGATGAAACTCAACACAGATGAACTCAAACAAAGGTGAAGCTCCGCACAGAGTGAAACTCAGCACGAGTGAAGGCAACACAGAGTGAAGCTCAAAAAGAGTGAAGCTAACACGAGGAAGCTCAACACAGGTGAAGTCAACAAGAGTGAAGCTCAACACAGAGTGAAGCGAACACAGAGTGAAGCTCAAACAGAGTGAAGCTCAAACGGTGAAGCTCAACAAGAGTGAAGCCAAACAGAGTGAAAGCCCAAACAGAGTGAAGCCCAAAACAAGTGAAGTCAAACAGGTGAAGCTCAACCAGGGAAATGCACAGGTGAAGCGCAAAAACAGAGTGAAGCGAAAACCCGAGGTGAAGCTCAAAACAGAGTGAAGCTAAACGGGAAGCTAACACAGAGTGAAGCGCAAAAACAGAGTGAAGCGCAAAACCAGAGTAAGCTCAGCACAGAGTGAAGCTCACACAGAGCTTTCTCTGATCGTGTCTTCTTCGCACTTCTCCAGAGTGAGACTTAGGATCAGGGGAGAGTCAAAAAATGAATTAGATAGAATAAAAAAGAAAGGGAAAAGCAAAACAGTTTCGTAAAGAACTTCCGTCCTCTTCTCTCTCTCCTTCTTCTCTGGTTGCAATAAAATATTTTGTGTTTTGCAAAGTTTTCTAAGGGCATGCAATTTTGTCACGTATTTAATGTATTAGTTTTGGGGGGAGAGAGAGAGAGAGAGAGAGGAGGAGAGAAGGGAGGAGAGAGAGGGGAAATTGGGATATGCATATTATGTTTTATTCCCAGCAAAAGAAATGAATCAAGGGGGTGCAGAGAGTTGCTAAGCCACAAAAAGTAAGCATCTGAATGCTGGGAACCTTTGGAGTTCCTAGTTTTACTCCCGGGGAAGTAGGCGAGAAAGATACTTCATAATTATTAGGAAAAATTGAGAGAATGTTTACACTTTCGCCCTGTATTGACACCCGTGCCATTTGACAGAAGACACATGGCACGCTTGTATGTCTCTGCTAATGTACAAGGAGCGAACTAAAAGTTCAAGGGCCAAAACTTTTCAAACCCATCCCCCTTTATGCTAAGGGGAAGATTCCAAAACATTCGAGCCCGGCCCCCTGACCGGGCTCCGGGTAGAAAGACTCGACACTCATCCAGGGTATCACTCCTAACTGACTTTAAGAAAGAACGTGATAGTTCTCAAATTCCTTTCTGATCAGCCCGGTTGTGGTGCCTACACCAACAGCTTTGGCTGCCAACCATACCGTAGGGCGTTTAAAACTCTTCCCCCCCACCCTGTCCCATTACCACCCCCACACCATTTACCACCACCACCCCCCCCCCATTATCACCCACCCCCCCCCAACCACCCCCCCAAACCCCTCCACCAAACCCCCACCCTCTCAACTATCCCTAAACAACTGACCGTAGTTCCTACGCATTCCCTCTTGCCTGTTCTTTTCCCCGTCCCCGACCCAAACCTACTGGTAGATGGTTTGATCATTGGGATTGGTGCTAGTGGCACGCATCTAGCTGTGTATTTCAGCGCGGGTGGGACAATGACTTGGGGGGGCAAAAGTTTTCTTTTAAGAAAGCCAGGGGGTCTTGCAGACAGTCTTTAAGACAGCCAGGGGGGCTTTTAGACAGTCAAGGGGTCTTGCAGACGCCAGGGGGCCCTTTTAAGCAGCCAGAAGTGTTTATTTTGGGGTTTTCCTGGAAGAGTTCCGGGGGCAACGCCCCCCGCGGCCCGGTCTGGACCGGCTAAATTTTGTTATGCATAAAAGGGGGGGTGGAGGATCTTGGTCCCTTAATTAAAATTGTTTCCGTGACTCATCGCTATCCTGCCCCGAAAGGCAATAGGGTTTGATAGAGGAAAAGGGGGCGGTAGGTAGGCAGGAAGGAAAGGTTTTTCTACAGCCACCCAGGAATCCCGTAGTAGCTCACGGGCCCGCGGGTATTCCTGCTTCCCCTCGACCGTCTTCGGAAAAAAGGAGCGAGTCGGTCATTTCCGCATGCCTAACAACCCCCGTTATTTTTGGCCCAAAAGGTTCGTGGTTAAGAGGGAAAATGGAATTAATTGAAGGTGAGACGTAATTTGTGCTGTTGACGGTTTTGGGTGGGCCCCCGTGCGCGGCCCGACCAAACAACAACAAAAAATGACGTAATAAAATCACCAGTGTTGGGGGTTGTTGGGGGTTTGTGTGTGTGTGTGTGTGGGTTGTGTGTGTGTGTGTTGTGTGTGTGTGTGTGTGTGTGTTTTTTGGTTTTGGGGGTGGTTTTGTATTTTTTTTTTTTTTTTTTTTATTTTTTTTTTTTTTTTTTTTTATTTTTTTTTTTTTTTTTTTTTTTTTTGTGTGGTGTGTGTTGTGTGTGTGTGTGTGTGTTTGTTTTGGTGTGTGTGTGTTTTGTGTGTGTGTGTTTTTTTTTTTTTTATTTTTTTATATTATATATATATATTTTAAAAATAATATTTAAAAAATATATATTAAAAATTTTAAAATTATTTTATATTTTATATATATATATTATTTTTTATATATATGTGTGTGTGTGTGTGTGTGTGTGTGTGTGTGGGTGGTGTGTGTGTGTGTTTTGTGTGTTGTGTGTGTGTGTGTTGTGTGTGGTAATTTTTTGTTTATTTTTTAATTTTTCCCCAAATATTAAAATATTTTATATGGTGGTGTGTAGTGGATGTGTTTTATTTGTGTGTGTTGGGGGTTGGGGTGTTATGTGTGTGGTGTGTGTGTGTGTGTGTTGGTTGTGTATGTGTGTATGTGTTGTTGTGGTGTGTGTGTGTGTGTTTATTTTTATTTGTGTGGGTGTGTGTGGTGTGTGTGTGTGTTGTTTTTTTTTTTGTGTTTGGGGATAACCATTTTTTCACCTTTTGGGGGTTTTTTGGTTTCGGGGTGGTTGTTGGCCCCGCCTTTTCGGTTGTTTGCCCTCCTTTGTTGGGTTTTTGTTTTGTGTTGGTTTGTTGTTTTTGGTATTTGTTTTTGACTAAAAAATTTTTACTTCACTATTTGTTGTTTAAATTCAAAGTCCCTTTTTTTTCTGGCCCCCCTCCCTGTCCTTGTATTTTATTAATTTTTTATATGTCTTAATTTTAATTTTTTATTTTAATTTTTAATTTTTTTAGGGGGAATTCCTAGTTGGAATTTTAATTGGCAAACCCCGATTTCTCATTTTTCGTTTTTTTATCAAGTCGGGTTCCAAACGGGTGCTGATACCTCCGAGGGCCGAATAAAGGTTCAGGGAAGATTCCAAAGGTGTCGGAAGGGGTTTCAGGTTTTGGGCCCCCCAAGGAGAGATCGATTTTGGGGCCCGGAGGGAAGGTGGTTTTATACTCCACCCCAAGTCTTTCTTGAAGTAGGTTTTTCTTTCACCTAGCCTAACTCTTTCTTTCTTTCTTCCCTTTCCCCTACTTATTTTTTGCTTTCAGGTTTTCGAGAAGCCCCCGTGGACCAGGTGTGTCTCCAGGGTCCTTTTTAAACCTTTGGCCTATAGATTTTAACCTCTTTAACTTCAATCATTGCAAAACAGGGACACTTCTGACAACCCTTGATTGAATATACCCAAAAAAGCACTGGTCCAGGACACCCCTGGGACCCCCGTGTCACAGGTGCCCATTAAAAATTATTAGCCCTGCTGTTTTTTCCCCCCGGGCATTTTTGTCCTTGCGTGTTTTCCTGTTTATCCCTGATAGTTGCACAAACCTTTTGAGGAAAATGTGTAAACCTTTTCTAAGAAATGAATCAACCCCCCTTTTTTCCTTTTTAAATTTTGTTTTTTTACAAAAACTCCGAGGTTTTGTGACACAGGATTTTGCCTTCCGGAATCCTCGGTTGGTTTTAAAAATCCGTTCCGCCCGGGTCCAATTCCCCAAATTTTAAATTTTTGGGGATCTTACATTAAATAAAATCTTTTTGGCTCTTTTCTTTTTTTTTGAAAATGGGCTTTTATTTGGGTTTTTCCTATCTATTCCAGTTTAGGGGGGTTTGTTGGTAAAACCACAAATTTTCCCCTTTTTGGAACCCGAAAGATTTGTCCGGAGCCTTTTTGGTTTGACCCTAGCAGTTTCTTACCCCTCCCATCTGTAGATGGAACATTGTTGGTGTTTTCCCTTGTTTTGGTGTTCCCCTTTTGGTCGTCCCCCCTTCCTTCCTTCTTCTGTTTTCCCTTTTCTGTTGGTCCTTTCCTCTTTTTCGTTTCTTGTGGGTTCCCCCTTCTTTCCTCCCCTTTCCCCTTTCCCTTCTTTTCCCTTTTTCCCTTTAAGGGCATAACGTTTCGGGGCCATTGACTTTTTATGTTGTGTTTTTATGTTTTGGGCCCCCCTCCCATCTGGGGATTTTTTTGGGTTTTTAAATTCCTTTTTCCTTTAATGCCCTGCCTTTTCATTCCTGTTTAAGCTTTGGGGTTAAATTGGGGTAAACCCCAAGGGTTTTGCGTCTTCCATTATTTTTGTTTCTTTAAAAAAAAAAAAAATTTTTTTCCCCTTACTTTGTTGCCCCTTTCCTCATTCGTTTACTGTTTTCCTACCCCTTTCTTGAAGAACCTCCTGAGGAAGTTTTAATTACTGTGAGTCCCCCCTTTTTTTTGGGGGGAGTTCCTTTTCCCCTCCCCTTGAACTTAATAATCAAAACCAAACCACAAAACCCCACTCCAAAACCCCCGTAATTTCCCCCCATGTTAAGAAAAAACCCCCCTCTCTTTCTCCTTCCTTTCGGATCCCCAAGGCCTTTGCCCCCTAAGGACAAAAAGGGAGGGTTGGGGGGGGAGTGTTTGGGTAATTGGGCCTTTACTTCAAGTGACTAGCTTAAAAAAATTTTCCCTTGGTGACTCACTGTGCCGGGTTTTCGGTAATGGTGAGAATCCTGTGGACTTGAAGCGAGAGTTGCGTGAGGTACATCTTATTCACAAGCTTAAGCTTGAATAGGAGCCTAGACTCTTTATGGTGAGAAGAAAAAAAATGCGTTTTAAAGAAGACACACACACAGCATACCATATCCCAGAAACATATGCGTACATACATCTAAACCACACACACACACACACTACATACTCCCAAAACACACGTATACATATATCAAACACACCACTTTCATTCCCAAAACACACACACACAACCTCCACACTCAAAAACAAACACACAAAAACCCACTAAAACAACACACACAAACATTGACACAAAGGCACGCGCAAACCTCCAAACACATAGAAGCGAGGCAATTGAATTTAAAAATTACAGGTTACCCACTCAACTCAACACCACACACCACACAACACACACCACACACACACACACACACACACACACAAACATTGACAAAAGGCACGCACACTCCTCAAACACATAGAAGCGAGGCAGTATTGAAAGTGTTGTAAAAAATACGAGGTTACCCACTGCACTCACACACACACACACACACACACACACAACACACACACACCACACACACACTGTTAAGGCAGACAGGCAGAGGTAAACGGGGAACGATAGGCGTATGAATCGCAGAAGCTTGTGAGATTGATCTGGCCATTATACATGTCCGTAAAACAGAAGGGAAAGCAGAGACCTGCAGTCCCCCCCAGAGTGCAGAACTTTTAACAGGCTTCCGTTTGGCGGTCGCATATGACAGTGACGGCAGTGCTTCTCTTTCCCAGGCAACGGGAACGCCGTTAAACGGCCGTTATACTGCTGCAAAACGCTTTGCGCTGTTAAACTACCATAAAATTGAAGAACGATCTTCAACAGTATTTTGAAGTGTATGAAGCTGTTGTTAGGTAACAGGAGATGTCACTGAGTGTACTTGTTCTTCACACGGACACGGACGAACGGGGACACGAACGTAGCCACGGACGAGGGTTATGCTAAGGGGGAGCGCTGAACCCAAGGGAAAGAAGATTGCTCGAAAAGAATGGAGGGAAGATGCAGAGTCCCTGGATCAAGAACCCCTTCAAGGGAGCTACGGACGAATGTAGCCACGGAGGGACGTAGCCACGGACGAACATTGTCTCGGGTAAACACCGTCACGGTCATTACCTACATCCATACATGTAACTTGCCTAGCATGAGCCAGTAGGCCTTCTGCAGTGTTCCTTCGTATGTTCTTATGTAAACCACATAAACTAAGAATGACTAGGCTCAATAGGTCTCTCTAATTCACCACCATACCTGTCAGTGTCAGAGATACATCAGTCACAGCACTGTATCGTCCTGCAGACAATGCTGGAATCTGTATGAAGTGTCATCCATAGATGACACCGCCAGCTTCAAGCTGATAGAATCTAAGTGTTCCAGTGGACCACTGATAGAACTAGAGTGTTCCAGTGGACCACTGACAGAAACTAAATGTTCCAGGACCACTGATAGAAACCAAGTGTTTCCAGTGGACCACTGATAGACACCCAGTCTTCCAGTGGACCACTGACAGAAACCCAGTCTTGCAGTGGACCACTGATGGAAACAAACAAGTCTTCCAGTGGACCACTGATACAAACCAAATCTTCCAGTGGACTACTGACAACAATATCATTTTTAAACTGAGTACAAATTTCATTTATTAACTCCATGGAAGGGCGGAGGAAATAAAAACACGATGGTATATAAGAACCATTGTAAACACAACACACACAGGGACGAACAAACGAGAAAGATTTAAGAGTGATAATGTCAGAGGATCTCACTTTCAGGGATCAGCAACAGCGTCACTATCACCACTATCTCAAGGATGGATAATGAGAACCTTCAAAACAAGAAATGCCAAGGCAGTAATGATCCTCTACCTGGAGTTTACCGGAGTCACCCCCGTAGTTTTTGAGACAACCTGGGATCAACGCCCCAGCGGCCTATCTTTGACCAGGCTTTGTGGTGGATCAGGGCCTGATCAACCAAGCTATTACGTACGAACCCTCAGCTGAGGGACTGATCACCTCAAGACTACGTCTTCCAGGGTGATGGACTGATGACATCGTCTTCACATCTCTACTACTGCTGCTGCCTCCTCTACATTCGACTGAAGAAGCCTGCTGTGTAGGCGAAACGTTTCGGAATAAAGATACCTAACTGTTATACTGTAGTCTTATCAACCTGTCCTTACTGTATACACGTCGTGAACAAGTCTCTCACCCTCTACAATTTTTCAGTATTTAGTTCCTTTGGGTTTTTTTTCTTAGATCATTCGTCTTAATAATAATAATACATTTAAAAGGATGTGATAAACCGTGTGGGGTTACACAGTGATAGCTTTCTGCAGCTGAGTATTGTCAACAAATATTAATATTAGTTACGCTCTTCTTGAATTTGCCGGAAAACTGAATAAATCGACGCAACTGCGTAATGTATTCTGTATTTTTATCGATTAAAAAAAATCTCCCGCTAAACAAAAGAAATAATTAATGATAAAATAATAATATTTAGCAAATATATTTTTATTTATGGGTAACTCAGTTAATTTAATGTATCAGGACGTGATCAGTTCAAGACGTTAAGAACGGTGGACAGTAATGTCACTTAATTCTCGGTGTGATGACGACCTATAACAAGAACATCAGGTCGTGACAGAAGCAAAGAAACAAGACAAAGTAACAAACACACACATATTCGTCAACAGTGTCACAGCGGAAGTTTGTGGCAACTTTCAGAATGTTCACTGCAAAATTTTTATACTTCCATAATTTTTTCAAGCCACCCTTACTTTATTAATATGTAAATATTTTTCTAATAACCGAATTTACATGCCACTTATTTATTGCTTAAAATGTAATATTTTATTTACAACTAGATCTTAGGCTGGAAAAAATAATGGAAGAATAGTCTTAAAGTGAGAGATAGAAACTGTTACTTACGCTCTCCTGACTTTCCCGGCGTCAGGTCTGGTCGCTCCCTCACCCTCCACACCGCTTATTTCCCCACCCATTTTTTACCACAACGACCCCCTCTACGCTACGCCCACGCCTCCACCACCCCACTACCACCCGCCATAACTTCTAAATAACTCGGAAAACAACCATCACTCTCTACCAGATCGGTAAAAATCAAATTAATTCTTCAGGTGAGAGAGAGAGAGAGAGAGAGGTAAGGTATATTATTGGAACCTTCCCTTCCGCCTAAGGGCTACAGGAAGTTTTAGCAGTTGAAAATACTGTATACGGTCCGCGGCTAATTACAAAAATCATTTCCGAGTCCGGTGCCAGCGTAGGCATTAATGGGTGTATTATGGCGCTTTTTTTTAATGGAAGAAATGAATGTGTTAACCGTTATATATATATATACTTCACCCTGGGTCGAGATTTGATAGTTTAGTGATAATTTAGGAAGGAAATACTTCTAAAAATAATAACGAAGAAATTGAATGCATGTTGGATGGGAATTATTTACACTTTGATGTTGTAATAAAAGTATTATTTATAAAATAATAAAAATAATGAGTATCTGGAAATGATAGTGATAATATTTACATTATCATTATTATTAAACGTTATCCTCTATCCTTCCTATCCCGCTCTCCTCTACCTTTACTTCTTGAACCTCTCCAGTTTTCTGTATTCTACTACTCCATCCTACCAACAGGTCGATGACTGGGCTCGTGACAGGTAGAGTGACTGCTGGTAGCAGGTCGATGACTGTGGTAGCAGGTCGATGACTGCTGGTAGCAGGTCGATGACTGCTGGTAGCAGGTCGATGACTGCTGTAGCAGGTCGATGATTGCTGGTAGCAGGTCGATGACTGCTGATAGCAGGTCGATGACTGCTGGTAGCAGGTCGATGACTGCTGGTAGCAGGTCGATGACTGCTGGTAGCAGGTCGATGACTGCTGGTAGCAGGTCGATGACTGCTGGTAGCAGGTCGGGGTTGGAAAACTGCCCCGGTAGCAGTAGGTAGGTAAAATTAGCCAGGAAACAGGACAAGTGCTTCCTGATTCGGGTCATTGATGACCCGCAGCTGGAGCTTTTGGTCATCTGACCGAGGCCTTCCACTGGTTTATCACTCCACCCCTTGTAAAAATTATGGTTTTGTTGACATCTGCATTTATTCTGTCTTCTGCTTAGGCGACTGTGTTTTTTATCGTCTGTGTAACAATACCTCAGCTATGGCTGTTATTTGTGTCTGCTGTGAGGATGAAAAACAGTGAAGGTGCCAGGACTGTGCCCTGGGGCACTCCAAATGTTTACTTAGCTGAGACTTGCCTATTTTACTGTCATTCTCTGTGTTCTGCTTATTAGAACTTTGAGTATCTGTTTTCCAAGCTTATTAAATCGCTAATTCCTATCCTGAGGGATTGCCTAGCATGGGCCAGTGGGGCCCACTGCATAAGTACTGCATGAGAAAGAAGAAGCATTGCAGCAGGCCTACTGGCCCATGCTAGGCAGGATCGACTCCAAGTTGTAGTGTTCTTTCATTCTTACATTCTCAGTGTTCCTTCATTATTGTTCCCTTGGTGCTCCTTCATTATGTTCCTGGTGTTCCTTCATTCTTATGTTCCTGGTGTTCCTTCATTCTTATGTTCCTGGTGTTCCTTCATTCATGTTCCTGGTGTTCCTTCATTCATGTTCCTGGTGTTCCTTCATTCTTATGTTCCTGGTGTTCCTTCATTTATGTTCCCGGTGTTCCCTTTATTCTTTTGTTCCTGGTGTTCCTTCATTCTTATGTTCCTGGTGTTCCTTCATTTATGTTCCTGGTGTTCCTTCATTCTTATGTTCCTGGTGTTCCTTCATTTATGTTCCTGGTGTTCCTTCATTCTTATGTTTTCCCGGTGTTCCTTTTATTTTATGTTCCTGGGTTCCTTCATTCTTAGTTCCTGGTGTTCCTTCATTTTATTATTTCTGGTGTTTCTTCATTCATGTTTTCCGGTGTTCTTCATTCATGTTCCTGGTGTTCCTTCATTCTTTTGTTCCTGGTGTTCCTTCATTATGTGTTCTGTTTTCCTTCATTCTATGTTCCTGTTTTCTCATTTATTTCCTGGTGTTCCTGCTCCAGTGCTTATGTTACTGGTGTCCTTCAGCTAGTTCCTGGCCTCTCAATCTTATGTTCCTGGTGTTCCTTCATTCTTAATTCTCAGTGTTCCTTCATTCTTGTTCTGGTGTTCCTTCATTCATGTTCCTGGTGTTCCTTCATTCTTATGTTCCGGGTTTTCCCTTCATTATGTTCCTGGTGTTCCTTCATTCTTATGTTCCTGGTGTTCCTTCATTCTTATGTTCCTGGTGTTCCTTCATTCTTATGTTCCTGGTGTTCCTTCATTCTTATTTCCTGGTGTTCCTTCATTCTTATGTTCCTGGTGTTCCTTCATTCTTATGTTCCTGGTGTTCCTTCATTCTTATGTTCCTGGTGTTCCTTCATTTTATGTTCTGGTGTTCCTTCATTCTATGTTCCTGGTGTTCCTTCATTCTTATGTTCCTGGTGTTCCTTCATTCTTATGTTCCTGGTGTTCCTTCATCCATGTTCCTGGTGTTCCTTCATTCTTACGTTCTTATTTGTCTTGTGTTTCTGTGAGGTATTGATCAGAGATGCACTTGAGATTATGACCATAGTTACACTGTCGCTGGAGGGAACACTGGAAATGATAGTGATATTTCCATTATCATTATTATTAAACGTTATCTTCTATCCTTCCTATCCCGTTCTCCTCTATCCTTTACTTCTGGGACCTTGAGTGGGGGGCACTGATCCCCCTCGAGATCTATACTCCAGGCAGACTGCAGAAATGGTTTGCTTGCAAGCATAATTTTGCCTCGTTTGAGTGTCCGTGATATATTGACTTGAAGAGTCATCCTGGCTTGTGAGAATCATCCTGGCTTGTGCCTGTAACACCCCCCTTTTGTTGATGTCTGTTACGGACAGTGAACCTCGGCTGTTGCTGTACTCTCTGCCTCTCCCGGTTCGAGTTCCGTCATCTCTGGTACTCTCCAACAATCTGAGTACTTTGCTAATTGTTGCTGGGATTGTACCACTTGACCAGCCGGACTGTTGGATTGCGTGTTGCTAGCAGTAACAGCCTGGTTGATTAGGCCCTGATCTACTAAGAGGCCTGGTCATGGACCTATATGCGGGGGGCGTTGACCCCTGCATCCTGGTCCTCCTCCTAGTAGATCCAATCCCAACACCCTGCCAACCTGTCACATACACTACCCAGTCCAGTACTGCCTATCGAGTACTAGAGTACCAGTCCTAGTACTCTACCAGTCCCAGTATTCACTGGGACTGGTAGAGTACTAGGACATGCTCGCAAAAGCCTGTGACAAGTGTCATACAAGTGTGACAACTTACAAACTGAGTAACGAAACTAATAACGGGGAAAACAGGGTCAGGTGGACAATCAATTGTCTATCAGCTCGGAGCTGACAGTTGACAGAGTAACGACACAACAACATCAGGGACTGTCACAACAACAACACAGCAACATCAGGGTCTGTCACAACAACATCAGGGACTGTCACAACAACATCAGGGATTGTCACAACAACATCAGTGACTGACACAATAAAAAGCTGTGTCCCTCATACTAGTCCCTGATACTAGTGACAGAGATATATGGATAAACACTGAGCAGGGAAGGTCTACAGGCTACCGTCACGACGCAGGACTGTCGAGTACTACCTAGATGGTCGAGACAAGGCATCACAGCATTCACCATTCCAATGGTAGACGCTGTAGACTACAGACTGGCATCCAATGAGGATAGGAGTTTTGAACGCCAGTATACATAAGGGGGATTACCAATGGACCCCTGGCTGTCTTCAAAAAGGAGCTGGACAGGCACCTAAAGTCAGTATCTGACCAGCCGGGTTGCGTGCGACCAGCAGTAACAGCCTGGTTGACCAGGCCCTGATCCACCGGGGGCTGGTCATGGACCAGGCCCGGGGGCGTGACCCCCAAAAACAACTCCAAAAAAACCGAAGTCACCAGTGGGCCACAGAAAAACCCCAGAAATTATATCGCCTCCGCGTGGAAAAAAAGTAGGGGGGGCAAACGTTCGTCTTCAGTAATTTCAGATCCATGGTCCAGATGGGCGCTGGGGCGCTTGACCCCCCAACCGCTTAGATATAGATGTCCAAGATGGGATTTTACGCCGTTTATGGTGGTACAGGCAGGGTTTAGGAGTGGCGATAAGGTTAGCCGGGTAGCGCGACTCGGGTGCGTAGAAGGAGGTAGACCACTGGTAAGGTGTGAGGTTCGTGGACACCAGGGCTTCCCCCAAAGACTTAGGTAAACCAGTCCCAGGCCCTCAGTGAACTGATCGACAAGTATATTGCTCCGCAAGCTAGGGCGAACGTTTCTAGTCACCCTTTTCCTGAGCGGGCCAGACTGGCCGTGGTGACTGCCCCATGAAGCCCGTGGGCTGTCTCTTAACAGGCAGGTCTATGTCCTGCTTGTGGGACTCGATCAGAGTCGATGTTTTGCTCTTGTAAGGTTTTAGTGGTCGTCCTAACTCAGGATAGGCTCAACATCCGGTCACTTAATGTCATGTTTGTTAGCTCCCACTCCCTCAATGTTCACTCCCTTTCATCCATTTTCCCGTGGTAGCTGCACTCGCCTTCCTTAAGTGGTCTAGCTGCTACTTATCTCATGTTGCTCTGTGTTTTGGGCGCATCACCTCATGGATAAGCTCTACTAGCTGCACTTATCTCATGTTCGTGCTAGCTGCACTCACCTCAAGTGTGTGCTAGCTGCACTTATCTCATGTTCGTGCTAGCTGCACTCACCTCAGCTAGCAGATTTCTGGACATAAAAAGAAAAAAAAATCCTTCCACAGGGGGTAGTGTTGGGTCCCTGGTTTTTCCACAGGGAATAGTTTTGGGTCCCTAGTTGTTCCACGGGGGTAGTGTTGGGTCCATACTTGTTCCACAGGGGGTAGTGTTGGGTCCCTGGTTGTTCAACAGGGATTGGTGTTGGGTACCTGGTAGTTCCACTGTGGGTAGTATTGTGTCCCTGGTTGTTCCATTGTGGGTAGTATTGGTTCCCTGGTTGTTCCACTGTGGGTAGTATTGGGTCCCTGGTTGTCCCACAGGAAGACACTGGGAAGATTTGGACAGATCGAAGCTGAAATAAATGACAGATTGTTGCAGCCTGAGAGTGAGAGTGAGATAGGCAGTGAGAGTGATAAGGAGGGTGAGAGAGGCAGTAAGGGGTGAGAGTGAGGGGTGACAGTGAGGGGTGACAGTGTGAGGTTAGTGTGGTGAAGAGTGTGGCTAGAGAGCAACCAGAGCTGCCTGGGAAGGAACCAGCCACCAAGGTGATGGATCTATATTGGTTAACCACCAGGGTGACCACACCCCCCCTTCGATACCCCCCTCCACTTTGCCCACCACCATCACCATGCCCACCATCACCCACGACCACCACCATACCCATTACCACCACCACCACCATCACCATGCCCACCACCAACACCACCATCACCACACCACCACGCCCTTCTATCCTCCATACACACACACACACTCACACGCAAGTGCTGTGAGTCAACCCCTGCCACCACCGGGCCGGGAGCTGAAACTCGACTCATGGAACCATAAACAAATGCATTCAACAGTAACACGGACCACCTCTACCTCCGTTCCCTGTCACCTCTCTTGACCTCCAGAGATGACCTTGACCTTCCAGGCGGCAAGGTCTCAGGTCGCATACTTCGACCTTACACAAAGAGGGAGGTTACCTGGAGGTTATTCCGGGGATCAAAGCCCCCCCCCGGCCCGGTCCAGACCAGGCCTCCCGATGGTCGGGGCCATCAACTAGGTGTTACTGGC
>NC_069433.1:7737934-7741789 GCF_026875155.1 Cherax quadricarinatus | reverse complement strand
AGGGTTTTTTTTTAATTTTTCCCAAACCCTCTTCACCTCATGCAGATCTAGTATCATCGCAAAGGATGATACGGTGCTTGGTGATACTCTGTTATCTGAATGGGATAAGAATAAGATGGGGGCGAGTACTGGGGCATGTGGAACAAAAGCTCTTCACTATGGCGCCCCGATTTAACTCTGTTGACCATACTCTTGGTTCGATTTTTAGGAAGTTGAAGATCCATCTTCCACGTTCCCAGTTATTCCCTTTTAGCACGTTTTTATGGGCTATTACGCCATGACGCATTTGTCAATGCTTTTGCAAAGTCTGTGATATAACATCTGCTTTCCCTGATTTCTTCAATGTTCATAATGAGGGATCCCAAGTCAATGTGACCTTTCAAATCACTTGTTCACTCTAGGCGGAAAAATGCTGGGTTTCGGTTCTGGAGCGTGTCATGGGGCTTGTCCTGAGGTGGGGTCGTGGAGGCGGTTTGGGAGTGTCCTGTAGCGTGTCCGGGGGCATGTCCTGGTGGGGAAAAGGGCTGGGGAGTTGGATAAGAGGGAAGCCTGGGGAGTGAGTGAAAGGGAAAGGCTGAGGATGGGTGAGAGAGAAAGGCTGGGGAGTGGAGTGAGGGGAAAGGCTTGGGATGGGGTTTAAGGGAAGGCTGGGAGTAAGGTGAGAGGGGAAGGGGCTGGGAGTGAGGTGAGAGGGGAAGGCTGCGGAGTGAGGTGAGAGGGAAGCTGGGGAGTGGGGTGAGAGGAAAAAGGCCACCCTCACTTGACATTTAAAGAGGAACCAACGCTTGGAAGGAGTGGGAGGGAATAGGGGTAGAAGGGGTGTTGGAGAGATATCAACTTCATCATCCATCAAGAGGTATGGTAGAAAAGGATTTGAGGTAAACAGTCCCTCAGCTGAGGACTGTTTACCCGATATCCTGCTTATCACTGAGGACTGAGGGATTATGAAGCCTGTGGCGGAAACGTTTTCACCCCTGGTGATGCTGGCTGAGTGATACTGGCTGGGTGATTATTGGATGGTTTTATGCTGGCGGGATTGATGCTGGCTGGGTAAAGCGGGCTGAGTGATGCTGGCTGGGTGATGCTGATGGATATGCTGGGGGATGATGCGGCTGGGTGATGCTGGCTGAGTGATGTGGTGGATGTTTGCTGGCTAGGTGATGCTGGCTGGGTGATGCTGGATGGATTATGCTGGCTGGATGATGCTGGCTGGGTGATGCTGGCTGAGTGATGCTGGCTGGGTGATGCTAGATGGATTATGCTGGCTGGATGATGCTGGCTGAGTGGTGCTGACTGAGTGATGCTGGCTGGATGATGCTGGCTGAGTGATGCTGGCTGAGTGATGTTGGCTGGATGATGCTGGCTGGATGATGCTGGTTGAGTGACGCTGGTTGAGTGATGCTGGCTGAGTGATGCTGGCTGGATGATGCTGGCTGGATGATACTGGCTGAGTGATGATGGCTGGGTGATGTTGGATGGATTATGCTGGCTGGATGATGCTGGCTGGATGATGCTGGCTGGGTGATGCTGGCTGGATTATGCTGGCTGGATGATGATGGCTGGGTCATGCTGGCTGGATGAAGCTGGCTGGATGATGCTGGCTGGGTGATGCTGGATGGATTATGCTGGCTGGATGATGATGGCTGGGTGATGCTGGCTGGATGAAGCTGGCTGGATGATGCTGGCTGGGTGATGCTGGATGGATTACGCTGGCTGGTTGATGCTGGCTGGGTGATGCTGGCTGAGTGATGCTTCCTGAATGATGCTGCCTGGATGATGCTGGCTGGGTGATGCTGGCTGAGTGATGCTGCCTGAATGATGCTGCCTGGATGATGCTGGCTGGGTGATGCTGGCTGGGTGATGCTGGCTGGATGAAGCTGGCTGAGTGATGCTGGCTGAGTGATGCTGGCTTGGTGATGCTGGCTGAGTGATGCTGGCTGGGTGATGCTGGCTGGGTGATGCTGCCTGGATGATGCTGACTGGATGATGTTGGCTGGATGAGCTGGCTGGATGATGCTGGCTGGGTGATGCTGGCTGGGTGATGCTGGCTGGATGAGTTTGCGAATGTCTGGCTGGATGCTGCTGCCTGCTGATGCTCCTGGATGATGATGGCGGGTGATGAGGGCTGGGTGATGCTGGTGGGTGATGCTGGCGGGGTATGTGGCTGACGATGCTGGCTGGATGATGCTGGCTGGGTGATCTGGCTTCAGATGTTGACGATGATGCTGGACGGGACGATGCTGACTGGATGAGCTGACTGGATGATGCTGACTAGATGATGCTGGCTGGATGATGTGGCTGGATATGCGGGCTGAGTATGCTGGCTGGTAATGCTGGCTGGATGATGCTGGCGGGAGTGATTGCTGGCTGGGTGATGCTGGTGGATGATGCTGCGGTGATGCTGGCTGGATGATGCTGGCTGGGTGATGCTGGCGGGATGATGCTGCCTGGGTGATGCTGGCGAGTGATGCGGGCTGGTGAGCTGGTACGATGCGGGCTGGATGATGCTGGCTGAGTGATGCTGGCTGGATGATGCTGGCTGGGTGATGCTGGCTGGGTGATGCTGGCTGGATGATGCTGGCTGGGTGATGATGGTGGATGATAGGCTGGATGATGCTGGCTGGATGATGTGGCTGGATGATGCTGCCTGGATGATGCTGGCTGGGTGATGGATGGCGGGTGATGCGGGTTGGTGAGCTGGCGGGGTGATGCTGGCTGGATGATGCTGGCTGGGTGATGCTGACTGGATGGATGGACGGGACTGGATGATGCTGGGATGATGCTGGCTGAGTGATGCTGGCGGGAGTGATGCTGGCTGGGAAATACGGGCTGGTTGATGCGGGTTGGGTGATGCTGGCTGGGTGATGCTGGCTGGATGATGCTGGCTGGACGATGCTGGCTGGATGATGCTGGCTGAGTGATACTGGCTGGATGATGCTGGCTGAGTGATACTGGCTGGATGATGCTGGCTGGATGATGCTGGCTGGGTGATGATGGCTGGATGATGATGGCTGGATGATGCTGGCTGGATGATGCTGGCTGGATGATGCTGCCTGGATGATGCTGGCTGGGTGATGATGGCTGGGTGATGCTGGTTGGGTGATGCTGGCTGGGTGATGCTGGCTGGATGATGCTGGCTGGGTGATGCTGGCTTCATGATGCTGACTGGATGATGCTGACTGGATGATGCTGGCTGAGTGATGCTGGCTGAGTGATGCTGGCTGGGTAATACTGGCTGGATGATGCTGGCTGGGTGATGCTGGCTGGGTGATGCTGGCTGGATGATGCTGGCTGGATGATGCTGGCTGGATGATGTTGGCTGGGTGATGCTGGCTGGATGATGCGGCTGGTGAGGCGGGTGGATGTGCTGGCTGGATGTGCTGCTGGGTGATGCTGGCTGGATAGCTGGCTGGATGGTGCTGGGCGGGGTGATGCTGGCTGGATGATGCTGGCTTGAGTGATGCTGGCGGGATGATGCTGGCTGGGTGATGTGGCGGGGTTTGATGCTGACTGGATGATGCTGGCTGGATGATGCTGGCGGGGTGATGCTGCGGGATGAGCTGGCTGGTGATGGGGCTGGAGGGTGCGGGCTGGGTGATGCTGGCTGGATGATGCTGGCTGGGTGATGCTGGCTGGGTGATGCTGGCTGGTGTGATGCTGGCGGGGTGATGCTGGCTGGATGATGCTGGCTGGATGATGCTGGCTGGTGATGCTGGCTGGATGATGCTGGCTGGATGATGCTGGCTGGATGATGCTGGCTGATGATGTGGCTGGATGTGCTGCGGGATGACTGGCTGGATGATGCTGGCTGGATGATGCTGGCTGGATGAGTGGTGGATTTCGGGCTGGGTGATG
>NC_069433.1:7702934-7732934 GCF_026875155.1 Cherax quadricarinatus | reverse complement strand
GTGGAGAAGGGGTCTGCAGGTAGTCCCCGTTATGTATGAAGGGTGTTGAAGAGTCGTGGTCCCATAACATTTAATGAGTTGTCTTTCAGTGTACTCATCTACTTTGCTTGTCACTGGAGGTATCCTGCACTGTCTGTCAAGCTTCTTGTGTTTATAAGTAGTAATTTCAGTGTGAAGGTTTGGTACCAATCCCTCTAGTATCTTCCAGGTATAGATTATGATGTATCTTTCTCGTCTACGTTCTAAGGAGTACAGTTCTATGGACTTCAAGGACTGCCAGTAATTTAGGTTCTGGACTGAGTTTATACCAACTGTGAAGGTTCTCTGTACATTTTCCAGCTCAATAATGTCTCCTGCCTTGAAGGAGGTTGTTAGTACACAGCAATATTCCAGCCTAGAGAGAACCAGTGACCTGAAGACTGTCATCACTGGCTTGACATCTTCTGTTTTGAAGGTTCTAGTTATCCAACCTATCATTTGTCTTGCAGTTACTATAACAACATTGTTGTGTTCCTTGAAGGTGAGATTTTCTGACATTATCACTCATAGGTCTCTCACATCTCATTTACGTTCCATTGAGTTGTTTGAGTTTAGTCTTACATTTTGAGTTAATTCTCCTTCTTGCTTCCCTGGGGTTGTTAGTGACGTAACCCGCAGGGGTTCATACAGTACCTGGGTGAGGGAGCGGTTGAGGTTTGATCTGAGGAAGAGGAGGGGAACTCCAGCTCCTGGGACCTGACTCACCTCATTACAATTAGTATTATTATTATTACTATTATTGATATTATTATTATTATTATTATTATTATTATTATTATTATTATTATTATTATTATTATTATTCTCGCACTGTTCCAGCAGCTGTCACTCAACACATTCCTCTCTCTCTCTCTCTCTCTCTCTTCCTCTTCCTGCCCCTTCCCCTCTCCCTATTCCCCCTCCCCCTTCTCCCCTCCCCCCTCCTCCTCCCCCCCCTCCCCTCCTCCCCCTCCGCCTCCCACTGCTTCTACTTACCCATTTCCGTTCATGTGTTTGTTTCGTTATTTCCACTCCAGAGGGTGCTAATCTCTCTCTCTCTCTCTCTCTCTCTCTCTCTCTCTCTCTTCTCTCTCTCTCTCTCTCTCTCTCTCTCTCTCTCTCTCTCTCTCTCTCTCTCTCTGTACTACACACACACACACTCTCTACCCTACCACACCCTACCCTGCTCTGCCACACTCTACCCTGCCCTGCCACACTCTGCCCTGCCCTGCCACACTCTACCCTGCCCTGCCACACTCTACCCTGCCCTGCCACACTCTACCCTGCCCTGCCACACTCTACCCTGCTCTGCCACACTCTACTCTGCCACACCCTACCCTGCCTGCCACACTCTACCTGCCTGCCACACTCTGCCCTGCCCTGCCACACTCTACCCTGCCCTGCTACACTCTACCCTGCCCTGCCACAGTCCACCCTGACCTGCCACACTCTACCCTGCCCTGCCACAGTCCACCCTGACCTGCCACACTCTACCCTGCCCTGCCACAGTCCACCCTGACCTGCCACACTCTACCCTGCCCTGCCACAGTCCACCCTGACCTGCCACACTCTACCCTGCCATTCCCTGCCCGACCATCCCCAGACCTATCCTCGCCTGCCAGGCCTATCCCTACCCTGCTCTTCCCTACCCTACCAACACCTACCCTATCCTGCCAGAGCTATCCCTTCCCTGCCAAGACCCCAGCCCTATTATTATTATTGTTATTATTATTATTATCATTATCATCATCATCATCATTATTATTATGTTCGGGTAAAGGTTTTGGACCTGGATTCTAAGGGCATTCCGGGGGTCAACGCCCCCGCAGACCGGTCCGTAACCAGGCCTCCCGGTGGATCAGGGCTTGATTATTAGATGCTTGTACAGTGCTTTCTTGAAGACAGCCAGGGCTCTATTGTCTTGAAGACAGCCAGGGCTCTATTGTCTTGAAGACAGCCAGGGGTCTATTGTCTTGAAGACAGCCAGGGCTCTATTGTCTTGAAGACAGCCAGGGCTCTATTGTCTTGAAGACAGCCAGGGCTCTATTGTCTTGAAGACAGCCAGGGCTCTATTGTCTTGAAGACAGCCAGGGCTCTATTGTCTTGAAGACAGCCAGGGCTCTATTATCTTGAAGACAGTCAGGGCTCTATTGTCTTGAAGACAGTCAGGGGTCTATTGTCTTGAAGACAGTCAGGGCTCTATTGTCTTGAAGACAGTCAGGGCTCTATTGTCTTGAATACAGCCAGGGCTCTATTGTCTTGAAGACAGCCAGGGCTCTATTGTCTTGAAGACAGCCAGGGCTCTATTATCTTGAAGACAGTCAGGGCTATATTGTCTTGAAGACAGTCAGGGGTCTATTGTCTTGAAGACAGTCAGGGCTCTATTGTCTTGAAGACAGCCAGGGGTCTATTGTCTTGAAGACAGTCAGGGGTCTATTGTCTTGAAGACAGTCAGGGCTCTATTGTCTTGAAGACAGTCAGGGCTCTATTGTCTTGAAGACAGTCAGGGCTCTATTGTCTTGAAGACAGCCAGGGGTCTATTGTCTTGAAGACAGTCAGGGCTCTATTGTCTTGAAGACAGTCAGGGGTCTATTGTCTTGAAGACAGCCAGGGCTCTATTGTCTTGAAGACAGCCAGGGCTCTATTGTCTTGAAGACAGCCAGGGCTCTATTGTCTTGAAGACAGCCATGGCTCTATTGTCTTGAAGACAGTCAGGGCTCTATTGTCTTGAAGACAGCCAGGGGTCTATTGTCTTGAAGACAGTCAGGGCTCTATTGTCTTGAAGACAGCCAGGGCTCTATTGTCTTGAAGACAGCCAGGGGTCTATTGTCTTGAAGACAGCCAGGGGTCTATTGTCTTGAAGACAGCCAGGGCTCTATTGTCTTGAAGACAGCCAGGGCTCTATTGTCTGAAGACAGCCAGGGCTCTATTGTCTTGAAGACAGCCAGGGCTCTATTGTCTTGAAGACAGCCAGGGGTCTATTGTCTTGAAGACAGCCAGGGGTCTATTGTCTTGAAGACAGTCAGGGGTCTATTGTCTTGAAGACAGCCAGGGCTCTATTGTCTTGAAGACAGCCAGGGGTCTATTGTCTTGAAGACAGCCAGGGGTCTATTGTCTTGAAGACAGCCAGGGCTCTATTGTCTTGAAGACAGCCAGGGCTCTATTGTCTTGAAGACAGCCAGGGCTCTATTGTCTTGAAGACAGCCAGGGCTCTATTGTCTTGAAGACAGCCAGGGGTCTATTGTCTTGAAGACAGCCAGGGGTCTATTGTCTTGAAGACAGCCAGGGGTCTATTGTCTTGAAGACAGCCAGGGTCTATTGTCTTGAAGACAGCCAGGGGTCTATTGTCTTGAAGACAGCCAGGGCTCTATTGTCTTGAAGACAGCCAGGGTTCTATTGTCTTGAAGACAGCCAGGGGTCTATTGTCTTGAAGACAGCCAGGGGTCTATTGTCTTGAAGACAGCCAGGGGTCTATGTCTTGAAGACAGCCAGGGGTCTATTGTCTTGAAGACAGCCAGGGGTCTATTGTCTTGAAGACAGCCAGGGGTCTATTGTCTTGAAGACAGCCAGGGGTCTATTGTCTTGAAGACAGCCAGGGCTCTATTGTCTTGAAGACAGCCAGGGCTCTATTGTCTTGAAGACAGCCAGGGCTCTATTGTCTTGAAGACAGCCAGGGCTCTATTGTCTTGAAGACAGCCAGGGGTCTATTGTCTTGAAGACAGCCAGGGCTCTATTGTCTTGAAGACAGCCAGGGCTCTATTGTCTTGAAGACAGCCAGGGCTCTATTGTCTTGAAGACAGCCAGGGCTCTATTGTCTTGAAGACAGCCAGGGCTCTATTGTCTTGAGACAGCCAGGGCTCTATTGTCTTGAAGACAGCCAGGGCTCTATTGTCTTGAAGACAGCCAGGGCTCTATTGTCTTGAAGACAGCCAGGGCTCTATTGTCTTGAAGACAGCCAGGGCTCTATTGTCTTGAAGACAACCAGGGCTCTATTGTCTTGAAGACAGCCAGGGCTCTATTGGTAATCTCCTTGTGTATGTTGCTATAAATCTACAAATCTGCTGTCATGGACCAAGCAGACTGTATCTACTTCTCTCCAGTAGACAGCCGAGGCGAGGATGGTGAAGCAGAAGGCTCTCTCCCCACCCTTCACTCCTATGTAACAAAAAAAAAAAACAGAAAAGGTAATTTGTAGTTGCACTGAGTCCAATTACTTAACAATCAACACTCGTAAAATTGACCTAGACAAATGTAATTATCAAGAGAGTGAAAGTAACAGCCTCGAGTGTAATTCCATGAGATTACACTGGGGACTACAAGTTACATTAGATACAGCACATCTTTTATTAAGATTGAAGGACTGAAGAAGTCGATTCCTGGCTGCTGAGGGACTGATTACCCCAAACTCCTCTTCGTCTTCCATCTTTGTCCGCACTGGACTGAAGAATTCACTGGCTGTAAAAGGTTGGGTTAATGTAGATTAACCTGTATTAACCTTCCCGTGCCTTTGATAAACTGTGGGGAGTGTTATCTGCTGGTCAGGGACTCGGTCGCGGGGGCGTTGACCCCCTGGAACACCCTCCAGGTAGCCTCCAGGTATAGGTGGATCCCGCCTGTACCTTCAGTCTACTTGTAATAATAATAATAATAATAATAATAGTAATAATAATAATAATTATAATCTCTATTTCTACCCGTACTTGATACAACTTATACAGACCATAGCTCACATCAGTGACATACTACTATATAGAAAGCCTCTGGTTATGCAGAGCATTTCCAGCAAATTAGGCTAATTTTGTCCCCCAGGATGCGACCCACACCAGTCGACTAACAAAAAGGTACCTATTTTACTGCTGGGTGAACATGGCCAGAAGGTGTAAGGTAACTAGCACCCAGATACCTACTTACTGATAGGTGAACATGGACAGCAGGTATCTTAAGGAAATACACCCTAATGTTTCCAGCCGTACCGGAAGATCGACCCCTGGAGATGAGTGTGTGAGCTGAGTGCGCTACCAACCCAGCTACGGGTGGCACCAATCCATCATAGTGCTCCGGCAGTGGTGACAGACATAATCTGGCTTGTGTTATGTAGTTTGTGATGGTCCGTGAAGTTTGTAATCTATCGGTCACATCACTCTTGTGAAGACTTGTGTAATGTGGGAAATTAGTGGCTACTGATCTGGAGGTTAGAGCTGGTGTTCTGCTGCCTTGTACAAAGAGGCTGTTTCTGCACTCTCTAAGGCCTTTGGTATTTCGCATAGGCCTAAGGAGGCGCCTGTGTATGAAAATTTGGCTAAGATATATGATAATATGTGTATCTGTACTTATGTGTACCTGCTTACTTACCTACTTACTTACTTACCTACTTACTACGCTGTTGTCTCAGGGGGATAAATGACAGCCAGTGTCAGCTGGAATTCCGACGTCAGCACAGCTGATAGTGATGTCTCAGGCTGGCTGTCAATTACCTTCTTGAATAGAGTTAAGGTTCATCCAGGAGGAACCCTGGGGGCGGGGAGGGGCGGGCTCCCCCTCCATCACTGAGTTCCTCATTGATGCACTGATGGTTCTCTATTGTCTGAGTGGCCAACCAAACTCTGATTGTCCCTGTGAGGCACTGTTTCTTTGTTTGTCCTTACTAGTGTTGCTCTTGTTGTTGTTATTGTTGTTGTTGTTGTGTGTGTGTGTTGTGTGTGTGTGTGTGTTGTGTGTGTGTGTGTGTGTGTGTGTGTGTGTGTGTGTGTGTGTGGGGTGTGTGTGTGTGTGTGTGTGTGTGTGCGTGTGTGTGTGTCATCACTTAATTGTACTCACCTAATTGTTGTTGCAGGGGTCGAGACTCAGCTCCTGGCCCCGCCTCTTCACTGATCGCTACTAGGTCCTCTCCCTCTCTGCTTCCTGAGCTTTGTCATACCTCTTCTTAAAACTATGTATGGTTCCTGCCTCCACTACTTCACTGCTAGGCTTATTCCACTTGCTGACAACTCTATGACTGAAGAAATACTTCCTAACGTCCCTGTGACTCGTCTGAGTCTTCAGCTTCCAGTTGTGACCCCTTGTCCCTGTGTCCCCTCTCTGGAACATCCTATCTCTGTCCACCTTGTCTATTCCCCGCAGTATCTTGTATGTCGTTATCATGTCTCCCCTGACCCTTCTGTCCTCCAGTGTCGTCAGTCCGATTTCCCTCAACCTTTCCTCGTACGACATTCCCTTGAGCTCTGGGACTAGTCTTGTTGCAAACCTTTGTACTTTCTCTAACTTCTTGACGTGCTTGACCAGGTGTGGGTTCCAGACTGGAGTTTACCTGGAGAGAGTTCCGGGGGTCAACGCCCCCGCGGCCCGGTCTGTGACCAGGCCTCCTGGTGGATCAGAGCCTGATCAACCAGGCTGTTACTGCTGGCTGCACGCAAACCAACGTACGAGCCACAGCCCGGCTGGTCAGGAACCAACTTTAGGTGCTTGTCCAGTGCCAGCTTGAAGACTGCCAGGGGTCTGTTGGTAATCCCCCTTATGTATGCTGGGAGGCAGTTGAACAGTCTCGGGCCCCTGACACTTATTGTATGGTCTCTTAACGTGCTAGTGACACCCGCTTTTTCATTAGGGGGATGGTGCATCGTCTGCCAAGTCTTTTGCTTTCGTAGTGAGTGATTTTCGTGTGCAAGTTCGGTACTAGTCCCTCTAGGATTTTCCAGGTGTATATAATCATGTATCTCTCCCGCCTGCGTTCCAGGGAGTACAGGTTTAGGAACCTCAAGCACTCCCAGTAATTGAGGTGTTTTATCTCCGTTATGCGCGCCGTGAAGGTTCTCTGTACATTTTCTAGGTCAGCAATTTCACCTGCCTCGAAAGGTGCTGTTAGTGTGCAGCAATATTCCAGCCTAGATAGAACAAGTGACCTGAAGAGTGTCATCATGGGCTTGGCATCCCTAGTTTTGAAGGTTCTCATTATCCATCCTGTCATTTTTCTAGCAGATGTGATTGATACAATGTTATGGTCCTTGAAGGTGAGATCCTCCGACATGATCACTCCCAGGTCTTTGACGTTGGTGTTTCGCTCTATTTTGTGGCCAGAATTTGTTTTGTACTCTGATGAAGATTTAATTTCCTCATGTTTACCATATCTGAGTAATTGAAATTTCTCATCGTTGAACTTCATATTGTTTTCTGCAGCCCACTGAAAGATTTGGTTGATGTCCGCCTGGAGCCTTGCAGTATCTGCAATGGAAGACACGGTCATGCAGATTCGGGTGTCATCTGCAAAGGAAGACACGGTGCTGTGGCTGATATCCTTGTCTATGTCAGATATGAGGATGAGGAACAAGATGGGAGCGAGTACTGTGCCTTGTGGAACAGAGCTTTTCACCGTAGCTGCCTCGGACTTGACTCTGTTGACTACTACTCTCTGTGTTCTGTTAGTGAGGAAATTATAGATCCATCGACCGACTTTTCCTGTTATTCCTTTAGCACGCATTTTGTGCGCTATTACGCCATGGTCACACTTGTCGAAGGTTTTTGCAAAGTCTGTATATATTACATCTGCATTCTTTTTGTCTTCTAGTGCATCTAGGTGCTGCATACTCCAGTATGTATGTATGTGTGTATGTGTGTGTGTGTTTGTGTGTGTATGTGTGTGTGTATGTGTGTGTGTGTGCGTGTATGTGTGTGTGTGTGTGTGTGTGTGTGTGTGTGTGTGTCTGTGTGTGTTTGTGTGTGTATGTGTGTGTGTGTGTGTGTGTGTGTGTGTGTGTGTGTGTGTTATGTGTGTGTGTGTGTGTATGCTCACCTAATTGTGGTTGCAGGGGTCGAGACTCAGCTCCTGGCCCCGCCTGTTCGCTGATCACTACTAGGTCCTCTCACTCCCTGCTCCATCTGCTTTATCATACCTTGTCTTAAAACTATATATGGTTCCTGCCTCCACTACATCACTTGACAGACTATTTCACTTTCTGACAACTCTATGACTGAAGAAATACTTCCTAACATCCTTTTGACTCATCTGAGTCTTCAACTTCCAATTGTGACCCCTGGTTTCTGTGTCCCCTTTCTGGAACATCGTGTCTCTGTCCACCTTATCTATTCCTTGCAGTATTTTGTATGTCGTTATCATGTCTCCCCTGACCGTCTTGTCCTCCAGTGTCGTCAGGCCGATTTCCCTTAACCTTTCTTCATAGGACATTCCCCTTAATTTTAGAACCAGCCTTGTTGCAAACCTTTGCACTTTCTCTAGTTTCGTGACGTGCTTGACCAGGTGTTGTTTCCAAAATGGTGCTACATACTCCAGTATGGGCCTAACATACACGGTGTAAAGTCTTGAACGATTCCTTACTGAAGTATCGGAACGCTGTTCTCAGGTTTGCCAGGCGCCCATATGCTGCATTAGTTATCTGTTTAATGTGTACTTCCCGAGACATGCTCGGTATTATACTCACCCCAAGATCTTTCTCCTTGAGTGAGGTGTGCGGTCTTTGGCCACCTAGCCTATACTCTGTCTGTGGTCTTCTTTGCTTTTCTCCGATCTTCATGACTTTGCATTTGGCAGGGTTAAATTCAAGGAGCCAGTTGCTGGACACGCGTCCAGCCTGTCCAGGTCTCTTTGTAGGCCTACCTGATCCTCATCTGATTTAATTCTCCTCATTAACTTCACATCATCTGCGAACAGGAATACTTCTGAGTCTAACCCTTCCATCATGTTATTCACATATACCAGAAATAGCACTGGTCCTAGGACTGACCCCTGTGGGACCCCGCTCATCACAGGTGCCCACTGTGATACCTCATCACGTACCATGACTCGTTGTTGCCTCCCTGTAAGGTATTCTCTGATCCATTGCAGTGCCCTTCCTGTTATACGTACCTGATCCTGTAGCTTCTGCACTAATCTCTTGTGAGGAACTATGTCGAAGGCCTTCTTGCAGTCCAGGAAAATGCAATCAACCCACCCCTCTCTCTCGTGTCTTACTTCTTTTACTTTGTCATAAAACTCCAGTAGGTTTGTGACACAGGATTTGCCTTCCATGAATCAGTGCTGGGTGTCGTTTATAATCTTGTTTCGTTCCAGGTGCTCCACCACTCTCCTCCTGATAATCTTTTCCATGACTTTGCAAACTATACACATCAGTGACACTGGTCTACAGTTTAGTGCCTCGTTTCTGTCTCCTTTCTTAAAAATGGGGACCACATATGCCATCTTCCATATCTCAGGTAGTTGCCCAGTTTCAAGGGATGTGTTGAAAATTGTGGTTAGTGGCACACACAGCGTCTCTGCTCCCTCTCTAAGGACCCACGGAAAGATGTTGTCCGGTCAGGAGCTATGACTCGACCTCTGATGACCTCTAGCCAACTCTGGAGGCTTCTGATCACCTGTAGTGACCTCTGGTGACCCCTCTATGGACGTCTTTAATGACCTCTTTTGAACTCGGAGGCTTCTATTAACCTCTTTTGAACTATGGAGGCTTCTATAGACCCCTTTTGATCTCTGGAGGCTTCTACTAACCTCATGTGACATTCGGTAGCTTCTCATAGAAGCCACACAGAGAATGCCACGTCTCTCATTTTAACTCTATCTGTCTATCTATCCGTTTGTCTCTGACTCGCACAGAGGGGGGGGGTCACTGCTCCCTCTGGCCGGTCCCAGACCAGGTCCCAGGTCCGACCTAAGCCCCCGGGGGTAGGAGACAAGTGGGAGGGGGTCAGCGTCCCCCTGGGGGCCTGAACTTTGGGGGTGGGCCCCTGACAAGCACCCAGCACCGGCGGAAGTGAAAGCTGACGAGGTTGTTCCACTCGTGTACCGTCAACTGTACCATCAACTGTACCATCAAGTGTACTGTCAAGTGTACCGTCAGAGCCTGGTTGATCTGCCAGCTGGTGGTGGTGGTCCTGTTTCCTGGTGCCTAGCACCAACAGCCTGGTTGACCAGGTGATCTCTCTCTCTCTCTCTCACCCTTCACTACACTTTCTCCTGTTGTCATTCTCAACAATAATCACCACAATTATCATCTTCCCACACCTCACCTCCTTTATCTCTCTCTCTCTCTCTCTCTCTCTCTCTCTCTCTCTCTCTCTCTCTCTCTCTCTCTCTCTCTCTCTCTCTCTCTCTTTCTCTCTCTCTCTCTCTCTCTCTCTCTCTCTCTCTCTCTCTCTCTCTCTCTCTCTCTCTATCTATCTATCTATCTATATAACTATTATTATCTATCTATCTATCTATCTATCTATCTATCTCTACTACCATTTCCTACACCCTGCCCCCATTCCTCCCTCCCTCTCTCTGTGCCGACCCTTCATTCTTCTATCTCCCATTTCTCTCTACTTCCTATCTTTATCACAAAATTCCTCCTATCTCCTTTCTTCCAATTAGTGTGAGTTTGTAAATGGTCGGGTTATTTTATGTGTATTGTTCCAGTTTTTCTATTGTGCCTTTTGTTATTTGTACAATTCTGTGTTGATAATGAAAGTTGTTAAGAATGTAAGAAAGAAGGAGGCACTGCAGGAGGCCTACTGGCCCATGCTAGGCATGTCCAGGTCTCCCACCGGCTTAAGCCAATGGCGGAACATTGTCAAAACTGACAGTACTGAGATCTCTCCCAGCTCAGGTTGGCTCATATCACTGCATAATGCATGTAGCACATCCTGTGTGGTGGAATATGACAGGGGAACGCTGCTAGCTTTTGTTCCCACAGTGTAACTATCGTCTAGAATAGTGTAGCCACACACTGTGGGTACCACACAGTGTAACTATCGTGTAGAATAGTGTAGCCACACACTGTGGGTACCACACAGTGTAACTACCGTCTAGAATAGTGTAGCCACACACTGTGGGTACCACACAGTGTAACTACCGTCTAGAATAGTGTAGCCACACACTGTGGGTACCACACAGTGTAACTATCGTGTAGAATAGTGTAGCCACACACTGTGGGTACCACACAGTGTAACTACCGTCTAGAATAGTGTAGCCACACACTGTGGGTACCCACTATGTAACTATCGTGTAGAATAGTGTAGCCACACACGGTGGGTACCACACAGTGTAACTATCGTGTAGAATAGTGTAGCCACACACTGTGGGTACCACACAGTGTAACTATCGTCTAGAATAGTGTAGCCACACACTGTGGGTACCACACAGTGTAACTATCGTGTAGAATAGTGTAGCCACACACTGTGGGTACCACACAGTGTAACTATCGTGTAGAATAGTGTAGCCACACACGGTGGGTACCACACAGTGTAACTATCGTGTAGAATAGTGTAGCCACACACTGTGGGTACCACACAGTGTAACTATCGTGTAGAATAGTGTAGCCACACACGGTGGGTACCACACAGTGTAACTATCGTGTAGAATAGTGTAGCCACACACTGTGGGTACCACACAGTGTAACTATCGTGTAGAATAGTGTAGCCACACACTGTGGGTACCACACAGTGTAACTATCGTGAAGAATAGTGTAGCCACACACTGTGGGTACCACACAGTGCAACTATCGTGTAGAATAGTGTAGCCACACACTGTGGGTACCACACAGTGTAACTATCGTGTAGAATAGTGTAGCCACACACTGTGGGTACCACACAGTGTAACTATCGTGTAGAATAGTGTAGCCACACACTGTGGGTACCACACAGTGTAGAACTCGTGTGATAGTTAGCCTTTCACTTGTGGGTACCACAGTGTACTAGCGTGAAGATTAGTGTAGCCACACACTGTGGGTACACACACAGTGCAACTATCGTGTAGATAGTGTAGCCACACACTGGTACACACACAGGTAAACGTATGTGTTGATGGTAGCCATCACAGTGGGTACCACACAGTGTACTATGTGTAGAATATGTAGCTCCATGTGGTCAGCAGTGGAACACCGTGTAGAATAGTCGTGGAGCCAACAACAGTGGGTACAACTGTGTAACTATCGTGAAGATAGTGTAGCACACACATGAGAGGGTACCACACGTGTAACTATGTGTAGAATAGCTTCCCACAATGTGGGTACCACAGTGTAATATGTGTAGAATAGCTGTAGCCACCACTGTGGGTACCAACAGTGTATAGACATCTTAGTGTAATTTGTTTTCCTTGTGTTGGTGTTGCTGCACACCTCTCAGGACACACACACACACACACACACACACACACACACACACACACACACACACACACACACACACACACACACACACACACACACACACACACGTCATTTTTCTGGTAGATATACATTAAACTTTGACGAGGAGCTCTCTGTATGCTGCCAGTGTTGGTGCAGGCAGGGAAGGAACGGTGGTGTGGGTCGTGGAGAAGACAGAGGCAGTGCGGTACTATGGGTCGTGAGGTGGGCAAGCAATGAGAGAGGTCACCTGTCACATGTGACCTTCCCACAAGGGGGGGGGGGTCACTCTTGCCACCCTCCTTCAAGCATAACAGAGTCAACATGACACTCCAGTATTATCTGAAACTCTACGTTTCGCCCAACCAGTGGCTTTATCGGTACAAATTCAAGGACCTAATGATAAGACTGTAGAAGTATCTCCAAAAAAGATGAGGTAAACAGTCCCAGAGCTGAGGGACTGATACCCAGATGTGGCAAATGTGTTCTTCAGTCTCAGAAGTATTGTTCAATTCAACGGCGAGGAAAAGGGGGGGAACGCTAAACCCACAGGGAGGAGGGGTTAGGGTCATACAGAAGAGTTCCGGCTTGAGATGAGGTCAGAAATTCCAAAACAAAGGTAATTAAGTATTCTGAATAAAGATAATTGACTTGTAGGATTTATCTCAAGACGTATGAGGAATCTCCTGGTTCCGTATATATGTCAGTGGTTAGGTCTCCTGAAGAGAGCTCTCGTGCTATAAGCTCTCTTCCTCTAAGCTCTCTTGCTTTAAGCTCTCTTGCTCTAAGCTCTCTTGCTCTAAGCTCTCTTGCTCTAAGCTCTCGTGCTCTAAGCTCTCTTGCTCTAAGCTCTCTTGCTCTAAGCTCTCTTGCTCTAAGCTCTCGTGCTCTAAGCTCTCTTCCTCTAAGCTCTCTTGCTTTAAGCTCTCTTGCTCTAAGCTCTCTTGCTCTAAGCTCTCTTGCTCTAAGCTCTCTCAGCTACTGAGTGAAGTTATGCGTGTTGGAGAGCTTACAGGCTGAGAGCGTTGCTTCCCCACGGCAGTCATCTTTATTGAGAAGTTAAGAGCTCTTTGCACTCTCTGGGAATGTTGCTCTCTAGAGAGCGTCTTGCACTCTCTGGGAAACATGTTGTACTCTAGAGAGCGTCTTGCACTCTCTGGGAAACATGTTGTACTCTAGAGAGCGTCTCGCACTCTCTGGGAAACATGTTGTACTCTAGAGAGCATCTTGCACTCTCTGGGAAACATGTTGTACTCTAGAGAGCATCTTGCACTCTCTGGGAAACATGTCGTACTCTAGAGAGCATCTTGCACTCTCTGGGAAACATGTTGTACTCTAGAGAGCGTCTTGCACTCTCTGGGAAACATGTTGTACTCTAGAGATCATCTTGCACTCTCTGGGAAACATGTTGTACTCTAGAGAGCATCTTGCACTCTCTGGGAAACATGTTGTACTCTAGAGAGCATCTTGCACTCTCTGGGAAACATGTTGTGCTCTAGAGAACATCTTGCACTCTCTGGGAAACATGTTGTGCTCTAGAGAACATCTTGCACTCTCTGGGAAACATGTTGTACTCTAGAGAGCATCTTGCACTCTCTAGAAAGCATCTTAGACAACAGTGCCACTATCACATATACGAGGAAACTGATAGGATGGATAATGAGAACCTTCAAAACAAGGGATGCCAAGCCCAGGATGATCCTTTTAACTCACTTGTTCTCTCTAGGCTGGAGTACTGCTGTACACTAACAGTCCCATTCTCTGTACATTCTGGAGAATGTACAGAAAACCTTCACTCCACGTATATGTTCAATCGAGCACCTTAATTACTGCGAACGTTGACAAGTCACTTGACCTGTACTTCCTGGAACGCAGGCGAGAGAGATACATCATAATCAATGTGGTGGGGGGTTCATCAGGAGATACTGGAGTAAGAAATACGTTGGATGTCTTAGAGACGTTTAATTAAGAGAATCTTGAGGATAGCCCAGGACTGTCTGTTGATTCTAGTCTATGCTTAGCGTGGGACTCTGTGACTAGGAGCGGAACCTCTGGTCTACTGCTCACCTGTGAGGGTCTTGTGATGTCACAGCCAGCAAGGGAGGTTACCTGGAGGTTATTCCGGGGATCAACGCCCCCGCGGCCCGGTCCATGACCAGGCCTCCCGATGGATCAGGGCCTGATCAACTAGGCTGTTACTGCTGGCTGCACGCAGTCCAACGTACGAGCCACAACCCGGCTGATCCAGCACTGACTTTAGGTATCTGTCCAGCTCTCTCTTGAAGGCAGCCAGGGGTTTATTGGCAATTCCCCTAATGCTTGATGGGAGGCTGTTGAACAGTTTTGGGCCCCGGACACTTATGGTGTTTTCCCTTAGTGTACCAATGGCGCCCCTACTTTTTATTGGGGGCATTTTGCATCGCCTGCCCAGTCTTTTGCTGTCATAGGGAATGATTTCTGTGTGCAGATTTGGGACCATTCCTTCCAAGATTTTCCAAGTGTAGATTATGATATATCTCTCCCTCCTGCGTTCCAACGAGTACAAGTCAAGTGCTTCCAAGCGTTCCCAGTAGTTAAGGTGCTTGACAGAACTTATACGTGCAGTAAAGGATCTCTGTACACTCTCTAGATCTGCGATTTCACCTGCTTTGAATGGAGATGTTAATGTACAGCAGTATTCCAGCCTAGAGAGAACAAGTGATTTGAAAAGGATCATCATGGGCTTGGCATCTCTCGTTTTGAAAGTTCTCATTATCCATCCTATCATTTTCTTTGCACGTGCGATCGTGGCACTGTTGTGATCCTTGAAAGTGAGATCCTCAGACATTACTACTCCCAGGTCCCTTACATTATTTTTCCACTCTATAGTATGGCCGGAGTCAGTAGTATACTTTGTTCTAGTTATTATCTCCTCCAGTTTTCCATAACGGAGTAGTTGGAATTTGTCCTCATTGAACATCATATTGTTTACCGTTGCCCACTGGAAAACTTTGTTTATATCTTCTTGGAGGTTAACCACGTCCTCAGCAGATGACAGCCTCATGCAGATCCTAGTATCATCCGCAAAGGATGATACGGTGCTGTGGTGTATATCTCTGTTTATGTCTGATATAGGGATAAGGAATAAGATGGGGGCGAGTACTGTGCCATGTGGAACAGAGCTCTTCACTATGGCAGCCTCCGATTTAACTCTGTTGACCACTCCTCTTTGTGTTCGATTTGTTAGGAAGTTGAAGATCCATCTCCCCACTTTCCCAGTTATTCCTTTAGCACGTATTTTATGGGCTATTACGCCATGATCGCATTTGTCAAATGCTTTTGCAAAGTCTGTGTATATTACATCTGCATTCTGATTTTCTTCCAGTGCATCCAAGGCCATGTCATAGTGATCCAGTAGTTGTGAGAGGCAGGAGCGACCTGCCCTGAACCCATGTTGCCCTGGATTGTGCAGATTTGGGGAATCCAGGTGATTTGCAATCCTGCTTCTTAGCACTCTTTCAAAGATTTTTATGATGTGGGACGTCAGAGCTATTGGTCTATATTCTTAGCTAATGCTTTGTTGCCACCTTTATGGAGTGGGGCTATATCCGTTGTTTTAAGTGACTGTGGAATTTCACCCATGTCCAAGCTCCTCCTCCATAGTGTACTTAGGGCACGCGAGAGGGGTTTCTTGCAGTTCTTAATGAAAACAGAGTTCCACGAGTCTGGGCCCGGGGCTGAGTGCATAGGCATGTTGTCAATGGCTTTTTCGAAATCTATCGGAGTTAGGGTAATGTCGGAAATCTGGCATACATTTATGGAGTTATGAGGCTCATTCATGAAGAAATCATTTGGGTCGTCGATCCTCAGACCGATTAGTGGTTCACTAAACACAGAGTCGTACTGGGATTTCAATATTTCACTCATTTCCTTGTTGTCATCTGTGTAAGTCCCATCCTTCTGAGTAAGGGCCCGATACTAGATGTGGTATTTGCCTTGTTTTTGGCATATGAAAAGAAATATTTTGAATTTCTTTCAATTTCACTAATAGCTTTAAGCTCCTCCTGCCTCTCCTGGTTCCTGTAAGAGTTATTTAACTTAAGTTCGATAGTTTCCACTTCCCTGGTCAGCGCCTCCTTTCATGTATCAGATATTCTAGCACTCCTGAGGAGCTCAGTGACTCTTCGTCGTCTTCTGTAGAGGGAGCGTCTTTTTCTCTCCAGTTTACTCCTGCTCTTCTTCTTTCTTAGGGGAATATGCCTAGAACATGCTTCAGCTACCAGGAAGTTGATCCTTTCAAGGCACTGGTTTGGATCCATGTCATTTAAGACATCTTCCCAACATGTTTCGTTTAGGACATGGTTTACCTGGTCCCAGTTGATGTTCTTGTTGTTGAAATTGTATTTTGTGAAGACACCTTCACAGGTACATGCATTCTGCTGGTCAGTACCCCTATGCATGTACGTCTGGACTTCGATTAGGTTGTGATCGGAATTAGTTGTTTTTGATATTCTTATGTCTCTTATCAGGTCCTCATTATTTGTGAAGATAAGGTCAAGTGTGTTTTCTAGTCTTGTTGGCTCCACTATCTGCTGGCTTAAGGTGTGTTTTTCGCAGAGACTTAGTAGCTCATGTGTGTGTGACCTTTCATCTGCGCTACCCCCGGGGATTGTTTCAGCTATAACATTATTTGCTACATTTTTCCATTTTGTATGCCTTAGGTTGAAATCACCAAGCAGTAAGATGTTTGGGGATGGAGCTGGAAGGTTTTCCAAACAGTAATTGATTTTCAGTAGCTGTTCCTTGAACTGTTGGGAGGTTGCATCTGGTGGCTTGTATACAACCACAATGACTAGGTTTTGGTTCTCGATCTTTATTGATAGAACTTCAACTACCTCATTTGTGGTGTTCAGCAACTCCGTGCAGATAAGGGACTCTTTGACATACAGGCCAACCCCCCCTTGTTGCCTGTTTTTTCTGTCGCATCTAAAAAGGTTATAACCACTTATCCATATTTCACTGTCAAAGTGATCTTTTGTGTGAGTCTCTCTGAAGGCTGCAAACATTGCATTAGACTCCACTAGAAGTCCACTGATAATAGGTATTTTGTTGTTGGTGGATGGCTTAAGGCCCTGTATATTAGCAAATATGAACGAGGTTGTATTCTGCGTTTGTTGGGGGTTATCTAAGTATATTACATAAGTACACAGCAACACTACTGACATATAAAGTATGTATGATACCTAAATACGGTGCCGGATCCGCCGGGCTGTGGTTCGTACGTTGGATTGCGTGCAGCCAGCAGTAACAGCCTCGTTGATCAGGCACTGATCCACCGGGAGGCCTGGTCGTGGACCGGGCCGCGGGGGCGTTGATCCCCGGAATACCCTCCAGGTATGTACCTGACTAGCCGGGCTGTTGTTGGTACGTTGGTTTACGTGCTACCAGCAGTAATAGCCTGGTTGATCATGCCCTAATCCACTGCGAGGCCTGGTCATGGACCTGTAGCAGGTCACAGTCACCACCCAGCACCTGCAGCAGCAGGTCACACATCAAACCTCAGAACTTTCTCTAGCGTCTTTAGTATGACAATCAAGAGTGGGCTGCATACAGGCGCTGCATACTCGATGTCGCTTCCAACATATAGGTTTAGCGCTGACCAGAGAAGTGGAAACTATCGAACTTAAGCTAAATGACTCTTACAGGAACCAGGAGAGGCAGGAGGAGCTTAAAGCTATTAGTGAAATTGAAAGAAATTCAAAATATTTCTTTTCATATGCCAAAAACAAGGCAAATACCACATCTAGTATCGGGCCCTTACTCAGACAGGATGGGACTTACACAGATGACAACAAGGAAATGAGTGAAATATTGAAATCCCAGTACGACTCTGTGTTTAGTGAACCACTAATCGGTCTGAGGATCGACGACCCAAATGATTTCTTCATGAATGAGCCTCATAACTCCATAAATGTATGCCAGATTTCCGACATTACCCTAACTCCGATAGATTTCGAAAAAGCCATTGACAACATGCCTATGCACTCAGCCCCGGGCCCAGACTCGTGGAACTCTGTTTTCATTAAGAACTGCAAGAAACCCCTCTCGCGTGCCCTAAGTACACTATGGAGGAGGAGCTTGGACATGGGTGAAATTCCACAGTCACTTAAAACAACGGATATAGCCCCACTCCATAAAGGTGGCAGCAAAGCATTAGCTAAGAACTATAGACCAATAGCTCTGACGTCCCACATCATAAAAATCTTTGAAAGAGTGCTAAGAAGCAGGATTGCATATCACCTGGATTCCCAAAATCTGCACAATCCAGGGCAACATGGGTTCAGGGCAGGTCGCTCCTGCCTCTCACAACTACTGGATCACTATGACATGGCCTTGGATGCACTGGAAGAAAATCAGAATGCAGATGTAATATACACAGACTTTGCAAAAGCATTTGAAAAATGCGATCATGGCGTAATAGCCCATAAAATACGTGCTAAAGGAATAACTGGGAAAGTGGGGGGATGGATCTTCAACTTCCTAACAAATCGAACACAAAGAGTAGTGGTCAACAGAGTTAAATCGGAGGCTGCCATAGTGAAGAGCTCTGTTCCACAAGGCACAGTACTCGCCCCCATCTTATTCCTTATCCTCATATCAGACATAAACAGAGATATACACCACAGCACCGTATCATCCTTTGCGGATGATACTAGGATCTGCATGAGGCTGTCATCTGCTGAGGAAGCGGTTAATCTCCAAGAAGATATAAACAAAGTTTTCCAGTGGGCAACGGAAAACAATATGATGTTCAACCTGGAGGTTACCTGGAGGTTATTCCGGGGATCAACGCCCCCGCGGCCCGGTCCATGACCAGGCCTCCTGATGGATCAGGACCTGATCAACTAGGCTGTTACTGCTGGCCGCACGCAGTCCAACGTATGAGCCACAGCCCGGCTGATCCGGCACTGACTTTGGGTATCTGTCCAGCTCTCTCTTGAAGGCAGCCAGGGGTTTATTGGCAATTCCCCTAATCCTTGATGGGAGGCTGTTGAACAGTTTTGGGCCCCAGACACTTATGGTGTTTTCTCTTAGTGTACCAATGGCGCCCCTACTTTTTATTGGGGGCATTTTGCATCGCCTGCCCAGTCTTTTACTTTCGTAGGGAGTGATTTCTGTGTGCAGATTTGGGACCATTCCTTCCAAGATTTTCCAAGTGTAGATTATGATATATCTCTCCCTCCTGCGTTCCAACGAGTACAAGTCAAGTGCTTTCAAGCGTTCCCAGTAGTTAAGGTGCTTGACAGAACTTATACGTGCAGTAAAGGATCTCTGTACACTCTCTAGATCTGCGATTTCACCTGCTTTGAATGGAGATGTTAATGTACAGCAGTATTCCAGCCTAGAGAGAACAAGTGATTTGAAAAGGATCATCATGGGCTTGGCATCTCTCGTTTTGAAAGTTCTCATTATCCATCCTATCATTTTCTTTGCACGTGCGATCGTGGCACTGTTGTGATCCTTGAAAGTGAGATCCTCAGACATTACTACTCCCAGGTCCCTTACATTATTTTTCCGCTCTATTGTATGGCCGGAGTCAGTAGTATACTCTGTTCTAGTTATTATCTCCTCCAGTTTTCCATAACGGAGTAGTTGGAATTTGTCCTCATTGAACATCATATTGTTTACCGTTGCCCACTGGAAAACTTTGTTTATATCTTCTTGGAGGTTAACCGCGTCCTCAGCAGATGACAGCCTCATGCAGATCCTAGTATCATCCGCAAAGGATGATACGGTGCTGTGGTGTATATCTCTGTTTATGTCTGATATGAGGATAAGGAATAAGATGGGGCGAGTACTGTGCCTTGTGGAACAGAGCTCTTCACTATGGCAGCCTCCGATTTAACTCTGTTGACCACTACTCTTTGTGTTCGATTTGTTAGGAAGTTGAAGATCCATCTCCCCACTTTCCCAGTTATTCCTTTAGCACGTATTTTATGGGCTATTACGCCATGATCGCATTTGTCAAATGCTTTTGCAAAGTCTGTGTATATTACATCTGCATTCTGATTTTCTTCCAGTGCATCCAAGGCCATGTCACAGTGATCCAGTAGTTGTGAGAGGCAGGAGCGACCTGCCCTGAGGACAAATTCCAACTACTCCGTTATGGAAAACTGGAGGAGATAATAACTAGAACAGAGTATACTACTGACTTCGGCCATGCAATAGAGCGGAAAAATAATGTAAGGGACCTGGGAGTAGTAATGTCTGAGGATCTCACTTTCAGGGATCACAACAGTGCCACGATCGCACGTGCAAAGAAAATGATAGGATGGATAATGAGAACTTTCAAAACGAGAGATGCCAAGCCCATGATGATCCTTTTCAAATCACTTGTTCTCTCTAGGCTGGAATACTGCTGTACATTAACATCTCCATTCAAAGCAGGTGAAATCGCAGATATAGAGAGTGTACAGAGATCCTTTACTGCACGTATAAGTTCTGTCAAGCACCTTAACTGCTGGGAACGCTTGGAAGCACTTGACTTGTACTCGTTGGAACGCAGGAGGGAGAGATATATCATAATCTACACTTGGAAAATCTTGGAAGGAATGGTCCCAAATCTGCACACAGAAATCACTCCCTACGAAAGTAAAAGACTGGGCAGGCGATGCAAAATGCCCCCAATAAAAAGTAGGAGCGCCATTGGTACACTAAGGGAAAACACCGTAAGTGTCCTGGGCCCAAAACTGTTCAACAGCCTCCCATCAAGCATTAGGGGAATTGCCAATAAACCCCTGGCTGCCTTCAAGAGAGAGCTAGACAGATACCTAAAGTCAGTGCCGGATCAGCCGGGCTGTGGCTCGTACGTTGGACTGCGTGCGGCCAGCAGTAACAGCCTAGTTGATCAGGCCCTGATCCATCGGGAGGCCTGGTCATGGACCGGGCCGCGGGGGCGTTGATCCCCGGAATAACCTCCAGGTAACCTCCCTCTTTGTGTAAGGTCGAAGTATGCGACCTGAGACCTTGCCGCCTGGAAGGTCAAGGTCATCTCTGGAGGTCAAGAGAGGTGACAGGGAACGGAGGTAGAGGTGGTCCGTGTTACTGTTGAATGCATTTGTTTATGGTTCCATGAGTCGAGTTTCAGCTCCCGGCCCGGTGGTGGCAGGGGTTGACTCACAGCACTTGCGTGTGAGTGTGTGTGTGTGTGTATGGAGGATAGAAGGGCGTGGTGGTGTGGTGATGGTGGTGTGGTGGTGGGCATGGTGATGGTGGTGGTGGTGGGTAATGGGTATGGTGGTGGTCGTGGTGATGGTGGGCATGGTGATGGTGGTGGGCAAAGTGGAGGGGGGTATCGAAGGGGGGGTGTGGTCACCCTGGTGGTTAACCAATATAGATCCATCACCTTGGTGGCTGGTTCCTTCCCAGGCAGCTCTGGTTGCTCTCTAGCCACACTCTTCACCACACTAACCTCACACTGTCACCCCTCACTGTCACCCCTCACTCTCACCCCTTACTGCCTCTCTCACCCTCCTTATCACTCTCACTGCCTATCTCACTCTCACTCTCAGGCTGCAACAATCTGTCATTTATTTCAGCTTCGATCTGTCCAAATCTTCCCAGTGTCTTCCTGTGGGACAACCAGGGACCCAATACTACCCACAGTGGAACAACCAGGGAACCAATACTACCCACAATGGAACAACCAGGGACACAATACTACCCACAGTGGAACTACCAGGTACCCAACACCAATCCCTGTTGAACAACCAGGGACCACCAACACTACCCCCTTGTGGAAAAATATGGACCCAACACTACCCCCGTGGAAGAATTCTAGGACCCAAAACTATTCCGCTGTGAAAAAAACAGGACCCAACACTACGCCTAGTGGAAGGATATGATTTTTTCTTTTACGTCCTAGAAATCTGCTAGCTGAGGTGAGTGCAGCTAGCACGAACATGAGATAAGTGCAGCTAGCACACACTTGAGGTGAGTGCAGCTAGCACGAACATGAGATAAGTGCAGCTATGTAGAGCTTTATCCATGAGTTATCGCGACCTAAAGCCCTACACAGAGCAAAAACATGACGTGATAAGCTCTACAAAGCAGGACATAGATGCCTGTTGAAGCAGACAGCGACGGCTTGCTTGCAGGCAGTCACCACGGAACATCTGGCTGCTCAGGAAGGGGGTGACTAGGTACGGGGAGCTGGCAGCAACAAACTGGTCGATCCAGTCGTCACTAGAGGAGCCTGGACTGGTGGTACCCAATCTCTGGGATAGGACTGACCACGTAACTCACACCTTACAGTGGTCTCTATCCTCCTTCTAGCCATCGAGTGCCTACACGCACACACACACCCTTGCCTTACGACCCATAAACAGTATCTATCTGGACTCTATCTGGAGAGGGTTCAGGGGGGTCAACGCCCCAGCGGCCCAGTCTGTGACCAGGCATCTGGAAAATTTACTGAAGAAACGTTTCGCCCCCCCTACTTTGTTTCTTCCCGCGGAGGCGATATATATTGCTGGCGTTTTCTGTGGCCCACTGGATGACTTCGGTTTCTTGGAGGTTGTTTTGGGGGTCAAGGCCCCTCGGCCTGGTCCATGACCAGGCCTCCCGGTGGATCAGGGCCTGGTCAACCAGGCTGTTACTGCTGGTCGTACGCAACCCGACGTACGAACCGCAACCCGGCTGGTCAGATACTGACTTTAGGTGCCTGTCCAGCTCCTTTTTGAAGACAGCCAGGGGTCCATTGGTAATCCCCCTTATGTATACTGGCGTTCAAAACTCCTATCCTCATTGGATGCCAGTCTATAGTCTACAGCGTCTACCATTGGAATGGTGAATGCTGTGATGCCTTGTCTCGACCATCTAGGTAGTACTCGACAGTCCTGCGTCGTGACGGTAGCCTGTAGACCTTCCCTGCTCAGTGTTTATCCATATATCTCTGTCACTAGTATCAGAGATGAGGACAAGGGTGAGCACTGTGCCTTGAGGGACACAGCTTTTTATTGTGTCAGTCACTGATGTTGTTGTGACAATCCCTGATGTTGTTGTGACAGTCCCTGATGTTGTTGTGACAGACCCTGATGTTGCTGTGTTGTTGTTGTGACAGTCCCTGATGTTGTTGTGTCGTTACTCTGTCAACTGTCAGCTCCGAGCTGATAGACAATTGATTGTCCACCTGACCCTGTTTTCCCCGTTATTAGTTTCGTTACTCAGTTTGTAAGTTGTCACACTTGTATGACACTTGTCACAGGCTTTTGCGAGCATGTCCTAGTACTCTACCAGTCCCAGTGAATACTGGGACTGGTAGAGTACTAGGACTGGGTACTCTAGTACTCGATAGGCAGTACTGGACTGGGTATGTATGTGACAGGTTGCAGGGTGTTTGGATTGGATCTACTAGGAGAGGACCAGATGCAGGGGCAACGCCCCCCGCATATAGGTCCATGACCAGGCCTCTTAGTAGATCAGGGCCTAATCAACCAGCATGTTACTGCTAGCAACACGCAATCCAAACATCCGGCTGGTCAAGTGGTACAATCCCAGCAACAATTAGCAAAGTAACTCAGATTGTTGGAGAGTAACCAGAAGATGACGGAACTCGAACCGGAGAGGCAGAGAGTACAGCAACAGCCGAGGTTCACTGTCCGAAACAGACATCAAAAAAGGGGGTGTTACAGGCACAAGCCAGGATGATTCTCACAAAGCCAGGATGACTCTTCAAGTCAATATATCACGGACACTCAAACGAGGCAAAATATGCTTGAAGCAAACCATTCTGCGTCTGCCTGGAGTATAGATCCGAGGGGATCATGCCCCCACTCAAGGTCCCAGAATAAAGGATAGAGGAGAACGGGATAGGAAGAGTAGAAGATAACGTTTAATAATAATGATAATGGAAATATCACTATCATTTCCAGTGTTCCCTCCAGCGACAGTGTAACTATGGTCATAATCTCAAGTGCATCTCTGATCAATACCTCACAGAAACACAAGACAAATAAGAACGTAAGAATGAAGGAACACCAGGAACATGGATGAAGGAACACCAGGAACATAAGAATGAAGGAACACCAGGAACATAAGAATGAAGGAACACCAGGAACATAAGAATGAAGGAACACCAGGAACATAAATGAAGGAACACCAGGAACATAAGAATGAAGGAACACCAGGAACATAAGAATGAAGGAACACCAGGAACATAAGAATGAAGGAACACCAGGAACATAAGAATGAAGGAACACCAGGAACATAAGAATGAAGGAACACCAGGAACATAAGAATGAAGGAACACCAGGAACATAAGAATGAAGGAACACCAGGAACATAAATGAAGGAACACCAGGAACATAAGAATGAAGGAACACCAGGAACATAATGAAGGAGCACCAAGAACAATAATGAAGGAACACTGAGAATGTAAGAATGAAAGAACACTACAACTTGGAGTCGATCCTGCCTAGCATGGGCCAGTAGGCCTGCTGCAATGCTTCTTCTTTCTCATGCAGTACTTATGCAGTAGGCCCACTGGCCCATGCTAGGCAGATCCCTCAGGATAGGAATTAGCGAGTAATAAGCTTGGAAAACAGATACTCAAAGTTCTAATAAGCAGAACACAGAGAATGACAGTAAAATAGGCAAGTCTCAGCTAAGTAAACAGTGGAGTGCCCCAGGGCACAGTCCTGGCACCTTCACTGTTTTTCATCCTCACAGCAGACACAAATAACAGCCATAGCTGAGGTATTGTTACACAGACGATAAAAAACACAGTCGCCTAAGCAGAAGACAGAAATAAATGCAGATGTCAACAAAACCATAATTTTTACAAGGGGTGGAGTGATAAGCCAGTGGAAGGCCTCGGTCAGATGACCAAAAGCTCCAGCTGCGGGTCATCATATGACCCGAATCAGGAAGCACTTGTCCTGTTTCCTGGCTAATTTTACCTACCTACTGCTACCAGTAGGCACTGATTTGTTACCAGCAGTCATCGACCTGCTACCAGCAGTCATCGACCTGCTACCAGCAGTCATCGACCTGCTACCAGCAGTCATCGACCTGCTACCAGCAGTCATCGACCTGCTACCAGCAGTCATCGACCTGCTACCAGCAGTCATCGACCTGCTACCAGCAGTCATCGACCTGCTACCAGCAGTCATCGACCTGCTACCAGCAGTCATCGACCTGCTACCAGCAGTCATCGACCTGCTACCAGCAGTCATCGACCTGCTACCAGCAGTCATCGACCTGCTACCAGCAGTCATCGACCTGCTACCAGCAGTCATCGACCTGTTGGTAGGATGAGAGTAGAATACAGGAAAACTGGAGAGGTTCAAGAAGTAAAGGATAGAGGAGAGCGGGATAGGAAGGATAGAGGATAACGTTTAATAATAATAATAATGGAAATATTATCACTATCATTTCCAGCTACTCATTATTTTTATTATTTTATAAATAATACTTTTATTACAACATCAAAGTGTAAATAATTCCCATCCAATATGCATTCAATTTCTTTGTTATTATTTTTTAGAAGTATTTCCTTCCTAAATTATCACTAAACTATCAAATCTCGACCCAGGGTGACGTATATATATAACGGTTAACACATTCATTTCTTCCATTAAAAACAGCGCCATAATACACCCATTAATGCCTACGCTGGCACCGGACTCGGAAATGATTTTTGTAATTAGCCGCGGACCGTATACAGTATTTTCAACTGCTAAAACTTCCTGTAGCCCTTAGGCGGAAGGGAAGGTTCCAATAATATACCTTACTCTCTCTCTCTCTCTCTCTCTCTCTCTCTCTCTCTCTCTCTCTCTCTCTCACCTGAAGAATTAATTTGATTTTTACCGATCTGGTAGAGAGTGATGGTTGTTTTCCGAGTTATTTAGAAGTTATGGCGGGTGGTAGTGGGGTGGTGGAGGCGTGGGCGTAGCGTAGAGGTGGTCGTTGTGGTAAAAAATGGGTGGGGAAATAAGCGGTGTGGAGGGTGAGGGAGCGACCAGACCTGACGCCGGGAAAGTCAGGAGAGCGTAAGTAACAGTTTCTATCTCTCACTTTAAGACTATTCTTCCATTATTTTTTCCAGCCTAAGATCTAGTTGTAAATAAAATATTACATTTTAAGCAATAAATAAGTGGCATGTAAATTCGGTTATTAGAAAGTATTTACATATTAATAAAGTAAGGGTGGCTTGAAAAAAATTATGGAAGTATAAATTCTGCAGTGAACATTCTGAAAGTTGCCACAAACTTCCGCTGTGACACTGTTGACGATATATGTGTGTGTTTGTTACTTTGTCTTGTTTCTTTGCTTCTGTCACGACCTGATGTTCTTGTTATAGGTCGTCATCACACCGAGAATTAAGTGACATTACTGTCCACCGTTCTTGACGTCTTGAACTGATCACGTCCTGATACATTAAATTAACTGAGTTACCCATAAAATAAAAATATATTTGCTAAATATTATTATTTTATCATTAATTATTTCTTTTGTTTAGCGGGAGATTTTTTTTAATCGATAAAAATACAGAATACATTACGCAGTTGCGTCGATTTATTCAGTTTCCGGCAAATTCAAGAGAGCGTAACTAATATTAATATTTGTTGACAATACTCAGCTGCAGAAAGCTATCACTGTGTAACCCCACACGGGTTTATCACATCCTTTTAAATGTATTATTATTATTAAGACGAATGATCTAAGAAAAAAAAACCAAAGGAACTAAATACTGAAAAATTGTAGAGGGTGAGAGACATGTTCACGACGTGTATACAGTAAGGACAGGTTGATAAGCTACATGTACAACAGTTAGGTATCTTTATTCCGAAACGTTTCGCCTACACAGCAGGCTTCTTCAGTCGAATGTAGAGGAGGCAGCAGCAGCAGTAGAGATGTGAAGACGATGTCATCAGTCCATCACCCTGGAAGACGTAGTCTTGAGGTGATCAGTCCCTCAGCTGAGGGTTCGTACGTTGGTTTACATGCGGCCAGGAGTAATAGCTTGGTTGATCAGGCCCTGATCCACCACAAAGCCTGGTCAAAGATAGGCCGCTGGGGCGTTGATCCCAGGTGTCTCAAAACTACGGAGGTGACTCCGGGTAAACTCCAGGTAGAGGATCATTACTGCCTTGGCATTTCTTGTTTTGAAGGTTCTCATTATCCATCCTTGTGATAGTGACGCTGTTGCTGATCCCTGAAAGTGAGATCCTCTGACATTATCACTCTTAAATCTTTCTCGTTTGTTCGTCCCTGTGTGTGTTGTGTTTACAATGGTTCTTATATACCATCGTGTTTTTATTTCCTCCGCCCTTCCATGGAGTAATAAATGAAATTTGTACTCAGTAAACATGATATTGTTGTCAGTAGTCCACTGGAAGATTTGGTTTGTATCAGTGGTCCACTGGAAGACTTGGTTTCTATCAGTGGTCCACTGCAAGACTGGGTTTCTGTCAGTGGTCCACTGGAAGACTGGGTGTCTATCAGTGGTCCACTGGAACACTTGGTTTCTATCAGTGGTCCACTGGAACATTTAGTTTCTATCAGTGGTCCACTGGAACACTCTAGTTTCTATCAGTGGTCCACTGGAACACTTAGATTCTATCAGCTTGAAGGCTGGCGGTGTCGTCTATGGATGACACTCTCATACAGATTCCAGCATTGTCTGCAGGACGATACAGTGCTGTGACTGATGTATCTCTGACACTGACAGGTATGGTGGTGAATTAGAGAGACCTATTGAGCCTAGTCATTCTTAGTTTAAGTGGTTTACATAAGAACATACGAAGGAACACTGCAGAAGGCCTACTGGCTCATGCTAGGCAAGTTACATGTATGGATGTAGGTAATGACCGTGACGGTGTTTACCCGAGACAATGTTCGTCCGTGGCTACGTCCCTCCGTGGCTACATTCGTCCGTAGCTCCCTTGAAGGGGTTCTTGATCCAGGGACTCTGCATCTTCCCTCCATTCTTTTCGAGCAATCTTCTTTCCCTTGGGTTCAGCGCTCCCCCTTAGCATAACCCTCGTCCGTGGCTACGGTTCGTGTCCCCGTTCGTCCGTGTCACTTGTTGACACACAGACACTCATACATCTCCTGTTACCTAACAACAGCTTCATACATCTTCAAAATACTTTTGAAGATCGTCTTCAATTTTATGGTGTTTAACAGCGCAAAGCGTTTTTGCAGAAAAGTATACGGCCGTTTAAACGCGTTCTCCGTTCTGGGAGAGAAGCACTGCCGTCACTGTCATATGCCCGCCAAACGGAGCCAGTTAAAAAGTTCTGCATTCTGGGGGGGGCCCTGCACGTTCTCTGCTTCCCTTCTGTTTTACGGACTGTTAATGGTAGATTATTCACAGCTTCTGCGATTCATACGCCTATCGTTCCCCGTTTACACTCTGCCTGTCTGCCTTAACATGTGTGAGTGTGTGGTGTTGTGTCATGTTTGTGTGTGTGTGTGTGTGTGTGTGTGTGTGTGTGTGTGTGTGTGTGTGTGTGTGTGTGTGAGTGCAGTGGGTAACCTCGTATTTTTTACAACACTTTCAATACTGCCTCGCTTCTATGTGTTTGAGGAGGTGTGCGTGCCTTTGTGTCAATGTTGTGTGTGTGTTGTGTGTGTTTTTGTGTGTGTGGTGTGTGTGTGTGTGTGTGTGTTTTGGGATAGCTATAAGTGTGTGTGTTTGGGATATATGTATACGTGTGTTTTGGGATGTATGTGTGTGTGTGTGTGTGTTTAGGAATGTATGTACGCATATGTTCCTGGGATATGTGTATGTGTGTGTGTGTCTTCTTTTAAACGCATTCTCTCTCTTTCTCTCTCTCCATAAAAGAGTCTAGGAGCTCCTATTCAAAGCTTTAAGCTTGAAAACAAAGATGATACGCTCACGCATGACTCGCTTCAAGTACCAAGGGATTCAGTCATTCGAAACATATACACGCAACTCCGAGGCAAGAGCTGCAACACAAACGTGGGAATAATGATTTTTTTTTAAACAGACTTAGAGATCATTGGAACAGACTGCCCACTGAATCTGTGGGGGTAGTGCACTTGTCCCACCTCAACCTCCACCATCTCGTCCTCCACCTCGCTCTTCACCAGCTCCTCGAGGATCCTGAAACAGTGCACAGTGACGTCACTTCAAGAGGAAGGACATCTTGACCCAAGTCTGAGGTCCACCTCGAGATGTCAAGGCGCCCGATTCACCACACACTCCACCCCACCCACACCACTCGTAGCTTCTAAGTGGCACTTGGAGGAGGAAGCAAGAGTGCCTGTGTTGGGAGTGCCAGAGAGAGAGAGAGAGAGAGAGAGAGAGAGAGAGAGAGAGAGAGAGAGAGAGAGAGAGAGACAGACACAGACAGACAGACAGACAGCCAGACAGAGGGAGAGAGGCAGATTAACATGACTGTAGTGTTATTCTGGCAGTTTTCAGAGCACCAAACAAGCTAAACAAGACACTCAAGCAAACATCCTGCTTCCATCTTTCCACAGATGTAGTACAGGTGTGGTACAGGTGTTGCACAGCCTCCTGGCTGACCCGGGGTTCGAGCCCACTTGAAGCTTCCCCCAGACAATATCTTTCGTCAAACGAAATGTGAAAATTAATGTGGTTAGCAACAAACAACCTTTACTAAGTAGGTAGATAGATAGGTAGATAGGCAGATAAGAAGGCAGATATTACAAAAATAAAAAGTATTAAGTAGCACTCGGTAAAGTGAAAGTATTTACTTAATGTAAACAGACTGCCTCGGTACTTTTAATGTATTTACAAGGTATTTAAGTGGTGCAGCTTTGACCTTTGTTTCTGATCTGTATATTGTAAGCTTAAGCTTTGAAGGCACTTGTCTGTGTACAGCCGCAGTGTGTTGCT
>NC_069433.1:7685434-7697934 GCF_026875155.1 Cherax quadricarinatus | reverse complement strand
TTCACTCTGTGTTGAGCTTCACTCTGTGTTGAGCTTCACTCTGTGCTGAGCTTCACTCTGTGTTGAGCTTCACTCTGTGCTGAGCTTCACTCTGTGCTGAGCTTCACTCTGTGCGGAGCTTCACTCTGTGCGGAGCTTCACTCTGTGCTGAGCTTCACTCTGTGCGGAGCTTCACTCTGTGCTGAGCTTCACTCTGTGTTGAGCTTCACTCTGTGTTGAGCTTCACTCTGTGCTGAGCTTCACTCTGTGTTGAGCTTCACTCTGTGCGGAGCTTCACTCTGTGCTGAGCTTCACTCTGTGCTGAGCTTCACTCTGTGTTGAGCTTCACTCTGTGCTGAGCTTCACTCTGTGCTGAGCTTCACTCTGTGCGGAGCTTCACTCTGTGCGGAGCTTCACTCTGTGCTGAGCTTCACTCTGTGCGGAGCTTCACTCTGTGCTGAGCTTCACTCTGTGTTGAGCTTCACTCTGTGTTGAGCTTCACTCTGTGCTGAGCTTCACTCTGTGTTGAGCTTCACTCTGTGCGGAGCTTCACTCTGTGCTGAGCTTCACTCTGTGCTGAGCTTCACTCTGTGCGGAGCTTCACTCTGTGCTGAGCTTCACTCTGTGTTGAGCTTCACTCTGTGCTGAGCTTCACTCTGTGCTGAGCTTCACTCTGTGTTGAGCTTCACTCTGTGCTGAGCTTCACTCTGTGTTGAGCTTCACTCTGTGTTGAGCTTCACTCTGTGCTGAGCTTCACTCTGTGCTGAGCTTCACTCTGTGTTGAGCTTCACTCTGTGTTGAGCTTCACTCTGTGCTGAGCTTCACTCTGTGCTGAGCTTCACTCTGTGCTGAGCTTCACTCTGTGCTGAGCTTCACTCTGTGCTGAGCTTCACTCTGTGTTGAGCTTCACTCTGTGCTGAGCTTCACTCTGTGCTGAGCTTCACTCTGTGTTGAGCTTCACTCTGTGTTGAGCTTCACTCTGTGCTGAGCTTCACTCTGTGCTGAGCTTCACTCTGTGTTAAGCTTCACTCTGTGCTGAGCTTCACTCTGTGTTGAGCTTCACTCTGTGTTGAGCTTCACTCCACAATGCTGCTCCAAACAGGTTTTAAATAAAAGCCTTTTGTTAATTAACAAAACATTATCCACGAGATTTGTTTTCCGTGTTTTAATACTCCTAAGTCACCATAGGGAGTCCAGGAGCCATCGCTCAGTGATTTAAAAAAGTACCCTTTGGGTTCCCCAGGAGAGTCTGGAATATACCTGGAAGATGAATAAGGCAGGTGTGTGGAGACGTCTCGCCAAGCCAGAGGCTTTATTTAAGTAGAATCCAGAGAATAAATACTGGTAACTCTGGAAGAGGCGAAGTGGTAATGAAGTGATCGGTCTCAGCCTCGATACAAGGTGTGTTCGTTCCTTCAGTCTCGATTAAGAGGATTGATTATGAGTGATCGACTACCTTACATTATTTACGTCTTCCACCTTCTCCATTATTTATTCTCCGTATTGGACAGAAGAATCACAGGTTGCCGAGACTTCTCCGTCATTGATGACCCCGAGTGTTAGACTTGCGTCATAGTCATCAAGTAGAAGGGTGTTTTGTGGAATAAAAAGGCATCGTACAGTGACTGGAACAATACACAAATAACCCGCACATGGGAGATTGAAACTTAAAACGACTTTTCGGTCCGACTTGGACAACTAACTAGTGACGAGCTAATGGTGCGAGTGGGACCGAAATGTCGTCATAAGATTCATTCTCATATGTGCGGGTTATTTGTATATTGTGGTGGCTTTTGAAGTGTTCCAGAGGGCGGCCAAAACATTCGCTTGCTATCTGTCTTGGCAGCATCAAGAGGTCTCCACTCAGCCACAATGACGAGGTTACTTCAAAGAGGTGGGAAAGAGAGGGAATTCAACTGCTTGTCATTTTGGCTTCCGTTATTCCCGCAGCCTTGAAGGCAACCACCGCCGCTCTCTCTTTCTCTTTCTCTGTTCTACTCTTTGCCACACGAAATAACACATGCAGAGAGGGTGGGGAAAAAGTTGAGAAACAATCAGTATGAAGATTATAAAAAATAGCCATGGAAAGTAATTCGGGGCACGAGAAGACATTTTCCTTTGAGATGGTCAAAGTGACGGGTCTGGCTCCTGATTGGTTACTGAGAGGTGGGGGGAGGGGGGTAAGCAGCTCTTCCAGCCAAAATCAGAGGTTTCCCGCCAAAATCAGCGCCTGCCTTGAAACTCTGTTCCTCAAGACACAGTATTCGTCCCAGTTATATTTCTCATTCTAATTTCCAAAATCGAGACATAAACCATAGCACAGGTAAACCAGAGGTAAGTCTCTAGCCAATTGCATCATCACTACGGCCTGAGCTCTTGAACGGGATTGGCCAGGGCGAACTTCCCTCCTAAGATTTCTAACCAATTGCGGGTCTAGGAATACAGCTCCCTTGGTTCCTGCTAGTTGATTGGTTGAGGCGTTCTCAGAGAATTAACCACTAACAACAAGAACTCGGGACTTCCTGTTGTCTTCTTTCCTCACGCTCTAATGTTCTTTTTTTTAATAATAATAACGGGGTAATTGCAGCCATGAACTGCATCAGAACGTTTACAGTTGTGTAGTAATGTGAGTGAGGGCCTCTGGTGGTGTGTTAAGCACATAGGCGTCTACTTCATTAGTGAGTGAGAGCCTCTGGTGGTGTGTTAAGCACATAGGTGCTTACTACATTAGTGAGTGAGAGCCTCTGGTGGTGTGTTAAGCACATAGGTGCTTACTACATTAGTGAGTGAGGGCCTCTGGTGGTGTGTTAAGCACATAAGTGCTTACTACATTAGTGAGTGAGAGCCTCTGGTGGTGTGTTAAGCACATAGCTGCTTACTACATTAGTGAGTGAGGGCCTCTGGTGGTGTGTTAAGCACATAGGTGTTTACTACATTAGTGAGTGAGAGCCTCTGGTGGTGTGTTAAGCACATAGGTGTTTACTACATTAGTGAGGGCCTCTGGTGGTAGGTTGAACACATAGGTGTCTACTTTAATTCAAAATGTTTTCCATTATAATTCAAACCAAAACAATGTTGTCAACCTGCTATGGTGGCGCTGATGTGTGTTCCAGGGAGAGATGCCTTCATGCTAGTGAAGAGCTCTGGATCCAGGGGCATGGAGATACCCCTCCTCCCTCCGAATCCAGTTTCATTGCTTAGCACTTTTCAGGAGCAATATGACCCCTACTGATTTAGCGCTACCACATGATTGTAATACTAATATATATATATATATATATATATATATATATATATATATATATTTTATATATATATATATATATATATATGTGTGTGTGTGTGTGTGGTGTGTGTGTGTGTGTGTGTGTGTGTGTGTGGGGTGTGTGAGGTCAGTCTTTGTGTATGGGCTCCAGGAAGTCGAAGGGGAAACATATGAAGCAAGAAAACAAGGGGAAAAAAAGCAATTGAAAGCATCATGAAAGCAATAGGAGAAGACGATATGACCCAGCTGGAAAATTTTCGGAGAATAGGGGGGTTTGTAAAAAAAGAACCCTGCCAGTGAGAGTGACCTTCAAGCAGAAGCGACTCGGACCAGGATCCTGCAGGAGAAAGCACGATTAAGGGACATGACGGCATACAGGAAGGTGTATCTCGACCACGACAGAACACAAGAAGAAAGGCAGAAACTGAGAGAGATGATACAAAGGCGAAAGGAGGAAAGAGAGGGGATGGAGAAGACAGACAGGAGATCCCAGACCCAGGAAGAAGATCAAATACAGCCTCCCTCACAACTTCCTATAGAAGCCTCCCAACCAGGTCAACCCCAGTGCAACCAAACACTCTAAATCAAAACACCCATGCCACATCCAATGCCCCCACCCACTACATTACAAACTCCACCCCCACAGCAACAACCCATAGTTCCTTACCATGTCTCCCACTTCCCCAACCCCAATATACCTCCCAGACCACAGTCTTAGAAAAGAAGTTGAAGGTGTGGTATACAAATGCAGATGGAATAACAAACAAGTATGAGGAGTGGCACAAAAGAATCAAAGAGACATCCCCAGACATAATAGCACTCACAGAAACAAAACTCACCAGAATAATAACAGATTCAATCTTTCCATCCAGATATCAAATCCTCAGGAAAGACAGAGGGAGGAGAGGGGGAGGAGGAGTTGCACTGCTCATTAAAAACCAGTGGGGTTTTGAGAAAACGGAAGGAATGGATGGCACGGGCGAAAGGGACTACTTAGTAGGAACAATCCAGTCTGAGGGACATAAGGTGATAATTGCAGTAATGTACAACCCACCACAGAACTGCAGGAGGCCAAGAGAAGAATACGATGAGAGCAACAGAGCAATGATCGACACACTAGCCAAGGTGGCCAGGAGAGCACACATGGGGGGAGCAAAGTTACTAGTTAGGGGTGATTTCAATCACAAGGAGATTGACTGGAAAAACCTGGAGCCCCATGGGGGTCCCGAAACATGGAGAGCCAAGATGATGGATGTGGTACTGGAAAACCTCATGCATCAACATGTTAGAGACACTACCAGAGAGAGAGGAGAGGATGAACCAGCAAGGTTGGACCTTGTATTCACCATGAGTAGTTCGGACATCGAGGGTATCATGTATGAAAGGCCCCTGGGAGCTAGTGATCATGTGGTTCTGTGCTTCGACTACATAGTTGAGCTCCAAGTGGAGAGAGTAGCAGGAATAGGCTGGGAAAAACCAAACTACAAAAGGGAAAACTACTCAGGCATGAGGAACTTCCTTCAAGACATTCAGTGGGAGAGGGAACTGACAGGAAAACCAGTACAAGAAATGATGGACTATGTAGCAACAAAATGCAAGGAGGCAGAGGAGAGGTTTGTTCCCAAGGGAAACAGAAATAATGGGAAGAACAGAAGGAGTCCTTGGTTCACCCAAAGGTGTAGGGAGGCAAAAACTAGGTGTACTAGAGAATGGAAAAGGTACAGAAGACAGAGAACTCAGGAAAATAAAGAAATCAGCCGAAGAGCCAGAAACGAATATGCACAGATAAGAAGGGAGGCTCAGAGACAATATGAAAATGACATAGCATCAAAAGTAAAGACTGACCCGAAGCTGTTGTACAGCCACATCAGGAGGAAAACAACAGTCAAGGACCAGGTAATCAGACTGAGGAAGGGTGATGGGGAATTCACAAGAAACGACCGAGAGGTTTGTCAGGAGCTCAACACAAGATTTAAAGAGGTATTTACAGTGGAAACCAGTAGGACTCCAAGAAATCAGAACAGGGGGGCACACCAGCAAGTGCTGGATGAGGTACATATAACCAAGGAGGAGGTGAAGAAGCTGCTATGCGAACTTGACACCTCAAAGGCGATGGGACCAGACAGCATCTCTCCATGGGTCCTTAAAGAGGGAGCAGAAATATTGTGTGAGCCATTAACAAAGATCTTCAACACATCATTTGAAACTGGGCAACTCCCTGAGGTATGGAAAATGGCAAATGTAGTCCCAATTTTTAAAAAGGGAGACAGACATGAGGCACTAAACTACAGACCTGTATCACTAACGTGTATAGTATGCAAGGTCATGGAGAAGATCATCAGGAGGAGAGTGGTGGGGCACCTGGAAAGAAACAAGTGTATAATTGACAACCAGCACGGTTTTAGGGAAGGAAAATCCTGTGTCACAAACCTACTAGAGTTTTATGACAAGGTGACAGAAGTAAGACAAGAGAGAGAGGGGTGGATCGACTGCATTATTTTTGGACTGCAAGAAGGCCTTCGACACAGTTCCTCACAAGAGGTTACTGCAAAAGCTAGAGGACCAGGCACACATAACAGGAAAGGCACTGCAATGGATCAGAGAATATCTGACAGGGAGGCAACAACGAGTCATGGTACGCGACGAGGTGTCAGAGTGGGCGCCTGTGACAAGCGGGGTTCCACAGGGGTCAGTCCTAGGACCTGTGCTGTTCTTGGTATATGTGAACGACATAACGGAAGGGATAGACTCAGAAGTGTCCTTGTTTGCAGATGATGTGAAGTTAATGAGAAGACTCAAATCGGACGAGGATCAGGCAGGACTACAAAGAGACCTGGACAGGCTACAAGCCTGGTCCAGCAACTGGCTCCTTGAATTTAACCCTGCCAAATGCAAAGTCATAAAGATTGGGGAAGGGCAAAGAAGACCGCAGACACAATATAGTTTAGATGGCCAAAGACTGCAAACCTCACTCAAGGAAAAAGATCTGGGGGTGAGTATAACACCGAGCATATCTCCTGAGGCGCACATCAATCAGATAACTGCTGCAGCATACGGGCGCCTGGCAAACCTACGGATAGCGTTCCGATACTTCAGTAAGGATTCGTTTAAGACTCTGTATATCATCTACGTCAGGCCCATACTGGAGTATGCAGCACCAGTTTGGAATCCACACCTAGTCAAGCACGTCAAGAAATTAGAGAAAGTGCAAAGGTTTGCAACAAGACTAGTCCCAGAGCTACGGGGATTGTCCTATGAAGAAAGGTTGAGGGAAATCGGCCTGACGACACTGGAGGACAGGAGGGTCAGGGGAGACATGATAACGACATATAAAATACTGCGCGGAATAGACGAGGTGGACAAAGACGGGATGTTCCAGAGATGGGACACAGACACAAGAGGTCACAATTGGAAGTTGAAGACTCAGATGAATCAAAGGGATGTTAGGAAGTATTTCTTCAGTCATAGAGTAGTCAGGCCATGGAATAGCCTAGAAAGTGACGTAGTGGAGGCAGGAACCATACATAGTTTTAAGGCGAGGTATGATAGAGCTCATGGGGCAGGGAGAGAGAGGACCTAGTAGCAATCAGCGAAGAGGCGGGGCCAGGAGCTGTGAATCGACCCCTGCAACCACAAATAGGTGAGTATAAATAGGTGAGTACACGCTTGTCTTTCTGTTATTAGTGCCAGCGTATCGCTCCGACACAGGTACCACAATTCAATTAATCAGAAACTGTATTCTGAGTAGTAGTCTGATGTGTGGACTTTCTGAGTGACTTCATATCATCAACACTAATGTTTGGCTACACTAGAACCTTGCGACACTCTACACTCTGTTGCGTGAGTGGAGACTGAAGGGACGGGGGGAGGGGAGCACCTTCCTCGCACCGCGCGACCACTGAAACACGCCCGGTTTAGAAAGCTGTATACAAGATGTATAATTCAGAGGAGTGAATCGGTATATTATAGTTTGTGGAGTCGCAGGAGAAATGTGGGGAGTAAATATGCTGAGTGATGCGTGCGCCACGATGTACCATCACGAATAATGATGCTTGTCTCTGCTCTCTCTCTCTCTCTCTCTCTCTGCTCTCTCTCTCTCTCACTCTCTCACTCACTCACTCACTCACTCTTTATATACAAGGGCTTTTACAGGGTTAGTTTAAAAAGTTTATTGGCTGTGCCAATAGCAATACTTTTCAAATCACTTGTGTTCCCTCATTTGCTGTGTTGACTGGCCCGGTTTATGGCAGGAAAAATATCAGATCTGCAACTTATGCGGTAATTGTTTACAGCCTAAACAGAACCGGTAAAATATTTAAATTACTTGTAACGTCTTAAAGTCTTACATATTCATTAGAATGGAGGCGAGAGAGATACAAGACTATATACACCTGGAAAGTACTCGAGGGCCTGGTCCTAAATCTACACACTGCCATAACAACATACTTGAGTGAGAGATATGGGTGGAAGTGCAAAATAAACCCAGTGAAAAAGCAGGGGTGCCGTGGGCACAATAAGAGAACACTGTATCAACATCCGTGGACCCAGATTATTCAACATCTTACCAGAAGATATCAGTAACATTGAGTTAACAATTGACTCTGAAGACAATCAGTTGCTGTTTCTAAGCTTGGACTTGCACTCTTAGGTTTCTTAATTAAACTTAGCCCGATCTTAAACCACAGAGACGCTAATTAGAGTATGAGAGCGTATATCTAGTGGTGGGGGAGTGACAGACCTCTTCATTACAGCTGTAGTTGATGGCTGTGTGGGCCATAAGGACAACAACAGTATTGACCAGATCTGGCTGCAAGAGTGGAAAAACTCTAGAAATTAATCAAAGGTATATCAAAGAGGTTTCTCGTACTCGTGGCAATTATCAGGAGTGTTGTCTGTGCAGGAAATACAACTGGTTCTGTCTTGCTGCAGGCTGGTGGGTCTTCTGGGCGGTGATTGATCCACCTCAAGGCAGTGGTTGATCCACCTCAAGGCAGTGATTGATCCACCTCAAGGCAGTGGTTGATCCACCTCAAGGCAGTGGTTGATCCACCTCAAGGCAGTGGTTGATCCACCTCAAGGCAATGGTTGATCCACCTCAAGGCAGTGGTTGATCCACCTCAAGAGAGTGGTTGATCCACCTCAAGAGAGTGGTTGATCCACCTCAAGAGAGTGGTTGATCCACCTTAAGGCAGTGGTTGATCCACCTCAAGAGAGTGGTTGATCCACCTCAAGGCAGTGGTTGATCCACCTCAAGAGAGTGGTTGATCCACCTCAAGAGAGTGGTTGATCCATCTCAAGACAATAGTTGATCCACATCAAGACAATAGTTGATCCACATCAAGACAGTAGTTGATGCACATCAGGGCAGTGGATAACCAACATCAATCACACCAGCCGTCTCCCACCAAAGTGACCCAGAAAAGACACATTTACCATCGTTTCTGCAATAGTTGTCTTGGCAGAGAAGTGCTGTCATGACAGTTCAGAGAACCCTCCCAGCTACATCCTCACGGGTCCTTCAGAGTGCAGACACTGTGCACTCTGAGAGATGTCAGCATGGGTGACAGATGTCAGCATGGGTGAGAATTGTCAGCATGGGTGAGAGATTCCGCATGGGTTAGAGAAACCTACGTTGAAGTTTGGACCTAGTATTATTACAATGGGAAGTGCTAAATCCGTAGGGGAGGGGAAGAATGGAAGGCATTCAGGCTTAATTCAGAGAATTAGGGCACAGATCCAATTCCCTAGATCAAGAGCCCTTCACCAGGCTAAGTTTGGACCAAGAAATGGCCGTATGGGAAAGTGTTCGTATCGATGTATTTTCTGGATTATGTTAATATGTGTTTATCATAGTCAGTGTTTTACTGTTGGTAAGACAGTCAAACAGTCGACTGTTCACCGTTCCACAGTCGCCTTATTTCTGATTTTTCTTCTTGTAGTTACTGGACAATTCTCTTTCCTTGTCTCTTCTTTCTTTTCTACCACTTCATCCTCTTCGTAAATCCGTAATAATCCTCTCTATCTCTCCCTCAGTTTGCAACACTAACCAGTTTATTTCCTCAATTGCAGAATAAGCGGCGTTTGGACCATGTAATGACCACCCCAGGTGTACTCCAGCACCATCACCACTACCACCACAACTACTATCACCACCACCCACACCACAAAACATCACCATGGCCACTGCTCTCTTCTCCCTGCCCGCTCAAACCCTTCACGTCCAACCCACGGCACCCACACTCGAGCCCCAGGAACCCACCGAGGACATCCACAGAGGGGACGCCCATACTGGAAACCATATCCCTCACAATGCCCCCGAGGCCGCCCACGCCGATACAGGCGTGGGCGCGGGCGTGGATCTGGGCACCCTCACAGGCAGGAGAATCACACTCAAGCCAAGAAGAACTCTCTCCCTCTCTCCTACTCCAGGTAAGTGGCTTAGTCCTGGCTTATTATACCATTGTATGAACAGAGAAACATGCTAGATGACCTCCGGTTGCATTTAATATAGTTCACATATTTTGTTGCAATATTCTACTTGATATTAATGTTAACTATCCGTCAGAAGATGAATACTTGAAACAGTTTACCGAGATGGCGGTTAAGGCTCTCAGGAAAGAGGGATACCCAGTGTCTCTTCAGGAGTGGGGATACCTAGAAAGTCTCCATAACAGGGATACCTGGGACAAACCTCAAAATTTAAATGTCCGAAAACCACGTCACACATGTCACTTGCTGGAGAGGTCACGTCATGTGGCGCCTCCAGTTGTAGAGGTCACGTCATGTGGCGCCTCCAGTTGTAGAGGTCACGTCATGTGGCGCCTCCAGTTGTAGAGGTCACGTCATGTGGCGCCTCCAGTTGTAGAGGTCACGTCATGTGACACCTCCAGTTGTAGAGGCCACGTCATGTGACACCTCCAGTTGTAGAGGCCACGTCATGTGACGCCCCCAGTTGTAGAAGCCACATCATGTGACGCGTCACCAGCTGTAGAGGCCATAAAAGGTAACCCAGCTTGACCAGAGAGGGGGAAAAAAAGAGGGCTACTCCACTTCCTAAAATCAAGATCCCTCCACCGGCATGGCGGTATTCCCAGCCGCTCCTCACGAATAACGGTCCGCCGAAATAGCGTTGTTGTGGGTCTGGGGGCCAGAGACCCGCTCAACGGTATTCATAAACCGGTCTCCCCAGCCGCCGCTTGAGCGTTACTGTCGTGGGTACACACGCCACCCACATTCCCCTTTTTTATTCGTAATAAAGACACGAACTTCAAGTTGTAACTCAACAATGTTGTTCAGGCGATACGTTGTCTCAAGCTTCCCTTAACTGCAAATTGTCTTCAAGTGAAAACTGTCAGTATATCAGTATACAGGTATATACGTACACCATTTGTTATGAATAATGGTATATACGTACACAATTTGTCACAAGAAACAATGGTATATACAACAGTACAGTGATATATACCTTTAAGGCTAATCGTTATAAGTGACAGAGGTGTGTAAATGCACTGTTGTATTATACATCACATTTCGTGGATATACAACTGTTAGCAGATAACTCTTGATAACGAGATATAGCAAAGATAACTAATTTATATAACATCAGGTGTTTTATCTAGCGTAGAAGTTTATATTGTTGATTATATGTACTCTGTACTGGTACTCGTACAGTCGAAAGGTTTCTTTCCTGGTTCGGTTTTTGCTCTTTTGGGCTCATATTATTATTATTATTATTATTATTATTGTTATTATTATTATTATTATTATTATTATCAAAAAGAAGCGCTAAGCCACAAGGGCTATACAGCTTTTGACTTATAACTCGGTGATAGTGCCTTCGGCTCACAGCCAAAAGACCCGGGCTACATTCTGGGGCTCATGGAGGCAATGGGCATGTTTCCCCTACTGTTGCTGACCCTGTTAGGTTAGGTAAGATTCATCGGGAAACAGGACAAGTGTTTCCTAATGCTGGTCTTATGATGACCCGCAGCTGGAGCTTTTGACCATCTGACTCGCGAGGCCTTCCGCTGGCTTACTGCTCCACCCCTTTTAAAAATTATAGTTAGGATTATAACCATTTCATCTTCGCTATTTAGTTTATTGGGCTAGACTGCATTACTAACCCTCCTAGTTGATAACTGAATCGATTTTTGGTGGGAACATAAAACCTTGTCAATTGTAGTTCCCACACTTCAGCTGTGATAGCAATTAAGGACAGATCTTGATTATTATAATCCAAAGAAGCGCTAAACCTACAAGGGTCATGGACAGATCTTCTCACAGAACAGTTTGTGGCATTGCAAAATGGTAATATAAAAACAGACATTATTTTAAATTTTCATTTAGAACAAAAAGGCACATTATCCTAACTGACACAATACACAAATATCCCGCACATAGGAGAGAAAAGCTTATAGCGACGTTTCGGTCCTATTTGGACCATATACGGGTTCCTTGTGTAAATTTTCATTTGTTGGTCACCGCATATATAAGATATCTTGAGCTGTAGAAATAAAAGATTTGGTTCCATTTCTCGAGCACCTGGAGGGCGACGTGACGTCACTGATGTTTATGTTTGAGTTGGGACAATTTCCTGAGCGCTGGAAGGAGGGGGAGGAGGATCCAGTTCCCTGGACGCAGCGTTGCCGCGTGCCAGCATTTTTTCTTTTTCCGTTCTCGTCTCATGGTGATGTCTGGAGGAAATCTCTCCCAGTTAATTATCTCGGAGCGGCTGCGTTCACTGGCGACATATTAATTGTTCAAGAGATAATACCTGGAAGAGTTTTAAAATAGCCAAGTGACAGCAAAAAAATGCTGGCAGGTGGCCATGACCTCTCCAGCTGCCAACATTTACAATCTATATAACAACCATGTCTAAATAAAGCCGATATATCCTTCCGTTACATTTTGTCGGGTCGTCTACGGCGGGGTAAATACTAGCGAGACCATTTAAAGTAAAATGAAACCCAGTGCTAAGCGCAATGTATAAAGGAATAAATTAGAGCGAAAGTGAGAACTTGGCAACCAGTCGCCATTCATTCCCGGGGTGGCGGAGGTACGATATTTCGCTGCCGGAGGAAATACCTCTTATCATGAAAGGTCGTACAGGTAAACAATAACATTCTTGCTCTCATTTCACATATATATATATATATATATATATATATATATATATATATATATATATATATATATATATATATATATATATATATATATATATATATATATATAATATATATATATATATATTATA
>NC_069433.1:7672934-7680434 GCF_026875155.1 Cherax quadricarinatus | reverse complement strand
CAAACACAGGGTACTACATACAAACACAGGGTACTACATACAAACACAGGGTACTACATACAAACACAGAGTGCTACATACAAACACAGGGTACTACATGCAAACACAGGGTACTACATACAAACACAGAGTGCTACATACAAACACAGGGTACTACATACAAACACAGGGTACTACATACAAACACAGGGTACTACATACAAACACAGGGTACTACATACAAACACAGGGTACTACATACAAAACACAGGGTACTACATACAAACACAGGGTACTACATACAAACACAGGGTACTACATACAAACACAGGGTACTACATACAAACACAGGGTACTACATACAAACACAGGGTACTACATACAAACACAGGGTACTACATACAAACACAGGGTACTACATACAAACACAGAGGTACTACATACAAACACAGGTACTACATACAAACAAGGGTACTACATACAAACACAGGGTACTACATACAAACACAGGGTACTACATACAAACACAGGGTACTACATACAAACACAGGGTACTACATACAAACACAGGGTACTACATACAAACACAGGGTACTACATACAAACACAGGGTACTACATACAAACACAGGGTACTACATACAAACACAGGGTACTACATACAAACACAGGGTACTACATACAAACACAGGGTACTACATACAAACACAGGGTGCTACATACAAACACAGGGTACTACATACAAACACAGGGTACTACATACAAACACAGGGTACTACATACAAACACAGGGTACTACATACAAACACAGGGTACTACATACAAACACAGGTGCTACATACAAACACAGGGTGCTACATACAAACACAGGGTACTGCATACAAACACAGGGTACTACATACAAACACAGGGTGCTACATACAAACACAGGGTGCTACGTACAAACACAGGGTGCTACGTACAAACACAGGGTGCTACACACACACACAGTGTGCTACGTACAAACACAGGGTGCTACATACTCACACAGAGTGCTACGCACACACACAGTGTGCTACGTACAAACAGAGGGTACTACATACAAACACAGGGTGCTACGTACAAACACAGGGTGCTACGTACAAACACAGGGTACTACATACAAACACAGGGTGCTAGATACTCACACAGGGTGCTACGCACACACACACAGTGTGCTACGTACAAACACAGGGTGCTACGTACACACACAGGGTGCTACGTACAAACACAGGTGCTAGCACACACACAGAGTGCTACGCAACACAGGGTGCTACTCTACACACAGGTGCTACGACACACACAGGTGCTACGTACAACAGGGTGTACGTACACACAACACGGGTGCTACGTACAACAAGGTGCTACGTACAACACACCCAGGGGTTGTACTGTACACTGACGAGACCAGGGTTTAATTCTCAAGATCACAGGGTGCTGAGCAGGAGGGAAGAGTGAAGGAAGGAAGCAGGATGTGAGAGTAAAAAGGGATGTAAGAAAGAAACAGTGGAGGTAGGGACAAAAGTAATTAAACGTGGAGAAGAAAAGTAGGAAAGGTTTAAAATGGGAGAGGGTAACTAGTACACGGGAGCTCCGTACTAGTACCGGGGCTCGTAACTAGTACCGAGCTCACGTAACTAGTACGGGAGCTCCGAACTAGTACCGGGAGCTCGTAACTAGTACGAGCTCACGTAACTAGTACCTGGGGTCCGTAACTAGTACCGGGAGCTGTACTAGTACCGGGAGTCCGAACTAGTACCGGGACTCCGTAAACTAGTACCCGGAGCTCCGTAATAGTGACGGGAGCTCACGTAACTAGTACGGGAGCCCGTAATAGTACCGAGAGCTCCGTAACTAGTACCGGGAGCTCCGTAACATAGTACGGAGCTCCGTAACTAGTACCGGGAGCTCCGAACTAGTACCGGAGCTTGCAACTAGAACCGGGAGCTCATGTAACTAGTACGGAGCCCGTAACTAGTACGGGAGCTCGGGAACTAGTACCGGGAGCTCCGTAACTAGTACCGGGAGCTCCGTAACTAGTACCGGGAGCTCCGTAACTAGTACCGGGAGCTCTGCAACTAGTACCGGGAGCTCTGTAACTAGTACCGGGAGCTCCGTAACTAGTACCGGGAGCTCTGTAACTAGTACCGGGAGCTCCGTAACTAGTACCGAGAGATCCGTAACTAGTACCGGGAGCTCCGTAACTAGTACCGGGAGCTCTGTAACTAGTACCGGGAGCTCCGTAACTAGTACCGAGAGATCCGTAACTAGTACCGGGAGCTCCGTAACTAGTATCGGGAACTCCGTAACTAGCACCGGGAGCTTTGTAACTAGCACCGGGAGCTCTGTAACTAGTACCGGGAGCTCCGTAACTAGTACCGGGAGCTCCATAACTAGTACTGGAAACTTCATAACTAGTACTGGGAGCTTCATAACTAGCACTGGGAACTCCATAACTAGTACTGGTAGCTTCATAAATAGTACCTGGAGCTCCATAACTAGTACTGGGAGTTCCATAACTAGTAAGGGAGCTTCATAACTAGTACTGGAAGCTCAATAACTAGTACTGGGAGCTTCATAACTAGTACTGTGAGCTCCATAACTAGTACCGGGAGTTCCATAACTAGTACCGGGAGCTCCGTAACTAGTACCGAGAGCTCCATAACTAGTACTAGGAGCTCCATAACTAGTATCGGAAGCTTCATAAGTAACTCTATAGAAGGGAGAAGAGAGAGATACTCCTGGGAAAGATACTGGAAGGAGAGATACTGGAGTGAGGTGCTGGAAGGAAAGATACTGGAGTGAGGTGCTGGAAGGAAAGTTACTGGAAGGAGAGATACTGGAGTGAGGTGCTGGAAGGAAAGATACTGGAGTGAGGTGCTGGAAGGAAAGATACTGGAGTGAGGTGCTGGAAGGAGAGATACTTGGGTGAGGTGCTGGAAGGAAAGTTACTGGAAGGAGAGATACTGGAGTGAGGTGCTGGAAGGAGAGGTACTGGAGTGAGGTGACGGAAGGAAAGTTACTGGAAGGAGAGATACGGGAGTGAAGTGCTGGAAGGAAAGTTACTGGAAGGAAAGATACTGGAGTGAGGTGCTGGAAGGAAAGTTACTGGAAGGAGAGATACTGGGGTGAGGTGCTGGAAGAAAAGTTACTGGAAGGAGAGATATTGAAGTGAGGTGCTGGAAGGAAAGTTACTGGAAGGAGAGGTACTGGAGTGAGGTGATGGAAGGAAAGTTACTGGAAGGAGAGATACTGGAGTGAGGTGCTGGAAGGAAAGTTACTGGAAGGAGAGATACTGGAGTGAGATGATGGAAGGAAAGTTACTGGAAGGAGAGATACTGGAGTGAGGTGCTGGAAGGAAAGTTACTGGAAGGAGATATACTGGAGTGAGGTGCTGGAAGGAAAGTTACTGGAAGGAGAGGTACTGGAGTGAGGTGCTGGAAGGAGAGATACAGGAGTGAGGTGCTGGAAGGATAGTTACTGGAAGGAGAGATACTGGAGTGAGGTGCTGAAAGGAAAGTTACTGGAAGGAGAGATAGTGGAGTGAGGTGCTGGAAGGAAAGTTACTGGAAGGAGAAGTACTAGAGTGAAGTGCTGGAAGGAGAGATACTGGAGTGAGGTGCTGGAAGGAAAGTTACTGGAAGGAGAGGTACTGGAGTGAGGTGCTGGAAGGAAAGTTACTGGAAGAAGAGGTACTAGAGTGAAGTGCTGGAAGGAGATATACTGGAGTGAGGTGCTGGAAGGAAAGTTACTGGAAGGAGAGGTACTGGAGTGAGGTGCTGGAAGGAAAGTTACTGGAAGGAGAGATACTGGAGTGAGGTGCTGGAAGGAAAGTTACTGGAAGGAGAGATACCGGAGTGAGGTGCTGGAAGGAAAGTTACTGGAAGGAGAGATACTGGAGTGAGGTGCTGGAAGGAAAGTTACTGGAAGGAGAGGTACTAGAGTGAAGTGCTGGAAGGAGAGATACTGGAGTGAGGTGCTGGAAGGAAAGTTACTGGAAGGAGAGGTACTGGAGTGAGGTGCTGGAAGGAAAGTTACTGGAAGGAGAGATACTGAAGTGAGGTGCTGGAACTAAAGTTACTGGAAGGAGAGGTACTGGAGTGAAGTGCTGGAAGGAAAGTTACTTGAAGGAGAGGTACTGGAGTGAAGTGCTGGAAGGAAAGTTACTGGAAGGAGAGGTACTGAAGTGAGGTGATGGAAGGAAAGTTACTGGAAGGAGAGATACAGGAGTGAGGTGCTGGAAGGAAAGTTACTGGAAGGAGAGATACTGGAGTGAGGTGACGGAAGGAAAGTTACTGGAAGGAGAGATACTGGAGTGAGGTGCTGGAAGGAGAGGTACCGGAGTGAGGTGCTGGAAGGAGAGATACTGAAGTGAGGTGCTGGATGGAGAGTTACTGGAAGGAGAGATACTGGAGTGAGGTGCTGGAAGTAGAGATACTGGAGTGAGGTGCTGGAAGGAAAGTTACTGGAAGGAGAGATACTGGAGTGAGGTGCTGGAAGGAAAGTTACTGGAAGGAGAGATACTGGAGTGAGGTGCTGGAAGGAGAGATACTGGAGTGAGGTGCTGGAAGTAGAGATACTGGAGTGAGGTGCTGGAAGGAAAGTTACTGGAAGGAGAGATACTGGAGTGAGGTGCTGGAAGTAGAGATACTGGAGTGAGGTGCTGGAAGGAAAGTTACTGGAAGGAGAGATACTGGAGTGAGGTGCTGGTGAAGTAGAAGATACTGGAGTGAGGTGATGGAAGGAAAGTTACTGGAAGGAGAGATACTGGAGTGAGGTGCTGGAAGGAGAGATACTGGAGTGAGGTGCTGGAAGTAGAGATACTGGAGTGAGGTGCTGGAAGGAAAGTTACTGGAAGGAGAGATACTGGAGTGAGGTGCTGGAAGGAAAGTTACTGGAAGGAGAGATACTGGAGTGAGGTGCTGGAAGGAGAGATACTGGAGTGAGGTGACGGAAGGAAAGTTACTGGAAGGAGAGATACTGGAGTGAGGTGCTGGAAGGAGAGGTACCGGAGTGAGGTGCTGGAAGGAGAGATACTGAAGTGAGGTGCTGGATGGAGAGTTACTGGAAGGAGAGATACTGGAGTGAGGTGCTGGAAGTAGAGATACTGGAGTGAGGTGCTGGAAGGAAAGTTACTGGAAGGAGAGATACTGGAGTGAGGTGCTGGAAGGAAAGTTACTGGAAGGAGAGATACTGGAGTGAGGTGCTGGAAGGAGAGATACTGGAGTGAGGTGCTGGAAGTAGAGATACTGGAGTGAGGTGCTGGAAGGAAAGTTACTGGAAGGAGAGATACTGGAGTGAGGTGCTGGAAAATAGAGATACTGGGAGTGAGGTGCTGGAAGGAAAGTTACTGGAAGGAGAGATACTGGAGTGAGGTGCTGGAAGGAAAGTTACTGGAAGGAGAGATACTGGAGTGAGGTGATGGAAGGAAAGTTACTGGAAGGAGAGATACTGGAGTGAGGTGATTAAAGGAAAGTTACTGGAAGGAGAGATACTGGAGTGAGGTGCTGGAAGGAAAGTTACTGGAAGGAGAGATACTGGAGTGAGGTGCTGGAAGGAGAGATACTGGAGAGAGATAGAAAGATATATCTGGTAATAAACTGAAGGGACTCAGTTATGTGAAGAAAAGGAGCAACAGCTGTGTCGGGACATGAAGCCGACGTTTCGCCCTCCAGGCTGAGGGACTGACCACCTCAAATACTTTTTCTCCAAGGTTGGTGGACTGATTACATCATCTTTATTTCATTACTGCTGCAGCCTCTGTATTTGACTGAAGAAGCCTACTGTGTGAGCGAAACATTCCATCAATAAAGATACCCAACTGTTGCACATGTGTCTTAGTCTTCAGCTTCTGAGATTTCCAACCAGCAGAACTGGAGTCACTATCTTAGCAGGGCCCAGTAGGCCTGCTGCAGTGCTCCTCTTTATCACTACGGGATTCAACATTTCTCAGGAGAAGCTGAATATATGAGGACGGAGGGAAGAGGAGGAGGAGAAGGAGGAAGAAGGGGGTTAAAGGAGGGGTGATGAAAGAAGAGAAGGAAGCGTGAAGAAGGAAATGGGGGTCGGGGTAAGAGTGTGTACTTCCCTTACCTGGTCGTTACTAGGGCCAGCAGGTAGAAACCAGAGTAGCCGCGGTAACCAGGGCTACGCCAGTATTATATACATACACACACACACACAACACACAACACACAAACATCACACACACACATAATATATATATAATATATATATAATATAAATATATATATAAATATATTATATATATATATATATAATATATATATACATAAAAAATAAATATAATATATATATATATAATATATATATATAATATATATATAAAATAATATATATATATATATATTATATATATATATATATATATATATAATAATATGTGTGTGTGTGTGTGTGTGTGTATGTATGTATATATATATATATTATGTTTATATATATTAACAATAATATTTTACCTGTCTTTTTCTCTTCTTTCTCTGTATTTTTTCTTATAATTTATTTCATATTGTTATTTGTTCATCTGATACCAGATGTTATTGTTCACAATGTTATTGTTCTGACGGAAGACGATGTGTTTTTCGGGCTGGAACTCGGCCACAGATCAGACCTCCCGCTGGTACCACTGATTAACTAGGCTATTTCTGCTAGACATCTATAATTACTGAATGACAGTGGTCACTGTGACACAGTCGATGGGTTGGTCACCTTAGTCTCCTTTCTTACACTCAGTGTACATGATGGAGCAAGTTATCTGACGTAACATAACTCAGTTTTCGTAGTTTTGGGAATGACGTTTGACAGATGTTATCCTGGGGAGAAAACACACACATTGAGGGAGGTGAATATATTCAGGTTTCAGACAGACAGAACAGAAAGTAATAGTCGATAACGCAAAATTCAGCATCGACGGAGTTAAAAGCTCGGTACCCCAAGGTATAATCCTGGCGCCTCTGCTGTTTCTTATCCTCATAACAGTCAAAAACAATCCCAGAATTTCGTATCAACATTAACGGCTGGTACCAAAATAAGTATGAAAACGCCCTGGGTAGAAGACTGGAAAAAAATCACGAAGATGTAAGTAAATTCTTCCAGTGGAACAAGACTTTCAGTAGTGACAAGTTCCACTTGCTAGATATAGAAAGAATAAAGAACTTGAAAAGAAACGCTGTACACAAAACACAAGATCCCCTAACGAAAGAAACGTGTAAGTGACATGGGTGTAAAAATGAATGTTACCTATAGTTAGCCAGCCAGTCCAATGAAAATCAAGCCACACTGTCCGTCAACACTCACCTACCCAGGGGCCTTTGCAGTCACACTCCTCATTTCCTTCTGTAGACACAGCACACCACAGTAGTCGTCAGGCAGCACTGAAGCTTACCTCCTCCTCCCTCGTTTCTCATAACAGCAGGAGATCATAGCTAAGCAGCGTACACATTGGGTTTACCGGGGTGTGACAGAAGCCTGGTCAAGGACTGGG
>NC_069433.1:7662934-7665434 GCF_026875155.1 Cherax quadricarinatus | reverse complement strand
TATCACAGTATCAAGGAACACAACAAAATCACTATCACAGTATCAAGGAACACAACAAAGTCACTATCACAGTATCAAGGAATACAACAAAGTCACTATCACAGTATCAAGGAACAACAAAATCACTATCACAGTATCAAGGAACACAACAAAGTCACTATCACAGTATCAAGGAACACAACAAAGTCACTATCACAGTATCAAGGAATACAACAAAGTCATTATCACCAGTATCAAGGGAAAACAACAAAATCACTATCACAGTATCAAGGAACACAACAAAGTCACTATCACAGTATCAAGGAACACAACAAAGTCACTATCACAGTATCAAGGAACACAACAAAGTCACTATCACAGTATCAAGGAACACAAGAAAGTCACTATCACAGTATCAAGGAATACAACAAAGTCACTATCACAGTAACAAGGAACACAACAAAGTCACTATCACAGTATCAAGGAACACAACAAAGTCACTATCACAGTATCAAGGAACACAACAAAATCACTATCACAGTATCAAGGAACACAACAAAGTCACTATCACAGTATCAAGGAACACAACAAAGTCACTATCACAGTATCAAGGAACACAACAAAGTCACTATCACAGTATCAAGGAATACAACAAAGTCACTATCACAGTAACAAGGAACACAAGAAAGTCACTATCACAGTATCAAGGAACACAACAAAGTCACTATCACAGTATCAAGGAACACAACAAAGTCACTATCACAGTATCAAGGAACACAACAAAATCACTATCACAGTATCAAGGAACACAACAAAGTCACTATCACAGGAATCAAGGAACACAACAAAGTCACTATCACAGTATCAAGGAATACAACAAAGTCACTATCACAGTAACAAGGAACACAACAAAATCACTATCACAGTATCAAGGAACACAACAAAGTCACTATCACAGTATCAAGGAACACAACAAAGTCACTATCACAGTATCAAGGAATACAACAAAGTCACTATCACAGTAACAAGGAACACAAGAAAGTCACTATCACAGTATCAAGGAACACAACAAAGTCACTATCACAGTATCAAGGAACACAAGAAAGTCACTATCACAGTATCAAGGAACACAACAAAGTCACTATCACAGTATCAAGGAACACAACAAAGTCACTACCACAGTATCAAGGAACACAAGTAAGTCACTATCACAGTATCAAGGAACACAACAAAGTCACTATCACAGTATCAAGGAACACAAGAAAGTCACTATCACAGTATCAAGGAACACACCGGCTGTACTGACCACCATCACCACCTACATCTGATATACCTTTGATAAGTTTCAAGAGTTTGTACGCCCGGAGCCCGGCTATGAACCAGGCTCAGTTGGTGGTAGCCTAGTCAACCAGGCTGTTACCCCTGCTGCTGGTAGGGGCCAGCTAGCCCACATATCCATCACAGCCTGGTTGACCTAGCACCATTGAAGAAGAGATATACCTTTGAAGAGTTTCGGGAGTTTATCTACTGTCTGAGCCCGGCCATAGACCAGGCTCGTCCCTGGTTATCTGGAGGTTATTCTGGGGATCAACGCCCCCGCTGTCCGGTCCATGACCAGGCCTCCCGGTGGATCAGGGCCTGATCAACTAGGCTGTTACTGCTGGCCGCACGCAGTCCAACGTACGAGCCACAGCCCGGCTGATCCGGCACTGACTTTAGGTATCTGTCCAGCTCTCTCTTGAAGGCAGCCAGGGGTTTATTGGCAGTTCCCCTAATGCTTGGTGGGAGGCTGTTGAACAGTCTTGGGCCCAGGACACTTATGGTGTTTTCCCTTAGTGTACCATTGGCATCTCTCGTTTTGAACGTTCTCATTATCCATCCTATCATTTTCTTTGCACGTGCGATCGTGACACTGTTGTGATCCTTGAAAGTGAGATCCTCAGACATTACTACTCCCAGGTCCCTTACATTATTTTTCCGCTCTATTGTATGGCCGGAGTCAGTAGTATACTCTGTTCTAGTTATTATCTCTTCCAGTTTTCCATAACGGAGTAGTTGGAATTTGTCCTCATTGAACATCATATTGTTTACCGTTGCCCACTGGAAAACTTTGTTTATATCTTCTTGGAGGTTAACCGCGTCCTCAGCAGATGACAGCCTCATGCAGATCCTAGTATCATCCGCAAAGAATGATACGGTGCTGTGGTGTACATCTCTGTTTATGTCTGATATGAGGATAAGGAATAAGATGGGGGCGAGTACTGTGCCTTGTGGAACAGAGCTCTTCACCATGGCAGCCTCCGATTTAACTCTGTTGACCACTACTCTTTGTGTTCGATTTGTTAGGAAGTTTAAGATCCATCTCCCCACTTTCCCAGTTATTCCTTTAGCACGTATTTTATGGGCTATTACGCCATGATCGCATTTGTCAAATGGTGAAGATACTTGTCCAATTTTCTCTTGAAGACTTGTACACTTGTTCCAGCAGTGTTTCTGATATCTTAAATAATTTAGTCTTCAG